>CM056049.1:660157235-661357235 GCA_029574335.1 Rana kukunoris
CTGACCATCTCTTGTATCGTGTCTGCAGTCTCTGACCATCTCTTGTATCGTGTCTGCAGTCTCTGACCATCTCTTGTATCGTGTCTGCAGTCTCTGACCATCTCTTGTATCGTGTCTGCAGTCTCTGACCATCTCTTGTATCGTGTCTGCAGTCTCTGACCATCTCTTGTATCGTGTCTGCAGTCTCTGACCATCTCTTGTATCATGTGAAGTCTGCAGATCTGAGGGAGTTTGGAGAGGAGTCAAGAGTGGAGTGTCGCTGGGATGGGGATCATGGGAAAAGTCAGAGAAACCAGAGCCACCAAGCTGAAGCCGATTGACTGATCCCTGCAAGGTGCACCTAAAAGGAGGTCAGTAACAGCACCGCAAGGCCAGCCTAAGTGGGGGGGGGGGGTCACTGATGTAAGGGGGAGTGAATACAATAATGTAAAGGGACACTGATATAAAGGTTCCCCCCTTATATCAGTAACCCACCCCTTACCTTAGGCTGCTTTCACATTGAGGCGTTGGGGGTGTCGGCCGCCATTGGGGCACTTTTAACCCCCGCTAGTGGCCAAAAACGGTTAAAATCGCCCCCAAAAAGCGCTGCTGCTGATTTTAATGGGCCCCCCCACGTTCTCAGATTTCTTGGGGTCCCCCTTGATGATTGACCACTTTTAACTGGTATTTGCATATATATAAAGCCCTATATGATTTGTATATCTGTCTTCTGTATATATAATACTCTTCAAATGTACATAGTTTTCCCTTTCATGAATAAGAAAATTATGACGTTATGCTATGGGGCTGGTATGACATTTTTTCCAGGGCTGGTTTTTATTCCCAGTACGGCCCTGCCTCCAAGGAAGCATGCAGTGACGCGTGGAGGGTAGGGTGCAAGGAAGACAAGAAAGTGATGGCCTGGGTTCAGTCTGGTCTGACAGAAGACGCTGGCTGTTGTAGTACCACAGACTGGGGACATATATGTCATCTGCTGCTGTTCCTGATCTCTGGGAGTCCAGGACCAGATTGTGCTCCCTTTGTATGGACTTCTCATGGTCCCAATTTTCTTTTTCAAATACTTGATGTCTGCCCTGGGGTCCAAAGGCTTCGCAAATTGCAACACTTGCCTTCCTCTTTATTTTGTTATGAGCCAAAATAAATGGATATTTATTTTTACAGTAAATAATTGATGTGTTTTTCTTAAAAAGGACAGTTTGTTTGTGAGTAGGCAGGTACATTTCAAAAATACTATGTTAAATTAACAAGGGACACCAACCAACCTCCTTGAGGTTAAAAAATACAAGATAATAATGTTTTGGTAACTTGACACACCAAAAAAAAATATATGTAGATCACTAGAAAATATTTTTAAAATAATCCAAAAAACAGGAGATCTTGATTAAAAAAAAACAATAAAAAATTATTCTAAACATTATTATGGAGATCTGGCTTTAAAAACCAAAAAGAATATTCAGGAGATCATGAGAAAAAAATAAAGAAATAAGTTTGTCAGAACAACTTCATTATTCTAGCATTACAGGGAGTGCAGAATTATTAGGCAAGTTGTATTTTTGAGGATTAATTTTATTATTGAACAACCACGTTCTCAATGAACCCAAAAAACTCATTAATATCAAAGCTGAATATTTTTGGAAGTAGTTTTTAGTTTGTTTTTAGTTTTAGCTATTTTAGGGGGATATCTGTGTGTGCAGGTGACTATTACTGTGCATAATTATTAGGCAACTTAACAAAAAACAAATATATACCCATTTCAATTATTTATTTTTACCAGTGAAACCAATATAACATCTCAACATTCACAAATATACATTTCTGACATTCAAAAACAAAAACAAATCAGTGACCAATATAGCCACCTTTCTTTGCAAGGACACTCATGCAGCCTGCCATCCATGGATTCTGTCAGTGTTTTGATCTGTTCACCATCAACATTGCGTTGCAGCAGCAACCACAGCCTCCCAGACACTGTTCAGAGAGGTGTACTGTTTTCCCTCCTTGTAAATCTCACATTTGATGATGGACCACAGGTTCTCAATGGGGTTCAGATCAGGTGAACAAGGAGGCCATGTCATTAGTTTTTCTTCTTTTATACCCTTTCTTGTCAGCCACGCTGTGGAGTACTTGGACGCGTGTGATGGAGCATTGTCCTGCATGAAAATCATGTTTTTCCTGAAGGATGCAGACTTCTTCCTGTACCACTGCTTGAAGAAGGTGTCTTCCAGAAACTGGCAGTAGGACTGGGAGTTGAGCTTGACTCCATCCTCAACCTGAAAAGGCCCCACAAGCTCATCTTTGATACCAGCCCAAACCAGTACTCCACCTCCACCTTGCTGGCGTCTGAGTCGGACTGGAGCTCTCTGCTCTTTACCAATCCAGCCACGGGCCCATCCATCTGGCCCATCAAGACTCACTCTCATTTCATCAGTCCATAAAACCTTAGAAAAATCAGTCTTGAGATATTTCTTGGCCCAGTCTTGACGTTTCAGCTTGTGTGTCTTGTTCAGTGGTGGTCATCTTTCAGCCTTTCTTACCTTGGCCATGTCTCTGAGTATTGCACACCTTGTGCTTTTGGGCACTCCAGTGATGTTGCAGCTCTGAAATATGGCCAAACTGGTGGCAAGTGGCATCTTGGCAGCTGCACGCTTGACTTTTCTCAGTTCATGGGCAGTTATTTTGCGCCTTGGTTTTTCCACACGCTTCTTGTGACCCTGTTGACTATTTTGAATAAAACGCTTGATTGTTCGATGATCACGCTTCAGAAGCTTTGCAATTTTAAGAGTGCTGCATCCCTCTGCAAGATATCTCACTATTTTTGACTTTTCTGAGCCTGTCAAGTCCTTCTTTTGACCCATTTTGCCAAAGGAAAGGAAGTTGCCTAATAATTATGCACAGCAATAGTCACCTGCACACACAGATATCCCCCTAAAATAGCTAAAACTAAAAACAAACTAAAAACTACTTCCAAAAATATTCAGCTTTGATATTAATGAGTTTTTTGGGTTTATTGAGAACATGGTTGTTCAATAATAAAATTAATCCTCAAAAATACAACTTGCCTAATAATTCTGCACTCCCTGTATAAAGAAGAAAAGAATGTGCTGCATTAAACGTTGCAATCATTTTCAGCATGCCGAATGTGCTAACTCCATTACGAACGCAAGTTTTACCAGAACAAGCTCTCCCGTCTCATACTTTATTCTGAGCATGTGTGTTTTTTTTTGCATACAGACGAACGTTTTTCCCGCTAGGATTTTTTCCTGACGGGAAAAACGAGATCCTGCTCTCTTTTTTTGCAGCAGCAGTTTTCCTCTGGGGAAAAAGTCAGATGAAGCATACACACGGTCAGGATTCCCGCCGAAAAGCTCTTATCTGAGTTTTTCCGACGGGGAAACTGGTCGTGTGTACGGGGCTTTAGCAAAAGAGATTTGAGAGAAGGCAGGATCACTATAGTACATAGAAGGCAGGAAGAAAGAATCAATCTGATAGATGGAAGAAAGAAAGTAGCACTATACTACATGGAAGGCAGGAAGGAAGGATCACTGTGGTACATGGAAGGCAGGAAGGAAGGATCATTACGGTATATGGAAAAAATGAAGGACCGCTATGGTACATGAAAGGAAAGAAGGATCACTATGGTACTTGGGAGAGAGTGCTCTCACACTTTGAATGACAAATACTCAGTCATGCAACACTGTACATACATTTTTTTTCCGTACAAATAGAGCTTTCTTTTGGTGGTATTTGATCACCTCTGGGTTTTTTTTATTTTTTTGCGCTTTTTTTCTTAATTTCTGTGATACAATTTAGCAAATTTGTAAAAAAAAAAAAAAAAATCGGAAATTTTGGCCACAATTTATACTGCTACATATCTTTGATAAAAATAACCTGAAATTTGTGGAAATTATTTGGTCTGTGTGAAAGTTTTAGAGTCTACAAGCTATGGTTCAAATTAGGGTTGTCCCGATACCGATACTAGTATCGGTATCGGGTCCGATACCGAGTATTTGCGGGAGTACTTGTACTCCCACAAATACCCCCGATGCCTAATCCGGATACTTTTTCTTTTTTTTTTTTTCGGAGTGGGGGCGGAGAGAGAGAGAGCGGGCGGGAACCGATCGCAGAGGAGACTGAGGGGGCAGCGAGGAAGGCGGAGTGGAGGCGGAGAGGAAGTCGGAGAGGAAGTGAAGAAGAAAGCGGAGAGCAGAGCAGTCCCCAGGTATGTATAAAATCACACTGGATCATTGGAGAGCTGCTGCTGCCGCTGCCGCCATCTAGCTGTTCGGCGCTTAAGCCAGGGAACATAACAGCTTTCATTTGAATAGCTGCTGTTCCCTGCCGCGCGTCGTCATGGCCCCTCCCCCTTGTCGGGCACTTTTCCCAGGATTGGACAGGTGATCTGTCTATCAAAGTGCCCGGACAAGGGGAAGGGGCCATGACGACGCGCGGCAGGGAACAGCAGCTATTCAAATGAAAGCTGTTATGTTCTGCTGAGCGCCGATCAACTAGACGGCGGGGGAGACATAACTGCATATGAGGGGGGAGACATGGCTTCATATGGTGGGCAGACATGACTGCATATGAGGGGGAGTCATGGCTTCATATGGGGGGAGTCATGACTGCATATGGGGGGCAGACATGGCTTCATATGGGGGGCAGACATGGCTTCATATGGGGGGCAGACATGACTGCATATGAGGGGCAGACATGACTGCATATGAGGGGGAGACATGACTGCATATGAGGGGGAGACATGACTGCATATGAGGGGGAGACATGACTGCATATGAGGGGGGAGACATGACTGCATATGAGGGGGAGACATGACTTCATATGAGGGTGAGACATGACTGCATATGAGGGGGGAGTTATGGCTGCATTTGGGGGGAGACATGGCTGCATATGGGGGGGGGGGGGGGAGTCAGTCATGACTGCATATGAGGGGGGAGACATGGCTGCATATGAGGGGGGAGACATGGCTGCATATGAGGGGGGAGACATGGCTGCATATGGGGGGGGAGACATGGCTGCATATGGGGGGGGGAGACATGGCTGCATATGGGGGGGGGAGACATGGCTGCATATGGGGGGGGAGACATGGCTGCATATGGGGGGGGGAGACATGGCTGCATTTGGGGGGGGGAGACATGGCTGCATTTGGGGGGGACACAAGGCTGCATTTGGGGCGCATGGCTGCATTTAAAAAAAAGTATCGGTATTCGGAATCGGCGAGTACATAAAAAAAAGTATCGGTACTTGTACTCGGTCCTAAAAAAGAGGCATCGGGACAACCCTAGTTCAAATCATAAAATATTTATCACATCGGATGTACTGGTGGCCTATCTCAATTCTTGAGACACTAACAAGCTAGAAAAGTACAAATGCCCCCTAAATAACCCCTTTTTGGAAGGTAGACATTCAAAGGTATTTAGTAAGAGGCAGGGTGAATTATTTGACGTTGTCATTTTTTCCCACAATTCTTTGCAAAATTACGATTTTTTATTTTTTTTCCTCAAAATTTTCATTGTAATAGCTTATTTCTCTCACATGGCATGTGCATACCACAAATGACATCCAAAAATACATTCTGCTACTCCTGAGCATTACGATACCACATGTGTAGGACTTTTTCACTGCCTGGCCACATACAGAGGCCCAACATGCAGGGAGCACCATCAGATGTTCTAGGAGCATAAATTACACATCTAACTTGTTGACTGCCCGTTACACTTTTGAAGGCCCTGGAGCACCAGGACAATGGAATCACCCACAAAATGACCCCATTTTGGAAAGCTAACACCCCAACATATAATCTAAGAGGCATAATGAGTCTTTTGAATGGTTAATTTCTTTCCAGAAGTTTTTGGAAAATGTGGAAAAAAATGAAAACACATTTTTTTTACACAAAGTTGTCCGTTTATAAGATATTTCCAACACATAGCATTTAGATAGCAAAAATGACACACCAAAATACATTCTGTTACTCCTCCTGAGTAAGGGAAATAGAAAAAAGGGTGCGCTAATGACAATATATAAAAGGTAACTTAAACTATATATAATGTGCAAATAAATTTGCTGAAAACAATAATGATGCTGGATGATCCAGTCCAAAAGTCTGTGAGTAACATTCACAATAGCAACATAGTGATTGATAACCTGTGCTTGAAAAAATGTGCAACCTGCAAATATCACATGAAATGTTCAGAAAAATTTTCAAAATAATCCTAATAGGAATCTTGATTGCTATAGGTCAGGCTGGTGCTGATATATAATCACAGTAATGGTCCACCTTCACCAATACAGACAATCTTCACCCGAAGTGAATAAGTGAAATGGTTCCTTACCAGATGGCAATGACCCTTAGTTTGATACCAAAACAAGGAGTCATATATAGCTTGTACAGGAAAAAACCTGTGAGATCAATGCGTCCTACTGCTTGATGAACTTGCGATCAGATAAGTCTCAGTGGTTACATGAAAGGATAAAATAATGCCAACATAGTGTAACCCGTTTATTAAAAAGAATAAATGAATATAAAAGGTGCCGATTGGCTGCTTACAATTGGTTGTGCCTCAAACCCGGCACTAAGGCTCTTTGTCTCCTGGTACACACACAAGGTCCCAGAAGACAAAGCTCCCCATTACCCAGGAGGCAGCATGACGAGGAGAAGAAAAGACCCACCGCAGACAAGGAAGAGGAGATATGCCTAGTAACAGCCACTTCTGTTAAGTTCAAAAATGAAATAAAAAATATATTATTTTTTTTTCACATTTTTTGTAGCCTTTTTGGCAATTTTTTTTAGGGTGGACCTCCGCTTTAAAGAGATGAGACGGTAAGAAAAAGAATGGAGAATATTGGCTGTGGACACTGACAAATAATAGTTTTCCTTGTTTTCCTGGTCGATCAAACTATTACTTCTGTCAAGCAGAGACATCCACCAACTGATCAAAGTGTGTATGGCCAGCCTAAAGGGGTTGTAAATAATTGTTTTTCGTCCATTCTGTTTTTTTCTGGATGAAAAAATAGGGTTTTCTTCCCTCATAAAAACGGAGCTTGGCGGAGACAGATGTTAGCGGATAATCATCCGCTAATGTCCGCTATCCCATAGAGATGCATTGGTGTCCGTTTTAATCCGTTAACAGATGGATGAAAAACCGGAGGAATGGTCCGCATGTGTGAAAGGGGCCTAAGAGATGGAAAAAGAAAACGGGGGTAAGCGACTAGTAAGGGGCAGTGTAAAGCATGAGTATGATCATGAAAATAGGTGTGTGGGAAGGTGCAGCATGATGAGGTGGGCAGAAAACATACAGAGTCCAGGTGCAGTACAAAGAATACATTGTAACAGAAGTCCAGCAAGACAAACAGGCCTGCCAGGAAGGCAACCCGACCAGGAGCACTCACAAGTTGTAACCGCAAAGTGACAGTGGAGTTGTGGACCAGAGGTGGTGACAGCATCTGTCTCAAGGAGTATAATGCGTCCTGGCCAGTTTGTACCCAAACGGGAAGACTTCCAGGAACAATTGTGTATCCCTGCACTTGCCCTACTCCTTCGGGACCTTTCCCTGATGCAAAGCACTGTACCTGACAGACAGATGACCTGTCCCTACTCTGGCCATTGCGTGCCAAACAAGGCCTGATCCAAGATGGCCATCAAAGTCACATGAGGTACCAGCATCCAATAGCTGCCTCTCTGTGACTGAGGAACACATAGAGGAACTACCCACCTGCATTGCCGCTGTGAATGAGCACCACCTACGATAGATAAAGTAGATTGCACCTGCCTACAGGTAGTCAGAAAAGAAGATGGGTAATCTGCGCCTTTGTTTTGTATTTTTATATAGTTTCATGGGCTTGAGGCCCATTTAGCCCCCTTTCACACTTGTACTGCAACGTAGCATGATAAGTTGTTCTGACTTCAAAGTAGTCCCTCCACTACTTTGGTCTGATTTTGATGTCAGTTACACGGGCGAATTGAGGAACAGAGGAATCGCAGCACAATCGCGGCCTCAAAATCACGGTAAAATTGCCCAACTTTGAAGTCGCAGTAAAAAAGTGTGAAAGGGGCCTGACTGCAGGTGCCTTATAGGGGTTCCATCTTCTTTTGGGGTTTTTCAGCACGGTAGTCCCTGTCCCAGCTCCCATTGGGAGGGCCACATTTAAAGATGGCTAGGGTGGGTTTTAGTAGTGTTTGGGTGCAACAGTTATTGGGTGAGGAATATTGTTTTGGGTAGGATCGTGACAATATGGCTGGGGAAGGGGGAGGGGGAGTGAGAAGGCTGGAACAGGGATTATCTTGATGCTGTTTTTTTACTTGTTACAACCAACAAAGCAATCAATAAAGCATGACAAGGTAGCCTGTAGGTTATTATATGCTTTCTTTTTTTGTTTTCTGTGACATTTGATCTTGTGAAACCCCCCCCCCCCCCCCCCATATTGTATGGGTGGCACCCCTCTATATGTAGGATTCAAGGCCGGGTTCCCATTACCATCGACTTTTGGATCATAGTGAGAGATCTTGGTGTGTGTATCAGTCCTATAGTTTCCATCATTTTTGAATGTTTATCTGACAGAATGTTGGGTTCTCCTTTGCCATTACATGTCTATATGACGATTTTCAGAGTTTTCTGTAGTTTAGCTGTTAGAACTGTTATTAGCTTATTTTCAGTCTCAGAATAGGAGGCTGACATCTTTGGCTGATATTGGCAAATATCTTGTGTTGCCTAATGAGAACAAGTTGTGCCCATCTTGTCTATTACTTTATTTCTTTTTACAAGATCAAAATGATGAGACATGTCAGGTTGACATTTTTTGACAAGTTGGAAAATTTCTATAAAAAATAAAGAGCAGAAAAGATGGTTGGAAGCATTTGTTTCCCTTAGCTATCCGATTGTGTCACAAGGCCATTCATGTTTTTTTCCTAAGAGCGAGGATATTGTTTAAGCAGGTGTTTACTCACATTTTTACACTCTTTTCATCTGTATTGTTGCTAGTTCCCCATTAAAAAGCTCTAAAAATAGAGCCATAATATAATACCAGGGGAATAGGACCAGCTAATACAGCTAAGAACAGTTAAATCTGTCCTGTATAGAGGAAGTACAAAGGCTACCACTGCTCTACATTCATAGTGAGAATTCTAGCTGCCTGGCAGTCATGCTGTTTCAATTGTTCCAGAACTTTCTATATAACTGATCTGGAACAAGTATACAACTCAAGAGCTTTGACTTTCCCAGTCCATATGCTAAGTAATTCATATTAAAGTTGGAGACAGCTATGAGATTTTCTCCTTATGGGTTTCCCTTAGGATACTTTCAAACTAGTACTTAACCACTTGACCACTGGGCACTTAAACCCCCTTAATAACCAGTCGGACGTCATTGGACGGCGCGATCACGTGGTAAGAAGCCGCTTCCATTGGCTCCTTACCGCGATCCTTGTTTCTGCGGGTCTCGTGGACTCGGCGAGCGCCGGTGATCGCGTGTGCGTGCCCGCTCGGGCTCGCGCATCTAACTCTACGGGAGGATGTCCATGGACGTCCGGTTACAGTTAGGTAACCGCCTTATGGACGTATTTCGTCTATAGGGCGGTTACTAAGTGGTTAAAGTGGAACCCATAACAACTTAAAAAAAAATAATGTTACTAATCAAAGAACATACATTCCACAAAATTGGTGTGTGCTGTAAATTGGCTCCAACATTGCTCCTGTTTCTTCTTGTCTGTGGCTGCCATTTTGCTAAAGCCCAGAGCACCTCAGCAGCAGTAAATCTTTAGGCTGTCAGCAGATCGGCCTCTAGTGGCTCTGATTTTTGGCACAATACTAAAAATAGAAAGCAACTGAGCATGTGCAGAGCAGGGTGAGACAGTGTATGACTGGACTTAAACAGTATTAGCATGTATTCAATATATTTTATGTAGCTATAAATGCAGAAGGGACTAGTCTAAAGTGATCTAGCGGGACTTAAAGGATAAGTTCACTTTTAGAACATGTTACACTTTCTACCCATTTTTTAAGCAAGGGTTCTTCTCCCCATGCCCGCTGCCACAATTTGAAAGGAGCGTGGCCATGCGGGGCTCCGCCCACACAGTTTCTTGTGAATGAATGCCTACAAGTTCCGTTAGCCATTGTGGCTGACAGCTTGTAGTTTCAATGAGCTACCAGGGTGCTGGTGAGAGCTTCTGTAGTGCATTGATTCTTCCTGTTCTCAGGTAACTTTCTGCCCGTACGAGATACGGGCAGACAGCTATGCTGAGAGTTTGCAGGACACTGACTTTACACTTGCAATCTGCTGATCACCAGTACAGTGCTCTGCAGATTCTAGAAAAAATAATAAATGCACATTTTTTTTACCTGCAAAAAAATGTACATTATTATTTTTGAAAAGGTGAACTTATCCTTTAATTTTCTGACTAAAGTTCCACTTTAAGTTTAAGTGAAAATATTTAAAAATATAGTGCAGACTATGGTAAAATAAACAAGAACATCTCTCTGCAGTACTCACTCATTCTCTGGCACTTTCCCCTGCAGCAAGTGTTCGCTGTCACTAAATGAAGCTGCTTTACTGGGTTGAATGACACCAAGCATCATTAGATCGACTAACTTCCTGTGGTCCCAGGGAACCCTGAACTTATCCTCAGCGCCTATGTCATCCAGCCGCCTCATTTCCCAGAACAATGCAGTAGAGTTGCACCACTTCAATGAAGCTGAACTCTGGGCAAAAATATTTTTTGATATAAATCCAAACTAAGGAAGTGTGTTCCTTGTGTCTAGTCTGCAGCATTTTGTAAATCTCTGACTCACCCAGTCAGCTGAACATCCGGTGCTGAGATTTACAGTTCCCGTTAGAGTACTCAGATCACAGTGGGTCATTTACACTTCATCTCCTTCAATCAACATCTTTCATTACTTTCAATGAATGCAAGGTGCACTGTAATTGGAAGAGGGGAAAATGCCTCGTCTGCTATGTGCCCAGCTCACACCACTGTGTTGTGGTGGTGTGTGGGCACGGTGCACTGAAGGCAAGTACTGCATGCAGTATATTATCTCAGTGCAGCACAGTGCAAAGATATCCACTGCACTGCACCAAGTGGCCAGCAATTGAACTTTATGAGATGTCTGTGTGACATTTTAATAAACGTTGCTTTAACCACTTAAGGACCCCGCACGCACATATACGGCCACAGAATGGCTCGTACAGGCACAAGGGCGTAAATTTACGTCCCCGCCTAAGTGCTCCCCCTGGCTCCGGGACGAGCGGGCGGATGTCGGCGTTTACCCGCCCCCCCGCGATCGCTCCCAGCCAATGGGAGCGCTCCCCCTTCGTGTAACTTCCTCCTCCTGTGTTTACACAGGAAGGAGGAAATGATGTCACCTCTCATCGCAGCGGTGTTTCCCACCGCTGCTGATGAGAGAAGACATCACAAGTAAGTGTGCACCAACACAACACTGACACACACTCACATAGGCACATTAACCCCTTGTGATCGCCCCCCCCCCCCACCCCCCTGTCACAGTGTCACTGAATGCAGTGATCTAATCACTGCATTTAGTGTCAGTGTGACAGGCAGTGTAAAATCAGTTAGTGTTAGGTTCAGGATAGCCCCCCCCACCCCCCCCTAATAAAGTTTTAACCCCCTGATCACCGCCCTAGTTAACCCTTTCACTCCCTATTGCCAGCGTCACTAAGCGATCATTTTTCTGATCGCTGTATTAGTGTTGCTGTTCCCGCTAGGTAGCTATTTTTTTTTATTGCGATTTTTTTTTTTTTACTAAAGACATGTGGCTAAATAAATTTTGGCCTAAATGTTTGACTAAAATTTAGTTTATTTGATTTTTTTTTAACAAAAAGTAAAAAATAGTGTTTTTTTTTCAAAAATGTCGCTCTATTTTTGTATATAGCGCAAAAAATAAAAATCGCAGAGGTGATCAAATACCACCAAAAGAAAGCTCTATTTGTGGGAAGAAAAGGACGCGAATTTTGTTTGGGAGCCACGTCGCACGACCGCGCAATTGTCTGTTAAAGCGACGCAGTGCCGAATCGCAAAAACACCTTGGGTCATTTACCAGCGTATTGGTCCGGGTCTTAAGTGGTTAAAATAATGGAACCAGTGCGATGCGTCACAGACCAAATTCTTGTTGCAATGCACCCTGAAAGTCAGAGTTGTAACAAAACACTACAGCTTAGACTCATAGGACACACTTCCTTAGTGTGGATTTAATTTTGTGATAGATGTGTCAAGAAAATGTTTTTGGATGAAGTTCAGTTTTAAAGAGGAACTATACCTCCCATGTGTTTTTCTTTTAGATTCCTTCCTATGTTTTCCACTGGCATATCAACAATGTCCTTCTGTAATCCCCTACTTCATGCCAATTCTCGTGCTGTGATTTTCTTTCTATACTGCAGCAGGAGCCAGCTGTCCCTTCTAAGTTCTTGCAGCCAAGCGCCTGATGAGTTCTTAATCTCCCACCCACAGTGTGGATGCGTCCTGGGATATCTTAAGTCAGTGTTTTTCAACTCCAGTCCGCAAGGCACACCAACAGGTCAAGTTTTCAGGATTTACCTCAAATGAAATGGCTGTGATGATTACTAAGGCAGTGAAACTGATCAAATCACCTGTGCAAAATAATGGAAAGCCTGAAAACATGACCTGTTGGTGTGCCTTGAGGACTGGAGTTGAAAAACACTGTCTTAAGTGGTTATCCCAGGAGGCTGCGGCAGCAGAATACGCATTTTTATATTTTTTTGCCCAGTGGAGAATAGAGGCAATGGGCACGCATTAGTAAGAAAGTTTGAATAAATAATTTTTAGATAGCAGATGGTGGGGTTGCAATGATGAAAATGTTTTTTTTTTTGTTTTGTTTAAAGAAAGTCCACTTCAGGTAGCACTTGGGATTCACATAGCACTGAAGAAAAAGAAGACCCATGATGCAACCAGACTGCAAAGCCTTGGAGAAAAGACAGATATACAGATTTTATAATAACAAAAAGGGTACAGGAAGCTTAAAGAGGGGGGCAGAGGATCAGGGGGAGGTAGAGCACTGGAGTTGGGCTTTAAAGGAATGGTTTATTTGAAGGCTGATGTTGTGTTTGTATATATAAAAAAAGGCATATGGGTAAATGTACTGAAATTTAAATGTTTTATATTTTTCGTTTATCGTATGATTCGTTATGATCGCCATTCATTACTTTAGATCATTCGTAACTTTTGATGCATTCATATTCCTATCGTTCAATTTGTTTAAATGTGGTATTTGTTACTTCGGATAAAGCATGACTTCGGATGAATTCATATTCATTCCGTTCCATTCGTTTAGATGTGCCATTCGTTAATTTGGATAAATCGTTTAGTTTTCTGTTAATTACATTTGTTTTTTTTGTTTTCGTTTATCGGATCAATCGTTATGATCGCCATTCTTTACTTCAGGTCATTTGTAACTTCTGATGCATTCATATTCCTTCTGTTCAATTTGTTTAGATGTGGCATTTGTTGCTTTGGATGAATCGTAACTTTGGATGCATTCATATTTGTTCCGTTCCATTCATTTAGATGCAGCATTCGTTACTTTGGGTTCAGACCCTTCATTCATTCAGACATTGGTGGTTGTATTAGTAATCAGCCCATCACAACCTGTCTGGAGTCTGAACTCTGGATGAATCAGAATATATTCAAACAGGGCTGGACTGGGACAAAAATGTGGTCCTGGACTTCATCCAGACTGGCCCACTTTAATTAAGCAGACATGCACAAAAACACTATATAAGCTATATAAGTATAGAAGGAATTTTGTTTTTCAGGGCCCCCAGAGAGCCCCCCCACTTACATGAGGATCTCCAGAGAGCCCCCCTTACATCAGGGTCCCCAGAGAGCCTCCCCCTTACATCAGGGTCCCCAAAGAGCCCCCCCCCACTTACATCAGGGTCCCCAGAGAGTCTCCCCTTACAAGAGGGCCCCCAGAGAACTTCCCCTTTACATCAGGGTTCCCCAGAGAGCCTCCTCCTTATATCAGAGTCCCCAGAGAGCCCCCACTTACATAAGAGTCCCTAGAGAGCCCCCACTTACATCAGGGGCCCCATAGAGTCCCTCCTTACCTCAGAGTCCCCAGAGAACCACTCCTTACATCAAGGTCACCAGAGAGAGGGCAGACAGTGAGCGATGATGTGATCTCTCTGCTGAATGCTGCTGCACAGTGAGGGCGAAACAGTGGTGATGCAGGACACGCGGTGAGAGATGATGTCATCTCTCTGCTCTCTCGCCCACCCAGCTCTTCTGTGCTGCTTGCTCGCTCTCAGGCTTTAACGTGCTGCCCGCCGCACCACTGCAGAGAGTCCACGGCCCGGTAGTGGGCCACAGCCCTGTGGTTGGGGATGCCTGGAACTTAGGGTTATGGGCCCCAAATTCAGGGATATAGCCCCAAAAGCCAACCCTTAGCAATGCCACTGGCTGTCACTGAAACCGGCCCACTGAGCCATTGGCCTATAGAGAAACTCCCGGTAGTCCCGATGGTCAGTACATGCCTGTATCCAAAAAAAATACAAATGCATTCATCAATAATTTCTTTATATTCAGCGATAACGAATAGTCGGAAAGCTCAAAAATACAGAATACGAAAAAATATTTGTTAAACTCATAGGTTGAATTGTTTTTTGTTCTTTCAGATTTTTGTATTTTCAGTTATTTGTTATTTCGGGTTTTTGTTCTTTTCGATTTTTCTGACAATTCGTTTTTGCATTCGTCACAAAAGAGAATCGCCAGGCCTTCAGGAAAAAACTCAAGACCCATCTTTTCTGAATACTAAATAGAAGGAAAATGGATGCCAAAACCCTTGAGGCGATTCAGTTTGCATTTGTAGCGCTATATAAGATATTTACTCACTCACTCACTCACTCAAGAGTCTTTTGTTATTTCTGGTTTTTGTTCTTTTCAATTTTTGCCCTTTCTGACAATTTATTTTTGCATTCATCAAGAGTCTTTCGTTCATTACGAATTTATAATGAAATTAAATGCAATGCCTATAAAGTGGTATTAAACCCTAATGTGCTGTTACACTTCTGAGAATTTATGTACTTTTATGCAGGAGGAGATTCCACAAGACATGGGAGAAGATCGGACGCAGAAGAAGGATGCTGAAGGGTTGGTGTGACTGCTTCCCCGCCAAAAGCTTTTACGGTCGGTCACAGACATCTTACCAGATAAGACCCCGGGTCATCTCCAGGCACATCTGTACAGATGTCGCTGGGTATTCTAGTCATCGGGTAGCCAAGTCGGGGCAACCTGAAAGAGCCTGTTCCAGGACATCTCTCTCTTTGGCCTTCTTGTCGAAGGATCGGTGAGTGGGCACTTACCTATCTTCTAATAACAAAGGGCATTGCATGCAGACACCGTTATCTTGTCACTCTAACTAAACTTTAGAGAGACCTTGTGCTACACTTACTCTTTGCTGAGTAGTGACAGGGTTCCTCCTGTTTGCCAGAACTCCACAAGCATACTTTGCATCACCCTGCTTGCCAGGACACCTGTCAGAAACCATGAATCAGATCGAGACAGAAGTACAGTAAAATCACACTTGTTTAATAATAATAAAAAGATAAACAGAGTAAGCGTAGTCAAAACATAGCCAAAATTCAGGAACCAGATCGGAAAGTCAGCCAAGCCAAATTTCAGAGAGCCAGAGATTTACGTAGTGGAACAGCAAGCAAGATAAGGAGCCAGAAGGAATGTCAGCCAAGCAAAGTCTTCAACAGGAACGCAGGAGAAAGTCTCTGTGATGTTGACCAAGGCGAAGGCAGAGATCATCTGAACTGGAAGGCTTAAAGGGTCAAAAAAAGGAAAAAAAAATTGGGCTGAAATGACTGTTTACAGGGTATAGAGACATAATAGTTAACTGATTCCTTTTAAAAATGATTAAAAATAGATAAAAATCAATCATATAATCAACCTACAGTTCTAGTTTCGTTTTTGCTGTTGCTTCCTGTCTCTCTGATGTACAGAGCCAGAGAGCCAATAGAGGGCAGTAATGGTTTGTCTAAAACCCCTCAGCCTTGTTTGAGTGCAGGACGGCAGCTGATATCTAGGCACTGGAAGTCGACTGCTTCCCCAACCATTATTGAATGGATAAATGAAATGAACGGCATTATGCTCATGGAGGAGCTGCAAGCCAAATCCCTTGATAGATATGCTAAATTCGCCTTTACATGGAGTGTTTGGAGGCATTACTCCACTTCGGACAAACTTAAAGACTATCTCCCAGCCATGGTGACTCCTGATACTCGGTAGACTTGGCCCCTAACCCCTGAAGCACTGGTGGTTCACACCCCGGTTGCTCTGCTCTCCAACCCCTACGGCTGAGACTGGTAGCTAGTGGGGGGGAGAAAAGGTATTATTTTATTTTTAATTTTTTTTATTTTTTCCTATTTTTACTCATTTATCTTTTCTCTTTTAAACACATGGGGCCAGATTCAGCAACACTTGCGCTGGAGTATTTCGATATGCGCCTCGTAACTGTGAAGATGCGCCGTCGTTTCTATGTGCCCGTACCCACCAAACTAGATGCGCCCAATAACGGGCCATTTGCGACCGGCGGAACGTTCCGACGCCAGAGTATCGTCAGCGCTTAATTTCGCTTGGCGCATCAGTCGCGCCTATTGATTTCCCCTGCAAATATGCAAATGAGGGATTTTTCCCAATTCACGAACGGATTAGCACCATACGCTGGCTACATGCGCCGCGCGTATCTCGTCCGTCCGGCGCAAAGTTATTTCTACAAAAGGCTGCTTTATCTTTACTCCAGACGGCCACAGGTCAGCAGGAGAGCAGCTACAGCAGCGTTACAGACGATAAGAGCTAGCTGAGCACCCCCACTTGCAGGACAACACCTCTGTCCATGCTTGTCTGTCAAATTTTACAGCCATGGAGGAAGACATCATAGGTCTCCATAGCCGAGATGACGGCTGTCAGCTCCTGGCCATTAAAGTTCAGCTTTCTCCTGTGTGTTTGCGGGGAACGGGAGCAGCCATCTCAGAACAAAAGTAACATCACTGCGGGGAGGGGGAGCAGGATATACTTTAGTGCCGGAATGGCGCTTCTACGGGCGCATTTAAACGCCCAACGGAAGGCATTGCGCTGACGTTTCCCGTGAAGTGGTGCCGACGGAAGTTGTGAGCATGCGCACAAAGGGGGCGAGTGGAGCCTCACTCACTGCGCATGCTCCGTGGTTGATGCGCTGAACGTAAGCCTCTGCGCTGGGCTCCGCCCATCATTTACATATGATCACACCCACTTCCCCTTGCGTCGGGTTACGCCAGCGCATTATCGTTACTCTGGCGCAAGTTTACGCGCAACTGCTATGTGAATAACAGTACTTGCGCCTAAAGGGTCTTCAGAGTAACGTAAATGAGAAGCGTTACTCCAGAGGAAAGATACTCCCATCTACCTGAATCTGGCCCATGGCCTTTAATTGTATTTATTCAAGACGCAACGATGTGCTCCTGCCGAGAGATGAGCGCACCGCTCCCTTTACCCTGCTCCCCATCCTCCCCCCTCCCCCTCCCCCCTCCTGTCCTTCCTCCCTCATTTTACATCTCATACCATCTTTCTTCTCTACTTTCCTCTTTCCGTTTTTTCCTTCCGACTGGCTCTCTCCAGCCGGTCTCAGGTTTTATTTCTGCATAATCTGACCATTTTACATGACCAGTTACCTTTATGTTTTATTATTATGGCTCTTGCGTATTCCTTACATGAGAAATGGATGAGACAGGCTATCCGCTTTACCTGCCGGCCTGAGGCAGCTTGACCTCCGTTCCTCCCCTGTGTCCTGGGCGCAGCTGGATCCCATCGGGGCATCCGGGCCAGGGGAGGACTCGGTAGTTTGTGGACGGATCCTGTAACCATGACAAATTCCTATACCCAACCCTTGTAGCAGTAACTGTTTGTGTTTACTTAATTTTAGTAATACGGATTGTGTATGATTTATGTCAATTTGCCCGGGTTGCCCTTTGTTGGACGCTCGGTTGAAAAATGTTACTCTTCTGTTTTTTCTGTCTTAAAAAACTCAATAAACCTTTATTGAACCTAAAACCCCTCAGCCCAATCTAGTTTCAGTTTACACACAGTAATCACACCTCCTTGATTAGTGACCACAGTGAGAAAGCTCCCAGTAATGTGGTTATAAGGAAACAGACAACCAGGAAGTGTCCAGAACAGAGCAGGATTACAGCAACATCAAAGCAAAACCGAACAATGAGAACATGAAAACAGCACTACAGTAAGGTAAAGGAAGCTATTTAGTTAAAAAAAAAAACTCTATTAGTGACCCTTTAAGTAGGCAGGACTGACGAGCAGGATGATCAACAGGTGAGTAACTGTGGAAAGATAGGAGCTGGCAATTAGCTGACATCTGAGCGGGCAGCTCAGAGAAGGAAGGGCTGAGCCCAGCCCTGACAACACCTTAAACAGTCTGATCTTATTCCATCCTGATGTCAGAACACCTAAAGTGCATCACCAAAAAGGTAGCTGAAGACGCAAGTGTTTCCTTTCTTCTGAGAGAGTACAACATATTCCTCTTACAAGGGATTAAGGCCAGTGGTGCCATAAGGGCCCATACTTTCACATAGAACTCTATCTACTAAACGAACGGGTCTAAAGACTTATTAGTTAAATTATTTGAGTTAAACTCAATATAGTGTTTATACGGTTGTTTGGGACTGTGGTGTCGAGGAATAGAAGGGAGTGGTCTGACACGAGACTGGTCATTCATCTGCCGCTTCTTTTTTTTAATGTATTATTACCGAAAAAATTCTGCAATGTTTTTTTACTTTTTTTAGCAGGGAAGACCGATGACAGCTGATGACTCATCCATTAGCTCCTTAATAACCTATCGACTGTGCACTTAGCGGGCGAACATCCCGTCAAGCACACAGAACTTATCCTCGGCCCAAACCGCTCGCCCATTCACCTTATTTACATACACTACTGTGCAAAGTTTTAGGCAGATTTTAAAAATAGCTGTAAATTAAGAATGCTTTCAGAAATAAAAGTTTTCCAAATCAATCAATATTTGGTGTGACCACACTTTGCCTTCAAAACAGCATCAGTTCTTGCACAACGTTTTTGAAGGAACTTGGCAGGTAGGTTGTTCCAAACATCTTGGAGAACTAAACACAGATCTTCTGTGGATGTGGGCTGCCTCCAATACTTCTGTCTATTCAAGACATCCCAGACAGACTCCATGATGGAGAGATCAGGGCTCTGTGGGGACCGAATCTTCACTTCTTAGACTCCTTGTTCTTATTACGCAGAAGATAGTTATTAGTGACATTAGCTGTATGTTTGGGGTCTTGTCCTGCTGGGACCAATCACATGCCTCCCTGATGGTATAGACAAACTCTCAGTCTTTCACTAGACTTCGGATCCAATAGCCACTGCATCCTCTGAGCTCTTCCACTTTTAGCACCTTTTAGTATCTTCCTGAAGCATCACCCCCGCTTCCCTGCTGGGTCCCTGGCTTGGCACTCACAGATACACTTCAAGCGTCACCCCTGCTGACCGCTAGCTCCCTGGCTTGGCACCCACTGATGCTCCACAAGCATCACCTCTGCTGTCCCGCTGGGTCCCTGGCTTGGCACTCACTGAAGCTTTCTCACTTCTTCACCGTCCCCGGCTGGTGAGAAGACTGCTCAGGTACTAACTTCAGATTATTCACAGTGGTCTCTGGTAACACGGTGGATGGTCCCTTAGTGGCGACAGTTTCTTCTCTACCTCCAACCACAACAGGTTCTCTAACCACCAGAACCGTTACTTCTGGTTGGACTGCAAGTCCGCAGTCCCAACCCTACACTGCTCTCCTGCTTTTGGATAGCCCCCCCAGACAGCCTAGCAGCCCGATGTCTCAGGTTTCCGGCCTAGCAGCCCAGGGCAGCACAACACACGTCCACCCAGACGGCTGTCCATGTGGCACAGAACCCCAATCACCTGACTCAACCCAAATAAATAGGCTCTGCCAGCAGGCCAAGTGGCCCTAGAAAATCCTTGCCCATTTGCTGAGACACCCCTTCTACCTCCAACCACAGGTGGTTTCCCATCTGGCTGAGCCACTACTTCTGATTGGACTACAAGCCAGTAGTCCCAACCCTACGTTGCTTCTCCTGTTCCTGGATAGGCCTCACGCAGCCTAGCTGTCTAATATCGCCGGGGTAGGCCTCAGGCTTCCGGCCTAGAAGCCCGGGTCAGCATAACACACGTCCACCCAGACAGCCCTCCAGGTGGCAGAGAACCCCCGATCACCTGACCTCACCCAAATAAATAGGCTCTCCCGGCAGGCCAAGGGACCAAAGAAAGTCCCTGCCCATTGGTTGAGACCCCACCTCCATTCATGGCTGAGCTAGAAAAGCCCCTGTCTTATCTAATGCCACTAGCATAGTGCCACCTAGAGACAGAAGAAAAAGGGTACAACAAGTCCAGATTTAGAGGGAAATCAATTGAACTCATCAGGGTGCTACATATATTTTTGAAAGCATTCTTACTTTACAGCATTTCTTCACACCTGCCTAAAACTTTTGCACAGTACTGTACCTTATAACAAGGTTTATAAAACTTAGAAATTGTAGTCTAAAATATTGAACACATGGCTTTTGCATGCATTTGGATAGGAAACATATATCAGGCACTAACATGGGCGTCCACTCCATAGGGCAAAAGAGGGTGCTTGCCCCCCCCCCCTAGAAACCAGTGCCATTACTCTCGGCGGGCAGGAAGCAAGGCGGCGGCAGGGCGAATGAAATTGGAGCCGCTCCGCTCTCTCTTGTCTAGCTCCGCTGACAGAAGGGGGGGCGATCGGGGGAGATATACAGTGCAGACAGCCTGCGGCTCTCCTCTCCCTGACACAGCGCCGCGGCTTCATTTACCAGAGAACTCGGGAGTGGCGCTGTGTCAGGGAGAGGAGAGCCGCGGGCTGTCTGCACTGTATATCTCCCCCGATCGCCCCCCCCTTCTGTCAGTGGAGCTAGAAGAGAGAGAGCGGAGCGGCTCTAATTTCATTCGCCGTGCCGCTGCCTGGGTGGGCTGGTGACATAGTGAGCTAAAAGTGCGGGCGGCTCCGCTGACAGGTGTCAGGTGAGAGAGCTTGCGGGCCGGGCAGCTGTGTGTGGCTTGGCTTGGTGAGTGTCTGAGCCTGAGCGAGTGCTGGCCAATCAGCGAGCTGGTAAGCGGGAGGGAGCAGAGAGATGACATCATCGGTCACCGCCCGCCCTGCAGCTCTGCCCTCTCTGTGTAGGCAGCGCGGGAATCAGAGAGATTAAATAATCTCTCTGCTGCCTGACAACCCTGTTCCCTGACTCTGGGACACAGCAAGGGACAATTGTAGCAGGCAAGTGACAATCCGGACCGCAACATGTGACAGGCGATGTGGCAAGTGACAATCCACAATGTGTGACAGGCGCTGTGGCAAGTGACAATCCACAATGTATGACAGGCGCTGTGGCAAGTGACAATCCACAATGTGTGACAGCAGGCGACGTGGCAAGTGACAATCCTCAACATGTGACAGGCGACGTGGCAAGTGACAATCCTCAACATGTGACAGGTGACGTGGCAAGTGACAATCCTCAACATGTGACAGGCGACGTGGCAAGTGACAATCCACAATGTGTGACAGGCGCTGTGGCAAGTGACAATCCACAATGTGTGACAGGCGCTGTGGCAAGTGACAATCCACAATGTGTGACAGCAGGTGACGTGGCAACTGGCAAGTGACAATCCACAACATGTGACAGGCGACGTGGCACACTCGGGGCTCCAACTGATTCTGCATTATGGTGAGTTGAACCATTTAATTTTGTATAATAACAATGTAATAATAGAAATAGGTCCAGTGATGCAGGATGTTGTGTAATGTAAAGGGGTCCAGAGGTGCAGGGTACTGTGTAATGTAAAGGGGTCCAGAGGTGCAGTTGTGGAGAGGGGGTACACAGTAGGGACAAAGAGATATTGAAAGATGCAGGGGGCACAGTGGGGTGTTTTTCCATTTTAACGTGGGGGGGTCGCTTTTAACTCCTGCTAGCAGTCAATGAAAGGGTAAAATGCGACTGTATCGCCACTGCCGAAGCGCCCCCCCCCCCCCCTGAAAAAATTTCAGCGGACGCCCATGGGCGCTAACATTTTCAAGGATATTCAGGTATCATTATGTGAAAAAAAAAATCACAACTTTGCTGCATCCTTACAGCACTGAAACAGGGAACATCTCAGATGTCCATGATCATGCAACTCAGTCTTTCCTGCAGACAGCTTGCCATACCAAGTCTCTATTACTGTCTATGTCACAGCCCCTCTTTGGAACTCCTTATATTTATCTGTCTGCCAGACAATAATGCATTTGCTTCTTCTTTCTTAAAGACACTTAATAGTCTCTCGTACTTTTTTTCAAAATGCAGATTGAGATAGAAAATGCTTATGGTTAATGGATCCACACTAATAACGCACAACAACATTGTAAAATATGCATGTATAGGTTCTGAGTAAGCCTAAAGCAGATTTAATTTTTATTATTATGCAGGATTTATATAGTGCCAACGGTTTACTCAGCAATTTGCAACATGAGGGCAGACAGAACCGTTACAATACAATTCAATACAGGAGAAATCAGAGAAATCAGAGAGCCCTGCTCGTTAGAGCTTACAATTTAGGAGGGAGGGTCAAGTCATACAAAAGGTAATAACTGTGGGGGATGATCTGATGGAGGAAATAAAAGTACAGTTGTTAGGTAGGGGCAAAATAGCCTTCTCTGAAGAGAAGAGTTTTCAGGGATTGTCTAAAAGCAAACAGAGTAGGAGACAGTCAGGCAGATTGGGGTAGAGAGTTCCATAGGATGGGAGAGGCTCAGGAAAAGTCCTGGAGGTGAGCATGGGAGGAGGTGACAAGCTAATTTCATGAGGAGGGAGTTGCATTATTTAGGATGGGAGATAACCAACGAGAGAACTAGGAGCTTTGTGCTGTCATTGATTAGGAAGGGGCGTATTTTGGAGATGTTGCAGTGGGTGAGGTGGCAAGATTTGGACAGTGATTTGACGTAGAACTGAAAGGATAGTTCAGATAAGATAAGAATAGGAAAGTATAAAAATAATATGCTGTACCATAGGTGTGGGTCACCTGGAAGACACCTTGCACACCCCCCGCTCACGCCTATGTGCTGTACATCATTACAACTATGTTTGTCCACCCCTGTGTATCATTCTACAACTTAAGCTGGCTATACAAATAAAAGTTTTTCTTGTTCAGCTTATCAAGCTGAATGAGAAAAGATATAATAGATTTCCCCCACCCACGCTAAACAACGTGGCTGGCCAAATTTCCCACTGCCGGTGTTCTAACGATATGGTTCCTCTATCGGATAGGGGCCGGCCTGGACAGCGCAGTCGGAGGCAACGGAAATTTCTGCGCCTGAACAGCTGTTCGTCAGCTGTAGACGAGCATGAGTAATGAACAAGGCGATCGCTTCCGATGCTCGGGGCTGGTTATACACACCGCTCTCCGCTCGCTCTATACAGCAAGGGGCCGGTGCTTTTCCCAAAGGGATGGGCAGTGCTTTATGATGGGCAGTGCTTTTGTCAAAGGGGCGGATGCTTTTCTCAAATGCTTGCATGTATGGTTATACATTTAACACAAAACACTGCTCAATATGACACCCGCCCCTTTGAGAAAGGCACTGCCCATCATAAAGCAGTGGCCATCATGCGGCCTATTATAACCATATCTTCCCCTTTAAATAAAGTATCCGCCCCTTGCTGCCTCTTACTGTATAGAGTGAGCTGAGAGCGGCGTGTATAACTAGCCCCGAGCATCAGGAGTGAGCGCCGTGTTCATTGCGCATGCTCCGTTTACAGCTGACGAACAGCTGTTCAGGCTCTGAGATTTCTGTGGCCTCCAACTGCTCATGTGCTGCGCCTGTGCAGTCGAGGCCGGACCCTATCCGATAGAGGAACCTTCTCGACAAAACACCGGCTATTGTATTATCCAAACAGTACCAACCTCTAATTGGCTGTAGTCACTGTTTGGCTGATTTTTTACCACCTTGCTTCTTTTGATTTCTCGACTGAAGTTTGGGCCACCCATGGCTAGAAATATAGAAGAGTGACAGGCAGCAGAAAAAAAAATTAAGTGGTCCATCAAGCCATGTGTCACCAGCTTTAGATCAAGTTGCATTGGTGACACACCAGAAAAGCCAAAAAAATCCTGAATAGACCTTGTTCTTCATTATTACAGGTGGTAGAATTAGGCTCAAAATGTATGGGAGATTAGCCGCTCCCAAATCACATCACGGATATTGCTAGCAGTTTCTAAAAACTGCACGTATTCACATTTTTGCTCATCCCTAGACAGTTGTGATTGGCTACAGTCATCCTCAACTGATCTCGACTCTTGCTCAGAATTTGTACCAGAGCCTGTGGCTTGCAGCTACGCCTCTGCCTATGTCTCCCCATCCATCACTTTGTTACTGCATTATTTTTTATGCCAGGAAAGGAGAATCTGAACCTCACCCTAATATTACATGTGCCAGGCTGGAAATATTCCTGCGTCTGGCTCAGGACTGGCTCTGTCTGCGAGGAGAAATGCATACTGAAAAGAATTCCCGGCATCTCCCTGTCAGCTTTTAGTCCAATAAGAAAGACAGTCACTGAGCAGCACATGCTGCAGCCTCCCTAGTCTGGCTCCTTTCTGAAGGATCAGGACATCTGCAGTTACAAGAAAGGCGTGCAGGGGCCTGGACTGCCTCTCCTGTGCAGCCACCTCCTTACCCTACACAAAAACTGCACAGGGTGGACAACATTGCACCCACTTGCTGAATATTCTTCACCCAGCAGCATGGCCACAGGCAAAAACCATCAGCATGGCAAGTATAATGGATCAAAAGCAAGCCCTTTATTAACTCAAGAATACACAGAGGAACTGCATGTTAAGATGTGCAAGAAGATTGCTCAGCTAACTAAGGTAGGAAATAGCCTGACTTAGTGCAGTGTGATTGATGTCAAATATAAGATGCTGGCTTTATAATATATCATTACAGGGACATCTATGGGAATCAGGTTAGATTGCATTTGCAGCACTGTGATTAGCTCATCCTTTATAAATACACAATCGCTTCGTATTAATATAAATGCTATTATGTATACATCACAGGTAGGGCTTTTTTTAGAACAATGTGCTGTTACCGCCCGTCATTTGTCACCAGAAGAACTTACAATCTGACGTCTCTACCACAATCATAAACAAACACTCAAATTAGCCAATAAGCAACTGAGCTGTATGGCTTTTGACTACTCTGCATTTAGTGATCTCTCAAAAGGGGATTGCACTTAACGAAATGACAAGACGTCATAGGATTTTATTTTGTTTAAATATTTTAGGTATTTGTTTTATTTATACAAAAGATACATCACTTGTTTATACGATTTTATCTTATTTATTTTAGGTTTTTATTTTATTTATAAGAAGATTTTATTATATTGTGTTTTTTATATTCTATGTATGTATGTATTTATTTTATACAGAAGTTACTTATTTAAGTCTCTTATTTAATCACTTACATAGGGCAATGTCATTTTGTACAGACTGAACAAAGCTTATGCTTTATTTAAATATATATGGTTAATATGAATTCTGAATAAATATTAAAGAAGACTTGAATGTGAAATATTATATATGTGTGTGTGTGTGTGTGTAAAACTTACAGCTACCAATCCTTGTTTTTTCTTTTTTTATTATCCTAAAATATTACGTATGAACAATAAATTATGATTGGTTACAACATATTTCTGCACTTTGCATTGTGCTCTTCCCAAAAAAACAGTGTGTGTTGCTTATATGTTAAGCTTGTCCCATACTGTGATATGTTAGCTGGCTTCTAGCTGTAGCAGGTCATTCACACGTTAGTGTTTATTAGCAGAGGTCCCATGTAAATAATTAATACTTGGAAGATTTTTTTTTTAGAAAATACATTGTGACATATGTGTAACACAAAAATAACAATATCACTAGTGAATTTTAAATAATTTAGAATGGTGCAGAGGCATTGCAGTAGAATTATAAGGTAAAATAAAAGATGTATAAAATAGAATATTTTCTTCTGCAAAAAGAAATGAATAGATTAAAAAGAGATACAAATATTATGCAAGCTATTCCCAGAAAACTACATGGGAAGTAGTGAATACTGCATGTGTGGTAGTAAATGTTAGACCGGCTTGCGCATTGGTGTAATAAATATTTACATCAGACACTAACAACCTGTCAGCTAGCAACTAGGGATGTATGCTGGGACATGTAGTTCCTAACAACTGTTCTGCTGCAGTATGTGTAGCTTTGATTTACACAAGCTAGTTCCTTATGTATGAGAATAATTTCAAATTTCCAGTCTTATACTAATAACATGTTTTACGGAGTAGTGGACTACTCAACAATGCCAAAATGTGAAGAAATATAAGATAGGGAAACATATAGCTGTTATTACCACAAATCTTGCTTTCTGCTTGGCTCTGCATCTGTGCCTCCAAATATACATATTTAAACCCAGATCCTGAACACCAGCAGTTCTCAGAGAAAAGGGCGCCATAGAACAGAATCATGTGACAAGAAGCTGCAGTCCCAACCTGCATTGCAAGGTATATAAATACTGAGCAGACTGTCTGGCTTTTAACAGAACTGATGAATTCTCTGAATAACCTTAGAAGATCATTAATGGCCTGTTTAACCTTGCAGTTTAGGGTGTTAAAAACACGCAGTTGAGGAGCATTTTTTCACCCCCAACTTAGATCTGGGATGCAAAGCCATGTGACACAAAATCTGGAGCCTGCAGCCCCTCAGGAGATGTTAAGGGATTTGTTTTAGCAATTTCTGAAGGTTTCTCTGTCAGTGTTGGCAGATGTTGGGGGAAGGTCATCTCCTGGAGGTGTGTGTCTTTTCCGCAGTTGTCAGGGAAGTGGTGTAAGCGGACATCCCCAGGTGGGGGTACAGAGAATCCCAGCTGATGACTAGGAGACACTGAGCGGTGTCTTACCTCACCAGTGACAGCGGTCCCATCGTGGCTACAGGATGGCACGCTCATCCTCTTAACTCACTGAGCTCGTTTACCATTCCATGTTGCTAACACACAGCACAGACACTTTCCCATGCTGGGCTGTTCTCACCCCGTGCACCTCTCCGTTCAGGAAATGGTTCACACCTTCCCCCCAGAAAATGAGAACAGAGAGATGTGGACTGTGGAAGGCAGAGTGGAAGTCCAGTACTGAAGCATGGCTGTGGGGCCCTAGGGCAGTTCGGAGCTGAATTTTGTGGAGGATATGATAATAATATCACAGGGGGGCTACAAGGACCCCCTGGAGCTAGGGGCTGGAGGTGCCACAATTGTGACTCCTGCAACCCCTTATGCTATGCCCATGCCTACAGCTTATACTGCTGCCTACAAGAGAATTGGACAAAAAAAAAAAAAAACAACTGTAGACCAATCCAGGATAACCCCTCTTGCTACCAGCATGCATCAATTTTTTGTTGGTGTTCTAGGAGAATGGAAGTAATTTTTATAATTCTGCTGTGTAAAAGGCAGCAGTACCGTATTTTTTGCTAGCACTCTTGTTTTCTCCAATCAAAACCCTTCTACATATCACCGCTGGAGTTTTTCATTTACTATAGCTTTTTGACGTGGTCATCTCCTGCCTGGCTTTTGAAGAACCCCATCAAGACCCTACTTTACTTGACGTTACAGGTATAGTCTTGAAGAAGCACTGGGTTCCCTAAAAGGCGCTTTTCAGATGCTGGTACAAGGGGACTCGAGCATGCCTTGTCTTTTAAGACTTACAAAGTGAGTGGCCTATTAGGAGTTACCTCAACAACTAAGTAGCTAAGTTAGACAGCTAGATTTGTGGTTTTGCCACAGACTGGGTTAATGCTGCAGCACTTAGTGCTGAAGCCATCCACTGGATAGAGTGTTGCACACACTCCTTGCTCTCCTTCCTGCCATGCAGTGATGAGGATGCATCTCCCTGTGGCTGCTCTTCCAGTGCATCATCAGTTCCCTTGCTCTGGAGCCCTTGCACTATCAGTTCATGACACTGCCTTTCATCACTTATTTTTTTTATCACAAAAGGGGGCTGGCCCCAGTACTAGACCTGCTGTGTTCTCTTGGTATCCTGATGTAAAAAACATTCTGTTGCCATGGGACACGTTTATTTGATAATTGGGTAGACTGATTTCTCTGTGTCTGGGGACCAGGTTGTCCTTGGTCTTTTGGCACAGAAATCTGGCTTAAAAGTCCTTCTTTTCCATCCTTTGAAGGATACTCATGATGGATGCCAGCCTGTCGGGCTGGGCAGGAGTCCTGGGTATGTGTCTGTGCAGGGGAATTAATTGTTGGAGGAGTCTCATCACCCAATCAACATCTTGAAACTTCGAGCAACTTGGCTTTCTTTACAGCTTTGAACCATCCTGCTGGAGAGTCACACCATCTGCATTCAACCAAACAACCCCAAGGTAGTGGCATACATCAATTATGGAGGAACCAGAAGTCTTGCTATGGAAAACAATTGTAGACATGGACAATTGTCAGGCAGACTTCTTTAGCCAGCAGGCTCTGGACCCAGGGATAAAGTCCCCACACCCAGAGGTGTTCCATGCCATGTGTTAGAATAGGGGATGCCAGATGTGGACCTGCTGGTCTCCAGGTTTAACATCTTTTTTAAACTGGACACATTTGTCTCTGGGTACAGGGATCCTCAAGTAGAAGCATTGGATGTTCTGATGGCTGAGAGGAATCAGTACACCCTGATCTATGTCTTTGCTCCCCAGAAACTTCACAGGATCGAGATGTAAGACATTGTGGTGATTCTCATTGCTCCAGACTGACTCAGGCAGATGTGGTACACCAACCTGGAAAGACTCCCTTAGACACTCTGTGGGCTTTACTAAATCATTAGGATCTTGTGTTCTAAGGTCCCACTTACCATCCTGCTTTATTGTCATGGCTGTTGAAGCCCCGACTCTAATGAACAAGTGAATCCCTTACTCTCTAATTTCTATGATGCTGAAAGCTAAGGAGTCTACGTCTCTCAGGGTCTATCATTGGAGGTTAGAAGACATACTTTACTTAGTGCGAGTCTCTGGGCTTCCACCCCTGAAATTTCTCGTGGGATGAATTTTCTTCTTCCTGCTCTTGTCTTGAGTCTACACCAGTGTCATGGTACACTCTACTAGATTTGGGAGTACTTTTAGTATTTTTCGGCATCAAGCAACTCTTTACCATATTTGCAAGGCTAGGTCTTCCATTCACACATTCTCCAGGTGAGGTGAACATTGCAGCCACATCTGTTGGCTGCTTTAGGCATACGGTCCTTCACGTGGCTGT
Source organism: Rana kukunoris (assembly GCA_029574335.1). Classification (NCBI taxonomy): domain Eukaryota; kingdom Metazoa; phylum Chordata; class Amphibia; order Anura; family Ranidae; genus Rana; species Rana kukunoris. Next base: position 660,186,610 of record CM056049.1, read on the forward strand.
CTGAGCTGCAAGCAGTCCCCAGTTCCATATTGTTATCTTGAGACTGTTAACATTTGTCTCTTATGCTGTCTACTCCCTGGTTGGGCTGCTTTTTGACGTCCTGAAGGTAAAAGACTTCCTTAGTCCTTCACTGGGAAAGAATGAAAAAAATTCCCTCAATTCCTATCCCATAGCCACAACAGGAAGTCGAAGGAAATCCTTCAGAAATTAGGGAGATCCATTAACGTGACTAGAACTAGGGTCCCTATTGTAAGATTTCCCTTCTTTTCCTGTTTTGGTGACAACTCAAAATTTGGGATTTTCTTTCATTTTAAGGCCCCTTTCACACTGGGACGGGAGGTGCGGTGGCAGCGCTATACTGTCAGAATTGCCGCGGGATTTGGCCGATATCGGTGCGGTATTAACCCCCGCTAGCGGCCGATAAAGGGTTAATACCGCGGTTTCCCATTGTTTTAAATGGGAAGGAGTGGTGAAGGAGCGGTATACATACCGCTCCTCTCACCACTCCAAAGATGCTGCTTGCAGGAGATTTTTTTCTCTCCTGCCAGCGCATCACCTCAGTGTGAGAAGGCTGGGCAGGAGATTTTCAGGCGGTATTTAGGCGCTATTTTTAGCGCTGTACCACCTGAAAAACTCCTCAGTGTGAAAGGAGCCTTAAGCTGGCCATACACCTATAGATTATCTGCAGATTTTCTGTGGTTAGATGGAAAAAGTGGGAGATTCTTTCATCCACACAGTTCAGCATAGATGGAGGAATCTGTTCCACTTTTTCTATCTAACCATAGAAAATCTGCAGATAATTTATATGTGTATGGCCAGTCTTAGGCCTCGTACACACGAGAGGATATGTCCGCTGAAAACGGTCCGATGGACCGTTTCAGCAGACATCTCCGATCGTGTGTATGGGCTAGCGGACAGATTTGTCCACCCGACAGATTTCAAAGCATGCTTTGAAATCTATCGGGTGGGAATGTGTCCGCCCGACATGTCTGCTGGTTAGTACACTTACCAGCAGACATGTCGTCCCGCACCGCCACCGCGCCGCCGCCGAATGGATTCGGCGCATGCGCGGAAGTGTTTTACTTCCTGGTGCGGTGACGTGGCGGCGTCAACGTCTCCGCCACGTCACCGCGCCGTCCGCCGGCGGGGAATTTGATCCGATGGTGTGTACACGCCATCGGACCAAACTCCAGATCGGACATATCCGATGGAAACGGTCCGCGGACCGTTTTCATCGGATATGTCCGATCGTGTGTACAAGGCCTAAGTGTTGACAACACACAGGACGAATAGAGAGGGTGGATCTACCTAACAGGGGCATAGAAAGCAATAAATCTTGACAGGTGTCCCAATCTTTGTCTTCCACTCTATCTAATTAAATCAAAGGTTTTGCCTTCAATTATGCCTTAATGTCCTCCAGTATATTTTGCAGGTAATTACTTGACCACACTCTAAAGCTGACCATATATTAGTAGAATTGTTAATAAACATTCATACAAAAATTTGTAGAAAAATTTGTAGAAAAATTCTCATAACATTTATTGACTTGACGAGTGTTGTTCGAAAAAACATTTCCATCCCACTCCTTTAAATTTTCTAATCACTGCAGCTGGAAACGAACACCGATTTGACCCCACTAATAATTAGAAAATTAAATGAATATTCTTAAAACAAACAATTTAAAATGAAATTCTACTAGTGTACAGGTATGTCCATCCTAATCTGCACCCATGTACAGTTTGTTTAGTGTACATACTGTATGTGCCTGTAAAGCAAGAATGTCAACCTGGTGTCTTCTTGTGCTGCATTCAGCCCTCTGACTCTGATATTTTTGTGCAGCCTCAGCCACTTTTAGGATTTTAATTTAATGAGTCCTTAGCTGTCCTCCAGTTGATAAGGGATACACTTCAGAAAATACATTTTGCAGCTAAATACTTCAGAAAAGGCCCTTGTCTGTGATAAAATGTAAATTGTAGTTGTAACTATAAAGTTAATTACCAAAGTGTTATAATTTTTTTCTGGGATTAATTAGGAATGACCCTCAGTGAACATAATCATTTCCTTTGAGGATATATTCCACTCAGTTCTGGCCTCTGTTTCATTTGAGGTTGACCTTCCTGCTGTAAAGTCACAACATTGAGGTGGCATCCCTTAGTACATGAGATAGCTCCAACTTTAAAGTGTTACTAAACCCAGAACCCTGCATTCACTATCTCCCATAGTACACAGAATATGGTAATGCAATTATTTTAGTAAATATACACTGCTAAATACCTTTTCTCATCAGCAGTATATAGCAGTCTTATAACTTCTATCAGTGTCTGGTTAAAGATTGTAGGAGGAGTTTTAATTCTACTCTGATTGTTCTATGAGGCTGCAGGACCCCTGACCCTCTGTCTGGACAGTGCTGATTGGCCCTGTGCTGATCACATGCATTCTTCCAAGAAAAAAAAAACTCTCTAGCAATGTGCAGAGTGCCCCCAATGCTCTGTTCTATCAGGAGATGGGTTGGGGACAGTGGAAGAAGGGGGGGGAGGGGGGTCAGAGAAGACAGACCCAAACAGCCTTTTTACATGATGCAGAGGATTAACCCCTTAGGTTGCACCATGAGTATAACAAGCATGCTTTACTACATATACAGACCAGATTGATTTTACTGTTGTGGGTTTAGTAACACTTTAACCACTTAAGACCCGGGCCATTATGCAGGTTAAGGACCTTGCCCCTTTTTTGCGATTCGGCACTGCGTCGCTTTAACTGACAATTGCGCGGTCGTGTGACGTGGCTCCCAAACAATTTTTTTTTTACCACAAATAGAGCTTTCTTTTGGTGGTATTTGATCACCTCTGCGTTTTTTATTTTTTGCACTATAAACAAAAATAGAGCGACAATTTTGAAAAAAATTCTATATTTTTTACTACTGCTATAATAAATATCCCCCAAAAATATATAAAAAAACGTTTCTTCCTCAGTTTTGGCCGATACGTATTCTTCTACCTATTTTTTGTAAAAAAAAAAAACATAAACAGCGTTTATGGATTGGTTTGCGCAAACTTTATAGCGTTTACAAAATAGGGGATAGTTTTATTGCATTTTTATTAATAATTTTTTTTTTTTACCACTAATGGTGGCGATCAGCGATTTTTTTCATGACTGCGACATTATGGCGGACATATCGGACAATTTTGACACATTTTTGGGTCCATTGTCATTTTCACAGCAAAAAGTGCTATAAAAATGCACTGTTTACTGTGAAAATGACAATTGCAGTTTATGAGTTAACCACTAGGGGAGCTGTAGGGGTTAAGTGTGACCTCATATGTGCTTCTAACTGTAGGGGGGAGGGGCTGGACGTGTGAAATCATTGATCGTCTTTCCCTATATCAGGGAACAGACGATCAATGACACTGCCACAACGAAGAACAGGGAAGGTGTGTTTACATACACCTCTCCCCGTTCTTCAGCTCTGGTGACCGATCACGGGACACCGCCGGCAAATCGGGTCCCGCGGGCGCGATCGCGACCCGGCGGCTGGGCTTAAAGAGACACGTACAGGTACGTGATTGTGCCCAGCCGTGCCATTCTGCCGACGTATATCAGCGCAAAGGGGTGCTTAAGTGGTTAACTTGTGTTTTGCCCATGCAGAACAAATCAACAGGTACATTTTAAAGCATAACTAAACTCTCTCATTCATCATTAACTATTGTAAATCCTTAATTTTGTTTTACATTTCTTCAGTTGTTTTCTGCTCTAAGGCAAAATGATGTCATACATCCCAGGAGTCTTCATGGACACTTATTTTTATAATCTGGATAAGGGGGAGGAGGTGCTTACTTGGCTAACCACACCATCCTGTCTACATGCCTAAGCTATTGGCAGATGGATTCCAGGAAGTAAAGGCTACATGCCTTTGCTCAGGATGGCCACAGTTAGAAATGCTAGGGGGATTTTTTTCTCTACAAAATAAAGCATGGAGAAATGGATGGATGCGTGAGTTTGCTTTGAATATTACAAATAATGAATAAGGGTTTTCAATTTGTGATGCTCTGGTACATCTGCTTTAACGCAGTCTTTACCAGCAGCATACTTGCCTTCCTTGGGCCAGATTCAGGTAGTCCAGAGCATCTTTGCTCTGGAGTAACGCTTCTCATTTGCGTTGCGCTGCAGAAATTTTAGAAGCAAGTGCTGTCATTCACGAAGCACTTGCTCCTAAAGTTGCGGCAGCGCATCGCAAATGAGCCGGCGGAATTCAAATTGGGCGGGTACGGGGCGTGTAGTATGCTAACTAAGCGCGATCCCGCCGCCAACGTACTGCGCATGCGTCGAGTGTCAAAACATCCCCGTGCGCATGCTCCAAATTCTGTGAATGAACGTCAATGACGTCACATTCCCATTCATGACCGTTTTACGCAAGCGACGTTTTTTTTTTTTTTCCCGACGCGATGACGACACCTATACCTAACATAGGATACTCCAACCCCATGTAGGTATATCTATGCGCCGCGTATCCCGTCCGGAAACGTCGTATCGTCATTGCGTCGCGCCGGAATTCGATCGTGAATTGCCGATTTCCGCTCATTAACATATTTTTTGAGCGTAAATCGGCGGGAACGCCCCCGGCGCCATTTTTAAGTTGAAGTAACGATGCGATGGCGAAACTCAGTTACGCTGCTCGCATCGGAACTTCAACCCGGCGTTTCTTGTTTTCTGGTTACAGAAAACAGAAACGCCGGCTCAAAGTCACAGTTAGGCTGGCGGATCACTCGATCCGCCAGCCTAACTGTTCGTGAATCTGGCCCCTTGTGTTTCTACACCAATCTGTGTAACAAGTACTAAAGTTAAGTCCTGCGTAAGCTTCAACTTGCTGTAGGTGTAATTTACACAGAGCTATCAACACCCATGTGGCAGCACTGATTGGCCCAACTGGTGCTTTTACGTTGCATCTAAAATAAAATGTATTATTAGTTTTGAATATAGCGAGAAAGAGTTAGGCGGCGTACACACGACCGGTTTCCTCTGCAGAATTCAGCAAGAAACTCAATGGGAGACGTATTTTGCCGAGAAAACCGGTCGTGTGTACACCTTTTGCCGGGAAAACTGTTGAGGAACTCGTCGAGCCAAAAAGAGAGCATGTTCTCTATTTCCTCGACGGGCAATGGGAAAATTTGGCTCGACAAGTTTTTAGATAGCCAAACAAGGAACTCGACGGGGAAAACAATGTGTTTCGCCCATCGAGTTTCTCGGTCGTGTGTACGTGGCCTTACTGTCATATTTTTATTGACATCTGTGTCATTGTTGGGAAGATTCACATGTTTTGTCCTGGTGAGCAGTGTTTATTTTTTGTTTTTGAAAAATCCAAGATTTTGAGTTGTTACCATGTTCCAATTAGGGCAGCTGTCTACGATTACAGAGAGAGAGATTTATTATCACTTCCTGATATGACTATAGTACAGAAAGTGAAGAGAACTCTCCCAAGTGTTACAGACATTTTAGCGTTTCCTTACTTTATCCAAAAGGAAAAAACAGTTTTGGCTTTAAATATACATTAAATCACACTAATATATTATAATGGTATCATATGGCCCCTTAAGACTAGGGGCCGGATTCAGAAAGAATCTACGCCGGCGTATCTCCTGATACACCGCCGTAAGTTCAAATGTGCGCCGTCGCATCTTTATGCCAATTCAGAAAGCAAGATACGCCGAAAAACATGGCTTCAGCCGTCCGACATAACTTGCCTACACCGGCGTATCGTGGGCGCATAGTTACGCTGAACGCATTCGGCGTTCCCATTAAAAATATGCAAATGAGCTAGATACGCCGATTCACAAGCGTAGTTGCGCCCGGCGTATTGATATACTTCGTTTACGTAAGGCGCATGACCGGCGTAAAGTTACCCCTGCTATATGAGGTGCAGGCAATGTTAAGTATGGACGTCGGAACAGCGTCGAATTTTCCATCGTTTACGTCGTTTGCGTAAGTCGTATGCGAATAGGGCTGTGCGTAAGTTACGTTCACATAGAAAGCATTAAGTATTTGCGACGTGATTCAGAGCATGTGCACTGGGATATGTCCACGGACGGCGCATGCGCCATTCGTTCGGCACCTCATTTACATGGGGTCACGGTTCATTAACATGTATCACGCCCACCTTCCACCTACTTTGAATTAGGCGGGCTTACGCCGGCCCATTTATGCTACGCCGCCATAACTTAGGAGACAAGTGCTTTGTGAATACAGCACTTGCCTCTCTAAGTTGCGGCGGCGTAGCATAACGAAGATACGCTACGCCGCTCTAAAGATACGCAAATGTATCTGAATCTGGCCCTAGGGGTCTATCAAGAGCCGTCTGTCTTTCCCCTTGAAGAATCAAATTAGAAAAAATACAGTGCTGTGAAAAAGTATTCCTACCCATTGAAATTGTCCACATTTTGTCATGTTACAACCAAATATATATAGAAAAAGTGCAGCGCAAATATAAACAAATATAAATACTGTGACCAGTATATAAACTAAAAAGTGCATAAAAAATAAATAATCGTGATAATAAGGTCCATGTGTGAAAAAAAGTCCATAAATCAATCAATCCACAGCAAGACCCAGCAGACAAAGGATTCCAGAATGGAAGTGAAAAAGATGACACCAAAAGATATCCTCCACCAGTGACAGATGGACTCTCACCTCTGTACTTTGACCCATATGGATCTCAAAGCTTAATCTGTGTAATCGGAGCTTCAGCTGCCAGCTCCCATAGGAAACGAATGGATGGAAATGACACCTTAGATCCGGACCCAATGGCTTAAACCGATCATAACATCATATGGAAAAAGAAAGGGAAAAATCTAGTGCTCTCCGGTAGAAAAAGACTTTTAATCAAGCAATAAAAAGTTGCACTCACATGTAAGGACACTCTGTAAGCCGAGTGTCAGCATAACAGCATGTAACAGCATGTGTACAGGACCGTCTCTCTGTACTCTGCAGCGATCGTGAGTGACGTTCTGCGTGGCTCCTTCCCCTGTACGCGTTACATCCCGTGGGGGGACTTCCTCAGCGTGGGTTAAGGGAACACTCAGGTTTTTCCCTTTCTTTTTCCATATGATGTTATGATCGGTTTAAGCCATTGGGTCCGGATCTAAGGTGTCATTTCCATCCATTCGTTTCCTATGGGAGCTGGCAGCTGAAGCTCTGATTACACAGATTAAGCTTTGAGATCCATATGGGTCAAAGTACAGAGGTGAGAGTCCATCTGTCACTGGTGGAGGATATCTTTTGGTGTCATCTTTTTCACTTCCATTCTGGAATCCTTTGTCTGCTGGGTCTTGCTGTGGATTGATTGATTTATGGACTTTTTTTCACACATGGACCTTATTATCACGATTATTTATTTTTTATGCACTTTTTAGTTTATATACTGGTCACAGTATTTATATTTGTTTATATTTGCGCTGCACTTTTTCTATATATATTTGCTATTGGGATTTTTTATGAATTATCTCCAGTGCTGGCTTGCATAGTTTAGGTTTTAGTTTAATAATTTATTTTCCAGCGCTGAATATCTTTTTCACTTATGTGAATACATAAATGTATTTTATTGGCATTATGTGATAGACCAACACAAAGTGGCACATACAGTGCCTTGCAAAAGTATTCGGCCCCCTTGAACTTTGCAACCTTTTGCCACATTTCAGGCTTCAAACATAAAGATATAAAACTGAAGAATCAACAACAAGTGGGACACAATCATGAAGTGGACGAAATTTATTGGATATTTCAAACTTTTTTAACAAATAAAAAACTGAAAAATTGGGCGTGCAAAATTATTCAGCACCCTTAATACTTTGTAGTGCCACCTTTTGCAGCGATTACAGCTGTAAGTCGCTTGGGGTATGTCTCTATCATTTTTGCACATCGAGAGACTGAAATTTTTGCCCATTCCTCCTTGCAAAACAGCTCGAGCTCAGTGAGGTTGGATGGAGAGTGTTTGTGAACAGCAGTTTTCTGTTCTTTCCACAGATTGTCGATTGGATTCAGGTCTGGACTTTGACTTGGCCATTCTAACACCTGGATATGTTTATTTGTGAACCATTCCATTGTAGATTTTGCTTTATGTTTTGGATCATTGTCTTGTTGGAAGACAAATCTCCGTCCCAGTCTCAGGTCTTTTGCAGACTCCATCAGGTTTTCTTCCAGAATGGTCCTGTATTTGGCTCCATCTATCTTCCCATCAATTTTAACCATCTTCCCTGTCCCTGCTGAAGAAAAGTAGGCCCAAACCATGATGCTGCCACCACCATGTTTGACAGTGGGGATGGTGTGTTCAGGGTGATGAGCTGTGTTACTTTTACGCCAAACATAACGTTTTGCATTGTTGCCAAAAAGTTTGATTTTGGTTTCATCTGACCAGAGCAACTTCTTCCACATGTTTGGTGTGTCTCCCAGGTGGCTTGTGGCAAACTTTAAACAACACTTTTTATGGATATCTCTAAGAAATGGCGTTCTTCTTGCCACTCTTCCATAAAACCAGATTTGTGCAGTATACGACTGATTGTTGTCCTATGGACAGAGTCTCCTACCTCAGCTGTAGATCTCTGCAGTTCATCCAGAGTGATCATGGGCCTCTTGGCTGCATCTCTGATCAGTCTTCTCCTTGTATGAGCTGAAAGTTTAGAGGGACGGCCAGGTCTTTGTAGATTTACAGTGGTCTGATACTCCTTCCATTTCAATATTATCGCTTGCACAGTGCTCCTTGGGATGTTTAAAGCTTGGGAAATCTTTTTGCATCCAAATCCGGCTTTAAACTTCTCCACAGCAGTATCTTGGACCTGCCTGGTGTGTTCCTTGTTCTTCATGATGCTCTCTGCGCTTTAAACGGACCTCTGGGACTATCACAGTGCAGGTGCATTTATACAGAGACTTGATTACACACAGGTGGATTGTATTTATCATCATTAGTCATTTAGGTCAACATTGGATCATTCAGAGATCCTCACTGAACTTCTGGAGAGAGTTTGCTGCACTGAAAGTAAAGGGGCTGAATAATTTTGCACGCCCAATTTTTCAGTTTTTTATTTGTTAAAAAAGTTTGAAATATCCAATAGATTTCGTTCCACTTCATGATTGTGTCCCACTTGTTGTTGATTCTTCACAAAAAAATTACAGTTTTATATCTTTATGTTTGAAACCTGAAATGTGGCAAAAAGTCGCAAAGTTCAAGGGGGGCAAATACTTTCGCAAGGCACTGTAATTTTGAAGTGGAAGGAAAATGATAAATGGTTTTCAAAATATTTTACAAATATCTGAAAAGTGTGGCATGCTTTTGTATTCAGCCCTTTTTACTCTGATACCCCTGACTAAAATCGAATGGAAGCAATTGCCTTCAGAAGTCACTTAATTAGTAAATAGAGTCCACCTGTGTGTAATGTAATCTCAGTATAAATACAGCTGTTCTGTAAACAAACAACAGCATGAAGACCAAGGAACACACCAGACAGGTCAGGGGTAAAGTTGTGGAAAAGTTTAAAGCAGGGTTAGGTTATAAAAAAATATCCCAAGCTTTGAAAATCTCACGGAGCACTGTTAAATCCATCATCCAAAAATGGAAAGAGTATGGCAAAACTGCAAACCTACCAAGACATCCACCTAAACTGACAGGCCAGGCAAGAAGAGCATTAATCAGAGAAGCAGCCAAAAGGCCCATGGTAACTCTGGAGAAGCTGCAGAGATCCACAGCTCAGGTAGGAGAATCTGTCCACAGGACAACTATTAGTGGTGCACTCCACAAATCTGACCAAGAAGAAAGCCATAAGACGTTGTGTTTGCAGTTTGCGAGAAGCCATGTTGGGGACACAGCAAACATGTGGAAGAAGGTGCTCTGTTCAGATGAGACCAAAATGTAACTTTTTGGCCTAAAAGAAAAACGTTATGTGTGGTAGAAAACTGATACTGCACATCTTCCTGAACAGACCATTCCCCATGTGAAACATGGTGGTGGCAGCCTCATGTTGTGGGGATGCTTTTCCTCAGCAGGGACAGGAAAACTGGCTAGAGTTGATGGAAATATGGATGGAGCCAAATACAGGGCAATGTTAGAAGAAAACCCATTGGGCCTTGTACACACGATCAGTCCAAACTGATGAAAACAAACTGAAGTTCAGTTTCATTGGTTCAGAGACTGATGGTGTTATGGTCTGATGGTTCATACACACCATCAGTTCAAAAACCGATCGTGTCAGAACGCGGTGACTTAAAACACAACGACGTGCAGAAAAAAATGAAGTTCAATGCTTCCAAGCATGCGTCGACTTTTTTTTTTTTTTTTAAAGTGTTTTTTTGTGCGTGAACTCGAGAGAGAGGAGCCGGACTGTAGGAGTTGGGAGTAGGCAGACCCTCCCCCCGGAGGCAGTCGCCATCCTTCTCCATGCCCCTGGTGGCAATGGCGGGTGTGAAGGGGGGCCTCCCACTCACCCCGCCCTACCTGCTCCTCTTGGGAGCCCAACTGGGGCCCAACGGGACCCCAATGGGGCAGAGGGACTCCCCCTATGAGGGAGTGAGGGGGCCTAGCCCACCCAGCCAGCCCCGTAGGTCCTTCGCCTCTCTTTATTTTAAGAGACCGCATGGCCAAAGTGCATGTGTTTTAAACCAATTTTGTGTGCGTGCAAGTGTGGTGGTTTTGTGGGGGGGGGGGTGGGCGTACTAAGCACAGGCGTACCTTGCATAGCACACCCACCGGGAGCCGGGCTGAGACCACCAAACTCAATTCACATGTAGCCGAGACTGGGATGCGAACCCTTGGCTGCAGAGGTGAATGGCTTGTCAGCGCAGTGCCAATCACGTTGAGCCACCACAGCTCCAAGCATGCGTCGACTTGATTCTGAGCATGTGCGGGTTTTGAACTGATGCTTTTGCGTACTAACCATCGGTTTTGACCGATCGGTAGATGTCCATCAGTCCGATTTTAAAGCAAGTTTTAAAACTTTGGACTGAAGGACAAAAGACTGATGGGCCATACACACGGTCGGTTTGGACTGATGAAACTGAACTTAGAGTCTGCAAAGACTTGAGACTGGGGCAAAGGTTCACCTTCCAGCAGGACAATGACCCTAAACATACAGCCAGAGCTAATATGGAATGGTTTAGAAGATCAAAGCATATTCATGTCTTAGAACGGCCCAGTCAAAGTCCAGACCTAAATCCAATTGAGAGTCTGTGGCAAGACTTGAAAATTGCTGCTCGCAGACGCTCTCCATCCAATCTGATAGAGCTTGAGCTATTTTGCAAAGAAGAATGGGCAAAAATGTCACTCTCTACATGTGCAAAGCTGGTAGAGATATCCCCAAAAAGACTTGCAGCTGTAATTGCAGCAGAAGGTGGTTCTACAAGATGGGCTGAATGCAAATACGCACAACACTTTTTAGATATTTATTTGTAATAAATATTGAAAACCATTTATCATTTTCCTCTCACTTCACAATTATGTGCCACTGTGTGTTGGTCTATTACATAAAATCCGAATGAAATACATTTACATTTTTGGTTGTAAAATTACAAAATGTGAAAAATTTCAAGGGGTATGAATACTTTTTCAATGCACTGTAATCTTAGATGTAAGCTGTTTAAATCCTTTAAATTTGGGTTCCAGTTTGATGATTTTTATGTTGTGTTTTTTCTAGTTTTGGTTAGAGTAAAGAAGTTAGAACCTTTGTACAATTTTTATTGCTGTCTCTGACTCAATGAGGGAATTGTCTCTTCTCTAGAAGACTAAAATATTGGACAGAAAATGAGTAAAAGTCTTCCCAAAAGTGAGTGCAAATCCCACCTTTGAAAGTTGTCACCAAAACCTAAATTGGTACTTGTGTTCCAGTGACATGTTCAACCCAATATTTTGGCCAGAGTTCTACTTTAAAACGTCTTTCTAAAAGATAATGATCCAGACATTTGGCTGACTAGAATGTTTTATTTGGATATTACCAAGTAGAGAAAGAATCTTATCACTGTAATTAGATTCTCTGCAGCAATCCAGGCTAGTTGTAATTCAGAGATAGTACATAGTCACCCTGTGATCTTCACTTTCCAGCCAAGTTTATGTCTCCCTGTGTGATATTTCTAGAGCATTGTGATGGAAGAATAGTAACTGTCATTGTATTAAATTTGATTGCATAAGTGTTGTTTTGACAGATCTATAAATGTATCGGTGAAGCATGAGTTGTACAGCATGACACACAGCTAAAAAATGAGTAATTACCCCATTAATTCGCCTTAGTGGACACAGCTACTTAAAGGGGGTTTTCATATGAAAATATATATTCAAAAAGGGTTTGTAAAGGAAAACAATTTTTTATCTTAATAGCTTCCTTTACCTTAATGCAGTGCTGTTTTCATGTCCTCAATGTTTGTTTTTGCTCTCAAGTTGCTGTAATTCTTCTCTGATCTCCACACTTTCTGGTTGTCTGTTTCCTGATAACCACAGTACTGGGAGCTTTCTCTCTGTGGTCACTAATCAAGGAGATGTGATTACTGTGTGTCTAGTTTCTAGTTACGTTTTCCAAACCATCACTGCTCTATGGCTCTGTATGCTCTGTAAGGCAGAGAGGCAGGAAACAAGATGCAAAAACGAAACTAGAAACTACAGGTACATTCATTCTATGATTGATTTTTATATATTTGTAATCGTTTTTAAAAGAAATCAGTTGACTATTATGTCTCTATACCCTGTAAACAGTAATTTCTGCAAAAAATGTTTTTTTATTTCCAACTCCTTTAAGATTTCTCAGCAGGGAGATGAAGGAGACCCTAACTTTGCACCTCAAACACGTGCAAATTGAGCATTAACTGAAATCTGGTTTTGACTTGTAAAAATAGAAAACCGATGTGTAATGCATAACTTCCAAATGTCCCCGATTTTGAGGGACTGTCTCCGATTTGGAAAGCCAGTATAAAGGAATAGTAGTGGATAAAAAAAGCACTTATGGGTTTAACTAATCTTTTTTAGTATAATTCTCCTTTAAGGGACATGGCAGGGGATGTGTCCTATGCCTACATACTTTTGCTAATAGGTGTCCTCTTCTCAAAAAGTTGGGAGGTATGGTACTATAGAGAACACAAAGTGGTTCTGCAAAATATCAAAGTATTGTGCTATATTATATTTACGGTTAGTCTGAGTTATGAATTGTTTTTTTTGGCCAACCACTAGGAGGGTTTTTGCCAAGGGTGTTTGCTGGGGAAATTAATACCGTAAATATTTGGGGACAGGGCAGAACTGTTCTCTAACCTCCCAGGTCTACTGCCTGGGATGGCCAAGTGCTTGAAGAAGTAAGAACTGAATTTGGAGCCTAAAAGCTTGCACTGCCTGGTCTGAGGATTTACCAGGGAGGAGTGAAGCTGGAACCTGGATAGTTGCATTATGCCTCGTTTCCACTGAGCGGATCGGTTCGGTACGGTTTTGTACAGTACGCTATTTTGGGTGTTTCCATTATGAAAGTGTGCCATAAAACCGAACCGTACCGCACCATTCTTGGTCCTGTTTCAGATGTGGGGCCATAGAAAATGGAACGGTTCGGATAGGACGAAGCTACAATATATTCCACTGATTGGTGGACGCACTAGGCATTTTTCCTAAACAGTGTATGGCCCCTGACGGTCCGATTTGCAGTGGAAACGCTCACCAATCAGACCGGACCATTCTAACTGTTCCAAACTGTACCGACCCGAACCGTTTCGCTCAGTGGAAACTAGGCATTAGAGAGCAATCTAGTCTACTGGAAGAGTGGTCAGAGAAGCTGTATACAAACTTGGAGCTTGCAGGGAGTCTAGTGGCTCATTCAGGGAGATAACATGGTGCTAATGTTTTACAGTCATAAGAATACAGAGTGCAGGTCTGGCTTAAGGGTCCTTCTTCTGTATTGACTGTAAGTTTTGGAGTCTGTGTACTGTCCTTTTGGGTTTCTTGTGCCCAATTCCACTTTTCTTGGGTGTATGAATTTCAACTGTCCAATGAGGAGGGTCTCTTATTGCCTCAAGGGGGTAAGGGAGAGCTACATATCGTAATTTGGCACAGGGTGTGGGTTAAAGTGATGATGTGAGGATAGAAATAAGGGAGCTGCCATTGTTTTTTTTTTTAACAGGCTCCAAGGCTCTCCAAAACCCTGGTGCTGGCTAATGAATCACTGGACTGGAACAAGAATGCAGACAGTTTAGTCTAAAAGATTATTTGCTCTCCTGATAGATGTTGAATACGCAATAATGTTTCCTGTGTCCTGTCTGTCTCTAGTTCTCAATAAATGGGGGAGTGGTTAGAGGTTAAAAAAAAAAGGACTTAACATTTGACTTTAAAGTGTTACTAAACCCTCTTTTTTTTACATTAAAATAAGAAAAATTGTTATACTTACCTGCTCTGTGCAATAGTTTTGCACAGAGCAGCCCAGATCCTCCTCCTCTCGGGTCCCACGCTAGTGCTCCTGGCCCCTCTTCAGTACCGGGTGCCTCCACAGCAAGCAGCTTGCATTGGGATCACCCAAGCAGACATGCTCCCAAGTCCATTCACACACAGACCCATGGGTCGGCCCTGCCTCCTCCAACTCCTGATTGGTTCAGTGGCTGTGATTGACAGCAGTGGGAGCCAATGGGGAGCCAAGTTTCTTGTGCACATCATTGGATCGAGAGGGAGCTTAGGTGAGTATTAGGGGGTCTGCTGCTGCACACAGAAGTTTTTTTTACCTACATGCGTAGAATGCATAAAGGTAAAAAAAAAAAAACTTTTGCCTTTACAACTGCTTTAGACAAAAAGTTTAAATCTGCATATCTGTATCTTTGGTATTTAGTTTGCTTAGACTGCACAACCTGGGAAAATAAGAAGTGCAGCCAATGGAACAGATTATAAAGGTACCACTATGTTTATATGCTTTGCGAATGGAAAGGTTCACTTCAAGGAAAGGAGAAATGGCCTGATAATTGCAGGCAACATTTGTAATCGGTAGCATTATTGTATCTGTAATCAAGCTGATGTTGGGTAGCTTATAGGTCAGGTCTGACTGTACCGTGAACAAAAGATTCTCTCCAAGGCACAAGTAAAATATGGATGCTGTCATTGCTTTCTTCTCATACCGCATATTTTATCTGCCTGGCTGCCTTGCTAACAGTCCACTTGGAGATACTAATACAGAACAAATATGCAGATCAGGATTTTTATGTAAGTCTCTTGATGTCTATACTTGTTTCAGGTCAGTGACTCAAAGTACTGAAGTCAGAGTGTCAATATAACAGCCAGGCAACTAGCATTTCTTTTTAGAAAGACAGCAGTGACATATTACATTCAGGAAAGGTTTACTTTCAGCTGCATATCACCACAGTCATGAATGGATTTAAATAATATATAGAACACATTAGAGTATTTATAAACTTATTTATAAAAGCAAATAAACTATTATAGAACAGCAAAATGGGAATAATATTCTGAAATAGCTTAACAATAAAATTGTAATATATTGTGGTCACTACGTGGAATTTATGATATAGGAATTGAGGTTTAGGGTGGAGCATAAAATGCCTAATATGGGACCGTGGCAGACAGATAAAAACTTTTACATTTAAGTGTCCGTTATGTACTTACCAGTGACATGTCAACAGTTCTTGGTACGAGTTGACCCCTATAAGGCCCCTTTCACACATGCTGTCTGTTTGTCCCTTTTTCATCCATCTATCTATAAATGAAAAAAAGGCATTTATATATATTAGTTCACATCCGCATCTGACATCATCCATTTTTGAAACTGATCAAAGCTCTATTTCCTTCCGTTAAAGCGGATGTCCGCTCAAAAAAAAACATTAAAAGCCAGCAGCTACAAATACTGCAGCTGCTGACTTTTAATACTAGGACACTTACCTGTCCTGGAGTCCAGCGGCGTCCGCAGCAGAGGACGAGCGATTGCTCGTCACCCTGCTGCTCCCCCCTCCATCCACGGTGAGGGAACCAGGTAGAGAAGCGCTCCGGCTTCACTGCCCGATTCCCTACGGCGCATGCGCGAGTCCGAGTCGCGCTGCACCCGCCGATTGGCTCCCGCTGTGTGCTGGGAGCCGAGTGTTCCCAGCACACAACGGGCGGAGACAGGATGTCAGAAAAAACCCGTCTTTTGCCCGAGACGTGTGGCCAGAAGTGGGTGCAGATACCTGTCTTTAGACAGGTATCTGCACCCCCCTCCCCCTGAAAGGTGTCAAATGTGACACCGGAGGAGGAGAGGGTTCCGATCAGCGGGACTTCACTTTAGGGTGGAGCTCCGCTTTAAAAATAATGGATTGGATGAAAAATGGATGTAAACTGACAAATGGTCAGTTTTTTATCTGTTTTTACATTCGTACTGGATGTAAAAAAAATAATGAAAAACTGATGAGCACAGATGAAAAATGGATGAAAAACAAATGAGCACTGATGAAAACCTGATGAAAAACTGATGAATACTTCATTCATTTTGATGTAACTAAACGGATGAAATGAACGATCCACATGTGTGAAATGGGCCTAAAAAGAAGAAAAATGTGTCGCTGGAGATGCAGTCAACGGGGGTCTGAAGAAAAAGCACATCCTGCCCTCCCACCCCTTGTCATGGCTCATGTTATGAGGTCAGAAAGTGCAGGGTCCAGAGGAGGCAGCTGCTAAAGTCTGCTGAATGCTCAGACCAGGGGTGGGGAAGAGAAGGGGGTGTTGTGGCTGCACAGAGAGGCATATGATCTGTAGGAGGAGTTCTATCTTCCTCTCTGCTGCTGATAGCTGAGACAATTTGGGGGGGGGGGGGGTGAACAAGGGGGATGCCACAGCTGCAGAAGAGGCGCAAGGGTCACTTGAAATGGCCTGGTTGGGTGGATTCGGCCCACGGGCATTGTGTTTGACACATGTGGTTTAGATCCAAAGGGCTTTTTTTATTTTATTTTTTATGCATCTAAGCTATGGATGTTTACATTTCATCCCTGAGCACATAAGTCATTCATGTAGCAGCGGCGCATGTGCAGATTGACTGACTTTCAATCATTCAAGTTCCGCTGCTGAGTCATTCAGGGCCGAAATTCATCCTAAACTGCTAGATGCTTAGTTTTAGTAACGAATAGTGGACTTCTGCACTGTACGTTAGAACACATGTAAACATTATTGTCCAATTCACACAAGAACGTGGTGCAGGAAAGGTATGCAGGTGGCATTACAAGCACCCCAAATGCATTGTGCAAACGCATTGCGTTTGCAGCCACCAAATTGCATTATACCACAGTGCCTTGAGGTTTGGTGTGGCGTAATCCCCAAAAGTGTTGCTTGCACTACTTTTTTCACATTCCAGTACATTTGACAGCCCATTGAATTGAATAGGCTGTCAAAATCAGAACCCATGGGACCACATGGGAACATGCATTTTCTAGTGTGAACCGGCCCTAAGCCCTGGTTCACATTGTTACGATTTGACATGCGATTTTAAGGGCTCATTTCCACTGGCGTTTTTACAGCCACTTTTCTGAGCTTTTTTTGCAGCTTAAAAACGCCTGTCCATGTTAGTCTATGGCCTCATACCCACCATGACGTTTTTGAGCTGTAGATGGCTAAGCTGCAAAAAAAAAAACGTGGGACCAGTGCGTTCTGAAGCTCCAGCAATAGAGCTGTAAAAACGTCAGACATTTAAAAACGCTCAAAAACGCGCAAAAACGCGCACAAACGCTCAAAACCGCGGCCGCTGCGTTTTTAAAGCTCCAGCTCCAAAAAAAAACCTCATTTTTTTTTTCTAAAATAAACATGGACAGGCGTTTTTAAGCTGTAAAAAACGTGGCTGTAAAAACGCCAGTGGAAATGAAGCCTTAATGTCAAATCGGCGGCATTTGCCGGCAATGGTACCGTCCTAATCTGTGCAACGCCGCATCTGCAGCACTGAACCGATTTCAAAAAGTAGTTTCTGTACTACTTTTTGAGTTTTCGGGCTGCAATTTACATTGACATCTGTGCAGAAACCTGCAAATACAAAATAAAGGTATTCTCCAGTGTATTCCAATGGGCAATATGTATAAAAGAGATACAAATGAATCCTGGGTGGCTAAGCTCTAATGTAAAAATGTATATAAAAGCAAAAGAAAAGGCCTTTAAATAATATAAAGCTAAGGGGTCATTGTCAGTATTCCAACCACACAAATAATGCATTAAGAAATGTAAGAGTGCAATCATGGCAGCTAAAATAGACCCTGAAAGGAACATAGTGGAGGAGAGTAAAAAAAATCCCAAGACAAGAAGAAGGGAAAGGTTTTAAATGCATTCTTCTCCTCAGTTTTCATGAAGGAAAAAGGGGAATATAGTAACCAAGACTGTAATGTTAATGTTAATAATCACAGGAAGTACCCTTGTGGCTAACAGAAGCCAGTAACACAAATAAGTCACCAGGACCAGATGGGTTACACCCGAGGGGGTCCTTAAAGCGGTTGTATACACCGCTTTCACATTTTTACCTACAGATAAGCCTATAATAAGGATTACCTGTAGATAAAATTAATATCTCCTAAACATGTACGGTTTAGGAGTTATTCACCTTCCATGCAGCCACTGATGTCATAGAATGCAGAAAATCAGAGCTCCTAGCCAGAAAGAGGACTCCCGCACGTATGTTTTCGTGGCTCTGGCCACTCACAGAGCCAGAGCCGAGAACCCATAAGAAATGCAGAGGGAACATGTCCGCTCCCTCATCGGTGACCGGGAGGTGATGCCGGCGTTTCGTTCTAAGGTAAGTATTTTATAATGAGCTAGTATGCATTGCATACTAGCTCCTTATGTCTTTGCCTTATAGGTTTTTTTTTGCGGGTGTACAACCGCTTTAAGGAACTCAGGAAGTCAGGTGATAGCTAGACCATTGCTCCTAATTTTTATGGACAGTTTACTGACTGGAATAGTACTAGCTGATTGGAGAAAACCCAACGTGGTAACACCATTTAAAAAAGGGTAGAGAGATATATCCCTGGAAACTACATGCCAGTCAGCCTAACATTTAGGCCCCGTACACGCAATCAGACCGTGTGTACGGCCCAAACTTGCTTTAAAATCAATCCGATGGACGCCTGACAATCGGACCAAAACGATGGTTAGTACGCAAAAGCATCGGACCAAAAACCCGCGCATGCTTAGAATCAAGTTGACGCATGCTTGAAAGCATTGAACTTCATTTTTTCAGCACGTCGTTGTGTTCTACGTCACCGCGTTCTGACCCGATCGGATTTTGGACTGATGGGGCCAGATTCAGGTAGATCAGAGCATCTTTGCTCTGGAGTAACGCATCTCATTTACGTTACGCTGCAGAAATTTTATGAGCAAGTGCTGTTATTCATGAAGCACTTGCTCCTAAAGTTGCGGCAGTGTATCGCAAATGAGCCAGCGGAATTCAAATTGGGCGGGTACGGGGCGCGTATTATTTAAAATAAGCGCGATCCCGCGGCGAACGTACTGCGCATGCGTCGAGTGTCAATGCATCCCAGTGCGCATGCTCCAAGTTCTGTCAGTGAACGTCAATGACGTCACGTCCCCATTCATGAATGTTTTACGCAAACGACGCGATTTGTTTTTTTTCCGACGCGATGACGACGGCTATACCTAACATAGGATATTCCACTAGGGGGCTGCTTTATCTATACGCTGCGTATCGCTTCCGGAAACGTCGTAAAGTCACTGCGTCGCGCCCGAAAAAGATCGTGAATTGCCGATTTCCGCTCATTAACATATTTTTTGAGCGTAAATCGGCGGGAACGTCCCCCGGCGCCATTTTTAAGTTGAAGTAACGATGCGATGGCGAAATTCAATTACGCCGATCGCATCGGAACTCCAACCCGGCGTTTCTTGTTTTCTGGTTACAGAAAACAAAAACGCCGGCTTAAAGTGACAGTTAGGCTGGCGGATCCATTGATCCGCCAGCCTAACTCTACCTGAATCTGGCCCATGGTGTGTACGCACATCAGACCATCAAGCCACATCAGCGGTGACCCGATGAAAACGGTCCGTCGGACCATTCTCATCGGACCGGTCTGATCGTGTACGCGGCCTAAGAGTCTGTAAGCTACTGGAGGGGATGATAAGGGACTATATCCCAGATTTTAAAGAAAATAGTATCATTAGTAGTAAGTAGCATGGATTCATGAAGGATAGTTCTTGGCAGACCAATCTATAAACATTCTATGAGGAAGTGAGCTGCCATGTAGATAAAGGAAGGCCTGTGGATGTGGTGTATTTGGATATTGCAAAGCCATTTTATACAGTTCCCCACAAACGTTTACTTTACAAACTGAGGTCTGTTGGCATGGACCTTAGGGTATGTACCTGGATTGAAGACTGGATACAGGGGCGGGTCCAAAGAGTGGTGATAAATAGTGAGTATTCGGAATGGTCCGGTGTGTGGTAAGTGGGGTCCCCCAAGGATCTGTCCTGGGACCAATTCTGTGTAATTTAATAATGATATAGAGGATGGGATAAATGGCTCAATCTCAGTATTTGCAGATGATACAAAGCTAAGTAGGGCAATACCTTCTGTGCTGAATGTGGAAACCTTAAAAGAATGCCTAAATAAAATAATATGGTGGGCAACTACATGGCAAATGAGGTTTAATGTTGAAAAATGTAAGGTATTGCATTTGGGTGCTAAAAATACAAACTTAAGATACTCGCTAGGGGGAGAACTTCTGGGGGAATCCAGGATGGAAAAGGACCTGGGGGCCCTAGTAGACGACATGCATGAAGGTAAAAAAACCTTCCCAAGCACCCCTAATACTTACCTGATCCCGATCTTCCTCCAGCGGTGTGCACGTCAGCCTCGGCTGTCCGGGGACACTCCGTTCTCATTGGCTAAGACAGCAGTGGGAATCATTGGCTCCCGCTGCTGTCAGTCACAGCCAGTGAACTAATGAGAAGAGAAAGGGGTGGGGCTGAGCTGCGGCTCTATGTGTGAATGGACACACAAAGCCATGGCCTGGGAGCAAGCCTGCTCGGGTACCCACACAGTAAGCTGCTTGCTCTGGGGGTACTTGGCAGGAGGGAGGGGTCAGGAGTGCCAGCGGGGGGGCCCGAGAAGAGGAAGATTGGGGCTGCTTTGTGCAAAACTGCTGCACAAAGGAGGTACAGTAAGTATGACATGTTTATTTTTGGCTTTAACATTAACAAGTTCAGAGACACTTACTTTGTTGTATGTTTACAGCTGTCTCCTCCAGCTTCCTGTGCACTGCTTCCCTGAACTTCTGAGTGAATTGAACACTGATAATGACATTTGTTACAAATCTTGGAACTACATGTCCCACCATTCTTCATGCCAGTTCGCATGCATATCCTTGCTTTCATAAAATGTGCCCACAATGCAGGACTACACATACAAGACATGCGTCTGATTCTCCTTTAGGCCCCTTCCACACTGGTGTGGGAGGTGCAGTGGTGGTAAAGCGCCGCTATTTTTAGCGGTGCTTTACCGTCCGAATTGCGGTGGTATTTGGGTGCTAGCGGTATGGTTTTACTCCCTGCTATTGGCCGGAAAAGGGTTAAAACCGCCCCCAATGCGCCTCTGCAGAGGCCCATTTGCGGGCGGTATAGCTGAATTTTCAAGGGGTATAAGCGGTAAACACACTGCTCCTTCACTGCTCCAAAGATGTGGCTAGCAGGACTTTTGGAGCGGGCCTGCTAGTGCACCGCTCCAGTGTGAGAGCCCTCAGGGCTCTCACACTGGAGAAACAGCAGCCGCTGTTTCGGGTCGGTTTGCAGGCGCTATTTTTAGAGCAATAGTGCCTGCAAACCGCCCCAGTGTGAAAGGGGTCTTAATGGAAGCGATTGACAGCAGCTTCTGGGGCATTGCCTTTGCACAGTGTCCTCTGCGTGGTGTGCTTTGGGTTGCCTTTGCCTATTAGCTCAAGCAGTGTCCGCACGCTACCCTGTTGTCTGATCCCAGGAATACATATAAAAAAGTGGCTCCCTTGGACCCTGCAAGGTAAAGTAGACACCCTGAAACAGGAAAGTGTGGTCAATGCTACAGGGCCTAACAAAATCAGGAGAAAAGGAGAACTTTGCTACATTAACCACTTAAGGACCGCCGCATATACATATACGTTGACAGAATGGCACGGACAGGCACATCAACGTACCTGTACGTGCCTGCCTAGACGTGGGTCGGGGGTCCGATCGGGACCCCCCCGGTACATGCGGCGGTTCCCGTGGCTGTCCGAGCGATCCAGGATGAGGGGGCGGCTGTTCGTTTTTGTCCGCCCCCTCCGGATCGCTCCCAGCCAATCCGCGCGCTCCCCCTGCGTGTCACTTCCTCTGCCTGTGTAAACACAGGAAGAGGGAAGTGATGTGATCTCTCCTCTTAGCGGTATTTTCAACCACCGCTGAGGAGAGATCACATCACACAGTGAGTATGCACAACACTACACTGACACCAGTACACGCAGGCACATTAACCCCTTGCGATACCCCCCTGTCACAGTGTCACTGAATGCAGTAATCATATATGTATGATCACTGCATTTAGTGTCAGTGTGACAGGCAGTTAGTGTTAGGTCCAGGGTAGCCCCCGTACCCCCCCCATATAAAGTTTTAACCCCTTTGATCACCGCCCTAGTTAACCCTTTCACTGCCTATTGCCAGTGTCACTAAGCGATCATTTTTCTGATCGCTGTATTAGTGTCGCTGTTCCCGCTAGGTAGCTATTTTTTTTTTTATTGCGATTTTTCTTATAAAAAAAGTAAAAAATATTGTTGTTTTTTTCAAAAATGTCGCTCTATTTTTGTATATAGCGCAAAAAATAAAAATCGCAGAGGTGATCAAATACCACCAACAGAAAGCTCTATTTGTGGGAAGAAAATGACGCAAATTTTGTTTGGGAGCCACGTCGCACGACCGCGCAATTGTCTGTTAATGCGACGCAGTGCCGAATTGTAAAAACCCCTTGGGTCATTTAGCAGCATATTGGTCCGGTCGTTAAGTGGTTAAGAACGAAGGTTTTGGTATCACTTTAAATCTCTCCTGTGATCATATTCTGTTTAATTACCGTATATGCATATAGGGATTTTTCAGAATTTATGACCTTAATGAAACGAAAAGCAAAAATGTATCTTATATAGCGATATATTTTATTTAAAATCATTTGCAAATTATCATTCCGTGGGAGCATATATCACATGCAGGCGCTGCTAATAATTCTTTCATGCAGATTGTTCCCTCTCTTCACAGGTTTCCTATAATTAGTTCTGACTTTGCCTGCCTCCCGTGGCACTGGAGTCTGTCTCTGTGGAGACATTTAATAGCACATTCCTGACATCGAATGGCTTATTTGGAATTTTATTTCCCCCCGAAGTATTCATTAACAATAACAATAAATAAACAGCACTGTATTTGTATGAAACCTTGGTTTTATAGAGGCTTAACAAATTACCCTGGCAGCTTGTGTTACTATTTGCTAATGTGCTTTGTAACTAATGTAAAGGATGGCTGTACAGTTAGTGGACAAAATTATGGAAACCCCACATGAATTTTTTTTTTTTATGAAAACTGCTAAATCACAAATATAAAACTGGCCATACACAAATCCGTTTTTTTTTTTTAATAAGCCAGCGGGCAGGCCGCAAAAAGCTGAACAGATTGCCTCATCCACACAAACGAGGTGGATGGAGGAATCCTCCCCATTGTGTCATTTTATTCTGATAGTGGGACTCCTCTGCTGATCGATCAGAACATTTTCCATTAATAACTTCAATACTAGGCACTTATGCCACGTACACACGATCATTTTTCAGCATGAAAAAAAACGTTGTTTTTCAGCATGACCAAAGAACGAAATTTTCCCAACTTCATCATTAAAAACAACGTTGCCCACACACCATCGTTTTAAAAAAATGATCTAGCAAAGCGCGGTAACGTACAACACCCACGACGGCACTATAAAGGGAAGGTTCCATTCGCCTTTCGGCTGCTTTAGCTGAATCAGTGTTAGTAAAAGATGATTCGCGCTTCCCTGTCTGTTACAGCGTGATGAATGTGCTTACTCCATTATGAACGGTTATTTTACCAGAACGAGCGCTCCCGTCTCATAACTTGTTTCTGAGCATGCGCAGCTTTTTTACGTCATTTTAGCCCACACACGATCATTTTTTACAACCCGAAATACGACATAGTTAAAAACGACTTTAAAAAATGCAGCATGTTCGAAAAATTTTTTTATCGTTTTTCAGAACCTGAAAAATTATCTGTAGCCCACACACAATATTTTTAACTACTTAAGGACCGGACCAATACGCTGGTAAATGACCCAAGGGGTTTTTACAATTCGGCACTGCGTCGCTTTAACAGACAATTCCGCGGTCGTGCGACGTGACTCCCAAACAAAATTTGCGTCCTTTTCTTCCCACAAATAGAGCTTTCTTTTGGTGGTATTTGATCGCCTCTGCGATTTTTATTTTTTGCGCTATATACAAAAATAGAGCGACATTTTTAAAAAAAAAACAATATTTTTTACTTTTTGTTATAAGAAAAATCAAATAAACTAAATTGTAGTCAAACATTTAGGCCAAAATTTATTTAGCCACATGTCTTTAGTAAAAAAAATCGCAATAAAAAAAAAATAGCTACCTAGCGGGAACAGAGACACTAATACAGCAATCAGAAAAATGATCGCTTAGTGACACTGGCAATAGGGAGTGAAAGGGTTAACTAGGGCGGTGATCAATGGGTTAAAACTTTATTGGGGGGGGGGTACGGGGCTATCCTGAACCTAACACTAACTGCCTGTCACACTAACTGACACTAAATGCAGTGATCAGTACACTGTATTCAGTGACACTGTGACAGGGGGGTGGGGGGTGATCGCAAGGGGTTAATGTGCCTGCGTGTACTGGTGTCAGTGTTGTGTTGTGCAGACTTACTATGTGATGTGATCTCTCCTCAGCGGCGGTTGAAAAAATCGCAGAGAGCAGAGATCACATCACTTCCCCCTTCCCACAGGAGGAAGTGCACTGCAGGGGGAGCGCGCGCATTGGCTGGGAGCGATCCGGAGGGGGCGGACGAAAACGAACAGCCGCCCCCTCAGCACGGATCGCTCGTACAGCCACCGGGACCGTCGCATGTATCGGGGGGGGGGTCCCGATCGGACCCCGACCCACGTCTAGGCAGCAACGTATATATACGTTGATGTGCCTGTCGGTGCCATTCTGCCGACGTAAATGTACATGCGGCGGTCCTTAAGAGGTTAAATGACGTTTTTGAAAAAAGTTTTTTTTTTTTCATGCTGAAAAATGATCGTGTGTACGCGGCATTACTCCCTCTTCCTACCCAGCCCAATTTTTAGCTTTCATTTGAATGACAATTGCGCGGTAGTACTACACTGTACCCAAACTATTTTCTTATCATTTTGTTCCCACAAATAGAGCTTTCTTTTGGTGGTATTTGATCACTGCTGGGGTTTTTTTTCTTTATCGTACATCACGGGACACAGAGCGCATAGCCATTACATATGGGTTATATGGGTACCTTCAGGTGTGGACACTGGTGTAATCAACTTCACAGGAAGTTCCTCCCTATATAACCCCCTCCCACTGAGAGTGCTTTAGTTTTTTCGCCAGTGTCTTAGGTGTTGGTCACGTCTAGCTGTCCCTCGGAGGTCTCGGGACCCAGGATAGCTAGCCGGATCCGTCCGAAGTGCTTCAAAGCCAAGGTGTACGGTACCCGGGCCCTGCTGGAGTGGGGTTTTGCCTATAATGCCTCTCCTTGGAGGGCTGGATTCTGGGCTCCAGTGCCTTGGTCTCTTCCAAGAACTAAACGCTACTGATGCCAGGATGCTATATAGGTCCAGGGGTGTGGGTTCCTTAACACAGGACCCCGGTCCCTGAAGGTCCAAGACAATACCCACGGAGATGGGGGAAGATTGGGCATCTTGCATTTTGCAATACCCTGCGGCGTGGAGCAGGTAAGAGGGAACCTGCGGGACTTGGTTCGACAGTAGGTATCCCCCTGGGGGTTCTGGGTTGGCTAACAGTATGCTGGTGCATCAGCCACTATCTCCACTATGTCTGTGTAGGCAGGATGGGATACTAATGTTTACCCAGATAACATGTAGATATATGTATACTTGTGTAAGTTATATATTTGCTACTCACCCCAGGTCTGCCTGTTAACACTGATACTGCAACCCCACATGTTTTAAAGAGGAAATTGCTGGTAAAAACTCCTGTTTCTTAGGAAGCCCATGGGGACAGCTTCCTCGCTATGTGTGCACTACAATAAGATTAGTGCTTACCTGGTGTCTATTGGTGCTGCCTAAACGCTGGTCCATGTTGTTTCCTCTGCTCTGCTTCCTCCATGTGGTTTCAGCGTGGTGCGCGCGATCGTGCACGCCGCCTTTTATAGCGTCGGCGTGCGTCGGGGGGGCGGGCCAGCAGCGTCAGGGTCTGTTTAAAGGGAAAACTTTTTCTCTGGCTGGTCTTTCCCTCCTGGAGGCAGAGGAAGAAAGGATACAGAGCGTGCAGCTGGGTCTTTTGGCCACACAGGGACACCTAGTGGCGGTTTTGTGGATCTTCAGGTCTAGGACTTAGGTCCACTATTGACCAGAAAAAAAAAAAGGAAATTTTTTGCTTAAAGGGACTCAGCCTTAGATCCAGCAGTATCTGAGTCTACCTTGGACTCCGGCTAACGGGCATTGGTGTGTCAATACTCACAGGTTTCCTCAGTATTGCCACCTCCCAGGCGGGTAAAAAAAAAATTTTTGAAAAAAAAAAAAAAAAAGGAAAAAGAGAGAAATTAGTTCTTTTTCATTTTCCTCATACCTGCCCTCATATTGGTTACTCCTAGCTGCAACAGTCAGGTGTTGGCTATAGGGGTGACCCAAGGTTGTACAATGGCTCCAAAGGGATCTGGACCAGCCAAGGCTGCTAAAGGTGCCAAAAAGCAAAAGGGGTCTCCATCGGGGTCAGAGGATTTGGGCCAGGCTTCTACGGCCCCACCCTCGCCAGTTAGGACACCGAGTGGCATAGTACAAGAGCCATTGGGGGTGCTGGGGGCAGAGGCGGCCCCCGATCCACCCATTCCCGTTTACGTGACGGAAGAAATGCTAGCAGCCACCATGAGTGGGCTAGAGAAAAGGTTAACTGCGTTGTTTTCCCGTCCTTGCCCAAGTAGCAAGCGGGCTAGATCCCCCTCACCCAGTGTGGGGTTTTCAGATGCGGAGGTCTCCTCTTCAGAGGAACGGGACCCACAAGGGGATCAGGCAGACCCAAGTCCCGACGGTTCAGACAGGGAAAATTCCACTATAGATGAATATTTTTCGGCCTCTCAAGCGGAGAGCCTGTGGATCCAGTCTTTGACAGATATGGTTCGCACTGCCTTTAAACTTCCAGTGCCAGAACTAGTAGCCCCGGAGGTATCCTCATTGGGTTCTTTAAAGGCTCCATTAACTTGTGCGTCTTTTCCAATGCACCCCCTTCTGCGGAACGTGATTTACCAGGATTGGGCTCGACCTGATAGAATCTTTGTCCCTCCTAAAAGATTCTCTATTCTCTACCCTATGGAAGAGGAATATGTAAAGAAATGGGCACTCCCTACAGTGGACGCGGCCATTTCCTGCGTGAATAAATCCCTGACTTGTCCGGTTGAAAATGTCCATATGTTCAAGGATCCGGTCGACAAAAAATTCGAGACCCTACTGAAAGCAGCTTTCACCTCAGTAGGTGCCATGGTTCAGCCAGCAGTAGCAGCCATTGGTGTTTGTCAGGCCCTGAAGGATCAGGCAAAACATATATTAAAGGACATGCCGGCTCAGCATACTCATGAATTAGCAGAATTCCCTAGGGCTCTCTGCTTTGCAATAGATGCTATTAAGGACTCCATCCAACAGGCATCCCGTTCATCTCTACTGATGGTTCACATGCGTCGCCTTTTGTGGCTAAAGAACTGGTCAGCAGAGGCACCCTGCAAAAAGCTTTTAGCAGGGTTTCCCTTTCATGGGGGAAGACTATTCGGGGAAGACCTAGATAAATATATCCACACCATATCAAGTGGAAAAAGTACTTCCTTACCGGTCAAGAAAAGACCGCGTGGGCCCACGTTTAAACGACAGGCCATTGCAGGCTCGGCCCCTTCGACTTCCCGTCAGTATCGACGGCCTCCCGGGCGTTCAGCAGTTAATAGCCGCCCACAGGGACAAGCCGCGGCAAACAAGAGGCCCTGGTCTCGCAAGCCGGCTAAACCAGTCATCAAGTCAGATTCATGAAGGGGCGCCCCCACTCTCTCGGGTGGGGGGAAGACTTCAGTTTTTCTCCGAAGTCTGGAAGGCCAGAATTCCCGACTCTTGGGTTCGGTCCGTAGTAGCCTCAGGCTACAAACTAGAGTTTCGAGAAATCCCCCCTCCTCATTTTCAGGGGTCAAGTCTTCCAAGCGACCCGTTAAAGAGGGCCTCTCTCGTAAAGGCGTTGGATCGCCTCTTGCTCCAAGGAGTAATTGTAGAAGTACCAACCCAAGAAAGGGGTCTGGGATTCTACTCCAACCTTTTTGTTATACCAAAACCCAGTGGCGACGTCAGGCCTATATTAGACCTCAAACGCCTAAATCGCTTTCTAAGGATTCAGACCTTTCGTATGGACTCCATACGTTCAGTGACAGCCAGCCTGCATCAGGGCGACTTTCTAGCATCTATAGACATAAAGGATGCATATCTGCATGTGCCGATTTACCCAGCACATCACAAGTTTCTTCGTTTTACGATAAATCAAAGTCATTACCAGTTCGTAGCCCTCCCTTTCGGGTTGGCAACAGCTCCGCGGGTATTCACAAAGGTGTTAGCCCCGGTGCTAGCCGTCCTAAGGACAGAAGGCATCTTGGTCCTGGCATACCTGGACGATCTCCTGGTTATCGACAGATCAGCTTCCAACCTCAATCATGCAGTAGTCCGCACAGTGCGGCATCTAGAAGAGTTCGGGTGGATTGTGAACCAAGAAAAATCAAGGTTACAACCCACAAGACAGTTGGAATATCTAGGCTTTCGGTTAGATACAGAATGCCAGAGGGTATTTTTACCTCAAGTGAAGATCAGGTCGTTGATTCAAACGATTCAAATAGTCTTAGGCAAAAAGAAGCCGACTATTCGCCTATGCATGCGACTGCTGGGAAAGATGGTGGCCGCCTTCGAAGCAGCGCCCTATGCCCAGATCCATACCAGAATTCTGCAGGCAGCTATTCTCTCTGCTTGGAACAAGTCCATACAGGCATTAGACCGTCCATTAGTTCTTTCCCCAGGAGTCAGGCGCAGCCTGTACTGGTGGCTGATCCCTCAAAAATTATCAAAAGGGAAAACCTTTTGCCCCATCTCGTGGAAAATCGTAACCACAGATGCCAGCCTAACAGGTTGGGGGGCAATCTTAGGAAAACGGACCCAGCAGGGACAGTGGTCAGAGGCAGAAAGTCTGCTTCCCATCAATGTCCTAGAGATCAGAGCTGCTCGGTTGGCCCTGGTCGCCTGGACTCTCCCCCTGCAGGGTCTGCCAGTAAGGATACAGTCCGACAATGCCACGGCGGTGGCATACATAAACCACCAGGGGGGCACAAGGAGCCTAGCGGCTCAAAGGGAAGTAAACCTGATTTTTTAATGGGCCGAAGCCCATGTACCCTGCATCTCAGCAGTGTTCATCCCAGGGATAGACAATTCTCAAGCAGATTTTTTGAGTCGTCAACAGTTACTCCCGGGAGAGTGGTCTCTTCACCCCCAGGTATTCCAAGAGATTTGCCAAAGATTCGGAGTTCCCGATGTGGACATCATGGCAACAAGATTCAACAAGAAATTGGACAAATTCGTATCCCGAGCCAGGGACCCCTCGGCCTACGGGACCGATGCGTTGGTTTGCCCCTGGCACCAGTTTTCTCTCCTGTATGCGTTCCCTCCACTACAGATGATTCCCCGCCTTCTACGAAGGATCAGGGTGGAGCGCAGGCCGGTGATCCTGGTGGCCCCAGCCTGGCCCAGAAGGGCTTGGTACGCACTCATCGTGAGGATGTCAGTAGGGGCACCGTGGCCACTCCCCCTGCGCCCAGATCTGCTGTCTCAGGGCCCGATCTACCACCCTGCTTCACAGCAGCTAAATTTGATGGCTTGGCGGCTGAATCCCTAATTCTTAAGGGCAGAGGCCTCTCAGCCCAAGTCATATCTACGTTAATTCAAGCTAGAAAGCCAGTCTCTAGAAATATCTATTACAGAGTCTGGAGAACCTATGTGGAGTGGTGCGAGTCTCAAGGAGGGCATCCTCGCAAGTTTTTTATTGACAGGATCTTGCGATTCCTCCAGGTTGGCGTTGACAAGGGGTTGGCTCTTAGTACTCTAAAGGGGCAGGTGTCTGCCTTATCGATATGGTTTCAAAGGCCTTTGGCCACACATTCGCATGTGAAAACCTTTTTGCAGGGGGTCTTGCATGTAAATCCCCCTATTAGAGCTCCCCTCTGCCCCTGGAATTTAAATCTGGTCTTGTCAGCTTTACAAAAGCAGCCGTTTGAACCTCTGACAGAAATCCCTCTTGTGCTGCTAACCCGAAAGTTGGTTTTCTTGGTGGCTATGGCTTCGGCCAGAAGGGTCTCCGAGCTGGCAGCCTTGTCTTGCAGGGAACCGTACCTGATTCTGCATAAGGACAGAGTGGTTCTGCGGCCTCAGCCTTCTTTCCTTCCTAAGGTCATATCCAGTTTTCACTTAAATCAGGACCTAGTCCTACCATCCTTCTTTCCTACTCCCCAGTCCAGAGAGGAAAGACTGCTTCATACTTTGGACATGGTCCGAGCCATGAGGGTCTATCTCAAGGCTACAGAAAAGATTCGGAAAACAGATGTGCTTTTCGTTCTCCCGAATGGCCCCAAGAAGGGTCAGCCGGCTGCCAAGTCTTCCTTGGCTAGGTGGATTAAGCAGCTGATTTTTCAGGCCTATGGTCTGAAGCGCGTTCCACCTCCCTTATCAGTTAAAGCCCATTCTACGAGGGCCATGAGTGCCTCCTGGGCGGCACACCATCAGATCTCTATGGCACAGGTTTGCAAAGCGGCAACCTGGTCTTCCGTACATACGTTTACTAAATTTTATAAGTTGGACGTCGCAAAGGCTACGGACGCAGCATTTGGGCAGGCGGTCCTACGGGCAGCAGTATAGAATCCTCTGGCCCGGTTCACGCCCCCTTTTTTTTCTGTTGGTGGAGCTATTTTTTACCTCCTGATATATTTTCTGTTTGGCTATTTTTTGGCCTTACGGTCTCCCTCCCTTCATGGAGCATTGCTTTGGGACATCCCATATGTAATGGCTATGCGCTCTGTGTCCCGTGATGTACGATAAAGAAAGAAGGATTTTTAATAACAGCTTACCTGTAAAATCCTTTTCTTGAAGTACATCACGGGACACAGAGCTCCCACCCCTCTTTTGGGGAACATTGTGTAACCTCAGAGAAATTGCTTGCTACAAAACTAAAGCACTCTCAGTGGGAGGGGGTTATATAGGGAGGAACTTCCTGTGAAGTTGATTACACCAGTGTCCACACCTGAAGGTACCCATATAACCCATATGTAATGGCTATGCGCTCTGTGTCCCGTGATGTACTTCAAGAAAAGGATTTTACAGGTAAGCTGTTATTAAAAATCCTTCTTTTTCACAACAAATAAAAAAATACAGAACATTTTGGAAAAAAAAAAAAGCTTTTCTTTGTTTCTGTTATAACATTTTGTAAATAAGTAAGTTTTCTCCTTCAATGATGGGTACTGATAATTCGGCACTGATGGGCGCTGATCAGGTAGCACAAATGAAGTTGCACTGTTGGGCACTGATAATAGACACTGATAGGTGGCACTGATGGGCACTGATAGACGCACTGATGGATACTGATCGGTGGCACTGGTGGGCACTCATAGGCTGCACTGATGGGCACTCATAGGCAGCACTGATGGGTACTTATGGATGGCACTGATAGGTGGCACTGATGGACATTGATGGGTGGCAATGATGACACTGATGGGTGGCATTGCTGGGCATCACTGACATGGCAGGCATCCATAATGGTGCCAGTCACTGATTGGAATTGTTGTGATATACCTGGCTATCCACATGATGGGGGCTTCCCTGGTGGTCCTGGTGGCATCCCTGGTGGTCCAGTGTGGGCATCTGCAAGGGGGCTGCGCTGATAAACAATCAGCGCAGACCCCCCCTGTCAGGAGAGCAGTCGATCGGCTCTCCTCTACTCGAGTCTGTCAGACGCGAGTGAGGAAACGCCGATCAACGGCTCTTCCTGTTTACATCGCGATCAGACATGATTGGACACGGCTTATCATGCGGTAAAGAGCCTCTGTCAGAGGTGTAGCAGTATGTCAGATCAGTGAGATCCGTGTAGCGGTGTGTCAGATTGGCACACTGCAATACCGATTGCCGTGATGCGTGCCCCCGCGGCAGTTATCCTGCTGGACTTCATATGACGCCCAGTCAGGATAACTGAACCACCGCCCGGCCTTCATTCTGCTATAGGCTGGGCGGTAAGTGGTCAAATGATCACAAGAGTGCAGATTGTTTTGCACACCCGTGACCCATTTTCAGCAGACGCTACAGAGCCAGTCCTGGCTCTGGAAAAATTGCAACCATATGGTTTGGCTCAATCCACATGCCTGGACCAGAACCCGACCCTCCCATAGAGAACAGCAGGAAATGTCTGCTCTGCATAGGGGGAGAGGACAGGGTCTTGTCAGTGTGTATGCAAAGAAAGCTTGTCAAGTTTCTCGACAAGCCTAACAGGGAACTCGTCGAGGAAAATTATGTGTCTTTTCCGACGAGTTCCTCGGTCGTGTGTACGAGGCCTCAGGTCTCGTACACACGACCGCTTTCCTCGACAGAATCCATCAAGAAACTTGGTGGCAGAGCTTTTTTGCCAGGGAAAACGGTCATGTGTATGTTTTTCATCGAGAAAACTGTCAAGGAACTCGACGAGGAAAAAAGAGAACAAGTTCTCTTTTTTCTCGTCGGGAGTCTCAATTTCCTTGTCGTGTTTCTCGTCGGGCTGGTTTTCGACGAGAAACACGTTCGTGTGTATGCTTAGAAACCCGCGCATGCTCAGAATAAAGTATGAGACGGGAGCGCACCTTCGGTAAAAGTAGCGTTTGTAATGGAAATAGCACATTCGTCACACTGTAACAGACTGAAAAGTGCAAATCGTCTCTCACCAAACTTTTACTTAACACACAGTAACATGAGATTAGCAAAAGCAGCCCCAAGGGTTGTGCCAGTGGAATTGAACTTCCCCTGCCATCTATGTGTTGTACGTCACCGCGATTGAGAACGAGGAGATTTGGTCTTGACAGTGTGTAAGCAAAGACAGCTTGTCAAGTTTCTCGACAAGCCTAACAAGGAACTCATCGAGAAAAACGATGTGTCTTTTCCGACGAGTACCTCGGTCATGTGTACGAGGCCTCAGGTGGAAGAATCTGTCCACAGGTCAACTACTAGTTGTGCACTCCACAAATCTGACCTTTATGGAAGTGTGGCAGGAAGAAAGCCATTGTTGAAAGAAAGCCGTAAGAAGTCCTGTTTGCAGTTTGTGAGAAGCCATGTTGGGGACACAGCAAACATGTGGAAGAAGGTGCTTTGGTCAGATGAGATCAAAATGCTGTGTGTGGCAGAAAATGAACACTGTACATCTTCCTGAACACACCACCCCTACGGTGAACCATGGTGGTGGTAGCCTAATGTTGTGGGGATGCTTTTCTTCAGCAGTGACAGGCAGGGCCGTCTTTAATATGGTTTGGGCCCTGGGCAAAAAAAAATTTTGGGCCCCCTCCAGCTTATTTTGGGCCTGGCTGGTTCACATGTATGTGTTTTGGCGGCCCTCATTTGTGTAGGCACAGCAGCCCATTGATTTGAATGGGCTGCCATGCCTTTGTTTCCTGCAGAAAAAAGGTGCATTTAGCATTTTAAAAATACAGTTGCCTTGAAATCCATTCTGCTTTTGCACCATGCTACTTACCTGCAGTTCTTGTACACACAAACGCACTGTGTTTCTAAAAGCGTGACCTAAACGTCTAAAAATGCAGCAAGTTTGACAGTGCAGGAACTGTAGAAAGTCACAGCAGATAGCAGAATGGACAGACAGTGCTGTATTTCATTGCTTGATGGGCATAGGCGTGCCGTGTGCGCAGCCTATTACATGAGGCATGCGCTTTTCTTTGCAGGAAATGCAGGCATGGCGGCCCATTCTAATGAATGTGCCTGCGCAAATGTGGGCCACCAAAACACATACATGTGAACCAGCCAGGCCCAAAATAAGCCCATCAAGCAGTTAAATACAGACAGTAATGCCATGTGCTCTGAGGCCTTACTCAGCTTGGACTGCAGGTCTGCTCTGTGACTTAAAGAGTTCCTCTATTTTACACATGGCATGGCTTGGGGTCCCATGGTGCTAAAGCAGAATGGACAGACGGTGCTGTGATCCCATGCTATGCCATGTGTAAAATACAGGAACTTTTTAAAACACTGACCAGGCCTGCAGTGAATAATCAAATATTATAAAGACTTTGGGCACACTCTACAGAAAACTTCTATTTACAATATAGATTAGCAAACAGTGACATACCTTGAGGAGCAGGACATGAAGAAGTCAGCCTCGGGAAGAGCAAACCGGGGATGTTATAAAATCACATTCTAATTCACTTTTATATACAAGCAGCACCCAGTGGCAGGAAGGGAGAAGTGCATGTCTAAAGAGAAGCCAGGGGTGCTGTACATTTTAAAACACTGGGAAGGGAAGCAGTACCGTCACTGGCTGCGTGCCGCTGATGATTTTGAGCCTGATTTGTGGGCAGCACAGGGGCTTAACGGGCGGCAGGGCCGCAATCAGGAATTATGGGGCCCCTTACACAGCTTCAGGCATGGGCCCCCTGGGGTAGAGAATGGGGGGGGGGGTGCTGCCGCCTGAAATGGGGGGGGGGGGTGCTGCCACCTGAAATTGAGAAATGGGGGGGGGGGCTGAAGAAGAAATAAAGAAAAATATATATTAAAAAAAAAAGAGGTGTAGCCATCTGGGGACCTCTGGGCCCTTTAATAAAAATAAAAAAATAAATAAAAAATATATGTAAAAAATATATAATTTTTTTTTAAAAAAATGGGGTTGCCATCTGGGGACCTCTGGGCCCTTTTAATAATTTAAAAAAAGAAAAAAAATTACAAAAAAAGGGGGGTTGCCATCCGGGACCTCTGGGCCCTTTAATAAAAAATAAAATAAAAAAAATATATATTAAAAATAAACATTTATAAAAAAAAAGGGGGGTTGCCATCCAGGGCCCTGGGGACCTCTGGGCCCTTTAATAAAAAAAAGAAAAAATAAAGAAAATATATAAACAAAAATAAAAAAATAAACATTTATAAAAAAAAAGGGTGTTTGCCACATGGGGCCCTGGGGACCTCTGAGCCCTTTTAATATATATATATATATATATATATATATATATATATATATAAAAAATTAAAAAATTATAAAAAAAAGGGGGGTTGCCAACTGGGTCCCTTGATAATAATAACATTTATATATATATTTATATATATATATATATATATATATATATATATATATATATGTGTAAAAAAAAAGTTTTTTTTTTTATAAAACAAGTGTTTTTTTTAATAAAAAAGGGGGGTTGCCATCTGGGGCCCTGGGGACCTCCGGACCCCTAAAAAAAAAAAAAAAAGAGGGTTGCTTTGGGCCCCCAACAGAGGGTTGCTTTGGGCCCCCAACAGTGACAGGGCCCTGGGCAGCTGCCCCTGTTTGCCCTATGGTAAAGACGGCCCTGGTGACAGGGAAGCTGGTTAGAGTTGATAGAAAGATGTATGGAGCCAAATACAGGGAAATCTTAGAAGAAAACCTGTTTGAGTCTGTAAAAGACTTGAGACTCACCTTCCAGCAGGACAATGCCCCTAAACATACACCCAGAACTACAATGGAATGGTTTAGGTATTTCATGTGTTAGAATGGCTCATTCAAAGTCTTGAAAATTGCTGTTCACAGATGCTCTCCATTCAATCTGACAGAGCTTGAGCTATTTTGCAAAGAAGAACAGGCAAAAATGTCACTCTCTAGATGTGCAAAGCTGGTAGAGACATGCCCAAAGAGAATTGCAGCTGTAATTGCAGAGAAAGGTGGTTCTACAAAGTATTGTCTCAGGGGGGCTAAATACAAATGCACGCCACACTTTTCACATATTTATTTGTAAAATATTTTGAAAACCATTGCTGTGGGCAGCCTTCATGACACAACAAAATATACTATTTTAGTCTAGTGAGCATGCTGCCTATTTCAATGCTTAGTGTAATGCATACCTAAAGCAAAACTTTTTTTTAAAGTTTTGGATAGAGTGAAGAAGAATTAGAACTCCTATCAGTTTTATTGCTGTCTGTGATCCCTGGTTAATTTTTTGCCGCTTTTACCGCTTCCCGACCACCGCACAAACGTATACGTTGACAGAAAAGCACAGCTGCGCAAAAGGCGGCGTATATATACATCCCCTTTATTTGCGAGCCATGTGATCACGCACACGCCCCTGTTGCGAGCTCCGTGACCGTACCCACGGGACTCGCGGACTCGATGTCCGCTGCTGTCCCGCCATCAGGTAACAGAGCTGAAGAACAGGAAGATGTCAGTGTAAACACAACATCTCCCCGTCCATCCCCTGACATGTCACTGATCGTCTGTTCCCTGTCATCGGGAACAGCGATCAGTGACGTGTCACGGAAAGCCACGCCCCCTAACAGTTTTTTTTTTTTTTACCAAAAATATGTAGAAGAATGCGTATCGGCCTAAACTGAGGAAAAAATATATTTTTTTATATATTTTTGGGGGATATTTATTATAGCAAAAAGTAAAAAATATTGTTGTTTTTTTTCAAAATTGTCACTCTATTTTTGTTTATAGCGCAACAAAATAAAAACCGCAGAGGTGATCATATACCACCAAAGGAAGTCTCTATTTGTGGGAAACAAAAGACGTCAGTTTTGTTTGGGAGCCACGTAGCACGACCACGCAATTGTCAGTTAAAGCGACGCAGTGCCAAATCGTAAAAAGTGGCCTGGTCTTTGGCCAGCGAAATGGTCCAGGGCTTAAGTGGTTAAGATACACATTTGTAAGATTTAAATGAAGCATTAGAAGCATGAAAATAGCTGAATGCCATAGTAGACACAAATGAAAGACAGATTGATAAGCCACAGGGAGAAATATATATATATACTGAACATAGGCTGTGTGCTGATAAGGCAACATGAAAAGAACACTGAAAATGTATGTACATAATTGCTTGACCTGTTCCTCTCTAAAAAAGCTACAAGGGAAAACACATTTAATGGTCCGAATGCCATAATTACACAAGAAGGATTGGACTGGAACTGTGTGGCCTACGGCATTGTGAACACTATTGTCAAGATCTGTGGGCAAAACATTGTACCTAACGAGATAAAAAAAAACATCAAACTGTGTGCAGTGTGGGATTTCTTGCAACTTACAGTAGTTAATTGCTGAGCTGTCTACAGTAGTACACCTCTGTTGGTTTACTCATCCAGTGAAGCAGATGATTAGTAATTGCCATGTCAGTCAATGTAGCATTCTATCAATTCCAGGGTTGCAAAAGCTTGAAATTGCTTCCTATAATATACCCTCATATCCCCATTTCTTCCTAAAAATCATATTTGTAGTGAAATGAGGGTGGGTTTGAACCATTAATAGCAACCTTAATACACACGATAATTTTTCGGGTTGTAAAATACGTTAACTGCTTGCCGACCAGCCGCCGTCATATTACTGCGGCAGGTCGGCACTGCTAGGCGAGAGCACGTAGCTCCACGTCCTATCTTTTTCGGGCGCTAGAGGGCGCGTGCCAATGGTCCCAAAAATGTGTCAAAATTGTCCGATGTGTCCGGCATAATATCGCAGTACCGAAAAAAAACACTGATCGCCGCCATTACTAGTAAAAAAAAAAATATTAATAAAAATGCCATAAAACTACCCCCTTTTTTTGTAAACGCTATTAATTTTGCGCAAACCAATCAATAAACGCTAATTGCGATTTTTTTTAACGAAAAATATGTAGAAGAATACGTATCGGCCTAAACTGGGGAAAAACATTTTTTTTAGATATTTTTGGGGTTGTAAAATATGTAGTTTTTCAGCCTCTAGAAAAAACAATTTTTTTTTCAACCCGATCATTAAAATGGACTTGCCTACACACGATCGTAAGAAAAAATGCTCTAGCAAAGCACGGTGACGTACAAAACACGTACGACGGCACTAAATGTGGAAGTTCCGTTCGGATGACACCACCCTTTGGGCTGCTTTAGCTGATTTTGTGTTAGTAAAAGATGATTTGCGCTCTTCTGTCTGTTACAGCGTGATGAATGTGCTTACTCAATTACAAACTGTAGTTTTACCAGAACGAGCGCTCCCGTCTTATAACTTGCTTCTGAGCATGCGTGGATTTTTCACGCCATAAAAGCCCACACACGACCATTTTTTACAACCCAAAAAACGACAACGTTAAAAATGTTGTTAAAAAATAGAGCATGTTCAATTTTTTTTGCTCGTTTTTCAGAACCCGAAAAATGCTCTGAATCCCACACATGATTTTTTTTTAACCCCTTATGGGCCGCCGCATGTACATTTACGTCAGCAGAATGGCACAGACAGGCACATCAACTTATATATACGTTGCTGCCTTGACGTGGGTCCGGGGGTCCGATCGGGACCCCCCCGATACATGCGGCGGTCCAGTTTGCTGTGCTAGCGATCTGGGATGAGGGGGCGGCTGTTCGATTTTGTCTGCCCCCTCCGGATCGCTCCCAGCCAATGCGCGCGCTCCCCCGTGTGTCACTTCCTCCTCCTGTATAAACACAGGAAGAGGGAAGTGATGTGATCTCTGCTCTCGGCGGTTTTTTTCAACCGCCGCTGAGGAGAGATCACATCACACAGTGAGTCTGCACAACACTACACTGACACCAGGACACGCAGGCACATTAACCCCTTGCGATCCCCCACCCACCCCCCTGTCACACTGTCAGGCCGCGTACACACGAGGGGATATGTCCGCTGAAAACGGTCCGATGGACCGTTTCAGCAGACATCTCCGCTCGTGTGTATGGGCTAGCGGACAGATTTCTCCACCCGACAGATTTCAAAGCATGCTTTGAAATCTATCCGGTGGGAATCTGTCCGCCCGACATGTCTGCTGGTTAGTACACTTACCAGCAGACATGTCGGCCCCCACCGCCGCCGCGCCGCTGCCGAATGGATTCGGCGCATGCGCGGAAGTG
The DNA here is from genome assembly GCA_029574335.1 of Rana kukunoris. NCBI lineage: Eukaryota > Metazoa > Chordata > Amphibia > Anura > Ranidae > Rana > Rana kukunoris. Next base: position 660,225,915 of record CM056049.1, read on the forward strand.
TTTTACTTCCTGGTGCGGTGACGTGGCGGTGACGCGGCGGCGTCAACGTCACCGCCGCGTCACCGCGCCGTCCGGCGGCGGGGAATTTGATCCGATGGTGTGTACACGCCATCGGATCAAACTCCCGATCGGACATATCCGATGGAAATGGTCCGCGAACCGTTTTCATCGGATATGTCCGATCGTGTGTACGCCGCCTCACTGAATGCAGTGATCATATATGTACTGATCACTGCCTTTAGTGTCAGTGTGACAAGCAGTTAGTGTTAGGTCCAGGGTACCCCCCTAATAAAGTTTTAACTCCTTGATCACCGCCCTAGTTAACCCTTTCACTCCCTTTTGCCAGCGTCACAAAGCGATCATTTTTCTGATCGCTGGATTAGTGTCGCTGTTCCTGCTAGGTAGCTATTTTTTTTTTTATTGTAATTTTTTTTACTAAAGACATGTGGCTAAATAAGTTTTGGCCTAAATGTTTGACTAAAATTTAGTTTACTTGATTTTTTTTATAACAAAAAGTAAAAAATATTGTTTTTTTTTTCAAAAATGTCGCTCTATTTTTGTATATAGCGCAAAAAATAAAAATTGCAGAGGCGATCAAATACCACCAAAAGAAAGCTCTATTTGTGGGAAGAAAAGGACGCAAATTTTGTTTGGGAGCCACGTCGCACGACCGCGCAATTGTCAGTTAAAGCGACGCAGTGTCGAATCGCAAAAAGGGGCCTGGTCTTTTACCTGCATTTTGGTCCGGGTCTTAAGTGGTTAATGACATTTAAAAAAACATAATTTTTTGCAACCCGAAAAAGGATCGTGTGTACGTGGCATAAGTCATGTAAATTAATTTTCAAAACAAGGAAATGGTCTTCTGTTGAACCAGTTTTCTGAGGATATTCTAATATCAACAATTTTTACCACATTCCAAATAAAGAAAGTGATTAACTACTTCAAATAGCATGATAGGAAACCCATGACAAGAAAGTGTTTTTACCTTAAAGTGGATGTTAGCCCGATTCATGAAATTTGAGCTGGGCACATATATCTGAAGTGTTTAGTTATCTCTCTTCAAAGAGCTATGTCCCGTAGCTCTCTCCTGAACCGTTCCTCTGTTATCAGCCTGATAACTCCTGACAAATTCTCGGACACATCAGATGAAAGCAGCCTGAAATTTCTGTCAGAGGAGGTTGTTATAAATAGATTAGCAGGGAGCTGGTCCTGTTACAAAACACCTCTGAGAGAGTCTCTGCCTCAGCAATTTTAGCTATCTTGGCTGTATGCCCAGACATCACACTCTGTGTTAAACAGGAAGAGAAAATCTCCTAACATGATCTTTCTAAACAGTATATAAATGTAAAGACAGCAGATATACATGTAAAACTTATGTAGGGAGCTTTAGTTCATCTTTGTGTATCATCTGAGGCTGTTCACTTCACTGGGTGTATGAAGGGTTTACATTCACTTTCTTTTTTTTTTTTTAAGATATTTTTATTAGGTTTAAGACAAACCAACAAACAGAAACCTACAAAAAAACAACAACAATACCACCAGACAACCTGGTCATAAACGTTAGGCAATACACTCAAACATAGAAAAATAAACTGACATCAGTGCAAAATATAAAGTAAGCACAGTGGTAAAAGGATCAGGTATAATACCGGGATATAGCAAAAGCGGAGGTCCAGACATTAGAGATCCGTGAGGCACGGCCCATTAATGGTCAAGCAAGAGTAGTACAATCAGTGCTGGGAGAGGGTTAGAGGACAAGTCAACCATCTACCCCAAAGTTTGTGGAAGGTTTTGTTCCGTTTCCGGAGTTCAAAAGTAAGTTTATACAGTGGAATAGCGTCATTAACTGCTTGCCGACCAGCCGCCGTCATATTACTGCGGCAGGTCGGCACTGCTAGGCGAGAGCACGTAGCTCCACGTCCTATCTTTTTCGGGCGCTAGAGGGCGCGTGCCAATGGTCCCAAAAATGTGTCAAAATTGTCCGATGTGTCCGGCATAATATCGCAGTACCGAAAAAAAACACTGATCGCCGCCATTACTAGTAAAAAAAAAAATATTAATAAAAATGCCATAAAACTACCCCCTTTTTTTGTAAACGCTATTAATTTTGCGCAAACCAATCAATAAACGCTAATTGCGATTTTTTTTAACGAAAAATATGTAGAAGAATACGTATCGGCCTAAACTGGGGAAAAACATTTTTTTTAGATATTTTTGGGGTTGTAAAATATGTAGTTTTTCAGCCTCTAGAAAAAACTATTTTTTTTTCAACCCGATCATTAAAATGGACTTGCCTACACACGATCGTAAGAAAAAATGCTCTAGCAAAGCACGGTGACGTACAAAACACGTACGACGGCACTAAATGTGGAAGTTCCGTTCGGATGACACCACCCTTTGGGCTGCTTTAGCTGATTTTGTGTTAGTAAAAGATGATTTGCGCTCTTCTGTCTGTTACAGCGTGATGAATGTGCTTACTCAATTACAAACTGTAGTTTTACCAGAACGAGCGCTCCCGTCTTATAACTTGCTTCTGAGCATGCGTGGATTTTTCACGCCATAAAAGCCCACACACGACCATTTTTTACAACCCAAAAAACGACAACGTTAAAAATGTCGTTAAAAAATGTTCAATTTTTTTTGCTCGTTTTTCAGAACCCGAAAAATGCTCTGAATCCCACACATGATTTTTTTTTAACCCCTTATGGGCCGCCGCATGTACATTTACGTCAGCAGAATGGCACAGACAGGCACATCAACTTATATATACGTTGCTGCCTTGACGTGGGTCCGGGGGTCTGATCGGGACCCCCCCCCGATACATGCGGCGGTCCAGTTTGCTGTGCTAGCGATCTGGGATGAGGGGGCGGCTGTTCGATTTTGTCTGCCCCCTCCGGATCGCTCCCAGCCAATGCGCGCGCTCCCCCGTGTGTCACTTCCTCCTCCTGTATAAACACAGGAAGAGGGAAGTGATGTGATCTCTGCTCTCGGCGTTTTTTTTCAACCGCCGCTGAGGAGAGATCACATCACACAGTGAGTCTGCACAACACTACACTGACACCAGGACACGCAGGCACATTAACCCCTTGCGATCCCCCACCCACCCCCCTGTCACACTGTCACTGAATGCAGTGATCATATATGTACTGATCACTGCCTTTAGTGTCAGTGTGACAAGCAGTTAGTGTTAGGTCCAGGGTACCCCCCTAATAAAGTTTTAACCCCTTGATCACCGCCCTAGTTAACCCTTTCACTCCCTTTTGCCAGCGTCACAAAGCGATAATTTTTCTGATCGCTGGATTAGTATCGCTGTTCCTGCTAGGTAGCTATTTTTTTTTTATTGTAATTTTTTTTACTAAAGACATGTGGCTAAATAAGTTTTGGCCTAAATGTTTGACTAAAATTTAGTTTACTTGATTTTTTTTATAACAAAAAGTAAAAAATATTGTTTTTTTTTCAAAAATGTCGCTCTATTTTTGTATATAGCGCAAAAAATAAAAATTGCAGAGGCGATCAAATACCACCAATATTCATTATAGCAAAATGTCAAAAATATTGAATTTTTTTCAAAATAGTCGCTCTATTTTTGTTTATAGCGCAAAAAATAAAAACCGCAGAGATGATCAAATACCACCAAAAGAAAGCTCTATTTGTGGGAAAAAAAGGACGCCAATTTTGTTTGGGAGCCATATCGCACGACCGCGCAATTGTCAGTTAAAGCGACGCAGTGCCAAATCACAAAAAGTGCTCTGGTCAGGAAGGGGGTAAATCCTTTCGGGGCTGAAGTGGTTAATACGTTTTAACCAGAGGGATTTCAGAGAGGTCTGTGAGCCCTTCCAGGACAGTAAAGTAGCTTTTTTAACATAGAAGAAGAGTATACGGAGCAGTCTCCTGGCATGTGATGATAGGTGTAATTAGCCAAAAATGCCTAATAGGCAGTTCTTGGGGTGGATTATGTTTGGGAGGCCTAGCACCGATGAGATGAAAGCACTCACTTCTTACCAGAAGTCCCGTACTACCGGGCATGACCAGAAGCAGTGTAAGAGATCGACCTCTTTGCCACAGCCGCGGAAACAGGCAGCTGAGGGCAGGAGACCTTGTGTAACTTAGTCAGAGTGAGGTGGGTTTGATGAAAAACTTTGACCTGTATGATGCGGTCCCGGGAAGCAATAACAGAGGTTTTATACGTATCACTAAATTCTGACCAGTCCTCGTCTACCAGGGATATGTCCAGAGGTCCATTTTACCTGAGCTTTGTGAAATCTGGGTTTAAAGTCAGTCATTAGGGCTGCATAATAGGTGGAGACAAGCTGTCTGAACAGTTTTTCCAACGGGGGCAGGTCAGTGGGATCATCCAGGGAGCCAAACTGGGCACGAACAGCGTGCCTGAGCTGGTAGTAATAAAATAGGTATGATCTTGGTAGATCGAAGTCTAAACGTAGCTGAGAAAAATATTTCAAGCCCTGAGCGTTGTACAGATGGCATAAATATTTAACCCCCCTGGAGTACCAGCGATTGGGATCAGGAAGGGAGTATAGTTCCTGCAGATTAGGGTTATACCACAGGGGGTTGTTTGGAGATTTCAGCCAGGTGTGCCTGGATACTTTTGTGACAATATAACGGAAAGAGGAAAGGGAAGTAGCAAGTAGGGAGGTTTCGAGCGATCGGGGACCTGACCTCTGTAGATAATATTATATAGGGTTTCCAGAGAAGATGCAATGGCTCCCTCCGTGGAGGTACAGGCATTGGCTGGAACCAGGCACAGCCAATCGTGGATGTGCACCATTTGGGATGCCAAATAGTATAGAAAGAAGTTGGGAAATGCCAAGCCTGCCAAGTGCGCTGGCAACCGTAGTGTTTCAAGTGTTACCTTGAGAGAGACACCCTTACACAGGAGTACATATTGAATCTTTGCGTTTAAATATAGATTTAGGTATTTTGCAAGGGGAATTGGCAAGGATATAGAGTAATTTTGGTAGGGAGATCATTTTGAGGACCTTGGCCCTCCCCATAAGATCCAGAGGCAGATCCATCCACTGCTTGGTCTGCTCCTGAAGGCGGACCAATAGAGGATCTAAGTTATTGGCGACATATAAAGATAAAGGGGTCTGCACCAGAACCCCAAGGTACCTAAAGGACAATACCACTTAAAGCTTGGAATCCAGGTGAATCAGGGGAGGCTCAGCCTCATCTAGGAGGAAAAGACTAGACTTATCCCAATTCACCCGGAAGCCAGAATAGTCTCCAAAGGTATTAATCTCCACCAACAGGGCCTGAAGTAATTCATTAGTATCAATGAAGAAATGTAGAGATACTGCGCTGTCAAAATAATTCAAATCGAAAACTAATGCTGCAACTTAAAATGTGAGATACACACAAAATAAACATAAACACGAAAAAACAAGCTGTGCAAATAACATGAATATCAGCCAATGGGTGAACAATCAATAGTAAATATAATAATAGAAAAGATCTCCAAAGTAAATGGATAGCACAATCTATGTGAGAAATGATGGTCCTCCTACATATAAATGAGTCTCTATGACAAAGTGTCCTATTAGCAAAATTGATTCAAAGAGTGATCTTCTAACTGAAGATGTGCTGGTCCTCTATAAGAAACAATGGCATCAAAAACACCTTAATTAGCTGTCTCTTACCAGATGGGAAGATCCCAATTAGGCCGCGTACACACGTACGAGAACCTCGACGGGCCAAACACATCGTTCCGCCCGTCGAGGTTCTGGCCCGGCCGTCAAAATCGTCGACCAAGCCGTCGGGAAAGGCGTCGATCCATGGTTCTCGATGGGCCATCGAGCAAATAGAGAACCTGCTCTCTATTTTGGCTCGACGGCTTTCTCGACGGGACGCTCGGCGAAAAACGTACACACGACCGAGTATCTCGGCAGAATATGGATCCCAGCGAGCTTCTCGCTGGATTCTGCCGAGGTTCTCGGTCATGTGTACGCGGCCTTAGAGATCTTCTGTCCTTTAATCGAGGGGGAGGAGTGAATGCGAATCGCAAGCGGCTCCATGGCCAGGGAAAACAAGAAGGGTGACACCGGGCACCCCTGTCGTGTGCCCCTAGTAATCGGAAAGGGGCCAGTGATAGAGGAATTGAACCGCACCCGATTCCACACTGTCGAATGCCTTGCAAGTGTCCAGAGACACAATAGCACGAGTGGGAGGACAGTCATGTGGATATTGCAGGTTTTGAAACAGCCTGCGGATATTCATTCTGGTGGACCTGCCGGGGATAAAGCCCCCCTGGTCACTATTGACCAAGGACGTGACTACAGTGTTCAAACGGTTTGCCAGTATTTTGGCCAGAATCTTAACGTCCACATTAATAAGAGAAATTGGACGGTAAGATTCACATTTAAGTGGGTCCTTACAGGGTTTTAATAGAAGTACAATCAAAGCCTCTCGCATCGTTGGGGGGAGGATCCCGACATCTAGAGCTTTGTTATAGGTTCGCAAAAGAAAGTGCCACAAAAGGTCTTTAAATTGTGAGTACCATTCAGTCGGGAAACCGTCTAAGCCAGGAGTCTTATGTGCAGGCATTTGTGAAATGGCTGCAGCAATTTCCTTAACCGAGATAGGTGCATCCAGCACATCACTCTCCTCCATTGACAAGGAGGGGAGAGATATGTCAGCCAAGTAGTCAACAATTGGGAGTCATCGTAGTCAACCCTAGGAGGTATACAGGTCTTTGTAAAAGCATAAAAAATAGTCTAGGATATCCCCTGGGTTGTCACTGATGGGGCCTTGAGCACTAAGTATACGTGGGATGGAAATGGGAGAATGGTCAGGTCTAGTCAGATATGCCAAGAGACGTCCGTCTTTATTACCATGTTCAAGCGATTTTTGTGTGGCATGCAACATGCATTTTTGCGTGAGATCTAACAGACGGAGTTCATACTCCCTACGACTCTTTAACCATGCCTCCCTCGTGTCGGAGGCAGGGTTAGAGGCATAAGCAGACTCAGCACGTACCATAACAGTCTCAAGTTCTTTTGTAAGCATCCGATTATTTTCGCGCAAGTCCCCTGTGATGGACATGAAAGTGCCCCTCAGAGATGGCTTAAACGTGTCCCATTCAAGGGTTTTCTTTTTCAAGATTATCCCTCCAATAGTTTGTGATGCCTGACCTGCATTCTCCCTGCACTACCTCATCCTCCAACTAGTATGAGTTCAGGCGCCAAATAGCAGGTCCCGAACCTGGGAGGAGGAGGAGTTCCACTGAGAGAGGGGCATGTTCAGAAACCCCCCTAGGCATATATGAAACGGCAGACACAACACAGAGGGTCTCAGCCGAAGCAAACGCCATATCCAGTCTGGTCATGGTGTGGAAAGAATCCGAGTTGCAGGAAAAGTGGCGTACTTCTGGATGTTTCCATCGCCACACCTCTGTAAGGCCATGAACCTGTGCCCAGTCTAGAAAAGAGGGAAAGTGTCTACCTCCACCACCCAGGCGGTCCATAGTTGGATCTAATATAGCATTAAAGTCCCCCACATAAAGTAAGGGGCCAGGGGCTCTAGTCAGCAGCTGAAGTGACAATCTAGAGGGTACCTCCACCGAAAACGTGGGGGGGGGCACATAAATGTTCACCAGGGTAAAGGTCACAATAAAAATTTGCAAAGTAAGAACAATAAACTGCCCGTCAGGTGTTCCGCCGTGGATGCTGGCGTGGGTGGCTCATATTTCACCATGGATGCCAACCTGGAATGTATTTAGAAGTTAGTCTGGTGCAAATCGGACTTAGGATGCCACTCGGAAGACAGAGCTGAAGTCTCATACGTCTGCTCCCTCTGCCATCCGGACACGCCCCCTCGTTTACATTCACTTTAATGCATTCTCTGCATTAAGGTAAAACACCTTGCACTGCCTCTACCCATTCTCCCTAACATTTACCTGGTCCTTTATCGATCCAGCGCTGTGCCTTGCTGCAAGTCTTTTCGCCCCTCTTCCTGGTCACACAGGCTTTGCTGATAGCAGTGGGAGTCATTGGCTCCTTCAGCTATTAATCAAACTCAATGTACAAAGAGCAGGGGGCAAGGCCAAGTCAGGCTGTGTGTGTCTATGGAGTCGATGCAAGTCAGTGAGCAGATACAGCTTTATACAGTTACATGGTAGGTGAGGTTGAAAAAAGACACAAGTCTATCAAGTCCAACCTATTTATTTGATTATATGTCAGTATTACATTATATATCCCGTTTGTTGTGGTAGTTCAGGTGCTTATCTAATAGTTGCTTTAAACCATCGATGCCCCCCACTGGGATCACCGCCTGTGGAAGGGAATTCCACATCCCACAAAGTTATCTCTCGATAAATCACTCAAATTACATCCACTGGTGATGGACAAAGACCATGCGGTTTTGAATTTGATATTAGAAGCATAGAAGCATAAGTTTAATTTCATTTGATTGTCAACGTGGTGCTTACTGTAACACTGATGGAAATAGTGAATTTAACTGGAGGAAATAATATTTACAGATACACAAAAGCTGGTGGTATGGAAAGAAAATAAACTCCAGGACAGACGAAGATTGAGTTCTACTTTAAGAAGAAAATGTGAGGATTTCACAGCTGCATTGCCATTTTATTGCAATAAATCCTTTAAATGGTAATGCGAACAGGACTAAGGGAGGTTGAAAAGCACATTATTGCTATTGGCTTTATCTTTCAGGCTATGAATAAAGCAAATCTTTAGAAAAATATTTTCATGTGCCGATCCTTTCTTCTCTAAAGTGAATTTGAACTCGGATAGAACATATAAATGATATATTTATTTGGTTGTGCTGAAAAGAAGATAATGATGGGGTTAATCTCTCACTAGTAGGCTATTTAAATCTCATGTGTAGATGAGCTTGCAGTTTTCACAGAGTGTACTTTTAATGACTTCAGTTCTGATCAGGATACCAAATGTACTTTAATTGAGGGGTATTGATGTCTAGTTTACAGGGAGAACTATTGCTGATTCTGTGTTATTGACCATTTCAGTATGCACTGTCATGTTTACCTGTGCAAAGCGTAAAGCTGAAATCCAAGCAAACAGCTAAATAAACAGAAAAAAATGGCTTTGCAGTTTTGATCCAGATTGGCAAATACTGGCATGGGTCCTGGAGGCTTTGTAGAGTCTTGGATGTAATGAAAGCCTCCAACCCTGGGTACTAATGTTTCCAGCACCCAGCATTCTGCGTGGTTGTTGGACAAATAGAGCTTTCTTTTGGTGTTATTTGATCACCTCTGCGGTTTTCATTTTATGCGCTATAAACAAAAAAAAGAGTGTCAATTTTTTTTTACTTTCTGCTATAATAAATATTGAATAAAAAATAATGTATTCATCAGTTTAGGCCGATATATTTTCTTATAGATATTTTTGGTAAAATAAATCGCAATAGGCGTATATAGATTGGTTTGCGCAAAAGTTATCGCGTCTACAAACTATAGGATAGAATTTTTATTACTGTTTTACTGGTAATGGCGGCAATCAGTGAATTGTAGCGCGACTACGACATTTTGGCAGACAAATCTGACCCCAAATTAAATTTTTTAGGGACCAGTGACATTATTACATTGATCAGCGCTATAAAAATGCACTAATCAATGTAAAAATTACACTGGCGGGGAAGGGGTTAACACTAGGGTACAATCAAGGAGTTAACTCAAGGAGTTAATGTTCCCTCAGCGTGTACTAACTGTAGGGGTGATGGGCTGCTAGGGACATGCCAGAGATCGCTGTTTCTGATCACTGGGAACAGAAGATCCCTGTCAGAACGGGTACCTGCAGGTTGCCGGTGAACATCGAGTCCACCAGACCAGTGGCGTAACCAGAGTTATGGGCGCCGGGGCATAAATAATTTTTCCGCCCCCCCCCCCCCCCCCCCGCGCCTAGGCTGATCATTGTGCGCGTTCATGAGAGGCCAGCTATAGTGCGGAGAGCGGCAGGTACAAGGTGTAAATAGCCGGGTTGTGTGGAGGGCTCTGATGTGATAGGGGGACCTCTGATGTGATAGTGTGACCTCTGATGTGATAGGGGGACCTCTGATGTAAAGGGGGACCTCTGATTTAAAGGGGGACCTCTGATGTGATAGTGGGACCTCTGATGTGATAGTGGGACCTCAGATGTGATAGGGGGACCTCAGATGTGATAGGGGGACCTCTGATGTGATAGTGGGACCTCTGATGTAAAGGGGGGCGGGACTTTGATGTGATGAGGGGGACTCTGATGTGAAGCTATTTTAAGGCCGTTGTATGCATGTTCCCGGCTCCTCTGTGTGTCACATATCCCCCCGGGGTTCCCCCATAACATGTACACATATGAATGGTCGGGTGTCAGAAGATATTAATGCAGGAAATCCATATGAAGCCTCAGTGCACCCAGATAACCGCCACCAATCATTTTCAGGAAGTCCTGTGATCTCAGGGCCCCTCACCCTGCCACTTGCTGCTCCCCAGATCAGTACACAGTGCTGTGTTATCAGTGCCAAGTCACCTGCCTGGGTGTGCAGCTCACCTCTTGAGCCCAGCCCTCAGCTGCCTGATACTGATGGGGTGTGATCAGTGCAGGGATTGGAGGGAGGACGGTCACCTACCGGTACTTTCAGGGTCCCTGGGGGCCAGCTGCTTGCTCAGGCTCAGGATCTTCTCCCACTGACACTCTGCCCTGCAGCGCTCTATCTCTGCCCCCAGCTTTAGGTGCGACTGGGACAGCCTGGAAGCCATGACCTGTCACAGGGATGGAGGGGGCCCCTGGATTGCACACAGAAGGGGCCCTGGACTCTATAGCTGCCTGCACTCCTTCTGCGGATCGCTCAACAACTCTCAGCCTGCAGCTGCTTCCTCCGTCCCCATTTCCGGGAGCCGTACGCTGATTGGCCACTGACAGCAGGCAGTTCGTATTTGCGCGCTGTTTTGCTCTTGCCGGACGTCACGCCGACGTCGCCCAATGGCCGTCGGCCGCTGGTCAGGACAATGGAGGCGAGCTGTCCAATGGTGTGGGGGGACTATTGGCGGCGGCCAATGGGCAGCGCCGTGAGCTGAGCCTGTCAGGGTGTAGGAGATTCTCAGGAGAAGATGCCTGGCGGCGGAATCCGGATACAGAAGCGCGGGCGGGACTCCTCCAGGGGCAGCCTTTGCGCATGCACCCGCCCACATTCATGGATTGGCCAGATCCGCCAGCACATGACCACATACGCCCAATCACAGGGCGCCATCTGCCGCAAAATGTTGGCCGTACTCGCTCGGATTACAGTGACACAGTATGACTTTTCATTGATTTTAAAAAAGTGACACGGACGCCGGGGTTTGGCCCCCCCCCCCATTTTGCGCCCAGTGCGATGGCCCCCCTGCCCCCCTGCTACGCCAGTGCACCAGACTCACGGGTGTGCTCCGGCGGTGTGCAGGGGGCACATGTGACGGCTATATCACTTAAAGCGGAGCTCCACCCATATAAACAACATTTTGCCATGTTGTTTAAAAAAAAATAAATAAAAAAACCTGAAAAAAAAAAAAAAAATACTCACCCGAGATAGCTGTTGCTATGCGGAAGTCCGTAATCTGCCTCTTCCACTCCGCGGTTTGATTTCTTCTTCTCCTTCTCCTTGTGAATGGGCGCGCTGCTTTCTGGGAACTGTGTGTGTTCTCAGAGAGCAGCGCGCCCATTCACAAGCCAGCGTGAGACTCGCGCAGGCACAGTAGGAAACGGGCAGTGAAGCCGTACGGCTTCACTGCCTGTTTCCCATAGTGTGAATGGCGGCGCGGGACTCGGAGCGATCGCGGGACCGGCATCGGGGGGGCCATCAGCGCGGGTGCCTAGGACAGGTAAGTGTCCTTATTTAAAGTCAGCAGCTACACTGTTAGTAGCTGCTGACTTTAAAAAACATTTTTTTCGCGGCTGGAGCTCCGCTTTAAATGAGCCGACATACAATGACGGCGATTCCCACTATCCTGCCACCTTTCCACAGTATAACTGTGTTGGGTGGTCGGGAAACGGATAAAGGAGAACTATAAAGATTAGTTAAACCTACAAGTTCTTTAGTTTACTGCTACTTCTCCTTTATACTGACTTAGAATTTTCAAATGTAGCAATTTAGAAAATTAGGTCAGACCAAAATGAGGGATGCATGAGGAGGAAAGAAGGACCTAGTTCCAAATCAGGGACAGTTGGGAGCTGTGCACATGTGCATGGCCCTTTTAGAATGGGAGCTATGTTTCACGGCTCTGTCCTCCTGAGGAGACTATTGTGCTGCCAAGGTGCATGGACAGGCTGGGCTCCTGCTATTTATAAGCAGCTCTTTTCTTTTAGTGCACAGAGGCTTCTCAGCTGTCGGTTAAAGTGATTGTAAAGGCTTGGTTTAATTTTTTTTAAAATAACAAACATATCATACTTACCTCCACTGTGCAGCTCATTTTGCACATAGTGGCCCCGAACATACTCTTCTGGCGTCCCTCGGTGGCTCTCGCAGGTCCTCCCCGCATCGGATAACTCCCTAAGATAAGCGCTCTCCCGGAGGGGTTACCTTGTGGGCGCGCTCCCAAGTGCAGAATTTGCCTCCATAGACACAAATGTTGGACTCAGCCTTACTCCCCGTTCGTGTCATTGGATTTGATTGACAGCAGCAAGAGCCAATGGCTGCGCTGCTATCAATCTATCCAATCAAGAGCTGGGACCCCATGGAGAGAGAGACAGCATGTCACAGCCAAGGAATATACTGGGCTCAGGTAAGTAAAACAGGGGGCTAGGGGTCGGTCACTGCCAGGTGTTATTTCACCTTAATGCATAGGATGCATTAAAGCAGGTATCCGCCGTAAAAAAAATATTAAAAGCCTGCAGCTACAAATACTGCAGCTGCTGACTTTTAATATTAGGGCACTTACCTGTCCTGGAGTCAAGCGACGTGGGCAGCAGAGGACGAGCGATCTCTCGTCACTCTGCTGCCCCCACCGCCATCCTTGTGAGGGAATCAGGAAGTGAAGCTCTTTGGCATGCAGCGCCGTCCTGACTGGTCCTCGTTGTGTTCTGGGAGCCAAGTGTTTCCCAAGGAGGGAGCTTACAGACTTCATATTGCTGTACCAAAGGTGAGTATTGTTCTACTTTAATCAATACAGCTAGGTCACATCAGGGCCGCTGATAGGGGTGGACCACCAGCTCTCCTGTAGGGGGCCCGGGCAAACAGGGGGCCCAGACAGCAGAGGGAATGATTGTGGTCGGATGGAGGGGCAATTACAGAATTACTTCCCCGCACCGATCCCCTTCCTGTTCTGCCTGCTTCTGATGCCCCTCTGTGCCCCCTGTCACTGTGCTGCTCCCCCACGGCACTGTTGGCTTACCTGTCACTTAAAAAAATTACAAATTGTAAAATTAAATACATTTTAACATTCTTTAAAAAATTATATAAAAAAAGTTTAAAGATTTTTAAAAACTATTGAAAAAGGGGCTAATTCACACAGGTTCTCTGTTATGTTTGTGTCCGCTAATAATGATTTTAGTGTATTTGTGAAAATATTGGTTTGATATATTTGGGGGGGGGGGGCTGTCAGGTAGGCTGTACGGGGCCCCGTGATTTCTAACAGCAGGCCTGGGTCACATTAATGCCACCAATGAATGAGCAGCAGAAGACTGATGAGGTCATCACTCTCTCATCTGTAAGCATGTCCCTCATCAGCCTATATAAGCACTGCAGTATACCTGATTAACCCCTAATATTGCCTCTTTCTGTTTCATTGTGTGTTCTGTTGTACAGGTTTATAAAGGGCTGATATCACACTAAATGTGGCTATTTACATACATTCTTACTTACTTTAAAATACTATTAACTATTTTTTTTATTTTTTTTATCATTAATTACTTCATTAATTTGTATTTCTGCCTGAAGTTCAGCTTAATAGATGCCATGCTACTGATATTGTTGTATGACAAACTGGCATTACTGCTTTATTTCCACATTTCTAAACTGTAGCTTAAGGGCACATTGACACAGATGATGCATACAGGAGAGCATCCAGCGCCTGTGATTTTTCACTATTCATCAAGCCATGCTTGAGCTGCTCTCCTGGCTGGGGAAAGCAACTGAAGTGATTAGCCAAGCACCACCCAAATGGATCAGCCTTGAGCGACACCTGGAAAACGGACATATGTACTGAGCTACTTCGCATACTGCACCCTTTCAAGACATTTTGCTTTGCCTTTTATGTTACTTTGAGGTAAAGCAAGGAAGCAAAAACCTCTGTAGTATATTAATGTGCCTTTACCAAGAATGCTTTGCATACAAACTACTTACAATTTTATTTAAATAGTCAGTCATTTCAAGAGATCAAAGGTGTCGTCATACTGTATAAATAATATAAAGAAAGACTGGAAACATTTGATTTTTAAGGTGTTTCCCTTAAAAATATCCCTTTTGTATATTACATTGCGCTGGTGGGAGAAAAAAAAATTCCTGCAAGCAGTGTTGCCAACCGTCCGTATTTTTACGGACAGTTCGTAAAAACGGGCACTTTTTCCCCCCGTTCATAAATGTCTTTGGTTGCGGGAATGTGCCAGTAAAAATAGCCGAGATCGTTTCGGCTTGGAACTGCACATGGAGATTGGAGGCAGGGGGTGATTAGAGGCAGGGGGTGATGGTGGCTGCGGTGGCACCGCAGAGGGGGGTGGAGGCAGGGGGCAATGAAGGCAGGGGGAGATTGGAGGCAGGGGATGTTAGTGTGTCATGTTACATGATATTGTTTTTATTATTATGTACTGTCTCTTTAATGCCTGTCTAGTTTGTCCCTAGTGGGATTCCGTAGTTACCATGCTGCTGAGTTTTATCCTCCCCTTCTCTTCTGTATCAGTCATTTTATGCTGTACATTCATGTGACCTGTATGTTCCTCTTATACCTGCATGGAAGAATCGTTCTTTTACCTGTTGTAACTTGCATTCTACGGATCATACGACGAATAAACATCGCCAGATCTTCTTTCATGTGAGTTGTGACTGAGTAAACTATCTGGAAAAGTGATTTGGTATGGATAATCTCATCAGGCAATGAGCGCCATGTGCTACTGAAAACCACATTCATAGCCTTTGCAGACGATTCAGAATAGTAAAAGAACGTATCCAGCAGCCTGCACAGAGATAACTGCGTCACAGGACAGATCATAGTGAAGTGTAACTGTGTGTATTGCATGATAATTCTGCATACAACGCCAGCACAGCTTGTTACAGCTCCTCAGAGTATACACACACTCTTCATTGTTACAGCCAAGCCTGTGTACTGCAGGCCATCATGAGTGGAAAGGGCTCAGTGTGTGATGAAACACCACAGCATGCTTCACACAGAGAAAGCCAGGATGAGGACCCAGAGTCCACTGCATTGACCAAACGCTCTGTGAAACCCACTTGGAAGGTTAAAGAGAACTATGAATTCATGAGAACTGAACTAGCAACCAGTTTGAGCCCTGGTTCACACTGGGCTGCGGGAGTGAAATCGCGCGATTTCAGCTGAACTCGCGCGATTTCACTTCCTCTGGCAGTTCCGATTTCGGCGCGACTTAGAACACATTTGTGCAGGGTTCTGCACAGATGTCAATGTAAATCGCGTCCTGAAATCGCAAAAAGTAGTACAGGAACTACTTTTTGAAATCGGTGCAGCGCCGCAGATGATTACGAGTCGCACCGATTAGGACGGTGTCATTGCTGGCAATTGCCGCCGATTTGAGATGCGATTTCACATGTGAGATCGCATCTCAAATCGAAATAAATCGTACCCAGTGTGAACCTGGGCTAAAGCAGATTTGGGATAAAATCCTCACCCACATTGATGTGATTTCATGTCCCAGCCATGAGGTACTGCAACTAGAGGGCGCCATAAAGCATCTCTCTGCTTCATATGAACTGTACCAGACTACAAGTAATAAATATAAAACTAAAGAGGCGCATGCTTCTCAATGATTTGAAAGGTTCCCACGCTGATGTCGCCTTCATTCAGGAGACCCATTTCAAACATGACAAACTGCCTATTTAAAAAAATAGACTATTCCCACTGACTTACCACTCCACCAACCCCACAGCTAAATCCAAGGGTGTTACCGTTTTGATATCCAACAAAGTGCCATGGAAATGCCAGGCAGAACTGATAGACCCAGGAGGACGGTTCGTCTTCCTGAAGGGCCTGGTGGGTAACACATTACTAACTCTTGCGACAATTTATGCCCCGAATGACCAACAGGCCAAATTCATCTCCCACACCTTAGATAAACTATCTGACTTCATGGACTTTAACGTCCCCTTGATTCCACCCTCTGACACCTCATCTGGAAGCTCGGCGATACCCCCGACGCAAAGGAAAAGAATAGCCACTGCCCTACACAAAGCGTGCCTAATAGATGTTTGTCGTTTGCAGCACGCCACGGAACAGGACTACACGTTTTACTCCGCACCCCACAAACTGTACTCCAGAATCGATATTTTTTTTTGATTCCACACAACCAGCTCCACGCGGTGGCCGACTCGTCGATTGGCCACATCACCTGGTCAGACCACGCACCCATTTCCCTGACGTACACCTTGGACGGAGGCGCCTCAACTAGACCTAGGTTTTGGCGGCTCAACGAGAGCCTCCTCCAGACCCCGGAGATCCTGGCGGATGTCTTGAGAGAGCTCCCCCTGTATTTCCGAGAAAATGACACCCAAGACTGCGACGCTGGTTCGCTCTGGGAGGCCCACAAGTCCGTAATACGGGGTGTCCTCATCAGACATGTGGCACGCATTAAGAGAGAACGCAATGCTCAACTTGCTACATTGCTTTCTAAACTTCATGCAGCGGAATCTCGGCACAAACATAGGCCCACATCTGACCTGGAGACAGAATTGGGGACCCTACGCAAATCAATCAGGGATCTCCTCCACTATAGGACGAAAGCGGCGGTTCAGATCTGCCGGAATATAGGCTATGAATCGGGCAACAAATGCGGCAGGGTATTGGCCAGGGCGGTCAAGGAACAAAAATCGGCGGCCTATATTCCCCACATTGTCGGCCGGGGGGAGGTAGGGTTACACTGCCGCAACATGTATCACAGGAGTTCAGAGACTTATACCATTCACTCTATAACTTGACAAACAGAGACCCGCCGCAAGCGGACATTGACGATTACATATCGACTTCACAAATGCCATCCCTCTCCCCAGAAGCCCTGGAAGACCTTGAGGCCCCGATCACGCTGGAGGAACTCCAGACGGTTCTGGGATCCATGAAGCCGAATAAGGCCCCGGGACCGGACGGCTTCACCGTCCAATATTATAAATCCCTTTTCCCGACCCTGGGCGCGCATACGGTCTCCTTCTTCAATGCAATAGGCGGGGGCTCGCGGTTTCCTAGAGACACCCTAAAAGCTCATATCACACTGATCCACAAGGAGGGCAAGGACGCGGGTGCATGCGGGAGCTATAGGCCGATCTCCCTCCTGAATACTGATTTAAAATTAGTCACCAAAATCCTGTCCACCCGCTTGGCGCACCATCTCCAGTCCCTGTCTCATTTAGACCAGGTGGGTTTCATCCCCACAAGGGAGGCCAGGGACAACACCATTAAGGTCCTCAACCTGGTCCATCTGGCAAACACAAACCACATCCCTTGTGTCTTTATTAGCACTGATGCCGAAAAGGCATTCGACAGAGTCAACTGGAAATTCATGTTCTCTGTCCTTCGACACATTGGGTTGGGGGAGAGGATGCTGTCCTGGATAGGGGGGATATACACCGACCCGACGGCCCAGGTAAAGGTGAACGGACTTTTGTCAGACCCATTCCCTTTTTTACGAAAGGCATGAGACAGGGCTGCCCGCTATCCCCTCTTCTCTTTGCCCTCTCCCTAGAACCCTTTTTGTGTAGAATAAGATTGAACCCCGACATCCAAGGTCTCACTGCGGGGACCCTGCAATGCAAGGTCTCTGCTTATGCAGACGATCTCCTTTTTTCCCTGACGAATCCAACAATTTCCCTGCCAAATCTATTGAAAGAATTCCACAAGTACGGAGCTATCTCGAACCTTAAAATAAACTATTCCAAATCAGAGGTGATGGGGGTGGCTATCTCCTCACAGCGCATTTCAGCTATACAGGCGAGGTTCCCCTTTCAGTGGACCAACACGGCCCTCAAATATTTAGGAACATTAATCCCGGCTGACTTATCGAAGGCATTTACTCTTAATTTCCCTCCACTACTGATAACGGCCCGCTCCCTGCTCGATAAATGGCATAAGGGCCTGCACTCTTGGTTTGGCAGATGCAATCTCATAAAGATGTGCATTCTCCCCAAATTCTTGTACTTGTTCCAGGCCCTGCCCATCCAGATCCCTGCTTCCTTCCTTAAACAAGTACAAGGCCTTTTTACACGCTTTATTTGGGCTCAGAAAAAGCCCAGATTGAACAAAACCCAAATGTCTCTGCCCAAGCAGAATGGGGGCCTGGCCGTCCCTGACATCAGACGGTATTACCAAGCATCCCACCTATGCAGAATAATAGACTGGAGGCGAAACGTAACACATAAACTGTGGACTCAAATTGAGCAGGCTCAGACCACGATCCCTTTGAAAAGTGCACTATGGTGCACTGGCGGTCTCCCTCCAGGGCTGAAGTCTCACCCACTGATAGGTTCCAAGCTGAGACTTAGCTCCCGTGTGACCATGAAGGAGCTTCTGACGTCCGAGTTCTCACCGCTTTTCCCGATCCTTGGTCACCCGGACTTTTTACTGGGTCTCCACCCGGCGGAATATTCGGGTCTAAGGGGGAAGGGTTGGGAGCAAGCGTCTAAGTTTGTGACGTCGGGACGTTGGGCTTCATTGACTGAATTGACAGACTCCGCAGGTGAATACAACCTCCCCTTTTGGAATGCGGTGCGACTGCACCACTTCCTTCACTCTATCACCGACCCGCAGAAATTCTCACGCCCACTGACGACATTTGAGGAGTGTTGCTCGGAGACCGGACTGGCGTCGCAAACTCTCTCACAAATGTACTCGCTTCTAAACTCACCCCCCACACAACCTAGCTTGCGTTGCCTAGAGAAATGGGAGTCAGACCTTAACCAAACTTTCTCAGTGGTGCAGAGGCAGCGCATCATCACCTTGGCTATAAAGTCCTCCTCTTGCACCAGACTTCAGGAAACAAATTTTAAACTCTTCTCCAGATGGTACCTTACGCCCACCAGGCTACACAAGTGTTTCCCCTCTACGTCGAACCGCTATTGGCAGTGCGGGGTGGAGGCGGGCTCACTACTACACATTTTATGGTCCTGCCCAAGACTGACGA
This sequence comes from Rana kukunoris, assembly GCA_029574335.1. Taxonomy (NCBI): domain Eukaryota; kingdom Metazoa; phylum Chordata; class Amphibia; order Anura; family Ranidae; genus Rana; species Rana kukunoris. The sequence continues at coordinate 660,245,207 of CM056049.1, forward strand.
ACTTCTGGACGGAGGTTCGCCGTATCACACAGACGTTTACAGAATATGTGATCCCGGACGACGCGTCGTTTTTTCTCCTGCACCTGTCGACGATATCGGTTAAGTCCTACAAAAAATCGTTAGTATGCCACCTTGTGAATGCCGCTAAGGCGTGCATCCCCCTCCGTTGGAAGCAGCAGTGCCTGCCGACGGTTGGGTGCTGGTTGCGGAAGGTGGAGGAAACAAAACAGATGGAGGATTTGATTCTCACTGCACAACATAAACACGAGGCCTTTACTGAGATCTGGGGTATCTGGAATGTTTTTATTTTCTCAGACGAGGGGGCATCCCTACTCGGGACCTGATGTCGCCTCGGTCAGGAGCTGTGTCGTCTGCTCCCTGACATCGCCCTGTCTGTGTCCCCCATTCCACCCTCCCCCCCTCTCTCTCTCCCCCCTCTCTCTTTCTCTCAGCTTCACCTGACTTCAACTTTACTTCTACCTAAGATAAAATTAAGCACGGGGAGGTTCTGGCTCTTGGATGCTATTCATATCCGTATAGATTGCAACGTGCATGTTGTTATGACTCCTCTCTAAGTGTGTCTATGAACGGGGTCATTTTACAGTGTTGGCTGAAATACATTCATAACCCCTCTGTACTTGTTTTTTTAAGGACATGTATATGTCTCTGTTGTAATGTTGGAATTTCTCCATGTGTGCTTTCTTAATAAAATGCATATTTGAAAAAAAAAAATATATAAAACTATTCTGCAAAGCATCAACACTGAGGAGTCCTTAGAGCAACTTCACAATGCCCAGCTTCTTAATGAGGAAAGAGAAAGCTTTATCCAGCGAACTAAAGCAAAGGCAGAAGCAAAATTAATGCTGCCACAGGACACTGTATCTCACAAATCTGTATCCACCAGACGTTCTAAAGGTTCCTCTAGATCCCGAAGTTCAAGGCACTCAACGCTTAGTGAACAGCTAATAAATGCCCGCGCCGAAGCAGAGGCTATCAAAGTAAAGGCCGCATATGCAAAAAAGAGAGCAGACATGGAGGCTGAGGTTGCAGTAATGGAAGCCGAGGCAGCACATCAAAAGGCAGCACTAGAATCTCAAACAGGGCGTCAAAGGGCAGCAATAGAAGCTTTAAAGGAACAGAGCAACTACGAGGCAGCTGCAGCAAAACTAAAGGTTTTGGAACAAGCTATCGGTGCTGATGAAAAGGGTCAGCGTCAAGGCAGATGTAGAAGATCCTTTCGAACGCACTAAGAACTGCAAAATCACCTCAGTGCATCTCCCGACTGTCATGCTGATCCTACATATGTCGCAGAACGGCACACTAATCTGCAAGCTAGTCACCAACCTCCTGCTAACAGTACTGTTCCAGACCTTAACCCAACAATTCAGCTGAATGCCCTTGCTGCACCATATCTTCCCACGTCTCTTTACAACAATACCATAAACAACACAATTCACAACATTTAACCAACAACCTCCTATGTAAAGTCAGAGGCAACCGATACAACAGAGTTCGTAAAGCACTTACTTTGACGTGAGCTCACCAAGTAAGGCCTAGTAAACTTTGACGACCATCCTGAACTACAGAAGCTGGAAAGCCGCTTTCAAAGCTATAATAGGCGGTATCGGTATTACTGCCGACCGTGAGCTGGATATGCTGATCGGGTTGCTTGGCCCACAGTCTACAGAACGTGTCAAGAGCCTCAGGTCAGTCTACATCGACAATCCAACTGCAGGTCTCACCGCAGCATGGGAGCGTCTAGAACAGACTTACGGTAGTCCTGAAGCCATAGAGAGTGCATTGCTCAAACGATTGGAAAATTTCCCAAGGATATCTGGTAAGGACAATAAAGAGTTCCAGAGACTCAGTGACCTTCTTCTCGAAGTCCAGCTCGCCAAAACCGACCCTAAGCTACCTGGCCTCAGTTACCTGGACACTGCTCGAGGAGTTAACCCTATCATTTGCAAGCTTCCGCATGGCCTACAAGAAAAGTGGATCCAAGTTGGGTCATCATACAAACGGGAAAACAAGGTTTCCTTTGCCCCGTTCTCCTACTTCTGCGATTTCGTCAGGAACATTGCTGACACCAAGAACGATCCTAGTTTTGCATTCGGTGAGTTCAATACTCCCTCACCTAAAGGTGACGACCTACATACTAGCTACAGGAACCGCAGAGGTCCCGTGTCTGTTAGGAAGACAGACATTATTCCCACTCCCGCATTAGCTCCCGCCTCAAACAAGAGCGGCAAGATTGAAAACCCAAACCAATTATGTCCCATCCACAAGAAGCCTCATCCCCTCAAAAAATGTATCGGTTTCAGGAAGAAGCCCCTACAAGAACGAAAAGAACTGCTAAAGACTTTTGGGGTATGTTATAGCTGCTGTGCTTCCACCGACCACTTTGCCAAGGAATGTAAAATCCCTATCAAGTGCACAGAGTGCGGTTCCGAGGACCATGTGCAAGCACTCCATCCTCTTGAGTCCAATCCTTCACAACCTGCAAACCTTTCTCCTGGGCAGAATCACAGCGGGAAGAGTACAGATCAGGTACCTAATTCCACCATGGTATTTTCTTCGTGCACTGAAGTCTGTGGGGAAGACCACTGTGACAAGTCTTGCGCTAAAATATGCCTAGTGAATATTCATCACAAGGATCAGCCAGAAAAGACTTTAAGGGTGTATGCTATCTTAGATGATCAAAGCAATCGATCACTTGCCCGATCAGAACTGTTCGATCTATTTTGCATAAAAGGAGAGGTTCACCCTTACACCTTAGGCACTTGTAGTGGAACTACAGAGGTTTTTGGAAGAAGGGCCCATGGATTTATTGTGTCCTCCCTAGAAAACAACCTACAATTACCCTTACCTACACTTGTAGAGTGTAACCAGATATCAGCCAACAAAGAAGAAATACCTACACCAGAAGTTGCCTTCTACCACCCTCACCTAAGGTCAATAGCAAGTGAAATCCCACCACTTGACAAAGACGCTAATATCCTTCTTCTGCTGGGAAGAGATATTCTAAGGATCCACAAGGTACACTGACAGGTTAGCGGAACTCCAGAGGCCCCATTCGCCCAGTACCTGGACTTAGGCTGGGTCATCATAAGCAACGTCTGTATAGGCAAAATGAAAAGGCCTACTAAAATGTCTTCATTCAAGACAAACGTATTGCCAAATGGTCGTAATACTCACTTTGAGCCATGCCCACATCACTACTGGGTAAAGGAGAAGGTAACTAGCTGCAAGTTGCAACATTGCAACACAAACCTTTCTCGCACCTACGATGACAGCTTTGATTCTACAGTTTTCAATGTAAGCAGTGAAGATGACATGTTAGCTCCTTCGGCAGAAGACAAAGAATTCCCTAAAGTAATGGACAATGAGTTCTTTCGGGAAGATTCCAATAGCTGGGTAGCACACCTACCATTTCGCCTCCCGAGAGAGAAGCTACCGAACAATCTACATCAAGTAGTTAAAAGATTCTCCTCCTTAAAGCGTACCTTAAGCAGGAAGCCAGAGATGGAAAGACATTTTGTGGACTTCATACAGAATATCTTTGATAGGGGTCATGCCGAACCCGCACCCCCATTGAAAGAAGGAGAAAAATGCTGGTACCTCCCTTCCTTCGGTGTGTATCACCCACGAAAGCCAGACCAAATCAGAGTTGTCTTTGACTCCAGTGCCCAACACAAAGGCTTCTCACTTAACAACATGCTCCTCACAGGACCCAACTTGAACAACAGCCTCATTGGAGTCCTAATTCGCTTTCGTCAAGAACCTGTAGCGGTGATGGCCGACATTCAACAAATGTTCTTTGCTTCATCGTCAAGGAAGATAACAGGAATTACCTCAGGTTTCTATGGCACAAGGACAACGACATCAACAAAGAGGTAATTGATTACCGAATGAGAGTGCATGTCTTTGGGAACAGCCCTTCTCCAGCTGTAGCAATCTATGGACTAAAAAAGACACCTCAGCTTGGAGAAGCTGAGCATGGATCAGACGCTCGTCGTTGTTGAAAGGAACTTTTACGTAGACAACGGACACAAATCCTTTCCTACTGCTAAAGAAGCAATTGATCTTCTTACCAGAATAAAGGAGATGCTCTCTGTAGCAAACTTGAGACTTCACAAAATTATATCTAACAGCCAAGAGCTAATGAATGCATTTCACCCTGAGGACTATGCTGCCAGTGTGAAAGACCTTGACCTTGGGTCAGACACGCCCCCTATGCAGAAAAGTCTAGGTCTGCTGTGGAACATCAAAGAAGACACATTCACCTTTCAAGTGTCAACCTGTGACAAACTCTTCACCAAGAGAGGAGTCTTGTCCATAGTGAACAACATCTATGACCCACTGGGATTTATAGCCCCAGTCACCAACCAAGGTAAGATGTTATTAAGACACCTTACTACTGATAACATAGATTGGGACACTCCGTTACCTATTGAGAAACAACAAAGATGGGAGAAATGGAGAGGTTCTCTGAAGACACTAGAACAGCTCCAAATTCCATGTTGCTATGCCCCAGTCTCCATCTCAGCTGCTGTCCAGAGGGAAATCCATATTTTCTCAAATGCATCAGTTGAAGCTATAGCTGCAGTGGCCTATTTGAAGACCTCAGGAGTTAATGGAGACATACACTGCAACTTTGTTCTAGGCAAGACAAAGCTAACACCAAAACCTGCACATACTGTACACAGACTTGAACTTTATGCAGCTGTGCTAGCAGCGGAAATAGCCGAAGTCATAAAATGTGAAATGGACATTAAAATTGATTCCATGTTGCAGGACCACAAGTCTTCACTATTGACTCATGAGACTTTGAGTACCTTTCTTTCAGAAGTATCCGCCATCATCAATGCAAGGCCTCTAGTACCAGTATCTTCTGATCCTGACGCTCCAATGAGCCTTACCCCAGCCACACTCTTTACTCAGAAGGTTGGAACTACCGTGATATCTTCTGCCGAGATTGACCCGAAGGATATCTATAGGCGTCAATGGAAACGGGTGCAACACCTAGCCAACGTGTTTTGGCATCGCTGGAGAAAAGAGTACCTACATAGCCTTCAAAGCCGTTCCAAATGGCAAACACCCAAGCCTAACCTCAAAGTTGGTGACCTTGTTCTTCTGAAAGATAGAGAAGTCTGTCACAATGAGTGGCCTATGGGTCTTGTAACAAGCGTAACACCCAGCGATGACGGAAAGGTTCGAAAGGTTGAGATTAAGATAACCAAAGGAGGTTCCGCTCGGACTTTCTCACGACCAATCACGGAATTGGTGCTTCTTCTCCCTAGTGAGTGACTTATGCAGGAGTATCGGCTATACCCACTATGGCGGGGAGAATATCACTATCACTATTGACTGTGCTGCTGTTGAAGTCCCACGATTATAGCGATAGACTACAGGACTCAAGCCATCTGTTTTTTGGACTTCATGTTTAGTTGTTCATTTACTGCATACCTTCTTGTGTTTGCTGGTATCTCGTATCTATGGTTTACACACCAGTTTACTTTAACGTTTCTTCCCCTACAGGTTCAAGTTGGACTTCTTGACATTGGGACTTATCTTTACATATGTAATAGACTTTGAAATCTAAAGATTTCAGACGGGGAGTGTTATGTTACATGATATTGTTTTTATTATTATGTACTGTCTCTTTAATGCCTGTCTAGTTTGTCCCTAGTGGGATTCCGTAGTTACCATGCTGCTGAGTTTTCTCCTCCCCTTCTCTTCTGTATCAGTCATTTTATGCTGTACATTCATGTGACCTGTATGTTCCTCTTATACCTGCATGGAAGAATCGTTCTTTTACCTGTTGTAACTTGCATTCTACGGATCATACGATGAATAAACATCGCCAGATCTTCTTTCATGTGAGTTGTGACTGAGTAAACTATCTGGAAAGGTGATTTGGTATGGATAATCTCATCAGGGCAATGAGCGCCATGTGCTACTAAAAACCACATTCATAGCCTTTAGAAGCCGATTCAGAATATAGTGGCAGGGGGTGAATGGGGGCACCGCAGAGGGGGATGGTGGCACAGAGAGGGTGGGAGATGGAGACAGGGGTTGTTGGTGGCACCGCAGAGGGGGGTGAAGGCAGGGGACAATGAAGGCAGGGGGTGATTGGAGGCAGGGGGCTTGGGGAAGATTGGAGGCAGGGGGAGATTGGAGGCAGGGGGTGTTGGTGGCACCGCAGAGGGGGGTGGTAGCATCGCAGAGGGTGGGGATGGAGACAGGGGTTGTTGGTGACACCGCAGAGGGGGATGGAGGCAGGGGATGATGTAGGCAGGGGGTGATTGGAGGCAGGGGGCCTGGGGGAGATTGGAGGCAGGGGGAGATTGTGACACCGCAGAGGTGGGTGAAGGCAGGGGGTGTTGGTGGTAGAGGGGAATGGAGGTAGGGGGTGATGTGACTAAATAATTTGCCCTTTTTATATTGAAATGCCAGTAAACACGTGGCTGCGCCAGTAAATTTTGGGTGTTGTGTCAGTAAATTTCAATCTGCTAGGTCGGCAACACTGCCTGCAAGCAGCATATTTGGAGTGGTGAGAGGAGCGGTTTGTATACAATGGGACACCGCAGAGGCCCATTGCGGCCGGTATTAAGCCTTTTTCGGCCGCTAGCGGGGGAACGCCCACTAACACACAGCTCCTTTCTCTATCTGCAAAGTAGAGAGCATCCTGACCCTCCTGCTCGCCCCCTCAAGAGGCTTTCTCAACACCATGGAGAAAGCCTCACATTACTGTGTGGAGTTACAGACAGAAGAACATGAAATTAGGATTTCTCAGAAGAAATAAGGACATTTAAAAGCAAAATCGAAGGACGAGGTAAGTGAAGGAGGACTGCACTAAGGTAAAGGAAGCTATTTAGGAACATTTATTTTTACCTTTACAACCCCTTTAACTCCCCCCTCCCCATTTCATGCCAACATCACTTCCTGTAAAACCACTTCAGCTCTGGAAGATTTTACCCCTTCATGACCAGAGCATTTTTTTGCTCTTCGGCACTGCGCTACTTTTTTTTTTTTTTTATACCACTTTCAGCTTTGACCAGGCGCTAGAGACCAGCTCATGGTATAGTGCTTATTTATGTCTCTATAACAGGTTTGCATCATTTGTGGTTTAATCATCTCTTTTTTTTTTTTTATTATTTTTTTTTTAATTGGGTATATAAAAGATTTTATGTATATTAACTTTTTTTTTTTTTCTTTTCCCCTTCTCGGGGTCCTTTGTTGGATATTCTATTTAATCTCCCTTTTCTCCCCTCCTCCATCCCCCCCCTATCCCTCCCCCCCCTTCCCTCCACCTCACCATCGCTTTGCCTTGTCGGATATTTTAACGTATTAATTTTATTCTTTATCTATCTGCTCTTAAGTTTTCTGCGTAGCTCCATGATTTTTTAAAGGTTTTCCAGTTTTCCCATTTTTTGTTTCCGCTGTTGTCTTCTATGTTGTTACAATTGTCCTCCATTCTGTATGTTTCTTCTACAGCGTCAATCCATTCCCAGACCATTGGGCATTCTAATTCCTGCCACTTCCTAGGTATCAACCTCTTTGCAGAATTTAATAGGTGGGGGACGAGAGACTCTTTGTATTTTCTAACCCCTTCCTCACCTCCATGGAAGAGGACCGTCCATGGGTCTTTTTTTATTTTAATCTTTGTGATATCTTCCACCAGCCCTAGGATACTTCCCCAGTACCTTTCTACCTTGGGGCACTCCCACCATAGGTGAGCCATTGTTCCGGGGGATTTGCAGCCTCTCCAGCAATCTGCTGATTCTTCCTTCTTAAATTTACTTAGCTTTACTGGTGTACTATACCAGCCCGATAAGCATTTGTAATTCATTTCGGCCGTCCTGCTATCGGCTGCCGAGGAGTGGGTTAGCTTTAAGTTTCTGTCTATTGTGCTTTTATCTTTATGTGTTCCTAATTCCCTTTCCCAATTCTTAATAAATGGAGGCACTTCAGGTTCATCAATCTGCAATAAAAACTTATATAATTTTGATATATTTCCTTTTGTGTTCTCGTTGATACATAATTTTTCTACCTCAGTAAGCTGATCTATATCTCTTATCGGTTGAGGTAGTGTTTGTACAAAGTGGTTTAATTGCTGGTGCCTCCAGTTATTAATTAACATGAGATTTTCTTTTTGTTCGAGGTCTATTAGTGTAAGTAAGTGCCCTTGGTGCATTACATCTTTCAATTGTGTCCTATCATCTATGACCCAGTTCCCCCCCACTTCAACGGCACTGCGCTACTTTAACTGGCGATTTCTCAGTCATTCAGTGCTGTACCCAAGCGAAATGTACTGTACCTAATCACCCTGTGCAGCATAGATTCCCCCTTCTGCCCTGGTTCCCCGCTCCTTCCCCCCGCAACACTTCCAGCTAACCCTACTCTAGCCTCCCTCCAGCGGGATGTTTTAGGATGAGTGGGGGAAGGGGCTGGTAAATATGTAACTTACTGGCCACCTTCCCTTTCATCGCGAGTGATCGGTACTATGTGTTTGATCTTTGGGGTGCACACTCTAATGCAATAGGCTGTGCACACCTATGTGTTTAACACTATTTACCTTTAGAGTGTCTCCAGCACCATTTTGGAGGAGCCCGGTGTCCTGATAGGACACATGAGATCTCGAGAGATTTGGGCGGCCATTTTGGGGTGGTTTCCTTATATAGGAAAGCTCAGGCACGTTTTAGACAGAACACGGGTGGATGCAGATAGGGACAGATACCTTGCTTGTGAGGGATAGTTCAGGGGTCCTAAGGAGTCCTGCATTGGTAATCTTGATCGGATGAAAGACTCCCAGCTTCTACCGGCCAAACCAATGTTCTCGCTGTAGTGTGGGAAATGCGCGCCGGAATCCTATCTCTCTGCATAGATCGACTACTGTTGCTACGGGTAACATGTTCCAGCCTTTTCCAATACGCAGTGTGTGCTGGGGTATATAGTGTGCCATTAAGTGGGAAGTGCCTGTGATATTCAGAAATCCACATCGCTTAAAACAACAGTATCTGTATTGCATATTTGTGCCTCCATGCCTGGAGAGGAACCATTTGTCGTCCGATTGTAAAGACTGTTACTGCTACCGCCTCTCGGTAATAAACGTTACCTGGTTCAAAGAACTTTACGTGTGTCCCCCTCTGTGAAACGCCGCACCCCATTCCCGCTTACAAATAAAGCTTTCCTTTGGTGGTATTTGATCACCACTATTTTTTTTTATTGTGATATACACAGAAAAAGACTGAAACCTTTGCTATAAAATATATCCAATACAAAAGTTAAACATGTCTTCATAAATTTTGGCCAAAATGTAATGTGCTACATGTTTCTGATTAAAAAAATCCCTTAGAAGACGATCTAAAATCGAAACGTACGTCAGGCGTTTCCTGTCTTTTTGCGATACGTCATTTCCGGGTACTTGCAAGTGGAACGCAGCTGGAGCGCACGCCGCACGCTGCACAGAGCCACTAGCACGGACAATATACCCAGGAGAGCTTAGAGTTATCTCAGCTCCACATACTTATGTTTTTACTAAATTTTGTTTTATGTTGTACTCATTTTTAATATACCTAGCCTGGAGTTGTAAGGCTGAATAAATATCTTACCGTTTTTTTGCTACCTCTGCACTATTGGTGTCCTTTTTTTCTCCATTTTTCCGAGGAGACCAGCAGGGATCTGATTGATGGTACCTGCAGCTGCTGGACAGACAGCAAGGACCGGAGCAAGCTCACTCAATGGGGTCAATTCACAAAGCTTTATTTTCAGATTGCGGGTGTTATTTTAACGATTTTGCACGTTATTGAAGCTAGTTCAATTCACTAAACGATTTAACGCTTTGAAAAATCATCAAATAACGTTTCACTACACAGAACCGATATTTTAAGGTGTGGATCCTTATTAAAGAGTCAAATCGTTATTTTAAAGAGTCAAATCGTTATTTTAAAGAGTCAAATCGTTAACTATGTACAGAAGTGCAATTCACAAAGATTTTTTTGACAGTTATCAATCGTTAAGCAATCGTTAATTTAACACCTCCCTCAGGGTGGCGTTATGACATTTCCCAGGCGATATTTTGTTGTTAGAGGAAGCTTTTGGCGATTTTTGTAGTGTAGTGAAGTTTTTAGTAGTGTTGGGCAAGATAGAACCGTGCTCTATTTGAACTTAAAATTATCCAGAGGCGAAGAAGAACATGTTAGAATGTTGTTCAGATTTATAAACGTGTATTCCGTTCACGTACTATTTTGGATGACTTTTCTGAAACCCAGGTGATAGCTAAATTCCGATTATCATCTCCCATGATTTATTCTCTGTATGAGGAAATACACATGGCTTTAGAAAAACACACACTAGAAGTTTTGCACATCACATGCTCAATCTCCATGTGCATTGCTTGTGTCTCTCTCTCTCTCACTCTCTCTGTATCTGCTCTTTTCCACATGCAGCTGTTCTCCTCCCCTTCTGCTCCCAGAATGCATCTCTCCAGCATTATTTAACGATCTTAAGAGTTATTTTAACGTCCCAAATGTTAATAATAACGTCTGAGTAGTTAGCATAACGATTGGATAAAGAGTCAGTTGAAAACCATAACGACTATGTTAAATAACGATTATAGCTTTCGTGAATACCATGTTTGCTAGCGTTAAATAAGGAGTGCTAATTTAACACCTGAAGAAAACCAATAACGTTTCTCTTTGTGAATTGACCCCAATGCCCATCACCCCATATTGGGGAGCTACATCTGGTGAGTGTTAACCCCTGCGGGGAGCACCGGGAGCACTGCGCTGTGTGTACTTATCAGCATCACATCCCCCCACGGATTGGACATATTGGACATTTTATGCATCTACACATGATCCCTCTGGACATCCTATATTAAAATTGCCTTATGCAGGGCCGTCTCTACCATAGGGCAAACAGGGGCAGCTGCCCAGGGCCCTGTCACTGTTGGGGGCCCAAAGCAACCCCCTTTGAAAAAAAAATAAAAAACATTTTTTTGGGTTTTTTTGTTTGTTTTTTTAGGGGTCCGGAAGTCCCCAGGGGCCCGGAAGCCCCCAGGGCCCAAGATGGCAACCCCCCTTTTTTTTATTTATTTTTTAAATACAAAAATATATTTATTTTATATATTTTTATTTTTATTAAAGTGCCAATTTTTTTAAATATATTTTTATTTTTTATTAAAGGGCCAATTTTTTTTAGGGGTCCCCAGGGACCCGGAGGCCCCCAGGGCCCCAGATGACAACCCCCTTTTTTATTTATTTTTAAATAAATAAATATATTTATTTTATATATTTCTATTTTATTTTTTATTAAAGGGCCAATTTTTTTTAATATATGTTTATTTTTTATTAAAGGGCCAATTTTTTTTAGGGGTCCCCAGGGACCCGGAGGCCCCCAGGGCCCCAGATGACAACCCCCTTTTTTTATTTATTTTTAAATAAAAAAATATATTTATTTTATATATTTTTATTTTATTTTTTATTAAAGGGACAATTTTTTTTTTATAAATGTTTATTTTTAAAATATATTTTTTTATTTTATTTTTTATTAAAGGGTCCAGAGGTCCCGGATGGCAACCCCCCTATTTTTGTTAATTATTTTTATTAAAAAAAAATATTAAAGGGCCCAGAGGTCCCCAGATGGCAACCCCCTTTTTAAAAAAAAATAATATATATATTTTTTTTTTTATTAAAGGGCCCAGAGGTCCCCAGGGCCCCGGATGGCTACACCCCTTTTTTTATATATATTTTTCTTTATTAAATCTTTTTTTTGTAAAGGGCCTCCCGCTTCTAAATTCGCGGCAGCTCCGCCCCCCCACCGCTTCTCAATTTAAGGGGGCAGCACCCCCCCGTTCTCTGCTCCAGGGGGCCCATGCCTGAAGCTGTGTAAGGGGCCCCATGATTCCTGATGGTGGCCCTGCCGCCCGTTAAGCCCATGTGCTGCCCACAAATCAGGCTGAAAATCATCAGCGGCACGCAGCCAGGTGACAGTACTGCTTCCCTTCCCAGTGTTTTAAAATGTACAGCACCCCTGGCTTCCCTTTAGACGTGCACTTCTCCCTTCCTGCCACTGGGTGCTGCTTGTATATAAAAGTGAATTAGAATGTGATTTTATAACATCCCCAGTTTGCTCTCCCCGAGGCTGACTTCTTCATGTCCTGCTCCTCAAGGTATGTCACTGTTTGCTATATTGTAAATACAAGTTTTCTGTAGAGTGTGCCCAAAGTCTTTATAATATTTCATGATTCACTGCAGGTCTGGTCAGTGTTTTAAAAAGTTCCTGTATTTTACACATGGCATGGCATGGGGTCACAGCACCATCTGTCCATTCTGCTTTAGCACCATGGGACCCCATGCCATGCCATGTGTAAAATAGAGGAACTCTTTAAGTCACAGACCAGACCTGCAGTCCAGGCTGAGTAAGGCCTCAGAGCACATGGCATTACTGTCTGTATTTAACTGCTTGATGGGCTTATTTTGGGCCTGACTGGTTCACATGTATGTGTTTTGGCGGCCCACATTTGAATGGGCCGCCATGCCTGCATTTCCTGCAAAGAAAAGCGCATGCCTCATGTAATAGGCTGCACACACGGCACACCTATGCCCATCAAGCAATGAAATACAGCACTGTCTGTCCATTCTGCTGTCTGCTGTGACTTATCTGCAGTTCCTGCACTGTCAAACTTGCTGCATTTTTAGACGTTTAGGTCACGCTTTTAAAAACACAGTGCGTTTGTGTGTGCAAGAACTGCAGGTAAGTAGCATGGTGCAAAAGTAGAATGGATTTCAAGGTAGCTGATTTTTAAAATGCTGAATGAACCTTTTTTCTGCAGGAAACAAAGGCATGGCAGCCCATTCAAATCAATGGGCTGCTGTGCCTGCACAAATGAGGGCCGCCAAAACACATACATGTGAACCAGCCAGGCCCAAAATAAGCTGGAGGGGGGGCCCAAAAAAAATGTTTGCCCAGGGCCCAAACCATATTAAAGCGGTATTTCACCCTAAACATAATATCTCCCATGCGATCCAGCATACTGGCGTCAGCGCCAGTATGCTGGGTTTTTTTTTTTTTAATAGCACACTTACTGTATTATTGTAGAATTCCTTTTCTGTCCCCCGTGGTGGACGGCTGTAGTATAGCGCGTCACATCTTCCTAAAATACCCGATATGGACTCGGGTAATCTCGGCGAAAATGCGGCGCCTGCGCACAGACCTAGGAGCTGACTGCGCAGGCGCCGTATTTCTCCGAGTCCTACGGCTATGGCGCGTCACGCCCTCCGAAATAGGACTAGGAGAAATACGGCGCCTGCGCAGTCAGCTCCTAGGTCTGTGCGCAGGCGCCGCATTTTCGCCGAGATTACCCGAGTCCATATCGGGTATTTTAGGAAGATGTGACGCGCTATACTACAGCCGTCCACCGCGGGGGACAGAAAAGGAATTCTACAATAATACAGTAAGTGTGCTATTAAAAAAAAAAAAACCCAGCATACTGGCGCTGACGCCAGTATGCTGGATCGCATGGGAGATATTATATTTAGGGTGAACCTCCGCTTTAAAGACGGCCCTGGCCTTATGAACTTATGAACTTATTTTTCTAAGCTTTGTATCATTTGTTTTGATAAACAGCGGATTCTAGGCACTTAATTAGGATTTATGTCACAACTTTTCACAATTTATTTATGTATTATGTAATAAATGTGGTCACATATCACTGTGTCAGCACATAAGTAGTGTGATGGTATATCACTACCTTATATAAACCACTTTCCCATACTGCATAAGTGTATTGGCACACCATACCAATTCTAGGATTCTAAGGTGGTTTTATACATATATATATATATATATATATATATATATATATATATATATATATATATATATATATATATATATATTTTATGTTTATATGTTTCACATTTTTTATGTTTCTCACTTTACACAAATATTCCTCCGGATACGCTAGGTACTGTGTGTATCTTTAGGTACTTTTTTCGGAGGTTCCTACACCTCACACTGAGGGCAGCGCCACTATCCTTTTTTCCTTTTTTAGTTACACCCACTAACTCTGAACGGTTAGTTTAGAGAAGGCAGCAGCTCACTTCACATCCTAAGCGCAGGTTCCTCACTTCTTTTCTTTCCAATAAGTGTATAATGATTGCTTTTTGTGAAAGTTACAGCACCTACAAACTATGGTACTGTATATGTACTGGTACAGCTTAAAGGAGTTTTTTGCCTAAAATTAATGGCCCAGATTCAGAGAGAATTGGATTCTCGTAGCGTATCAGAAATACACTACGCTGCCGTTTTTTACCTGGCTCTACGTGGAATCCAGGTAGATTTTGTCCAGTAAACGACGGCGGCGTAGTGTATTTCTCCCGTCGCAATCCATCTACACGAGTAGGGGGCGTGAAGGATTTAAAATAGGCGCGTTCCCGCGGCGATCGAACTGCGCATGCTCCGTTCGCAAATTTCCCGCCGTGCATTGCGCGAAATCACGTCGTTACGTCATTCGTTGTTTGAGTAGCGTCGTTTACGGACATTTCTATTCCCGAACGAGTTACGCAAAAAAAAAAAAATTTAATTCGACGCGGGGAACGACGGCCATACTTAACATGGGCTACGCACCGTTAGACCAGCAAAAAGCTGGTCTAACAGTACGTAAAAAAAAACAGACGTAAGCGATTGCGAAGACCGCTCGTATCTTCGTGGATCGCCGTAAAAACACATTTGCATATACCGACGCATGAAAACGACGCAAACTCCTCCCAGCGGCCGCAAAAATATCGCAGCGTAGATCCGAAGGCTTACGAAGACGTAAGCCTCTCGGATCGAAGCCCGAAGCCGCCGTATCATGGTTTGAGGATTCAAACTAGTGATACGGCGAGCAAAATTTGAAATTACTCCTGTCTAACACCAGTTAGACAGGCGTAATTGCTTTATGAATCTGGGCCAATGTCTGCAAGGTAGACAGACAGAATAGTGTAATGATTCTGTTAAAAAACGAGTAATACCTATTAAATTCCTTCATCTATATCACCTCCGGCGTTCTAATTTCTGTTCTCTCATTCACTTCCTGGTTTGCGGTGCTCGTTCATGTAAGAATTACATTTCCCAGTATGCATTGCGGCACACCCAGTAATTCACACCTCCTTGAAGTCTCTAACATGTAGAGAGGGTCCTGCCGCACAGATGTAGTTCCCAGGAGGGGGCGAGCATGTCACTGACCACCGCAGTAAAGCCTCCCTTTTACGGTGGTGAGTAACAATCAGACAAGCAGGAAGTGAACAGAACAGAGAAGAAATAGAGCAAAAACGAACAATGAGGAATAGAAAAGAGGAATGTCTGCAGGTTATTATGAAAACATTTTTTTTCCTTTACAACCCCTGTAAAATTGGACTACAATATTGCGGCTGACAATCTGACATTGGGGGTAAAACTGACTAATTGCCACTGATATCACCAGTGACATTAATACAGTAATCAGTGCTCATACTTTACACTGTCGCTGTACTAACAAAGGGATTACCATCTATGGTGATCAAGGAGTTAAAAATGTGCTTAACTATGTGTAATGTCTGTACAGTTTGCTGCTTTTACTAACTGATCTCTCCTGCTTTGCAGGGATGAAAAACTGACAGATTTCTCTCTTCGTACAGAGCTCTTTGTTGTTTACCAACACAAGAACTCTGGGCTGTAATTGCACACAGCCGATCAGCAGGTCCCAGCCATGTTTCATTGGCTGGGACATGCCTACAGGCTCCCACTATGTACAATCACAGCGGGAGCCAGCTGGGAGGTGTGTATGTATGTGCCCTGAACTCGGAAGTAGAAAGCGATGTAAGGGTATGTTGCTTTGCCTACAGTAGCAATGTACTGCGGGCTGGCAGTCTGTAAGTGGTTAAAGTGCATCTAAGCACCACAAGCCAAAACGCTATTCAATTCATGTTTAGTATTCAAAGCAAACTCCCCCATCCATCCATGTCTCCATGCTTTATTTTGGTGAGAAATCTAGTTGAATCCCCCCCCCCCCCCCCAGCATTTCTGGCCATGGCCATCTTGAGTAAGGGCAAATGATTCATGTAGCATTTAACTTCCTGCCCTTAGCTTAATTATGCATGCAGGAGGGTGTGCAACTGTGCATAGCTGAGAAAATCCCTCCTCTCCTCCCCTCCTGAAGATCCAGGGATGTAGGACATCATTTGCCTATGCAGGAAACCAGAAGGTAACTGAAGAAATAAAATAAAAAAGTTTAAAACAAGTGAATATCCTATCTATTTACTAATGCTAGCAGAATGAGTATTAAAAACAATTGATGTTGATTGGGAGAGTGACGTTCCACTGTAATCAGCCTTTATGAACCAGTTAAACAGGTTAATTAGCATTTAAATAAAGGCAGCCCAGCTTCTGAATTCCAGATGGTAGCTAAAATGTATTATTCCATATTTTTATGCTATACAAATCACTAAAATAGCTATGGCAACACACACATTTAGCAGTTAATAGGCACTTAGCGGGTGCATTCCAGTCACTCACTTTTGGCATCTATATGAATTTGACCTTGGGCTGTCTAGCGAATGGTAACTACGAAGTCTGTAAAATTAGGAAAATTATTCTCCCACTGTTTGGCCTGCATGTATTGGTTGGTGTGAGCACTCCCCCCACACCATGGGCAATTTATCCAAGGCTGCCTCTCTTCTTATGATGCAGACAGGCAAATGGGTCTCTGGGTGCCATTCGTTTACTTATGCGTCGGGGTTAGGTAGACCTACCCACTCAGCTGCAGCTAAAAAGAATTTAAAGAGCTGGTTTATGTCAGTAGTGGGTGCTATTCCTTTCTTCACATACATTTTATTTACAAATCACAAGGCTCCCAAGGGCGGCTTAATTTCTAAAGAGCGCAGTATTACTGTGTACATATATTTAGGAGATTTACCAAAACATTATTACTAGTTATTTGTAACACGCTCCCACAATGTACTACAATTAGTTTAATAGCTCTGACAAGTTGAGAAGATAATGTTTAAGAGCAGAGAGAATGTTTTCCTGTTCTCCCTATGTGATGTTCAAGAAAGTGTGCAATATTAATGGTTTATGCAAGCTTATAGAGTGTACTGTTAAGGATTTTGCATTTGTGGAGTTTACAGGATCAGGGTTCAACATGGTGAGCTCCTGGCTTATGTTGCTCCGTACCTGAAAATGCTTCGGGAGTGGCGAGGGTTGGCAGAGGAAATTAAGTCTCTCTATGAAGGCCCTGGAAGGAGGGTTGTTGAATCTGCCTTTGGCGAGCCATTGGCCTTCAGGGATTGCCCAGGACCTGTTATATAGGGGTTTGCCAGAGTTATGGCTGAAGATATCAGCCATAACCCCGCTATTCTTTTTATTAAGCTGGCGATTGACTTTCTCCTGAATTTGGTCCGAGCTGCTAATTAGCCGCTGGATCGCATTTTGAAGCAGCGGGAGGGGTCGCGGCGTGCCCGAGAAACAATCCGAGAGATCATGCGGCGGACCAAAGAGGTCACAAGAGATTAGATGGTAGCAGAAGTAAGCACATTTGTCTTTTTTAGGTTTTAAAAGTAGAGGAGAGATTTAGGGACTAGTTCTCCCCATAAAGAGGACCTGTCATCCCTCATTTCTATTACAAGGGATGTTTACAATAGGAAAAAAATGTATCAAAATAAATAAATAAAGGGACAGTGTAAAATTAAATAATTAAAAAAAGTTGTAAAGCACCCCCATCCCTCCGTGCTCATGTGCAGAAGCAAACACATATATAAGTCCCGCATGCATATGTAAACGGTGTTTGCACCACACACATGAAGTATTGCCACAAATCTTAGGCCGCGTACACACGAGGAGACATGTCCGCTTAAACTGGTCCGCAGACCAGTTTCCGCGGACATGTCCGATCGTGTGTACGGCCTAGCGGACAGGTTTGCAGCGGACAAATGTCCGCTGGTTAGTACGCCTAACCAGCGGACCGAAATCCCCCGCATGTGTCGAATTGATTCGACGAATGCGTGGAAGCATTGTACTTCCTTGTTTGCGCACGTCGCGGTGTCACCATCACGTCACCGCCACGTCACCGCGTTCTCTGTCCGCGGGGATTTTGGTCTAAAGGTGTGTACACACATCAGACCAAATTATCCCAGGAGACATGTCCGATGAAAACAGTCCGCGGACCATTTTCATTGGACATGTCTCCTCGTGTGTACGCGGCCTTAGGCCCCATACACACGAGCAGACAGATTTGTTCAAATCTGTCCGTCCGACAGATTTGAACAAATCTGTCTGCTGGGATTTTGGTTTGCTCGCGTGTACACACGAGCAAACCAAAATCCCCGCCAGCAGAGAGCGCGCTGATGTGTCGGTGACGTGGCGGTGACGCTGACGCCGCCACGTCACCGCACCAGGAAGTAAAACACTTCCGCGCATGCGCCGAATCCATTCGGCGGCGGTGGTGCGGCGGTGCGGGACGACATGTCTGCTGGTAAGTGTACTAACCAGCAGACATGTCGGACGGACGGATTCCCACCCGATAGATTTCAAAGCATGCTTTGAAATCTGTCAGGTGGCCAAATTCGTCGGCTCGGCCGTACACATGATCGAATCTGTCTGCTGAAACGGTCCAGCGGACCGTTTCCAGCGGACAGATTTGATCGTGTGTACGAGGCCTTAGAGTTAGAGCAATAATTCTAGCGCTAGAACCTCTCTGTAACTCTAAACAGATAACCTGTAAAAATTTTAAACTGTTACCTATGGAGATTTACAAAAAGATGGGGTATATATTTTGTTTTTTTTTTATTCATTAACCACTTCCCTATCCGCCCATTGTCAAATGATGTCCACAGATGGGATCTCCCATCCTGGGTGGACGTCATATGATGTCCTGGGCTTCCTTGGGAGCCGGTGCGTGTGCCCAGCGGCTGCGATGTCCGCCGGGCACCCACGATTGCCCGCAATCACAGCAGAAACATGGATCTGTGTGTGTAAACACACAGATCCACGTCCTGTCAGAGGTGAGAAGACCGATGTGTGTTCCTAGTACAGAGGAACACAGATCGGTCTCGACCCCTCCCCCTACAGTTAGAATTACTCACTAGGGAACATATTTAACCCCTTCAGCACTCCCTAGTGTTAACTTCTTCCCTGCCAGTCACATTTATACAGTAATCAGTGCAGTTTTATAGCACTAATCGCTGTATAAATGTGAGTGGTCCCAAAAATGTGTCAAAAGTGTCCGATATGTCTGTCGCAATGTCACGGTCACAATAAAATTCGCAGATCACCTCCATTACTAGTAAAAAAAAGATATCTATCCCCTATTTTGTAGACGCTATAACTTTTGCGCAAACCAATCAATATACGCTTATTGCGATTTTTATTTACCAAAAATATGTAGAAGAATACGTATCGACCTAAACTGTGGAATTAAAAAAAAAAAATTATAGATTATTTAGGGGAAATTTATTATAGCAAAATGTATTATAGCAAAAAAATTGTCCATTAACAGTGGGCCAGATTCTCAACGAACTTACGCCAGTGTATCTCAAGATGCGCGGCGTAAGTGTAAATGTGCGCCGTCGTATCTATGCGCCGTACCCACAGAACCAGATACGCCTGAAAATAGGCTTCTTCCGACCAACGTAACTTTTCTAAGCCGGCATAGCATGGGCGCATATTTACACTAGGCGCATCTTGCGCTCCCATTGATTTTGTATTCAAATATGCAAATGAGGGAGATACGCCGATTCCCAAACGTACGTGCGCTCGACGCAGGCTATGCGTGGTGCGCGTAAGACGTACGTCCGTCCTAAAGTTATTCCTCATAAAGCAGGGGTAACTTTGCGCCAGATGTGCGCAAGTCAGCTGGAGAACAACTACAGCAGCAGCACCGTTACGGACAAGCTGAGCAACCACACTTGCAGGACAACACATTCGTCTGCCAACATGCCAGGGGCAGGCATGGTCATAGCACTACTAGTGTGTGCAGGGGCGCGTAGGAGGAAGGCACAGGAGAGGATATACCGCACGCGCATGAGCCACCTAGCCTAGACCTGTGCTATAAAAAAGTGGCATTAGCTTAATTCCAAGGCAGCTGGAGCAGGAATGAACTTGTGGGTGTCAGTGGATTCAAGTGCCACAGGAACCGGAATTGCAGAGAACATTCAAGCCACGGACAATGCCATAATAGGCTCGCGCCTCATGGAGGTATACATGGACCATTAGACCAATACTCTAATCATGTGCTTTAGAAAAAAAAAGCTCATAGAACTCAATGCGTCCGATGCCCCGCATGGAGATTACCACCGCTGGTCCCAGCTCGGATAATTGCAGCAAGATAACACAATTTGTATTCCATGCATTACACTATACTTTTCGGCAAATGTAAAAAAAAAAAAAAAGCGATGTTGTGTGTGTAAATATACTGTATTGTCAAAAGTATTGGGACACCTGCCTGTACAAGCACATGAACTTTAATGGCATCCCAATCTTAATCTGTAGGGTTCAATATTGAGTTGGCCCACCCTTTGCAGCTATAACAGCTTCAACCCTAATGCCCTGTACTCTTGATCGGTCAAACCAATGAGAACGGTCTGATGGATTTTTCCATCGGTTAACCGATAAAGCTGACTGATGGTCAGTCGTGCCTACACACTATCGGTTAAAAAAACGATCGTGGTGACGTAAAACACAACGACGTGCTGAAAAAAAAGAAGTTCAATGCTTCCAAGCATGTGTCGACTTGATTCTGAGCATGCGTGGATTTTTAACGGTCGTGCCTATAAACGATCGTTTTTTTGCTATCGGTTAGGTATCCATCAGTTAAATTTAAAACAAGTATTTTTTTTTTTAAACCGATGGATTAATAACCGATGGCGCCCACACACGATCGGTTTGGTCTGATGAAAACAGTCCATCAGACCGTTCTCATCGGTTTGACCGATCATGTGTACATGGCCTAATGCCCTGTACACACAATTGGAAATTTCCAATGGGACAAAATCAGATGGAATTTTCTGTCAGAATTCCGTTCAAGCTGTCTTGCATACACACTGTCAGACCAAATTCCAACTGTCTAAAACATGTTGACGTAAAACACTATGACGCGCCGAGAAAAATTAAGTTCAATGCTTCTGAGCATGCGTTGACTTGATACTGAGCATGGGTGTTTTTTTCTCCATTGGAGTTCCACACAGACACATGCTCTATTTCTAAACTCCGATGGAAAAAAGTCCGATAGGGCCCACACGGTTGGAATAACCCAATGAAAAAATTCCGTCTGACTTTTTTAATCTGAAATTCCGATCGTGTGCACAAGGCATAAGACTGCACACTGTGCAGGGACCGCCCTGTCTTTCCTCCGCTCTCCACTATGGGGAATCGGATGAATACGGACCGTGTGTCCATATTCAATCTGATCCGTTCCGCCAGACGGAAGAAAAATAGGGTTTTCTTCCATCTGAAAAAGCGGATCTTTGCGGAGGCGGATGTTTACGAACGTTAGCGGATGCTTATCCGCTAACGTCCGCAATTCCATAGGGAAGCATTACAAGTCCGTAAACGGATTTGTAAAAAAACGGACCGTTCGTCTGCCCGTGTGAAAGGGCCCTAAGACTGGGATTCCATTAAAGCTCACAGTACAGTGAGGGTGTGGGATGCCTAAAGTGCAATGTGGGAAATGAGGCATGTTGGTAAGAACAACAGGACTGGAAAAGAAGCAAAAAAAAAAAAAGAAGCACACAATTACTTGAAATTTAAAGTTGTAACTAGTTTTTTGAAAGGATGCCACACACATTTTAAAAAAAAGGGTTTGAAGAACCACCCTACACTTTTTTTAAATTATTTAGTGATATTTTCATTGATGTTATTTTAGTAATTTATTTTTGGGAATAATGTACAAAAATGTGCAGCTCTGCATTCTGTTTGATCCTTCTTTTCAAGCCTTTATTTGCAGTGATCTAGCCAATAAAACACTCCTAGCATCAGATGATGTAATCTAAACACATCAAATCAACACTATATATTAACAGGAAGCAAGCAATTACCGGGAAAGCAGCATCTCCTGAATCTGCCAGTGTTGTTTTATGAATGCAATCTATTGTGCTTCTGTTTATTTTCAGGTTTCATCATGATCTATTATGGCACACAAGTCATTTTTACATTATTAAACTTGGAGAAAGTTTATTTATGGCTCCAGATTGTTTTTGGATAATTGGACAGAACATTTACGTATTGTTTTATGACTCTTATGCTATATGGGGAATTAATGTGACAAGGTTAGATAGGGAGATATGGTAGTGCTAGTGAAGTTCAATGTCCAAAGTCCCATATTTGTCAAGTGATGCAAAAAGTAAAATCCAAAAACAGAAGCAGAGCAAAGATACCTATGGGACAGGATGTCTCTTTGCTATTGTCAAGTGTGGAATTAACAAGCCAAGATTAAAGGGGTTGTAAAGGTAAAAAAAAAATCCCTAATAGCTTCCTTTACCTTAGTGCAGTCCTCCTTCACTTACCTCATTCTTCCATTTTGCTTTTGTAGCGTCACCCCCAAAAGGGCCGCTGGTTTGATGATGGGATCGGCATGTTGAAGTTACCCTCACTTGTCTAGGGATGCACCAGAAAACACTTAGCAGTGAATTGAATGTTCAGACAGGCAATAAAGATTTTTCTCAATGCTTTAATTCTCCAGGCCACCATAGCCAAACATCAACTCGATGAAAGAAGGACAGGTTGATGAAGAAAGAGAGAGATTCTTAATGTCAGGCCTGGATAAATATACAGCGAAACTCAGTCGTTAATAGCGGCAATTTGCACACGCTGCCGCTCTAATGCCCACTAGGAGGAACGGGTCTCTTTCACTAACCCGTCTCTAGGCCTCTGCCACAGGCCAATGTGAATTTGGATAATTTTCTGAAGTCCGAGCAGAGCAGATCCTCCCAGCAGCTATCTGTGCATCCGACCATGCGACAGCAAAGCGTACCTGTCTTAACTTGGGTGTCAGATCCTCTTTGCGGTTCTCGGGACCCCAGTGAACCACCGGAGTCCCCTCAGATTCGTCTCCGACCGAGACTCAGCATAGCCTGGAACTGGCGAGGCGGCCACACCCTGAAGGTGAATGCCGCACCCCGACTCCGGGACCCCTCGCAGGAGACGTCGAAAAAAGACCCACGAACACCTGGCCTCATCCCAGATATACCCCTCCCCAGCATGCCCAGCGGGAGGGGAAAACTCTCCAATTGGCTGCTGAAGAAAGGTCAACCTGCTGGAAGTCCCTCTAGCTCACACTGCCGGCCAAGGGCGACTCGCATCCCCAGAATGCAGTCCGAGCCAGTGAACCCTTCCAGACGACACAGGTCACAAATGCAACAATCACAATTGGAAGCAAAAAAATAACTCTCCCAATTAACTATACTTTTTGAGCGCAATCCCGTGTTACATGCAAAGAGGCGCTAAACTTTTAAATGTCCTTATTTCTTCTGAGAAATCCTCACTTCCTGTTCTTCTGTCTGTAACTACACACCATAATGCAAGGCTTTCTCCCTGGTGTGGAGAAAGCCTTTTGAGGGGGAAGGCAGCGACCAGGAGTGTCAGGACGCTCTCTACTTTGCAGAAAGAGAATGGAGCTGTGTGTTAATAGGCGTCCCGACACACCTGCTCGCCCCCTCCCCCCTTAAGAGGCTTTCTCCACACCTGCGAGAAAGCCTTGCATTACTGTGTGGAGTTACAGACAGAAGAACAGGAAATGAGGATTTCTCAGAAGAAATAAGGACATTTAAAAGCAAAATGGAAGGATGAGGTAAGTGATGGAGGACTGAACTAAGGTAAAGGAAGCTATTTAGGGATTTTTTTACCTTTACAACCCCTTTAATAGTTCTCTTCAAACCATTCATGACAAAAGTAAAACAAACAGAAAAAATGAAAAGGTGAATTAAAACCCTACAACCTCCCAAGCTTCTTGGTCCGTGCTATACTTACCTACGATGAGTGATGTGCTGTCAGTGCTCACGCTGCTGTATAGCAGTCCGTGCATTATAAATACCTGCTCTTCTACCTCATTATTCTCTATGGCTTCCAGGATGGATCAGAGTGCTTCTGATTGGATTGCTACAGCGGCTGTGTGGACACTGACAGCACATCACCTATGGAAGGTAAGTACAGTGGGGACCAGTGGGTGGGGACTGGGAGGCTGAGGGGGAGAAATTTAAAAAGAGGGACACAATATTTGAAATCACTTGTTCCACTGTAAATAAGGTAATCTACAAGTGTTGGTCTAAAACTTTTATTTGTTCGGGGCCAGCCATCGCAGCAAATTCAGCCCAAGTCACTTGGCCATTTTGATGATAAAAAAAGTCTCCAAGAACCCCAAAATTTAATTTCGGTTCTGCAGGTATCTCCTGCTACAGCTGGAGTTAAATGTGGGCCATTAAGAAGCCAAGGGTGGGCCAACTCAATATTGAACCTTACGGACTAAGGCACCATTAAAGTTCATGTGTGTGAAAAGACAGGTGTCCCAGTACTTTTGACAATATAGGGCCAGATTCAGGTAGATGGGCGAATCTTTATTTTGGAGTAACGTTTCTCATTTACGTTACTCCGCCGAAACTTTATGAGCAAGTACTGTTATTCACATAGCACTTGCTCCTAAAGTTGCGGCGGCGTAGCGAAAATGAGCCGGCGGAATTCAAATTGGGCGGGTAGGGGGCGTGTATTATTTAAACTAGGCGCGATCCCGTGGCGAACGTACTGCGCATGCGTCGATAGTCAGTGCGCATGCTCCAAATTCTGTCAGTGAACGTCAATGACGTCAATCCCCATTCACGGACGTTTTACGCAAACGACTCGAAATTTTTTAAATTCGACGCGATGGCGATGGCCATACTTAACATAGGATACTCCACTAGGGGGCTTGTTTTTCTTTACGCCGCGTATCTCTTACGGAAACGTCGGAAAGTCACTGCGTCGGGCCCGAATACGATCGTGAATTGCCGATTCTCGCTGATTAACATATTCGCCGCGTTAATCAGCGGGAACGCCCCGAGCGCCATTTTTAAAATTGCAGTTCCGATACGACGGCGAAATACAATTACGCCGCTCGTATAAGAACTCCAACCCGGCGTTTCTTGTTTTCTGCTTACAGAAAAAAGAAACGCCGGCTCAAAGTGAGAGTTAGGCTGGAGTATCACTGATACTCCAGAGTAACTCTACCTGAATCTGGCCCATAGTGTATTTACCTGGCCTGTGCAAGGGTTTTGCACAGGGTTGCCAGCAGGGGTCAAGTCCTGGGAAAAAAAGTGTGGGAACTCTCCCAAGATTCCCCACCGCAGAAATACAAAAAAAAAATGTGCGTGTGTCTATATATCAGGGCCGGCCCAAGACATTGTACTGCCTGGGCCCAGGAATGAAGTGCTGCCCCCCCTCCAAAAAAAAAAAAAAAAACTTGCCCACCAAAAGGCCCCCACATTAATTATTTTATATCATTACAATTAAAACCCAAATTAAATTTACCAGTAAGTCAGATTTACATGCAACAGTGATGGTGGGGTTCAGACACAGGCAGGGGTGGTGGGGGGTTTAGACTCAGGAAGGGGTGGTGGGGGGTTTAGACTCAGGCAGGGGTGGTAGGGAGGGGGTAAGGCACAGGCAGGGGTGCTAGGGAGGGGGTAAGACACAGGCAGGGGTGCTAGGGAGGGGGTAAGACACAGGCAGGGGTGCTAGGGAGGTGGTAAGACACAGGGGTTGTAGGGGTTTTAGACAGGAGGCAGGGGTGATAGGCGTGTTAGACACAGGCAGGGGTGGTATGGAGGGAGGTTAAACACAGCCAGGGTGGTAGGGAGGGGTTAGACACAGCCAGGAGAGGTAGGGAGAGGGGTTAGACACAGGCAGGGGTAGTAGGGAGGGGGTTACACACAGGCAGGGGTGGTGGGGGTTAGACACAGTCAGGGGTGGGTGGATGGGGGGTAGACACAGTCAGGGGGGTTAGAGGGGGGTTAAACACAGCCAGGGGTGGTAGGGAGGGGGACACAGGCAGGGGTGGTAAGGGAGGGGGGTTAGACAGGGGTGGTAGGGAGGGGGTTAAACACAGACACAGCAGGGGTGGTAGGGAGGGGGTTAGACAGAGCCAGGGGTGGTGGGGGGCTAGACACAGCCAGGGGTGGTAGAGAGGGGGTTTAGACACAGCCAGGGGTGGTAGGGGGGTTAGACACAGCCAGGGGTGGTGGGGGGGGGGGGGTTAGACACATCCAGGGGTGGTAGGGGGGAGTTAGACACAGCCAGGGGTGGTAGGGGGTTTAGACACAGCCGGGTTGGTAGGGGTGTTAGGCACAGCCAGGGGAGCAGTTTGTCTGGGGGGAGCAGTTTGTCAGGGGGGGAGCAGTGTGACAGGTGGGGAAGCAGTGTTCAGGAGGAGCAGTTTCTTGGGGGGGGCAGTGTGACAGGTGGGGGAGTAGTGTGATGGGGAAGTAGTGAGAACAGTAACATTTAATGCACAGCTGCACTCAGCTCACCCCACATCACACACACAGCTCTCTGTGCACCTGCCTCACCTTCCCCCTAGCAGCTGCAGCACTGCCTCGCACAGCTCTCCCTCCACTTCTTCACGGCTCAGCCTCCTGTTCTCTTATCTTGGGTGTCCCAACCAGGTCCGGCAGCACCACCACCAGCAGATTCCTCCCTGCCGCCTCCTGCTCCACCAGTCCACCATAACTAGAGCCGACCACAGAGTGTGAGGAAACCTGGAAGTAGCGCAGAGCTGCATGTAGGTGGACTGGGCGCTGAGAGAGGAGGAGGAGTAGGGTGCCTCATACTGGCCAGGCTGGACTCTGATCAGCTCGGGCAGCTCTAGTCCTGCAAAGGGAACGCCATTCCTGCTGTGAAAAAAGTGCAGGGACGCCGTTCCCACGCGTTCCCACAGGACTTGAGCCCTGGTTGCCAGCCTCAGTAACACCAGGAACAGTCTGTAAAAAATGTTTTTTTAAAAATCCCAAGATTATAGCTGCCCCGTCTCTCCAGTACCTTTTCAGTATGTGTGTGTATAATGTGTATGTATACTGTATGTGTGTGTGTGTATATTGTGTGGCCTCACAATCTATTGCCTGGGGACCCCATAATCTCCTATTGTCCGGGGGCCCCATGAGTTGTCATTCCGCCCCTGGAGGTATCACCACGATCATTAGAGCAAGAGCAATAATTCTAGCCTCGACCTCTTCTGCAACTCAAAACACGCAACCTTTACAATTTTTTAAACATCGCCTATTGAGATTTTTAGGGGTGAAAGTTTTCCACGAGCGGGCGCAACTTTGAAGCTTGACATGTTGGGTATCAATTTACTCAGCGTAACATCATCTTTCATAATATATATATATTTTTTTTAAAGTGCGCTTTTAAGACCGCTGCGCAAATACGGTGTGACAGAATGTATTGCAACGACTGCCATTTTATTCTCTAGGGTGTTAAAAAAAATATATATAATGTTTGGAGGTTCTGAGTAATTTTCTGGCAAAAACTGATTTTAACTTGTAAACAACAAGTTTGAAAAATAGGCCTGGTCTTAAAGTGGCTAGACAGTGTTAATCAGTAATTCCACTCTATTGACATACCGCCTGGTCCTGATTGTGCCCTTAGTTACAGCCTTTTAAGGCCGTCTCAAAGCCAGTGGAGCCTTAGCCCACCATTCCATGGGCAGTCAACGTATATTATTCTGAAATCACACATGAATCTGCCCTTTCTCATGTTATTTTCAATCAGATGGATGCAAAAAGAGCTGTAATCCGGGGCAAAGAAATGCGTTCTTTATTGTTTCTGATGAATCGCCCAATTCACCTGTGGTGTAGAACAGGTCAGGTCTGTACTGATGATCTGATCTCAGCTGAGACCTCATCCTTTGTTAGCGTTGGCATGGCAATCCTATGATCTTCATATTCTGTGTTCCTTTTATCTGTATCTGTACCGGATTTTCTGCCGCGGAAGCCCTTGGTTGCCCTTGTACTGATTAACAGGTGACAGAAAATTTCACATTATGAATCAGCAGCCTAAAACGTACCGACTATCGGATCGGTATCAAATCCAAACAGATTTCAACGTGTGATTTTTTTTTTTGGTATTTTCTACATTTCAGTTTCACATAGGATTCTGTCAATAAAACAAAGAATAAATGTATTTTAATTAAACAAAAACAGAGGCTATATTCCTGCATTGCTCCTTTTAAAGTGGTTGTAAACCCCCCCCCCCCCCCCGAAAAAAACCCTGCAAGACAAAGGCATAATGAGCTAGTATGCATAGTGACATATAAAGAAGGCGGGTGGTTTGCGGAGTGTTACAACCCACCCTGCACTGTAAAGGAGCACTGTAATATAAAGGGGCCTGCAATGTAAGGATTACACTCCCCTTTATATCACAGTGTCCTTTTACAGTCATGGCCCCGGAGGGGCCATTGCTTCAGTGCACATGTGCCAATGACGATGGCACATTCAGATACAGGGGATATCTCCTAAACTGTGCAGGTTTAGGGGATATCCAGGGTAGCTACAGGTAAGCCTTATTATAGGTTTACCTGTAGTCAAAAGTGGTTGTAAAGTGTTTGTAGTTACCCCTGCTATATGAGGCGCAGCCAATGATAAGTATGGACGTCGGGACAGCGTCGTATTGTACGTCGTTTACGTTGTTTGCGTAAGTCGATTCAGAATGGGGCTGGGCGTAAGTTACGTTCACGTAGTTTATATTGACTATTTGCGACGTGATTTGGAGCATGCGCACTGGGATACGTTCACGGCCGGCGCATGCGCAGTACGTTCGGCGCGTCATTTACGTGGGGTCAGTGTTAATTTAAATACAACACACCCCCTACCTGCCCTCTACCTGCCCTATTTGAATTACGCAGGGATACGCCAGCCCATTTATGCTACGTCGTCGCAACTTACGGAGCAAGTGCTTTGTGAATACAGCACTTGCCTGTAAAAGTTGCGGAGGTGTAGCGTAAATCGGATACGCTACACCCGCACAAAGATACACCCTCCATCCTGAATCTAGCCCATTGTGTTTTTTTTATATATTTTTTTACCAAATATATGTAGAAGAATACAAATTGGCCTAAATTGATGAATGCATTTTCTTTTATTATTATTGAGTGTGTTTTATAGCAGAAAATAAAAAATATTGTTTTTTATTAAAAAAAGGTATTTTTTTGTTTATAGTGTAAAAAACAAAACAAAAAAAACACAGTGGTAATCAAATACCGCCAGAAGAAATCTCTATTTGTGAGGATAAAAGGACATCAATTTTAATTGGGTACGTGGTGCCCGACCGCAAAATGGTCACTTAAAGCAACGCAGTGCCGTATTGCAAAAAATGGCCTGGTCAGGAATTGGGTAAAACCTTCCAGGGCTGAAGTTGTTAAATATGTGTGACTCAAACCTGCACTACTTTGATCAGACTTTCAAGTGACTTGTGTGCAATGTAAGCAAACTATCAAACAAATTTAAGTATATAAAAAAAGTATTTTATTGTATAAATATTTAAAATCTATTCTAAATCTCGGTATTAAAATATGAGCTTTGGTTACAAAGTTTCTTATTGTATCATCATATGATAAGAAACTTTGTAACCAGAGTTCATATTTTAAATATTTGTACAATAAAATACCTTTTTATATACTTAAATGTATTTAATACTTTGCTTGCTGCAAAAAAAAAAAAAAACCCCAGGGGAATTTTGGTACAGCCTTCTTATCTCCATGTGTATTACCATATTCCATAGACTGCAATGTAAACTCTCAAAAGTTGTATGAAAGTCCCACCTGAATGTTATATATGTGACAGTTGTGCAATAGTTAACCATTATCATTGGTCAAAGCCTAGTTCACATCGAAGTTTCTCTCCAAAGTAGCTCTACTTTGGAGCCGTACAAGCGTAATTGGAGCCTTACACGTCAAATGCAATCTGCTGCAGAATACCGTTTCCAAAAAAACACACCGACTCAAAACACATGGATGTGAACTAGAGCCATAGGAAACCATATTAAATGGACTGTAGTGTGTTTGTGCAAAACTAAAAACGCACAAAAAAACGCATTGGTGTGAACCAAGGGTTAATGCATAGAATGCACTGAGATAAAGAAACTTTTACCTCAACAAACACTTTAAAGAGCAAGTAAAGCCTCCTGAAAAACAATAAATAAAATAAACCCTGCAAGGCGATGGCACATTATGGGGGATATCTCCTAAACCGTGCAGGTTTAGGAGATAATATTGGGTAGCTACGGGTAAGCCTTATTTTAGGTTTACCTGTAGTCGAAAGCGGTTGTAAAGTGTTTACAACCACTTTAAACTGAGAAAACAGAACAGCAGCCCATCCCCCATACAGTTAGAACACACAGTGAGGGAACACATTTAACCCCTTGATCGCCCCTGATGTTAACCCCTTCCCTGACAGTGCAATTAGTATGTCAGTTCAGGTGCTAACCAAGGGTTAATGCATAGAATGCACTGAGATAAGGAAACTTTTACCTGACAAACACTTTAAAGAGCAAAAAAGCCTCCTGAAAAAAATAAAAAAAATAAACCCTGCAAGACAAAGGCATAATGAGCTAGTATGCATAGCATACTAGCTCATTATGAGGTACTTACCTGAGATCGAAGCCCCCGCAGCAGCCCTCGTTCGCCTCCCCTGTCGCCGCCATTACTCCTAGAGTGACTTCCGGGTATCCGGGCTCCAGCATTGTGATTGGCCAGAGCCGCGATGACGTCACTCCTGCGCATGCGGACGGGAGCCGTCGGTGACGGCACGATTGAATTCACTAACGGCACGCTCAGTGCGCCTGTGCTGTCGTCTACGGCACGTATGCGTTGTAGACATCGGTGCAGCCTTCTCTGCAAATATCTCCTAAACCGTGTAGGTTTAGGAGATATTTCTTGTACCTACAGGTAAGCCTTAATCCAGGCTTACCTGTAGGTAAAAGTGGTCTGTAAGGGTTTACAACCACTTTAACCAGTTCAGCTCTGGAAGGTTTTACCCACTTCTGACCAGGCCATTTTTACAGCACTGCGTCGCTTTAACTGACAATTACACACGCGCGACGTGCGACGCTGTACCCAAATAAAATTGATGTCATTTTTTCCCACAAATAGAGCTTTCTTTTGGTGGTATTTGATTACCTCTGAGCTTTTTATATTTTGTACTATAAACAAAAGACAGACAAACATATATTTCTTACTATTACTTTCTGCTCTAAAGCATTCCCAATAAAAAAAAAAAAAAAATTCTTCATAAATTTAGGCCAATATGTATTCTTAAAAAAGAAAGTATACAATTGCAATCAAGCAACAATCCACTTCCTCTCAGCGCTCAGGAATGGTCAAATATTCAAATTAAATAAAATAGTCCATTACACAAATAGCTGCTACTATAATAACAATTGTCATATAAAATAAAATAGTCCATTACACAAATAGCTGCTACTATAAAAACAATTGTCATATAAAATAAAATAGTCCATTACACACAAGCTAAAATGACAATATGTATTCTGCTACATATCTTTTGTAAAAAAAAAATCCCAATAAGCGTATATTGATTGGTTTGCTCAAAAGTTACAGCTTCTACAAAATAGTAAATAGATTTAGGGACTTTTTTTTACTATTGTTTTTACTAGTAAAGGCTGCGATCTGTGATTTTTAATGGGACTGCGACATTGCGGCAGACAAATTTGACACTGAGGGGGTTATTTACTAAAGGAAACTCCACTTTGAACTACAAGTACACTTGGAAGTGCAGTTGCTGTAGATCCGAGGGGGACATGCAAGGAACATTAAAAACAGCATTTTAGCTTGCACATGATTGGATGATAAAATCAGCAGAGCTTCCCTTCATTTCAGATCTACCCCTCAGATCGACAGCGACTGCACTTCCAAGTGCACTTGCAGTGCAAAGTGGATTTGCCTTTAGTAAATGACCTCCTGAGTGTCACTTATTGGGGACCCATGACACCAATACAGTGATCAGTGCTATAAAAATACACCGATTACTGTATAAATGACACAGGCAGGGAAGGGGTTAACACCAGGGGTGATCACACTGTTAAATGTTCCCTAGGAGGGTGGTTACTAACTGTGTGGGGCAGTGTTACACTGAAGGAAAAGAGAGATCCATGACTCAGCTTAGCCAAAACACAAGATCTCTCTTTCCCTACCTGACAGATCCGCTGGTTGTTTTGTTTACACAATCAGGCGACTGATTGGTCTCTCCTGTGAACGATTGGTGAGTCGCAGCTGCCGGAACCGATGATTGGTCCCGCTGACCAATGGTGCTACGGCGGGATGGGTACGCACCCAAAACCGCGTTCACGAAATCACGCGCCTGTACGTTATTCTGTGCACCCGGGCCACCCTGCCGTAGTATATATGCCGTTGTCGCTCCCGAACTGGTTAACCGTTTGCCAACTGAGCCATGTATATACAGTAAACGTTGGCAGAATGGAACGGCTGTGCAAAGCAACTTATATATACGTTGCTTTGAACTTTGCGCCGGCGCTGCGTGCGCACCCCTGCCGCGAGCTCCGTGACTGTACCCGCGGGACCTGCGGACTCGATGTTTGTCAGTGTCATGCGATCGTGTCACAGAACTGCAGAACCGGGAGAGGCAAATGTAAACAAGGCTTTTCTCTCATCTGCCTAGTGACACAACACTGATCTTCTACGCAGTGATCAGTGTCATGTCACATGTAACCCAGCCCCGACACAGTTAGAATCACTCCCTAGGATACACTTAACCCCTTCCCCACCCCCTATTGGTTAACCCCTTCACTGCCAGTGTCATTTAGACAGTAGGCCCAGATTCACAGGGCAATTACGCCTGTCTAACTGGTGTTAGACAGGAGTAATTTCAAATTTTTTGCGCCGTATCACAAGTTTGAATCCTCAAACCATGATACAGCGGCTTCGGGCTTCGATCCGAGAGGCTTACGTCTTCGTAAGCCTTCGGATCTACGCTGCGATATTTTTGCGGCCGCTGGGAGGAGCCAGCGTCGTTTTCAGCGTCGGGATATGCAAATGATTTTTTACGGCGATCCACGAAGATACGAGTGGTCTTCGCAATCGCTTACGTCATTTTTTTGCTACGTACTGTTAGATCAGCTATTTGCTGGTCTAACGGTGCGTAGCCCATGTTAAGTATGGCCGTCGTTCCCGCGTCGAATTAAATTTTTTTTTTTTTTTTTTACGTAACTCGTTCGGGAATAGGAATGTCCGTAAACGACGCTACTCAAACAACGAAGGACGTAACGACGTGATTTCGCGCAATGCACGGCGGGAAATTTCTGAACGGAGCATGCGCAGTTCGATCGCCGCGGGAACGCGCCTATTTTAAATGCTTCACGCCCCCTACTCGCGTAGATGGCTTGCGCTGGGAGAAATACACTACGCCGCCGTAGTTTACTGGACAAAATCTACCGGGATTCCACGTAGAGCCAGGTGAAATACGGCGGCGTAGAGTATTTCTGATACTCTACGCGAATCTATTTGTATGTGAATCTGGGCCTAATATCCAATGTGTCCGCCATAGTGTTGCAGTCATGATAAAAATCGCTGATCGCTGCCATTACTAGTAAAAGAAAACTATCCCCTATTTTGTAGACTCAATAACTTTCGCGCAAACCAATTAATATACGCTTATTGCGGATTTTTTTTTTTACCAAAAATATGTAGAAGAATATGTATCGGCCTAAACTAAGAAAAAAAAAATATATTTTTATATATTTTTGGGGGAATATTTATTATAGCAAAAAGTTAAAAATATAGCTTTTTTTTTCAAAATTTAGCGCTCTATTTTTGTTTATAGCGCAAAAAATAAAAACCGCAGAGTTGATCAAATACCACAAAAAAAAGACCGTGGCCATCTTAAGTGTGGGCATCATGAAGCCAGACTGTATGACTTCCTGGATTTCAGCTTTGCATATCTGGCACATGCTCAGTGCTGCACAAGCAATGTAATAGGTTTCAGTCAGGTTTGTAAGGACTACTGGGAAACATGATGCCTATCCCAGAAACCCTTGCAAATAGCCTTGTGACTTAATAGCCTAAGCTAATAAGGAGGAGGAAGTAATGAAGGACTACAAAATAAAGGTATTTACAAGCAACAAAATACCTAAAAATTGTCCATTCTGAACACTATGAGATTAGGGCATGCAGCACAGACAAACATGAAAAATGGGGGGAACTCCACTTTAAGCACTTCTTTAGATCACTTGTCACTTCCAGGAGAAGATCCCTGTGCAATGGAAGAAGGGATGAAGAGTTATTACTTCCTCCGCATGTAAACTTTCAGAGTTCCTGAATGCGCAGCGCTCTGCCAGCAGAAGCCAACTTCTATTTTAAAGCTCTACATTGCTCCAGGACAGGGGAGCAGCTGTTACCAGCATTCAAAGGCAGCCAAAACATTCCTTGTAATGTAACGTATGTAAAGATTACCCTGCAAACAAAACAGTTTATTCAAATACATGTCTGGGACATGTACTGTCTCCTCTGTAATAGATAAATATGGCAATCGTTTGAGTTATGTACTTACCTTCTTGTAACTTGTAGAATCTGTTAAGTCAATAACTACATGTCATTGTAGCAGCCACTTGAAGAGATTGATAGCATAGTGTTTCTGCAAGCAGGGTTCAGCTAGTGAGCAGAAATATGTTGGCCGGGCTAATAAACTGAGAAGTGAGTGATAATTGGAGGGACACTAGGGACCCTTTTATATACGGTATATATATGAATATGTAACAATGTTTTTCTTCTGCTTTTTGATGGTGATTAGCGGCAGTACATTAACCGGTTAAAGGGTTTGTAAAGGATTTTTTTTTTTTTAAATAACAAACGTGTGATACTTACCTCCACTGTGCAGTTCGTTTTGCACAGAGTAACCACGATCCTCGTCTTCTGGGGTCCCTCGGCGGCTGTCTCGGTCCTCCCCCGCAATTAGTCACCACAGTCATGCGAGAGCTCGCATGGTGGTCAATAATTGCGGTCGCGCTCCCGTGACACAGCGAGCGGCCATAGCCGCTCGCTGTATCATTCAGCCCCGCCCCTCGGCGTGCCGCGTCACTGGATGTGATTGACAGCAGCGCCAGCCAATGGCTGCGCTGCTCTTAATTCATCTGCGCTAGCCAATCAGCGGCCAGGCTGAGCGGCGAAGAGGAAATCGGGAGCGCGCGGGACTTTCGATGGGCCAGGTAAATAAAACTGGGGCTGGGGGGGGGGGGGGGGGGGGCGGCAACAGCAGATGTTTTTTCACCTTAATGCATAGATTGCATTAAGGTGAAAAAACATTCTTTTACTGTTAAAAAAAAAGGTGAAAAAACATTTTCCTTTACAACTCTTTTAAGACCCGAACCATTATGCAGGTAAAGGACCTTGCTCCTTTTTGCAATTCAGCACTGCGTCGCTTTAACTGACAATTGCACGGTCAGGCAATATGGCTCCCAAGCAAAATTGGCGTCCTTTTTTTCCCACAAATAGAGCTTTCTTTTGGTGGTATTTGATCACCTCTGCGGTTTTTATTTTTTGTGCTATAAACAAAAATAGAGCGACAATTTTGAAAAAAAATCAATATTTTTTGCTATAATAAATATCCCCAATAAAGATATAAAAAAAAATTTTTTTTCCCTCAGTTTAGGCTGATACTTATTCTTCTACCTATTTTTGGTAAAAAAAAAACCGCAATAAGCGCTTATCAATTGGTTTGCAAAATGTATAGCGTTTACAACATTTTTTTACAATCTTTTTTTTTTACTACTAATGGCGGCGATCAGCGTTTTTTTCTGTGACTGCGACATTATGGCGGACACATCGGACACTTTTGACACATTTTTGGGACCATTGTAATTTTCACAGCGAAAAGTGCTATAAAAATGCACTGATTACTGTGAAAATTACAATGGCAGTGAAGGGGTTAACCACTAGGGGGAACTGTAGGGGTTAAGTGTGACCTCATGTGTGTTTCTTACTGTAGGGGGGTGGGGCTGGAAGTGTGACATCACCGATCGTCGTTCCCTATATCAGGGAACAGACGATCACTGCCACTGCCACAGAGAAGAACGGGGAAGGTTTGTTTACACTCACCTCTCCCCGTTCTTCAGCTTCTGTGACCAGATCACAGGACACCGGTGGCGATCGGGTCCATGGGTCCCGTGGGCGTGCTCGCGATCCACGGCTGGGCTCTTAAAGAGGACGTGTATATTCTGTCGACGTATATAGTCATGTGATGGCCCTTAAAGCGGAGCTCTACCCTGAATAGTTTCATATAAAACAGTTTTACAATACCTTATGAACAGGGGCGGACTGACAACTCATGGGGCCCCCGGGCAATAGAAGATTATGGGGCCCCCAGGCTTACAGATGGCCACCAAGCCAGGTGGCAGTACAGAGACGGGGCATCTAAAATCTCTGAATTTTCACATCAAAAGCATGTAGGTTTTGGACATATCAGGGACAGATGTAAAAAAAACACAGATTTTTACATACTGTCCCTGGTTTTAATGAGCCTGGCAACCCTGATGGGGCCCCCTGGTGGCATGGGGCCCTCGGGCAGTGCCCGAGTTTCTCAATGGTCAGTCCGCCCCTGCTTATGAACAAGATAGGCTTTCGGTCTTCAGCACCTCGGGTTTTCTATGGTTTCCTGTCCCGCGCTGTGTCTGCTGGGAGCTTGTGTCAGAGCTCCCTAATTATCATATTCGGCCCTGTGACAGCAAACATTGCGCGACTTCGTTTAGCAGGAAGTGACGGATGTAAACAAAGGAAGGAGGGCGGGCGTTTGAAAATTCTCCATTACAGCACAGATACGCTCACGCCGTAGCTCACCTTTGCCAGTGCGCATGCGCGAGATCGAGCGGTGGATGCTGGGACAGCATCCACCGCAAATAGGAAGTGCCTGCTTGTGGGCTTCTAACGCCCAAAGCTAAGATGGCAACGGAAAGAAACTCAGAATATAAGTATATATTCCAGACAGAATGACAGCGGAGCGGCGTGGGACACCAGAACCGTGAGTTTAGCACAGCAGTGCTATTAACCATTTAAATAGCGCATAAACAAAAAAATCGATTTTGCACGGGAGATCCGCTTTAAGGCCGCGTACACACGATTGAATTTATCTGCTGAAACCGGTCCGACGGACCGTTTCAGCAAACAAATCCGATTGTGTGTACGGGCAAGCAGACAGGTTTTTCCAGCAGACAAGTTTTAAACCATGCTTTAAAACTTGTCTGCTGGAAACCCGTCTGTCCGACATGTCCGCTGGTTAGTACGCCTAACCAGCGGACAAAAATCTCCCGAATGCGCCGAATGGATTCGACGCATGCGTGGAAGTATTTTACTTCCTGGAGTGGTGACGTGGCGGCGTCAATGTCACCGCCACGTCACCGTGCTGTCTGTCCGCTGGGATTTTGGTTTGATCGTGTGTAAACTGATCAAACCAAAATAGCCCAGCAGACATATCCGATGAAAACGGTCTGTCCGACCGTTTTCATCGGATTTGTTTAGTCGTGTGTACGCGGCCTAAGTGGTTAAAGTGTTACTAAACCCACAACAGTAAAATCAGTCTGTATATGCAGTAAAGCATGGGGGTTATACTCACTGTAGAACCTAGGGGGTTAATCCTCTGCATTGTGTAAATAGGCTGTAAGATCCTGTCTTCTCTGATCCTCCCCTTCTTCCACACTCACCAAACCATCCCCTGATAGAACAGAGCCTTGGGGGCAAGCTGCACATGCTCAGTTTGGTGTGTATTGCTAGAGAGTTTATTTTTATTTTTTTGGGAGAGTGCATGTGATCAGCACAGGGCCAATCAGCACTGTCTAGACAGAGGGTCAGGGGTCCTGCAGCCTCATAAAACAGTTAGGGGAGAATGAAAACTACACCTACAAACTTTAACCTGTGCTTTGCTGGACACTGATAAGAGTCACCAGACTGCTCTAACTGCTGATGAGAAAAGGTATTTAGCAGTTTATATTTATGAAAACTATTTCCATGTTCTGTGTACTGTGGGAGACCAGATATAGTGAATGCAGGGTCCTGGATTTAGTAACAATTGAAGGGTCAATGCAAACGGATATTTTATGCACCTAGTGTAAATTTCCTGATGCTTCCCAGTGGCTGAAGAACCACAGGTGCCGTGTACAGCCTGTCATACAAGTGAATGGCTGTACACTTCGAAATGCAAATGCTTCCTTGCATTATCATTTATCCGATCATGCACATACATTGCGTTTCAAAATAGCTTGATTAAATGCTTATCTAGAAATCAGACTGGTCTCTTGGCACCTGCCAGCAGGACCTGATGATAACGAGGATCGGATGATACCCCAACCTAGAATGGCTGACGCGTTTCTGGGGCGCACCCCTTTCTTCAGAGCCTAGATGGTTCGTTATAGCTCTCTCCTATGTGCCCTCAAATATAAAGGTGTACACATGTGCAGAGGGGTCCAAGATCAGGTGACCATCCATTAGCCAGTCCCACCCCTCAGTCTCAGCTACTCCCACCCGAGGGCGTGGGACTCATAGGTTCCCACTTCCATGGAAGGTAGCCATTTAGCAAACCCTAGTACCCAAACTAAGGGCACCATGGCAACACCCTTTGAAGGTGCCGGCCAAAACTGCCATGACTATAACTATAATATAACTAGCTGTACCTGAGACTGAGGGGCTTTAACCACTTAAGACCCGGACCAATACGCTGGTAAATGACCCAAGGTGTTTTTGCGATTCGGCACTGCGTCGCTTTAACAGACAATTGCGCGGTCGTGCGACGTGGCTCCCAAACAAAATTTGCGTCCTTTTCTTCCCACAAATAGAGCTTTCTTTTGGTGGTATTTGATCACCTCTGCGATTTTTATTTTTTGCGCTATATACAAAAATAGAGCGACATTTTTGAAAAAAAAACACTATTTTTTACTTTTTGTTAAAAAAAAAATCAAATAAACTAAATTTTAGTCAAACATTTAGGCCAAAATTTATTTAGCCACATGTCTTTAGTAAAAAAAAAAAAAAAAAATCGCAATAAAAAAAAATAGCTACCTAGCGGGAACAGCGGCACTAATACAGCGATCAGAAAAATGATCGCTTAGTGACGCTGGCAATAGGGAGTGAAAGGGTTAACTAGGGCGGTGATCAGGGGGTTAAAACTTTATTAGGGGGGGTGGGGGGGCTATCCTGAACCTAACACTAACTGTTTTTTACACTGCCTGTCACACTGACACTAAATGCAGTGATTAAATCACTGCATTCAGTGACACTGTGACAGGGGGGTGGGGGGGGGGGGGGGGGGTCACAAGGGGTTAATATGCCTATGTGAGTGTGTGTCAGTGTTGTGTTGTTGCACACTTACTTTTGATGTCTTCTCTCATCAGCAGCGCTGGGAAACAGCGCTGCGATGAGAGAATACATC
Organism: Rana kukunoris; assembly: GCA_029574335.1. Classification (NCBI taxonomy): domain Eukaryota; kingdom Metazoa; phylum Chordata; class Amphibia; order Anura; family Ranidae; genus Rana; species Rana kukunoris. The sequence continues at coordinate 660,284,632 of CM056049.1, forward strand.
ATTTCCTCCTTCCTGTGTAAACACAGGAGGAGGAAGTGACAGGCTGGGAGCGCGCTCCCATTGGCTGGGAGCGATCGCGGGGGGGCGGATATCACGGACATCCGCCCGCAGATCCCGGATCGCTCCCAGAGGCAGGGGGACCCCCGCACGCCGCGGAGGGGGTCCCGATGGGACCCCCGAACCGCACTCAGGCGGGGACGTAAATTTACGCCCTTGTGCCTGTACGTGCCATTCTGTGGCCGTATATGTGCGTGCGGGGGTCCTTAAGTGGTTAATATGCTGATTGTAACATTCTGCAGATTTAGGTAAATAACTCTTCAAAGGGCATTTAACAAGCAGTGAGGAGTCATCATGTTGCCTCCTCCACACCTGTTGTTTTAACCCCTAAAAACCTGCACCACAACCATGTGCATTGCACACGGTTGCAGCATGGCTATATTCAGTTAAATGTGTTGCATTTTGCTGAGAGGCTGAGCCGGGTGCCAGTCTAGACATGTGGGCAGGTCCAGACCATATAGTCGCGATCTTGCCCGAGCCTGGACCAGCTATGTGATGTCTGCTGACAACGGGCTTCAGTATGCTGTCAGCTGAAAACGGGTCACAGTAGAGAATGAACTGCACGCCTGTGGTACACAGGAGAAATACAGCCAAACAATCCTTTGGTTGTACTTCTCCTTTAATTGACAATTAGGAGATTCTTGTTACAATTGCTTCCTTTGTACTTTTTGGAAACTGACACCTTTCGTTTGATTGTGGAGCATCTGTATTGTATCCAACAATTCTGGATGTTACACTCTATACTTGTTGAGCAAGAGAGTGTCTGAAAGCAAACAGCTTCTCTCTAAATTTGTAATTATATAAAATGTTTATTTGTAAGCTAAAGATTTTGCATATGAATTTTAAGATATTTAAAATCTAAACTTCTGAAATGTTTTAAACCCATAACTAGGGTTGTCCCGATACCGATACTAGTATCGGTATCGGGACTGATACAGAGTATTTGCGCTAGTACTTGTACTCGCGCAAATACTCCCGATGCCTAAATAGGGCACTTTGATACTGTCTATCAAAGTGCCCGGGCAAGGGGGAGGGGCTATACTTGTCAAATACTATTCAAATGCAAATGACAGCTGTTGTTTTTCCCCAGCGCATAGTAAGATGTCAGCAGCGGCGGGATGAGGGGGGGGGGATTGACTTGGTTTTGTCTTAGGGGACCATGGCTAAACTCAGGGGGACCATGGCTGAACAGAGGGACATGGCTGAACTTAGAGGGACATGGCTAAACTTAGAGGGACATGGCTGAACTTAGAGGGACATGGCTGAACTTAGAGGGACATGGCTGAACTTAGAGGGACATGGCTGAACTTAGAGGGACATGGCTAAACTTAGAGGGACATGGCTAAACTTAGAGGGACATGGCTGAACTTAGAGGGACATGGCTGAACTTAGAGGGACATGGCTGAACTTAGAGGGACATGGCTGAACTTAGAGGGACATGGCTGAACTTAGAGGGACATGGCTGCATTTAGGGACACAAGGCTGCATTTAGGGACACAAGGCTGCATTTAGGGAGACAAGGCTGCATTTGGGGACACGTGGCTGCATTTAAAAAAAAGTATCGGTATTCGGTATCGGCGAGTACATGAAAAAAAGTATCGGTACTTGCACTCGGTCCTAAAAAAGTGGTATCGGGACAACCCTACCCATAACCATTGTTGTTTCCCTTTAAGAAAACTACCGTGATATTTTTCTACGTTGTAATGTTTCTGGATTAGTGCCTCAACATTTAAAAATATTAATTTTTCATTACTCTGCTTTGTATTTCTGAACTCACAGAGCTCTGACCATGGGTTAGAAAAAGACATTAAATAATAAACACGCCACTGCATCCAGATCTATTTTATGCAGTGAATAATTGATATTGTGGCTGTTATAAAAATCCATGCTCACATAACAGTTAGATGAAAGAAGAAAGTCTACTACAAGTCCCCCAGCTACTGACCACCTAGAATCCCAACAAAAATGGGAATATGTCATGTTTTTGTTGCATATAATTGCTTGTAAAAATTACAGATATTTGTTTTTGTTTAGATAAATATGACATTTTGCATTTAATTATTTATCACTTAAAGAGACCTTGTTGCCAGAGCATTCATTGCCACAAAAATATTACCATATGATATGTTACAGCAATGACAGAGTTAACCCAATATGAACATGAGAACAAACTTTTAAATGGAATTTGAACCAATCATTAACTATTCTTAACCACTTAAGACCCGGACACATACGCTGCTAAATGACCCAATGTGTTTTTACAATTCGGCGCTGCGTCGCTTTAACAGACAATTGCGCGGTCGTGCGAAGTGGCTCCCAAACAAAATGTGCGTCCTTTTCTTCCCACAAATAGAGCTTTCTTTCGGTGGTATTTGATCGCCTCTGCGATTTTTATTTTTTGCGCTATAAACTAAAATAGAGCGACAATTTTGAAAAAAATCACTATTTTTTTACTTTTTGTTATAAAAAAAATCAAATAAACTAAATTTTAGTAAAACATTTAGGCCAAAATTAATTCAGCCACATGTCTTTAGTAAAAAAAAAAAATCGCAATAAAAAAAATAGCTACCTAGCGGGAACAGCGACACTAATACAGCGATCAGAAAAATTATCGCTTAGTGATGCTGGCAATAGGGAGTGAAAGGGTTAACTAGGGCAGTGATCAGGGGGTTAAAACTTTATTAGGGGGGGTGGGGGGGCTATCCTGGACCTAACACTAACTGATTTTACACTGCCTGTCACACTGACACTAAATGCAGTGATTAGATCACTGCATTCAGTGACACTGTGACAGGGGGTGGGGGGGGGGGGGCGATCACAAGGGGTTAATGTGCCTATGTGAGTGTGTGTCAGTGTTGTGTTGGTGCACACTTACTGTGGATGTCTTCTCTCATCAGCAGCGGTGGGAAACACTGCTGCGATGAGAGGTGACATAATTTCCTCCTTCCTGTGTAAACACAGGAGGAGGAACTGAAACGAAGGGGGAGCGCTCCCATTGGCTGGGAGCGATCGCGGGGGGGGGGCGGAAAACACGGACATCCGCCCGCTCGTCGGCGATCGCTCCCAGAGCCAGGGGGACCCCCGCACGCCGCGGAGGGGGTCCCGATGGGACCCCCGAACCGCACGAAGGCGGGGACGTAAATTTACGCCCTTGTGCCTGTACGAGCCATGTTGTGGCCGTAAATGTGCGTGCGGGGGTCCTTAAGTGGTTAATAAAGTTCCCTGCCCCCTCCTTCTACCTATCCTGTCTACCATGTGTAAAAAAAAAAAGTACACAGGATAGGCAGTACAGTCACATAAGTAGTCCGGTAGGACAGGTAATCTGGTCACATGATCCTGCAGCATTAGCTCCCCTGTGTCAGTGAGCAGCAGCTGCAGGGGAGAGGAGGGAGCCCTGACAATGGTTGGATTGTAGGATCCAATGGGTGATGTCACAGCTTGGGAATTCCCAGCCATTGTTAAGTGCTCCTTGACACACCAAGCCAAAACTGCATGATCACATGAGACCGGACCGGATAGATAGACCTTAAGGCCTCGTACACACGATTAAATATATTTGTTCAAAACAGTCTGTCCGACCGATTTGAACAAATCTGTCTGCTGGCATTTTGGTTTGCTCGCGTGTACACACGAGCAAACCAAAATCCCCACCAGCAGACAGCGCGCTGACGTGTCGGTGACGTTGACGCCGCCACGTCACCGCACCAGGAAGTAAAACACTTCCGCGCATGCGTCGAAATCATTCGGCGCGTGTGCGAGAAGACAGGTCTGCTGGTTAGCATACTAACCAGCAGACATGTCGGGCGGACGGGTTCCCAGCCGACAGATTTCAAAGCATGCTTTGAAATCTGTCGGGTGGCCAAATTCGTCTGTTTGCCCGTACACACGATCAAATCTTTCTGCTGAAATGGTCTAGCAGACCGTTTCCAGCAGACAGATTTGATCGTGTGTACGAGGCCTAAAAGAGCACTGTGTGACAGACAGCCCAGAAATCTCAAAGAACTGGAAGACGTTTGTAAGGAAGAATGGCAAAGATACCTCAAACAAGAATTGAAAGACTCTTGGCTGGCTACAAAAAGCGTTTACAAGCTGTGATACTTGCCAAAGGGGGCAGTACAAGATATTAACTCTGCAGGGTGCCCAAACTTTTGCAGACACCATTTTTTTGTTTTCAGTCATTTTAAAAAGTGTAAATGATGGAAATAAAATCTAACTTTTTTTGAAATATTATAAGAATGGGTTATCTGTAATTTGATTCCTTTTGGAGATTTTTCCATCTTTCCACCATCTTTCCTTGGCTTTGTTATGCACATTAATACAATTTTTTACCTGGGGTGCCCAAACTTTCAATCCCCACTGTATGTGTGCATATCTCATACCCATAGGTGTGCGCACAGGGTGTGCCCAGGCACATCCTAATCACCCTGTGTAGCATAGATTCCCCCTACTGCACTAGTAACCCTTCCACCCGCACTGGCGCTGGCTTCCCTCCTCTCCCGGTGGCTGATGCTGCGGGATGTTTGAGGATGAACCAGGGAAGGGGCCGGTAAATATGTAATTTACTGACCCCTTCACTTTCGAAATGAACACAGTGAGCGATCGTTAGTGTGTGTTTGAGCTTTGGGATGCACACCCTAATGCACACCTATGCTCATACCTGAGGGGCCATTGGAGAAGCTGACAATCCCTGTATAGTAGTCGGTGCTACTACAGCGATAGCCCCAATCTTTTGGGTCCTGTGCCAAGCAGCTTCCCTTGTGCACACTGATGACAGGGGATTGTTCCATTGGCAATTTACAAAATGCTTTATTTAGTATGCCATAAATACCATACCTGGTGTTCAGCTTTAAAATAATCCAATATGATATACATACTGTTACTGAGCTAATAGCTGGAGAGTTGCACATGGTTTAAGAGACTATGAATAAAACAAGAGGAGACGAGACGTCTTTAATGGAATAAATATGTGTTCAAACTTAGTGCCTAGAATGTTCACAGTAATCTCAGTGATTACAAATGGAGATATTAAACATAATACTACTGTGCAGGCATATTTTGGCTTGTGTTTTTTAAGACTTTAAAATAAAATGCATTTAGAATTAAAATAAAAGGTTTGAAATGATCACAAGAACTTCTTTAAGCCAGATGTAGCTAAAGTTCACCAGGCTACCCTAATATTCAAAATGTCGTTCTTGTTGATAACCTTGTGGTTCTGTAAACCCTAGTTTTTGAGTCAGGGAATGTAAACTCCAGATACACCACATTGCTATGTTATAAGACCTTGGTGCCTAGTGTCACCTAAAATACAACAAAAAGCAAAAACTCTGAAGGTGATGTAAAGTGATCCTTTAACCACTTAACCCCTGGACCATTTGGCTGGCCAAAGACCAGGCTATTTTTTGTGATTCGGCACTGCGTCGCTTTAACTGACAATTGCGCTGTCGTGTGACGTGGCTCCCAAACAAAATTGACGTCCTTTTTTCCCCACAAATAGAGCTTTCTTTTGGTGGTATTTGATCACCTCTGCGTTTTTTATTTCTTGCGCTATAAACAAAAATAGAGCAACAATTCAAAAAAAAAAAATGCAATATACTTTTTGCTATAATAAATATCCCCCAAAAAATATATAATTCTTTTCCTCAGTTTAGGTATTCTTGTACATATTTTTGGTAAAAAAATCGCAATAAGCGTTCATTGATAGGATTTGCACAAAAGTTCTAGGGCCAGATTCAGAGACATCTGCCTATTTTTAGGCAGGCGTAGTGTATCTCAGATACACTACGCCGCCGTAAATATCAGCGTCAGGTTTCTTATTTAGAAACTACTTACGCCGTAAGTTACGGCAGCGTAGTGTATCTGTGGCGGTGCAAGGCCGCGCAATTCAAATTTGGAAGATGGGGGCGTGATTCATATAAATGAATCATGACCCCACGTAAGTGACGTTTTTTTTGGACGGCGCATGCGCCGTCCGTGGAGGTTTCCAGTGCGCATGCGCGAAATCACGTCACTTTTTCTCAATGTAAACTACGTGAACGTAACTAATGTCGAGCCCCATTCCCGAACGATTTACGCAAACGACGTAACCGACGTTCAATTCGACGCTGTCCCGACGTCCATACTTAACATTGGCTACGCCTCCTATAGCTTACGCAAACTACGTAAAATATGACGCGCCGCCGCAAGTACATTCGGGAATCGCCGTAAATAGCTCATTTGCATATTTTACGCGTAAACCACCGTAAGCGCCACCTAGCGGCCAGCGTAAATATGCAACTAAGATACGACGGTGTAAACAAATTACGCCGCTCATATCTTAGAAGAAAGCCGGCATATCTTCTTTTCTGAATAGCAAAAAAAGATACGCTGGCTATTCTTAGTATTTATGCAGCGTATCTCTAGATACGCTGACGTAAATGCTTTCTGAATCCGGCCCATAGCGTCTATAAAATAGGGGATTGTTTTATGGCATTTTTAAAAATATATATTTTTTTATTAGTAATGGCGGCGATCAGTGATTTTTTTCGTGACTGCGACATTATGGCGGACACATCAGACACTTTTGACACCATTTTGGGAACATTGTAATTTTTACAGCGATCAGTGCTATAAAAATGCACTGATTACTGTAAAAATTACACTGGCAGTGAAGGGGTTAACCTGTAGGGGGCACTGAAGGGGTTATGTGTGTCCTAGGAAGTGATTCTAACTGTTAGGGGGCGTGGCTACGAGGAATGGTGCCCTGAGGGCCAGATGAAGGCAAGCAAAGGGCTGCATTTGGCCCACGGGCTGCAGTTTGGAGACCAATGCTTTAAAAGTGAAACAATACATCATTAAGGCAAGCAAAAGCAATGTGTGAAAACCCAATAGGATGCACAAAATCTTTCAGTACTCTGTATACAATTAGTGGTGGACTATTATTCAATAGAGTCATTGAAATGACTTCCCAATGTTCATACAAAATTGTGAAGATGTGCGCCTATTCCTTTTCTCCTGTCTGAACCTTACTCCTTCCTGAAAAAAAAAGCAACATGTGAGCCCCTGATGTATAGTGAAGAGTGCATTATAGGGGAAATGATTTGAAAAATAAAGAAAGGTGTGTTTAGGCACCTGTAGATGTTTGTTCTTCATTTTGTTGGTGAATGACAGGTTTACAGGTGAAGTGGCAGACCAAAATAGAAAGACCTAAAAACATAGAGTATGACAATTTGCCTGTAAAGGCGGCCATACGCGGTTCGAATTTTGAAAGAATTTTCTTTCGAAAATTGTATCAAAGAATCTTTGTAAAAATTTTGCACCGTTAGTGGACTGCAGCAACAGCTAACGATTTTCTGATCAATGATGGGAGAATCCTGCGAGAAATGTAATGGGAAAAAAAATGCGCATGTGCAAGAAAAGAATATTCCCGGAGAGAAAAGAATATTCCTGGGAACATGAAGGTTTGGTCGACCAAGTTTTCGAAAATCAATGGTGGCATCATCGGATCACAAAAAAAAGCGAACTTTCTAATTTTGAAAAGAAAATTTGTTCCAAATTTGACCATGTATGGCCTGCTTAAAACTGGATCGGACAACTCAGAGAGCTTGTAAGCTACTCCAAGGCAGGGATTAAAGCTGGCCATACATTATACACATTTCCTATTTAATTTCCTTTAGATTTACCTTCAACTATATAGTACAAGGGTCTGCCTGATTGCTTACAAATTGAAAGAGTTTAGGTTTAACCTCATATGATATGGTTTTGGCAAATCTAATTCTAAAATTGTACAAGAAAACTGTATAATGAATGGCCAGCCTATGATGAAAGAAGTGACTGAAAGATACTCTTAGGCCTCGTACACACGATCGGACATATCCGATGAAAACGGTCCGCGGACCATTTCCATCGGATATGTCCGATCGGGAGTTTGATCCGATGGCGTGTACACACCATCGGATCAAATTCCCCGCCGCCGGACGGCGCGGTGACGCGGCGGTGACGTTGACGCTGCCACGTCACCGCCACGTCACCGCACCAGGAAGTTAAACACCTCCGCGCATGCGCCGAATCCATTCGGCGGCGGCGCGGCGGCGGTGGGGGACGACATGTCTGCTGGTAAGTGTACTAACCAGCAGACATGTCGGGCGGACAGATTCCACCGGATGGATTTCAAAGCATGCTTTGAAATCTGTCGGGTGGAGAAATCTGTCCGCTAGCCCATACACACGAGCGGAGATGTCTGCTGAAACGGTCCATCGGACCGTTTTCAGCGGACATATCCCCTCGTGTGTACGAGGCCTTAGGCGGCGTACACACGACCAAGGTTCTCGCTAGAAACCAGCGAGAACCTCGCTGGGAGCTGCATTCCAGCGAGAACCTCGGCCGTGTGTACGCTCCTGGCTCGCCCGCCCGTCGGGAATCCCGTCGAGCGAATAGAGAGCAGGCTCTCTATTTGCTCGACGGCCCGCCTGGACGAATGGCTGGTTGCCATTCCCGACGGGCGGGTCGCCGATTTCGACGGCCGGTCGAGAGCCTCGACGGGCGGAACGATGTGTTCCGCCCGTCGAGGTTCTCGTACGTGTGTACGCCGCCTGAGGCCGTGTACACATGATAGGCTTTCATCGGTCAAAACCGATCGTGTGCATCGGTTATGTAACCTTTGGTTAAAAAAAAGCCAACTTGCTTTAAAATTTAACCGATGGACGCCTAACGATAGGTCAAAACCGATTGTTAGTAGGCACGACCATTGGTTAAAAATCCACGCATGCTCAGAATCAAGTTGACGCATGCTTGGAAGCATTGAACTTTTTTTTGAGCACGTCGTTGTGTTTTACATCACCGCGTTCTAACACGATCATTTTTTTTAACCGATGGTGTGTAGGCACATCAGACCATCAGTCGGACTGTTGTCATCGAATGGACTGATTGTGTGTACGAGGCTTTAAAGCTTTGTGTCGGGGCTACATATATTTTTTAATAGTTTTTTATTGAAAAGAATGGTAGCAGAACAGGGGAGGCAATGCATTGTCCTTAAAATGCATATTCGTGGGCAAAGCCGCTGAGTAAAGATTATAGTAAAAACAGTATGAACAGTACAAATTATCATGAGAGCAATCAAAAATTCAATGAGAACATGCAAGTGGTAAATGACACGTCAAAGGAATCAGGAACCAAGAGTAAGTGACCCAGTGGTCACTGATTGGTCTTCCAATGTCAAGGGCCTGTGAAAACAGTGAGGAAGTAGGTCTATCAATAAAAGTAGGGTTATAGAACCAGGAGAGTGAGAGGGTTGTATGGGAGAATATATGTGGACGGGTCAGGATGGGGAGTAGGTACAGTAGGTCAGTGTTTTTCAACTCCAGTCCTCAAGGCACACCAACAGGTCATGTTTTCAGGCTTTCCATTATTTTGCACAGGTGATTTGATCAGTTTCACTGCCTTAGTAATCACCACAGCCATTTCATCTGAGGGAAATCCTGAAAACTTGACCTGTTGGTGTGCCTTGAGGACTGGAGTTGAAAAACACTGCAGTAGGTAATAGGAGATCTGGGAGGGGTGTCATCATGTGTGTTTGTGTAGTAAGTTGGAACCTGAGAGAGAGGGGCAGATAAGTTAAAGGGGCATTGAAGAGTAGTCTAGGAGGGGTGGCAATAGTAGACAGGTGTGGGAATTGTTCGGTTTCACACCACAGCTCTTGGAAATCGATCACGAAGTAAAAGCCTTATATTCATTTGTCATGGTAAAATGTAGCCAGCAAGCCCACGATTCGGTGTATTTAGATGGTGTGCCATGTGCCTGATGTATCAGTTCCTCCATGTCTGCCATTTTATGTATACGTTTGAACCAATCAGATAAAGATGGTGGCTCTGGTGATTTCCATTTTGCAGGGATACGGAGCTTTGCTGCGTTGACCAGATGCATGGCCAGGGACCGTATGTAGGTCTTTGGTGGTATGTTGGAGTGGTGGAGCAGAAACTGCGCTGGCGAGAGTTCAAGGTTGTAGGTGGTTATATGGTTGGTGAACCGATGGACCTCTTTCCAGAAAGGTTGCAGTTTAGAACATGTCCACCAGATGTGTAGGAGCGAACCAATTTCAGTCCCACATCTCCAACCAGGGCTACATATATGTGTCGAAGACACAGGCAACAATGGAAACCTCAATGGTGGTGTAAGACAAATTACTAAATAAAATGAAGAATTTTGACTTGTTGCTGTTTAACCACTTAAGACCCGGACCTTTAAGCAGCTAAAGGACCCGGCCAGGTTTTGCGAATTCGGCACTGCGTCGCTTTAACAGACAATTGCGCGGTCGTGCGACGTGGCTCCCAAACAAAATTGGCATCCTTTTTTCCCCACAAATAGAGCTTTCTTTTGATGGTATTTGATCACCTCTGCGGTTTTTATTTTTTGCGCTATAAACAAAAATAGAGCAACAATTTTGAAAAAAATGCAATATTTTTTACTTTTTGCTATAATAAATATCCCCCAAAAATATATATATATATATATATATATATATATATATAAATAAAAATGTTTTCCTCAGTTTAGGGCGATACGTATTCTTCTACCTATTTTTGGTAAAAAAAAAAACGCAATAGCGTTTACAAAATAGGGGATAGTTTTATTGCATTTTTATTATTTTTTTTACTACTAATGGCGGCGATCAGTTTTTTTTTTCATGACTGAGACATTATGGCGGACACTTTGGACAATTTTGACACATTTTTGGGACCATTGTTATTTTCACAGCAAAAAATGCATTTAAAATGCATTGTTTATTGTGAAGATGACAATTGCAGTTTGGGAGTTAACCACAAGGGGGCGCTGAAAGGGTTATGTGTGGCCTAATGTGTGTTTACAACTGTAGGGGGGTGTGGCTGTAGGTGTGATGTCATCGATTGAGTACCCCTATAAAAGGGATCACACGATCGATGACGCCGCCAAAGTGAAGAACGGGGAAGCCGTGTTTACACACGGCTCTCCCCGTTCTTCAGCTCCGGGGACCAATCGCGGAACTCCAGCGGCGATCGGGTCCGCAAATCCTGCGGTCCCAGTCACGGAGCTTCGGACCGGGTCGCAGGCGCACGCCAGCGACCCACGGCTGGGCACTAGCACAGGACGTACCTGTACTTGCATGTGCCCAGCCGTGCCATTCTGCCGACGTAAATGTGCAGGAGGCGGTCCTTAAGTGGTTAATGCACTCTGCATATCACCATTACACATTTCACTTATATTATGCCAACAACGCAATTGCTTATTATTTATCTGCTACATTAGATAAGAATTTGTGTTAATTGTAGACAAATACAGGTACCGATTTACTAAAACCAGAGTGTGCAAAATCTTGTGCAGATCTGTATGGTGGCCAATCAGCTTCAAACTTCAGTTTGTTCAATTAAGCTTTGACAAAAAAATATGGAGCCCTGGTTCACATTGGGCACGATTTAGTTCGATTTGAGATGCGATTTCACATGTAAAATCGCATCTCAAATCAGCGGCAATTGCCGGAAATGACACCGTCCTAATCAGTGCGACGCCGCATCTGCGGCACTGCACCGATTTTAAAAAGAAGTTCCTGTACTACTTTTTGTGATTTCAGGACGCGATTTACATTGACATCTGTGCAGAAACCTGCACAGATGTCTCTTAAATCGCGGCTGAAATCGGGACCGACAGCGGGAGTGAAATCGTGCGAGTTCAGCTGAACTCGCACGGCTTCACTCCCGCAGCCCAGTATGAACCAGGGCGGAAGCTGATTGGTTTCTTTGCACAGCTGCACCAGATTTTACAACAGCATCTAAGCTGAGATATGTGACACCCATAAACATAGACTGTGCTGAAAATAAATATCCATTGGCAGACACATTAAAATAAGACAATGTAATTAGAGATGTATGATACACAACCAGCACAGCAGGACTGGAGCTGACACTAAACTGGATTCAATCTTCACGTAGTATACCATGTATACAATGACTCAAGCCAACAGTTTTGTTTTGTATTAGTTGGATTATCTGTGCCACCTACAGTGGATTCTTGGATTACGAGCATAATCCGTTCCAGGAGAATGCTAGTAATCCAAAGTACTCGCATATTAAAGCGAGTTTCTCCATTGAAGTCAATGGAAACAGAAATAATTTGTTCCGCATGCGGCCAGAGCCAGGGGGCACCGGAGAGCCTCAGAAACGTCCGGAAAGGCCGAAGACAGTTCGGTTGTTTACGAGCCTTTCAGAGGTTTTCTGAGGTCAGCCAAACTGTCCTCATGCATTTCCGAACAGCGACGATCGGCAGCGATCGGTGCCGTTCGGCTCCGGCGCCCCCCACCTCAGGTCAAAAGCGGTACTTGCGAGACAACATTTGCAAAACCGAGTTAGGATTTTTAGAAGTATAGTGCTCGTATTACAAAAAACGATTGTTAACCGCGTTACTCGCAATCCGAGGTTCCACTGTATGAACATAAATATGACAACTTTTACTGGAATATATACTGATCAGCCATAACATTAGGACCACTTTCAGGTAGGGAATATCACTAATTATATCATTACAATGGCACCTGAAAGTGGGTGGTATATATTAGGCAGCAAGTGAGCATGATGTCCCTGAAATGAATGTGTTAAATGCAGAGAAAATGGGCAATCGCAAGGATTTGAGCAACTTTGAAAAGGGACGAACTGCAATGGCTATACAACTGGGTCAGAACATCTCTAAAACTGCAGTTTTTGGAGGTATGTTCTTGGTCTGCAGTGGTCAGGACCTACGAAAAATGGTCCAAGAAAGGAAAACCGATGACCTGGCAACAGGGTCACGGATGGTCAAGGTTCATTGATGTACAGTACATGGGGAGCCAAGGCTGGCTTGTGCAGTCCGAAAAAAGTACTACATGGAAAATTTTGGGATTGAAGATTAACATTTTAAGCAAAAGCATTTTATTTTTATTTTTTTATCTTTAAATGGCTATTAATTTTATGTTATATTTGTATGGAGTTTTGCTGCAATCTCATAAAGCTATTCTTGAATACACGTGGCTAGCAACAAAACTAAAATGTGTGCATTATAGTCTTAAAAATAAAGACAACATTTTAAATAAAGTCCCCCCTTTTTTTTTTCTCGTTTTTGGATAGAGTAGAAAGGGATTATAACACCTGTCAGGTTTTTGATAGGAAGATTCATCCTCACCATTTGTCTTGTTTACCATTACAATTGAAAGTAAAAGAAAATCACACATTTTGGGCTGTCTCAGAACAGGAATAGAAGAGAAATCCTACATTTTTCTGGTGACTTTGGTGACAACCAGGGATTGCCTCACTTTTGCCTCACTTTGGAAGGATTTCCTTTCACTTCCTGTTTAGGCTATGGGACAGGGTGTGAAAGAAAATCTCCCCAAGTTGTCGTATCCTTCCCTTACTAACTCTATTCAAAAGGTAAAACAGAACGTTTTGCCTATAGTTTTACTTTAAATTTGCAAATACATGTGCTCTTTTAAATATGTACAAGGACAACGGCATTAATAAATTAATATTAATAATTAATAAATGGAGCTGGCAATTGTAGTGTGCTCTGTGCCCAAGTATTTCTACAAAAAGTCTTCATTGAGCAATTTCAAAACTAGGATCGGGATCTTCTTCACCAGCTGATTGGCACCTGGTCCATTAATATCTATTGGGAAGTTCTATGCTGTGTGCAGATCATTGTGTCCTAGAAGTGGATCTAACTATCACTGTCAGCTGGTGGGTTGGTGGAAAAGCAACATGGAGGTGTTCCTTAATTTGATACTTAAAGGGGAGGTTCCCCTAAAAAGAAACTTTTAACATTGCCTGTCTCTTCTTAATAACATGTAGAATCGGCTGGTAGTTTAAAAAAAAAACGTCCGTACATACCATTTTCGGCATGTAGTCTCACCGTCGCTTCTGGGTCTGGCGGCCGGGGATGGGCGTGCCTACTTAAATGACAGGCATCCGATCAACGCATACAGCGCGTCACGAGATGCCGAAAGAAGCCGAACGTTGGTGCGCATGCGCCGTATAGAGCCGCACCAACGTTCGGCTTCTTTCGGCATCTCGTGACGCGCTGTATGCGTCGATCGGATGCCTGTCCCCACACATCATACCCGGAAGCGGCGGTGAGACTACATGCCGAAAATGGTATGTACGGACTTTTTTTTTTTAAACTACCAGCCGATTCTACATGTTATTAAGAAGAGACAGGCAATGTTAAAAGTTTCTTTTTAGGGGAACCACCCCTTTAAAGAATCACTTTAGGAAGGATTTTTTTTTCCCGCTAAATAGCTTCCTTTACCTTACTGCAGTCCTGGTTTCATGTCCTCATTGTTCGTTTTTTCTTTGAAGTTGCTGTAATTCTGCTCTGATCTCCACACTTCCTGCTTGTCTGGCTCCTTATGAAAAATCTCATGGCAGCTTTTCACTGTGGTTCAAGCTGTGTGTCTAAAACTCCTCAGAACCATCAGATTAATTTTAAAAACAAAACACTGCCCTGGATTTGTTTGTTTTTGTTCTGTGTGTCTTCTCTACTTCACAGAAACAGTTTAAAAACTAAAGTGAAACTAGAGGCACATTATATGATTGATTTTTATCTATTTTTAATCATTTTTAAAAGGAATCAGTTAACTTGTATGTCTCTATACCCTGTAAACAGTCATTTCAGCAAAACATTTTTTTTCCTTTAGTAACCTTTAACACACACTGTTTAATTTGCATTGTTTCCTTCTATTATTTCTGTATGTGAACGATGGAACTGTAATTATTTTAATAAAAATAAATCTAAGTACCTTTTTCCTAAACAAAATACGTCACATGTTCAAAATGAATATTATCAATAAACTGTTTTAAATCAGCATACAAATATACCGTATGTATCGGCGTATAACACGCACAGGCAGGGGCGGACTGACAACTCATGGGGCCCCCGGGCAATAGAAGATTATGGGGCCCCCAGGCTTACAGATGGCCACCAAGCCAGGTGGCAGTACAGAGGCGGGGCAGCTAAAATCTCGCGATTTTCACATCAAAAGCATGTAGGTTTTGGACATATCAGGGACAGATGTAAAAAAAATACAGATTTTTACATACTGTCCCTGGTTTTAATGAGCCTGGCAACCCTGATGGGGTACACACGATCAGTCCATCCGATGAGAACGGTCCGAAGTGCTGAAAAAATGAAGTTCAATGCTTCCAAGCATGCGTCGACTTGATTCTGAGCATGCGCGGCTTTTTAACCGATGCTTTTACATACTAACGATCGGTTTTGACCTATCGTTTAGGCGTCCATCGGTTAAATTTTAAAGCAAGTTCTCTTTTTTTTGACCGAAGGATAACTGACCGATTGGGCCCACACATGATCGTTTTGGACCGATGAAACGGACCTTCAGTCCGTTTTCATCGGTTTTGACCGATCGTGTGTATGCGGCCTAAGGGCCCATACACACGGTAGGACATCCAACAAACTTTTCCTTGGATTTTTGTCCTAATTGATTTGTCCGATCACACCCATAGCATACACACGCTCGGACTTTTCTGCAAACTTTTCTAAAACTTTCCCATCATCACGTGGTTGTTCTGCTCTTTACTGCCACCCTTTGGTTAACTTCTGCTATTGTTTGTTGATTTTAACATTGGTTCTGAGCATGCGCATTTGTAATTTGTCCAAAAGTCCGATGGTTTGCTGTACACACGATCGGACTTTGCACCATCGGACTTTTGTTGCCTGAAAGTTGGTCCGTTCGCAGACCCAACTTTTTGTCTGATGAAAGCCAAAAAAGTTGGTCCGATGGAACGTACACACGGTCGGACAAATGAGAAAAGTGTCGGATTTTGATGTTGGTTGGGCAAAAGTCCGACCGTGTGTACGGGGCTTAAGAGGGAAGTTTCAGCACAAAAACTTTCTACAGCCCCCTGCGTATAACACGCAGGCACAGTTACCTTCTGTTTTCAGGGTAAAAAAGTGAGTGTTATATGCCAATAAATACAGTATATTTGAAATCAAATCTTTCTTATTTTGTGGAAATTACATGGTGTGAGCGGGTTTCTGCCAGTCACAGGCTATGTCACGCCCATCCAACCTGTGTCTTAAGCCTCGGACACACGATCGGACTTCCATCTGACTTTTCCATGGATTTTGGTCCGAAGGGCGTTGGCCGTGAACTTGTTCTGCATACCAACAGCACAACATTTTCAGCCAACATTTACCAAATCACGTGGTTTTTCAGCTCTTTACCGCTACCCTTTGGGCAACTTATGCTATTGTTGTCTGATGTTTAGCATTGGTGTCTGTACTTTGGATCTTAGTTGGACGGACTTGCGTACACATGATTGGATAAACTGAAGTAATAGATTTATTGTTCAACAATTGGTGAGCATGAACAGCCAACTTTTGTTGTTATTAATTCAGCCAACAATTGTCTGATGGAGCATACACACAGTCGCATTATCCAACACAACATGTCCGTCAGACAATTATGGCCATAAAGTTGGATCGTGTGTACAGGGCTTAAGAATAAGAGGGAGTTAAAGCCTCCATCAAGCTACATGTAATATCACATCTCCATCGTGTTTAGCTTATTGGTGGGTGTGGAGGAGTAGGAAGGAAGTTGGCTGTCATTTACCATTGTGTATACACCCACATGTGTGAATTTATAGTCACATGGGCTGCTCAGATGAGACAGGAAGGAAATGCTCAGCATAGAAATTCACTGAAAACTGAGCATATGCAGAGTTGCCACTATAGCTGAAAAATCCGTAGCTGCAGTGGGGACATGAACAGGAGGGGGATATAGAGAGCAGAAGAATCAACCAGTTTTTTTGCAGAATACAGAAAGCTAATCTCATAGTCACTGAGTGAGTATAAACAGCATGTAAGGCCACGTACACACGATCAGACCGGTCCGATGAAACTGGTCTGCAGACCAGTTTCATCGGACCAATTCAATGGTGTGTGTACGACCTATAGGACCGTTGTCCGTCAGACCAAAGTTTTAAAACATGCTTTAAAACCTGTCTGATGGACACCTGTCCGTCGGACAGATTCGATGGTTAGTACGCCAAAGCATCGGACCAAAAACCCGCGCATGCTCAGAATCAAGTCGACGCATGCTTGGAAGCATTGAACTTCCTTTTTTCAGCATGTCGGTATGTTCTACGTCACTGCGTTCTGGTCTGATCGGATTTTTGGTCCGATGGTGTGTACGCACATCAGACTATCAGACCACTTCAGCCTGGTCTGATGAAAACGGTCCGTCGGACCAGTTTCATCGGACCAGTCTGATCGTGTGTACGTGGTCTAATACACCATTTATTGATCGTTTTTTATAATGTGGGTTTAGTAACACTTTAAAGGGGTTGTACAGGTTTGTTTTTTATTTTTTAAATAGGTTCCTTTAAGCTAGTGCATTGTTGGTTCACTTACCTTTTCCTTTGATTTCCCTTCTAAATCTTTTTTTTCTTTGTCTGAATTTTTCACTTCCGGTTCCTCCTCAGTAAGCTGTTCTGGGTGACTAACCCCCGGCCAGAACGGCTCGGATGATGGTGGAAAGCTTACTGAGGAGAAAAAGGAAGTGAGAAGTTCAGACAAAGGAAAAAAACAATTAGAAGGGAAATCGAAGGAAAAGGTATGTGAACCAACAATGCACTAGCTTAAAGGAACACTAAGGCCTCGTACACACGAGGCAATCCATTTGTTCAAATCGGTCGGACCGACCGATTTGAACAAATCTGTCTGCTTGGATTTTGGTTTGCTCGCATGTACACACGAGCAAACCAAAATCCCCGCCAGCAGACATCGCGTTGATGTGTCGGTGACGTGGCGGTGACGTTGACGCCACCACGTCACCGCACCAGGAAGTAAAACACTTCCGCGCATGCGTCGAAACCATTCGGCGCGTGTGCGAGAAGACATGTCTGCTGGTTAGCGTACTAACCAGCAGACATGTCGGGCGGACGGGTTCCCAGCCGACAGATTTCAAAGCATGCTTTGAAATCTGTCGGGTGGCCAAATCCGTCGGCTCGCCCGTACACACGATCTAGCAGACCGTTTCCAGCAGACAGATTTGATCGTGTGTACGAGGTCTAAAGGTTTGTTTTTTATTAGATCAATTGATTGCTGTAAGCTAGAGCATTTAAATATCACTTACCTCGTTTTTTCCTTTTCACCTTTAAAATACAGTAATCCAGGTTTAAAAATGCCATTTCCTGTCTCTCCTCTACTTGCTTTCCACCAGCACCTGAGCTGTTTTGCATTGTGAAAAGCAGAATGTGCTCACCCCCTCCCTATGACTACAGCCCTGCGTGAAGATGCTCTCTTATCCCTCACAGCCATGGAGGCTAAGCCTAATGGGAACTGTAGTTCCCATTAGGCCGTGATGTAGCAAGAATGAATGCGCACCGCAAACCAGGAAGTCAGTGAGAATAACAATTCAGGGGTGACGGAGGTGAGCTCGATTTCAACAGGTATCAAACTAGTAATAATGCAAAATATTACATTTTACTTTATCAGCTACTGTCAGACTTTAATTTAAGAGGAAAATATTTTTGTCTTTACAACCCCTTTAAAGGAACCTATTTAGAAAATAAAAAAACGAACCTTTACAACCACTTTAAAGCTTTGTACTATTGTATTACCATGTAATACGATTCAAATTAATAACTAATACACACTCATTTGTCTTTTAAAGGTTATTTATGCTTTGAATCTCAAAGTTGATGAATATGAAGCGAACATTGTAACGTTAAAGGAAAGTCACCAAAATGAAATGGAACAAATATCCAACGAAACAAAAGAAAAGTTTCTCCAGTATGAGAGCTTGGTGGGGGAGGAAAAGGACTTGAGGCTACAGATCCAGAACCTAGAGGAGGCCTTGGAGAAGAACAACATGGTGAAGGAACAGACTCTATTAGACCTTGCAATGTTCAAGAAGCAGACAGAGGAGAGGGAGCTAAAGACCCAGTGTGAGCAGGCAGAAAGGATCGCAACTCTATCCAGGGAAATGCTGTCTATGAAAACTGATTTTGAAACCCGTCTGCAGCAAATGACCGAGGAGGCGGATTCTCTAAGAAGGGAACAGACACTAGGCGAGCAAGAAAAACTTAATGAAAAGCTTAACAAGGAGATCCATGCTCTGAACAAGGAGGTAGAGAGTCTCAAGAGCCAGAACCACAATTTGACAGAGGAATACACAATGAAGACCAACAAACTTCACAGCAATTATATTAAAGAAAAGGAAAACTTAAGAAAGGCTTTGCAGCAGTCTGTTACAGAAATGATAAAACAGCTGCAGCAGAAAGAGCAAGATCAGAGGAAGACTAGTCAGGCCAAAGAGGTAGCAAGTCAGCTGGAAGTCAAACAGCTAAAAGGGGACATTAAAGCAAAAGAGTTTGAAATTCTTGAAGCCAAAGACATTTCTCACAGGATGCAGGAAAGGTCTCAGGTGAGCATTTAACTGAATTCTTCTTCTCTGACAAATGTATTAGAATTTAGGCAATCAGAAGAAGAGGTTTTGGACAGCCACACTCAAAAATAGGTAAAATTCAAAAATAGCCCTTTATTGTGGTAAAATAAATGGATGCACTACAAAGAAGGCATACAGTGGGAAAAAAAAAACAGCTGACGCGTTTCGCATTGAGCTTCAATGCTTAGTCATATAGCTATGACTAAGCATTGAAGCTCAATGCGAAACGCGTCAGCTGTTTTTTGTTCCCACTGTATGCTTTCTTTGTAGTGCATCCATTTATTTTACCACAATAAAGGGCTATTTTTGAATTTTACCTATTTTTGAGTGCGGCTGTCCAAAACCTCTTCTTCTGATTGCCTAGTGCATTGCCGGCACCTGCCTGGGTTCTAAACGGACATTGATTGCCTGGAGCTCACCTGGAGCGGTTGTCTTTCCCATTTGTATTAGAATTTAGGGCAGGGGTCTCCAAACTTTCTAAACCAAGTGCCAGTTTACTATTCTTTAGACAAAGTTAGATGTGCCTCAATATGCAAAAAGTGAGAAATAAATGAATAAGCCCACATAAGACCATGGAATGTGATAATCAAATCAGTTGTGTAACAATAATGCCGCATACACATGATCACTTTTTGTGATGGAAAAAAAATGACATTTTTAAAAATGTCATTTAAAATGATCGTGTGTGGGCAAAATGTCATTTTATGTCTTCTGAAAAACGACCAAAAAAAAATTAGAACATGTTTTATGTAATTTTTAAAAATTTCATTTTTTGTGTCATAAAAAATTATCATGTGTGCGCAAAACGACGTAAAATATGACGTTTTAAACCCGCACATGCCCAGAAGCAAGTTAGGAGACAGGAGGTAAAACTACCATTCATAATGGAGTAAGCACATTCATCACGCTGTAACAGACAAAAAAGCAGGAATCGTCTTTTACTAACAAGTAACCGGCTAAAAGCAGCCTCAAGGTAAATAGAACTTCCCCTTTAGAGTGCCGTCGTTTTGTTTATCATTTTCCAAAAATTATGGTGTGTACGCAACGTCATTTTTGAAAATGAAGTTTGAAAAATGTGATCGTGTGTACGAGGCATAAGGGTCATCTCATAAGCCTTCTTGTAAAGAAGTAAGGGAGAATACTCTTACCGGAACCGGTGGATCTACTTGTTAGGCAGATCGTTAGAGCGTGTAAAACCCGATGGCAGTTCGCATCAACTGGTATGAAAACTCGGGATAAACCACACAAATCGCAGATGGCAACTCGTTTTAAAGGAAATCCCGGCCTTGAAGGGACTCTGGGTTTACTGGATATCCCTGTTGTCCTCAGATGATGAAGAAGTGACCTCCAATATAGGAATTATTTTCTGGAGTGAAGGATGGCATGATGGAAAAAAATTCCAAACAGCAACTCAATCAACCATAACAAGGAAGAAAGGGGAAAAAAAATTGGGTTTATTGAAAAACTAACAAGACTTTGTTCGCCCTCCTCATAGAACCACTTGCGCATAAGATTAGTCAGACCCCAAGATCTTAGGTATAGAGGTAGGGGGCCATAAGCATAAACTATGTATGTTCGCCGATCCTCCTTTTTCTCGCGACCCCTCAGGTAACAGGCC
Source organism: Rana kukunoris (assembly GCA_029574335.1). Taxonomy (NCBI): domain Eukaryota; kingdom Metazoa; phylum Chordata; class Amphibia; order Anura; family Ranidae; genus Rana; species Rana kukunoris. The sequence goes on from CM056049.1 coordinate 660,305,745, forward strand.
CAAACCTAATGTCCCTACTAAAACATTATGCGTCTTTCTCAGGACTAGTTATAAACCCCAAAAAGAGCTTGGCTCTCAATATATCACTCTCAGCTTCAGACCTTAATGCAGCTAAATCTGGTCTTCCCTTTCAATGGTCAGATAAAAACATTCCATACCTAGGAATCCGCCTTACGGCTTCTTTCACAGAGATATTTACAGCCAACTACCCCACCCTTCTAAAAGAGATATTGAATCTTTTAAAATCCTGGTCTCATTTACCTTTATCTTGGCTTGGAAGAATTAACGCAATCAAAATGTCAATTCTGCCTAAACTCCTTTACCTCTTTAGAGTTCTCCCAGCCCCAATCCCATCATACTACTTAAGGATTGTACAAAAAAGAGTTTCCAACTTTGTGTGGGGCTCCTCCAAACCAAGATTAAAACATCAAATCTTGCATCTCCCCAAAGGAGGACTGGGGCTACCCAACTTTTTGAACTATTATAGAGCTGCACAATTAGCCACGTTAGTAAAGTACCACACAACAAAGGAACCTCCCCTCTGGGTTTCGATTGAAGCGGTGGAATGCGACCCCATCCCGATTTCCAACATTATGTGGATCCCATCCAAATCACGCAAACATATCCATAACCCCATTCTTAAGCACTCTCTTTCCCTATGGGACAATTTAAAGATAAAGAACTCCCTTTTATCCTCCCATGTTCCACTCTTATCATTCTATAAAAATCCATCGTTCTACCCTGCTTGGATCTACCCCAACACTTTTAAAGAATGGGTGAAAAAGGACAGTACATGCCTGTATAAATTCTTGGATTCCTCTACATTTAGGTCCTTTCCGGATTTATGCGAAATCTATAACATACCACAATCTGAAATATTTAGATACCTCCAAATTAAAAACTTTTTCAAACCTTATGCAGACTCCATCCCCAGCCCTCCCCTACTATCTGCCTTTGAAAAGCTCTGCAAAAGCACCCCTCCCTCTAGAGGTTTGATCTCATCAATATACTCCCAGTTGTTGACTAACTCTATTACGGGGAAACTCCCCTATGTAAACAAATGGGAACTAGACCTGGATATTGAACTAGATCCAGAAGACTGGAATCAAATATGGACCAACACTAAATCTGCTTCAATTAATGTACTAGCTTGTGAAACTAACTATAAAGTTCTTACTAGATGGTACCTAGTTCCTACTAGGATTGCGAAATTTGTGCCAAACTACCCTGAACATTGTTTCAGGGGCTGCTCATCTCCAGGAACATTCTTTCATATCTGGTGGTCGTGCCCTAAAGCACAGTTATTCTGGTCAGAAATTTTCACAATAATCAGTCAACTATCGGGTAAGGGGATCCCATTGGACCCCAAAAGCGCATTATTAAACCTCAAACCCAAAAATGTCTCACATAAACAATTTAAACTATTAACACAGCTCTTTACAGCTGCGAAACAAACATTGGCAAAAGCATGGAAAACCCCTAATCTATCAATTAACGAAGTAACGAACAGAATGAACCTAGCTATGACTCACGCCAAAATGATGGCAATCGACATGGACGCGACCGCTGGATTCGAAAGAACCTGGAAACCGTGGTATGAATATGCAATACCCAATGAAATCAATGATATTGTATTATTACCATGGTAGCCCAGCCTGTTTAACAGTCTACCGCTTAGCGTATATTTGATATTGACAGCCAATTCCGGACCACTCCTGCAGACACCCCTTTCTCCCCTCCCCGCTTTCCTCCCCACCCTCCTCCCCCCGCCTTGGGCTCTGACTATGAACCTCGTTATTATACATGTTCTTAGCATTGTTATAAGGTTGATTTTGGTTGAAACACTTACGTTGACGCATCAGGACTCTTGCCTAAACCACAGCTTTAAAACCATCTGGGCTGGTTGGAAAAAACGAAGCATCTTTAAATAAACTCCAGAAAATTGGTCTCTTAGTTATAACCTTATCTGTACTATTAAAGCGGATCTCCACCCTAAAGTGAAGATCCGCTGATCCGAACACTCCCCCCCTCCGGTGTCACAATTGACACCTTTCAGGGGGGAGGGGGGTGCAGATAGATATGTATCTGCACCCACTTCCGGCCCAGCATTCACGGGCAAAAGACGGGCATTGCATCACATCCCGTCTCCCGCCCGTTGTGTGCTGGGAACACTCGGCTCCCAGCACACAGCTGGAGCCAATCGCGGGCGCAGCGCAGCTCGCGCATGCGCCGTAGGGAACCGGGCAGTGAAGCCGCAGCGCTTCACTTCCTGGTTCCCTCACCGTGGATGGAGGGGGGAGCAGCAGGGTGATGAGCGATCGCTCATCCTCTGCTGCGGACGGCGCTGGACTCCAGGACAGGTAAGTGTCCTAATATTAAAAGTCAGCAGCTGCAGTATTTGTTGCTGCTGGCTTTTAATATTTTTTTATTTGTGAACCATCCGCTTTAATATGTCCATTGAAGCCACCAGACTCACCTGTTGTGAACTTACCACTTATGTAAACCAAGAAATTATTCTGTGTCTGTAATTAACTTATTCTATTTTGTTGAATTGTACATTTCTTTATCACCTCAATAAAGATATATTGACAAGGAAAAACTAACAAGACTTAAAAGTGATCACAATACAAAATTATATAAAAAAGGACAATAAGTGGAGTGGTTTACCAAGTCCGATGCGCTTCGTACACAAGTACTTCAGTTGGGGCAGTTGAAGTACTTGTGTACGAAACGTGTCGGGCTTGGTACACAACTCCACGTATTGCCATTTTTAAAATAATTTTGTATTGTGATCACTTTTAAGCCTTGTTGGTTTTTCAATAACCCCACATTTACCTGCACTATTGGAGCACCTCCTCTTTTTCCCCTCTTTCTTCCATGTTATGGTTGATTGTATTGCTGTTTAGAGGTTTTTTCCATCATGCCATTCTTCAGTCCTGAAAAGGATTTCTAGATTGGAGGTCACTTCTTCATCATCTGAGGACCACATGGATATCCAGTGAACCCAGAGTCCCTTCAAGGCTGGGGTTTCCTTTAAACGAGTTGCCATCTGCGATTTGTGTGGTTTATGCAGAGTCTTCATACCAGTTGATGCGAATTGCCTTCGGGATTTCACACGCTCCAACGATCTACCAAACAAGTAGATCCACCGTTTCCGGTAAGAGAATTCTCCCTTACTCCTTTGCAAGAAGGCTTAGGAGATGACCCTTATTGTTACACGTCTGATTTGATTATCACATCCCATGGTCTTTCGAATGGACTTTGTGTGGACTTATTCATTTATTTCTCACTTTTTGCATATTGAGGCACATCTCACTTTGTGAGATTTGGTCTCTTATTTTCAGCACTGCATTTTTAATTATAGTTGTATTTGAATTTAGGTCACGTTCTGTGCAGCTGCTCTTATTTGTTTTGCATTTTCACTTGTTTTTTACACCTTTAGTTTTCGGACTAGCGCAATATTTCCCCTCTTAGTACTATTCTTTAGAGTTTAGGGGGCCTGACTGTAGCTAGTGGGAGTAGAAAATGCCCCAGCATCAGTAATAGTGCCCCATTGTTGGTATCAGTGGAAGGAATAGTGCCCTGTTGTTGGTATCAGTGGAAGGAATAATGCCCCGTCATTGGTGTCAGTGGAAGGAATAGTGCCCTACTGTTGGTATCAGTGGAAGGAATAATACCCTATTGTTGGTATCAGTGGAAGGAATTGTGCCCTATTGTTGGTATCAGTGGAAGGAATAGTACCCTATTGTTGGTATCAGTGGAAAGAATAGTGCCCTATTGTTGGTATCTGTGGAAGAAATAGTGCCCCATCATGGGTATCTGTGAGAGGAATAGTGCTCCACCACTGGTGTCAATGGCAGAAATGGTGCCCCATCATTAGTGTCAGTTGTGGATGGAATAGTGCTCCAAGGGCTGAATAAAGACAAGCAAAGGGCCACATCTGGCCCCAGGGCCGCAGTTTGAAGTCCATTGGTTTAGGAAATTGTAACAATTTACTTTTTGTGTTTATTTTTATTTAATTGTACATGTCTTTGTGTAGCCATTTTTTCCTTAAGAGTCCTTTCACACGGAGCGGACCGTTTTTTGATCCGCCCCGTGTGTGTCCGTCGGCTCAGCGGGGATCCCCGCTGAGCTGTCGGTGGGCAAGGCTCTACCCTATGGGGAATCGGATGAATACGGACCGGGTGTCCGTATTCATCCGATCCGATCCTTCAGACGGAAGAAAAATAGGGTTTTCTTCCGTCCGAAAAACCGGATCTTTGCGGAGGCGGGTCATTACGGACGTTAGCGGATGCTCATCTGCTAACGGCCGTGATCACAAAGCGTACCATTACAAGTCCGTAAACGGACTTGTAATAAACGGACGAACAGTCCGCCCGTGTGAAAGGACCCTAAGGGAATCTTCAGATTTTAATGTTGAAAACGGTGGTGCCAACAAGCAAACGTTAAACATTTTCGACTGGCCAAAGCTAATTCTTCAGTGTTCTATACAAGCCTAAAGCATATCTAAACCCAAAACTGATTAGTAGTGTTTTGCATGGTGGCTGCATTTGTTTTTTATTCTTCAAGTTTCTTTTGCTTTATTTTTACTTGATAATTCTGCAAATAACACACCTCCATCATATTTATGGTTGTCACCCTAGGCTGCTTTCCTAACATGGACTACAAACATATCTCTATCTCTTCATCTCCCTTACATGGAGGGCAGGGCAATTGGTAGTTTACAGAAGATAGCGAGGAAGGAAGATATTCTTTGGTGCAGGTCACAGGAAATGACAAGGACACTGCATTTCTGGCAAGATCGATATATATTTTCTGTATTTGCTAAAATTGCTTGTAGCTTAAAATAAATAGGAATATTAACGCAGCCACTACATTTAATGACTGCAACAAATCAGATTTTTGTTCTTGGGTTTAAAAATACAAAGTAGGATATCATACAGTGCTTTGAAAAAGTATTCATACCCCTTAATATTTTCCACATTTTGTCATGTTACAACCAAAAACGTAAATGTATTTTATGTGATAGACCAACACAAAGTAGCACATGATTGTGAAGAGGAAGGAAAATGAAAAATGGTTTTCAACATTGTTTACAAATAAATATGTGTGGCGTGCATTTGTATTCAGCTCCTTTAGGCCGGGTTCATACTTGTTCCGACAACGCTCCTACATTGGGAGCTCATGTAGCTTGACGTGTGAAAATCAATGTTTCCCTATGAGAGCTGTCTTAACTGGTCCTACACAAGTCGGTCCGACTTTGAAACTACTCCCTGTACTACTTCGGTCCTACATTGATCCTACTTCAGCCCATTGAATATCATTGAAGTAGGACCAAAGTAGGAGCCTTGTCCTAACCATCCGACTTTTGCCACCTGACATGTGATTACAGCACCAGTGAAAGGAATTTATCTCTCTCTGGGATTGCTTTGATTGGTCAAAGAACAAGTCAGTCTATCACAAAGTAGGACCAAAGTAGTATTCTGTTCATGAAAGTAGGATGGATGTAGGACCAATGTAGGACCAATGTAGGACCAATGTAGGATCAATGTAGGACAAATGTCGCAGAGCAAAGTAGGATGAAAGTCGTGTAGTGTAGTGTGAACCCAGCCTTAGGCTGGGTTCACACTTGTTCCGACAACGCTCCTACATTGGGAGCTCATGTAGCATGACGTGTGAAAATCAATGTTTCCCTATGAGAGCCGTCTTAACTGGTCCTACACAAGTCGGTCCGACTTTGAAACTACTCCCTGTACTACTTTGGTCCTACATTGATCATACTTCAGCCCATTGAATATCATTGAAGTAGGACCAAAGTAGGAGCCTTGTCCTAACCATCAGACTTTTGCCATCTGACATGTGATTACAGCAGCAGTAAAAGGAATTTATCTCACTCTGAGATTGTTTTGATTGGTCAAAGAACAAGTCAGTCTATCACAAAGTAGGACCAAAGTAGTATCCTGTTCATGAAAGTAGGATGGATGTAGGACCAATGTAGGATCAATGTAGGATCAATGTAGGACAAATGTCGCAGAGCAAAGTAGGATGAAAGTCGTGTAGTGTAGTGTGAACCCAGCCTGAGGCAAGAAGAAAGCCATTGTTGAAAGAAAACCATAAGAAGTCCAGTTTGCGAGAAGCCACGTGGATGGCATAGCAAATATGTGGAAGAAGGTGCTCTGATCAAATGAGACCAAAATTTTACTTTTTGGCCTTTAAAGCAAAATGCTATGTGTAGCAAAAAACTAAAACTGCACATCACTCTGAACACACCATGAAACATGGTGGTGGCCGCATTATGTTGTGGGGATGCTTTTCTTCAGCAGGGACAAGGAAGCCAAATACAGGGCAATCTTAGAAGACAACCTGTCAGGCCGCATACACACGATCGGTCAAAACCGATGAAAACAGACTGAAGGTCAGTTTCATCGGTCCAAACCGATCAAACCGATCGTGTGTGGGCCCCATCGGTCAGTTATCCTTCGGTAAAAAAAAATAGAACTTGTTTTAAAATTTAACCGATGGACGCCTAACCGATAGGTCAAAACCGATCGTTAGTATGCAAAAGCATCGGTTAAAAAGCCGCGCATGCTCAGAATCAAGTCGACGCATGCTTGGAAGCATTGAACTTAATTTTTTTCAGCACGTCGTTGTGTTTTACGTCACCGCGTTCTGACACAGTTTTTTAACCGATGGTGTGTAGGCACATCAGACCATCAGCCAGCTTCATCCGTTTACCCCCCTGGCGGTATTCCCGAGTCTGACTCGGGGTTAGATTTCTGTGCTGCTATCGGTAACCCCGAGTCAGACTCGGGCTCGCCTCGCTGAATCCACAGGCAAGGTTTACTTACCTTGTTCCTGGATCCAGCGATGCGTCCACGCTGTGTGAGCGAGCGGGTGCTCGCTCGATTCACAGTGTCCCCATGTGCCGCCGAGCTCCGTTCCCTGCGACGTTACGACGCACGGGGGCGGAGAAACGGCGCCATATTCAAAAAAGTAAACAAACACTATACATACAGTACACTGTAATCTTATAGATTACAGTACTGTATGTAAAAAATACACACACCCCTTGTCCCTAGTGGTCTGCCCAGTGTCCTACATGTCCTTTTATATAATAAAAATTGTTCTTTCTCCCTGCAAACTGTAGACTGCCCATAGCAACAAAAGTGTCCCTTTATGTCAAAAATGGTTTTAGATCAGCTAAAAAACAGCGATAATAAATTATAATCGTATATAGAAAAAACTGCGCTAACCACAAAAGAATTATACAGCTGCTACATACAAACAAACAAAGTAAACAGATTTTAGATACAACAATGTAGCGCTAGATATATGGTGTAGGTACTATACAGATAGCACCAACCACAGTGCACGTGTGAAAACGTGAACTATAAATGAGAATATCAAACACTCATGCTTGATATATGGGTGAAAACTAAAAGTCTCTCAATGAAAAACATAAATATCAATGCGATGATGAGTGCGAACAATGAAATAAACTGGTTTCCAAACAGATGTAATTCAACGGGATATGATGTTGTCTGTAGGAATCTATAGCATCGACATCAGATCAAAGATGCAGGTAAGAAAAGGGTACGCTTACCGGATACGTTGGACTCTAGTACTATATAGCAAAAGAGTCAATCGAGCTTGGTGGTCATTGGGACCCGGGACCATTAATACCGGGATGGCACTGGCATGGACAGTGCCATACCCTGGGTACTGCTGCTGAGCACCCCATATTGCCAAATACATGTGATCACCTTTTATATTTGTCATATTGTTTGTATATGACTTTTTAATAAAGCCTATATTGGTTTTAATGACCTGCGCTATTGGAGCATTTCCCTTTTTCTCCTTCCATTTTAAATCCTTTTTTCCGTGGTCTTGTCGGAGCCCCAGATATCTACTCTTGGACCTTTGAACTTTCCATCCAGGATTCCTACTTGGGCCTAGGCTATAGATCAAGGTATCCCATTCAAGCCGGATCGATTCCTGCTGTCCATGCCAGTGCCATCCCGGTATTAATGGTCCCGGGTCCCAATGACCACCAAGCTCGGTTGACTCTTTTGCTATATAGTACAAGAGTCCAACGTATCTGGTAAGCGTACCCTTTTCTTACCTGCATCTTTGATCTGATGTCGATGCTATAGATTCCTACAGACAACATCATATCCCGTTGAATTACATCTGTTTGGAAACCAGTTTATTTCATTGTTCGCACTCATCATCGCATTGATATTTATGTTTTTCATTGAGAGACTTTGAGTTTTCACACATATATCAAGCATGAGTGTTTGATATTCTCATTTATAGTTCACGTTTTCACATGTGCACTGTGGTTGGTGCTATCTGTATAGTACCTACACCATATATCTAGCGCTACATTGTTGTATCTAAAATAAATTATAATCACTTGCAGAATTTAGCGATAGCGATTTGTGGGTAAATTCGTCATAAAAAAAAAATAATAATGACAGCGACAATTCTGCAACTGAGCAAATTTCAGTGATTTTGATTTGATTACATTATTGAATAATTTTTACTATAATTATATTATTATTTGTTATAATTATTTATAATTATTTATTATATTATAATTTATAATTATTATTTTTTTAAATGTCATACCCGGGATGCCTATTAGACTCTTGTTTGGTCAGATTTAAGTGAGTTATTCCTAAGAATTACAAGCCTACAGTATAAAACGCTAAATTTCCTTGCAAATAATGGTACCGCTTTCAGCACCTAAAATCTGAAAGAATCATACCGCCAGAGAGGTTAACCGATGAAAACAGTCCTTCGGACCGTTCTCATCGGATGGACTGATCTTGTGTACTGCAAAAGACTTGAGGCTGGGGCAAAGGTTTACTTTCCAGCAGGACAACGACCCTAAACATACAGCCAGAGCTACAATGTAATGGTTTAGATCAAACATATTCATGTGTTAGAATGGGCCAGTCAAAGTCCAAACCAAAATCCAATTGAGAATCTGTGGCAAGACTTAAAAATTGCTGCTCACAGACGCTCTCTATTCAATCTGACAGAGCTTGAGCTATTTTGCAAAGAAGAATGGGCAAAAATGTCACTCTCTAGATGTGCAAAGCTGGTAGAGAAAAGTACCCAAAAAAGATTTACAGCTGTAATTGCAGCGAATGGTGGTTCTACAAAGTAGTGACACAGGGGGGCTGAATACAAAAACTTGCCGCCACAATTTTTACATATTTATTTGTACAAAATATCGAAAACCCTTTATCATTTACCTTCCACTTCACAATTATGTGCCACTTTGTGTTGGTCTATCACATAAAATCTCAATAAATTACATTTACGATTTTGGTTGTAACATGATAAAATGTGGAAAATATCAATGGGTATGAATATCTTTGTGTTTCTTTCACAGGAGATGTTTCGAGGAGTTGGAAGACTCACTATAGCTCAAGAAACATAGGCCGCGTACACACGACCAAATCTATCTGCTGAAAACGGTCTGACAGACCATCTCAGCAGACAGATTCGATTGTGTGTACGGGCGAGCAGACGGATTTATCCAGCAGACAGATTTTAAAGCCTGCTTTAAAATCTGTCTGCTGGGAACCCGTCGGACCGATATGTCTGCTGGTTAGTACGCTAACCAGCAGACATATCTGCCCGCACATGCGTCAAATGGATTCTACGCATGCGCAAAAGTGTTTTTCTTCCTGGTGCGGTGACGTGGCGGCGTCAACGTCACCGCCACGTCACCGCGCTGTCTGCCGGCGGGGATTTTGGTTTGATCGTGTGTACAGCGATCAAACCAAAACAGCCAGCAGACAAATCTGACCAAATCGGTCTGTCAGACCGATTTGATCAGATTAATTTGCTCGTGTGTACGGGGCCTTAGAACCATATATTGTTTATCTTGTTTGTTGGCCTATATATTAAACAGAGTATAAAGTAGACAACATTCTTCCTCCGGCAGCACATTCTAGCATTAATTTTTATTAAAATAAAAGTAGGACAACCCTTTGGCACCGGCCGCACGTAAATATGTGGCCTCTTGGCGCCTGGTCCTTGGGGTCGAGAGGCCGCATATTTGAGTGAATTGTGGTCAATACAGCTGTGCCGAGAGCGCAGAGCCCGGCACAGTTCCCAGCACCTAACCAAAAGCTCCCTAACGCTGCTTTCAATCGGCACTTTTCGTGTCAAGTGACTGCTGTGACAGTCAATCGTGGCGGTCATCTGACCTTAATACCCACCACGCCTCCCAGCAGCCTAGACCTCTTAAAGGATCAGGAGGCGCCAACGTAAAGAGGTTAAACCAAAAGGGCTCAGTGACAGCATTATGTTTAAATACAGCCTTCAGGTAAATATTTATCAGGCAAACCTGAATTAACCTGATACTATCCTCCCCTATTTATTGTTTAGGTGTTACATATGCTTAAAGCAACACTGTGGCCTCCACTACCACCAGAAAGGACCTCTCTCCAAAATCCCAATGCCTAGTACACATGATAAGAATATTGTAGGAATGATCATCCATTTTTTATTTTATTTTTTTGTGCATGCTAGTCTCATAACGAAAACCAATAGGTTGCTAAAGGTACAAAAATATTTGTAAAATGGAATACAACTTCGAAAGTGATATAAATGTATTGTATTGCAAGGTATTCTTTCGTTTCTGAGCATGCGTGGTCTTGGTCACATGCTTTTTTTCGGACAAATAATATACTAATTACACAAAAATTGTGTGTTCTGTCATCTTCCGAGAAAAATTTTAATGCTTGTCTCTTCGAATATTTTCACATGAACTGTTGGGTCTTAAAAGCTGTGATCAGATTATTGGGCATATTTATAAATTTTTAATAATCAAAGCTAACTCGCCCATCTATTTCTTTCATGCCTTTATTAGCTGAGAAATTGCTTTGAAAAACAGCCCCCCCTAGCATTTGTAGCCGTGGCCATTTTGAGTAAGGGCAGATGATTCATGTAGCATTTACTTCTTGGAATTCATCTGTCCTTAGCTTATGCACACAGGAGGATGTACAGATTGAAAAAAAAATATGCAATGAAGACTCCTGTGAAGTATGACATGATGTTGGCCTAGGCCAGAAACCAGGAAGAAACTGAACAAATGTAGAAAGTTTAATACAAGTAATTCTAATATATCTTCCTATCCATTTAATTAGGCTAGCGGTATAAGGACTTAGAATAGTTAAAGCTTAACTCCACTTTTATTTAAAAAAAAAATACATTCCCCTCTGGGTGATCTATATACAGAACATTACACAGATTTTAACAAAGCTTGTTACAGATTTCTACCTTTTGTTATTCTGAAGAAATCCCTGTTTGTTCCTATGTAGCCCTGTGGACTAAAGTGAGTCTAATGGGAGTGGTTTCAGAATTATCAACCAGCTGCTGCAAAATCGAGGCTCTAATGAGAAAAATTGCTGGGTCTGCATCCCTTTAGATGTTATTTCCTATTGAGAGTATCTCACCAAAAATGAAATTTTTGTTGCAGGGGATGCCACAAATCTGACTATCTTAGTGTAGATTTCTGGGAAAATCGGTGAGCCAATCACACAAGCAGAAAATGATGTTTCTGGGGGGTGTCCTGTACACATTCTGTGTACAGGACACCTCCAGATAGCCATATTGCATTGCATATACAGAAAATTACAGCGGCTGCAGATTGAAAGGCAAAGGTAATTTTTAATAACATTCAATTACAATATGCCTCGTGTCACAATTATATATGCTATATTATTTTATTAATTGCTATTTTTTTCCCATTAAGTGGAGTTACCTTTTAATGTTGATTAAGAGAGTTTAGTTGCGCTTTAGCCACTTGCCGACCGGCTAACGCTGATATACGTCAGCAGAATGGCACAGGCAGGCAAAGCAATGTACCGGGACCCACGAACTCGATGTCAGCCGGTTTCCCGCAATCATGTCACGGAGATGCATGAACGGGGAGATGGCTATGTAAACAAAGCAATTTCCCTGTTCTGCCCAGTGACAGGACAGTGATCTACTGCTCCCTGTCATGGGGAGCAGTGATCACTGTCGTGTCATTTGTAGCCCAGCCCCCTCACAGTTAGAATCACTCCCTAGGACACACTTAACCCCTTCATCGCCCCCTGGTGGTTAACCCCTTCCCTGCCAGTGTCATTTACACAGTAATCAATGCATTTGTATAGCACTGATCGCTGTATAAATGACAATGGTCGCGAAATAGTGTCAAAAGTGTCTGATGTGTCCGCCATAATGTCGCAGTCACGATGAAAATTGCTGATTGCCGCCATTACTAATAAAAAAAAAAATGAATAATAAAAATGCCATAAAACTATCCACTATTTTGTAGACGCTATAACTTTTGCACAAACCAATCAATATTCGCTTATTGCGATTTTTTTTTTTTTACCAAAAATATGTAGAAGAATACGTATCGGCCTAAACTGAGAAAGAAATTAGTTTTTATATATATTTTTTGGGGATATTTATTATAGCAAAAAGTTAAAAATATTGCTTTTTTTTAAAATTGGCGCTATTTTTTTTGTGTTTATAGTGCAACAAATGTGATCTGCAGAGGTGATTAAATACCACCAAAAGAAAGCTCTATTTGTTGGGGGGGGGGGGGGGGGGGGAAATACGTCAATTTTGTTTGTGTACCACGTCGCATGACCGCGCAATTGTCAGATAAATCGACGCAGTGCCGAATCGCAAAAAATGGCCTGGTCATTGGGCAGCCAATTCTTCCGGGGCTGAAGTGGTTAACAGACACAACCATAGAATTAAAAATATTACAATGTACTAACTGGTTTGTTAATTCAACAATACAGGAATAGCTGTGCTCTTTTTCAGGAACTGGAACTAGAGCTAAGTCAGAGGGACCAAGAGCTGATAGAATGCAGAAACCTACAGTCCCAGGTGGAAGAGGAGCTTGCAGTGGCGAAACAGAGACTATTACAACAAGAAAATGAGATCCAGAGCCAGATAGGTAGTCATTGTAAATCCTCTACTGATCAGCAGTTTACATGCGTTCTTTGTTGTGTACTGCAAGGTAAAGCAATAATACCATTCTATGTTTTGACAGAACAGATGAAGACTGTGTCAAGCGCACACAAAGCTGCTCTGGGCGAACTAGCTGAATTAAAAAGTCAATTAGATCAACTTCAGCAGAAGCCATCTCGTAAGACAAGTGCAAGTAAGAGAGACAGCGGGGAAGCTGTCAGTTCAAAGCAGGTATTATAGTAGCAAACAATGCAGAAAAAAAAAAAACGCTTTACATGGAAATCCCACAATGCACTGAAGATATTTATTACTTTCTATTATCAGCCTACACCAAGTACGCTTATCAGTTAATAGAAACACAATAGAGTTACACGTTTCTTGTATCAGGTTCACGTTGTGATTATATCAAACAGCTAAGGGATGCTGTTGCAAACATGGTTTCTATACTGTGTTAAATGACCAATGAGATAAAGATGGCCCCTACGGGGCAGTTTAGACTATTACAAAACCCACAAAACCCAAAACAGTCTGTATATGCAGAATAGCATGTTTGTTATACTAAGGCCGCGTACACACACAATGGTCCGGCGGACCATTTCATAGGGTCACCGCTGAAGTGGCCTGATGGTCTGATGTGCGTACACATCATCAATTCAAAAACCGATCATGTCAGAAAGCGGTGACGTAAAACACAACGACGTGCTGAAAAAACGAAGTTCAATGCTTCCAAGCATGCGTCAACTTGATTCTGAGCATGCTCAGGTTTTTGAACCGATGCTTTTGTGTACTAACCATCAGTTTGGACCGATGGTCAGGCATCCATCAGTCTGATTTTAAAGCAAGTTTTAAAACTTTGGTCCGAAGGACGACAGACCCATGGGCCGTACACACGGTCGGTTTGGACCGATGAAACTGGACTTCAGTCCATTTTCATCGGTTTAGACCGATCGTGTGTACGCGGCCTCACTGTGGAACTTAAAGGGTCACTAAAGGAAACACATTTTTTTGCTGAAATGACTGTTTACAAGGTATAGAGACATAAAAGTTAACTGATTCCTTTTCAAAATGATTATAAATAGATACAAATCAATCATATAATGTGCCTGCAGGTTAGTTTCACTTTTGAACTGGCTTCATGTTTCTGTGAAGTAGAAATAGACACACAGAACAAAAACAAACAAATCCAGGGCAGTGTTTTGTTTTTAAAATGAATCTGATTGGTTCTGGGAAGTTTTAGACACACAGTAATGACAGCTTAGGCCATCGTGAGAAAGCTCCCAGCACTGTGGTTATAAGGAAACAGACAAGCAGGAAGTGTGGAGAACAGAGCAGGATTACAGCAACTTCAAAGCAAAAACGAACAATAAGGACATGAAACCAGTACTGCAGTAAGGTAAAAATTCCCTTTAGTGATCCTTTAAGGGGTTAATCCTCTGCATTGTGTAAAAAGGCTCTAATATCCTGCATGCATAGATCCTTCCCTCCTGCACTGTCTATCTGGGAAAGGCCAGCTAACACACAGTCAGGGTAGCCAACCTGCACATGCTCAGTTGTGTCTTTTTTTGCTGGAGAGAACATTTTCTTGTTCTCAGAGCTAGCCAGGTCACATGATATTGACATCACTTGTGGGTTTGTATACAGGCTATAGTGGAAGTGGTATACAGATCAGCCAAAAAAGTATATAGGGGCAGTATTTTAATGTTAAAGCGGGGGTTCACCCTAAAAAAAAATTCTAACATTACATGGAGCCGACCTATGAGACCGACAGTATGCTTTTTTTTTTTTGCGTACATACCATTTTAGGGCTATTTTCACCCATGGCTTCCGGGTAGGTAATCCCGCGGGACTGGGCGTTCCTATTCACAGGCTGTGAGTGACGTTCTTCCGACCGGCTCATACTGAGTTGCCGAAAGAAGCCGGACGTCGGTGCGCAGGCGCCGTATAGAGCCGCACCGACGTTCGGCTTCTTTCGGCAACTCGTGACGCGCAGTATGCGCCGGTCGGAAGCACGTCAATCACAGCCTGTGATTAGGAACGCCCACTCCCGCGGGGAAGCCGGGGGTGAAAATAGCCCTAAAATGGTATGTACGCAAAAAAAGAAAAACAGCATATTGTCTCATAGGTCGGCTCCATGTAATGTTAGAATTTTTTTTTAGGGTGAACCCCCGCTTTAAAAGAAGATTTATAAGCTGTGGGCACTTTGGGTGGGCAGATTAACTATTTTCATATTACTGGCGTTGGTAACATTTTAAGATGATTTGCGCTTCATTTGCAAATAATTGTAATTTTCTTTGTTTTTAAGTGCCGTACCACATTTAATTTATTGTTATTAAATGTTAAAAATAATTTGAAAAACATGACACTTTTTTAGGAGTGAGAATGTTTAAATGTTCTAATAAAACCTTACACTGCTCAATATTAAACACTTTGGCCTAGATTCACAAAGCGATTACGCCTGTGTAAATGTTGTTAGACTGGAGTAATTTCGACTTACGGGCGTTTTTAAGCTAGTCGAAATCCTCAAACCATGAAAAGACACCTGCGGGCTTCATTTCGACTGTATTACGTGTTAGTACGCCTTCAGATCTACGCTGCAAGAAAATTGCGGCCACTGGGCGGACTTCCTGTTGTTTTTCGCCGTCAGGGTATGCTAATGAGCTTTTGCCTGCAATCCACAAAATTTCGCACTTTAAACGCAATCTCTTACGGCACCTTTAGTCATCTTTTTTTTCCATTTCACTATACCAGCTTTTTGCTGCTCTAATATTAGACAGCCCATGTTAAGTATGGCCGTCGTTCCCGCGTCGAATTTCAACGTTTTCCGATGTCTTTTATTATTTTTAACGTAAGTCGTCCGGGAATAGGAATGTTCGTAAACGCCGCTACTCAAACAACGAATGACGTCACGACGTGATTTCGCGCAATGCACGGCGGGAAATTCCTGAACAGAGCATGCGCAGTTCGATCGTCGCGGGGACGCGCTTAATTTAAATGCTTCACGCCCCCTAATCACGTATTTCGATTGCGCGGCGGAAAAAAAATACGACACAATAGCGTACGCGCAAAAAAACTACCTGAATTCGGTGTAGAGTCTGGTGAAATACGGCAGCGTACCGTATTTCGATTACGCAGCGGAATATTACGTCTTTGTGAATCTGCCCCTTTCCATCCAGCGGGAATCACAAATTTGATTGCAAGTAATCACCAGAAAATAAGCAATCTACCACCCATGAGTTTGGCCAACCTCCAGGATTCTGTAGATTGCGAAGCTGAAACTGGACAATAAATGAACCGGCTCAATGCAATTTACTGAAAGATCAAATCAGAAAAAGAGGGAAAACGACAGCAATGTTTTAGAAGGGATCAGATTTCTTTGACAGTTTTGATGGGGCAATTGAAACCACATCTCCATGTGGCCAATTGAAAGCACAGTTTTAAGTTTTTCAATTGCTTTGTAATTTAAACAAAAATTGGAATGTAAAAAAATGGAACAGAAAGTTTTAGAACCTTAAAATAGTAAAGCAGTTTTCTTTGAGAAAGCTAACTTATTGAATATAATGGTTTTCTATATTAAACGATACTTTCATAGAATACACATGACTGTTCTGCATAATATTGAAAGTATGCTTCCAGGTACAGGAAATGTGTATATATATTATGTATACCCATTTCATTACCTAAAGGGCGAAGTTCACCTTTATTCACCTTTTTTTCTCCTAAATTCTAGCTCCTCAATGTACCAATATAGCATTCATGTACTTATTTTGCAAAAATAAAACTGATTTCCATTAATTCTACATACGATTACCTCACACTCTTCATAGCAGTTTAAAGGGGTTGTAAAGGTACAATTTTTTTTCTAAATAGCTTCCTTTACCTTAGTGCAGTCCTCCTTCACTTACCTCATCCTTCCATTTTGCGTTTAAATGTCCTTATTTGTTCTGAGAAATCCTCACTTCCTGTTCTGTCTGTAAGTCCACACAGTAATGCAAGGCTTTCTCCCTGGTGTAGAGTGTAGTGCTTGCACCTTCCCTTGGACTACAGGAGAGTCAGGATGCTCTCTACGTTGGAGAAAAAGAAAGGAGCTGTGTCTGAGGCCTCGTACACACGATCGGACATATCCGATGAAAACGGTCCGCGTGTACACACCATCGGATCAAATTCCCCGCCGCCGGACGGCGCGGTGACGTGGCGGTGACGCGGCGGTGACGTTGACGCCGCCACGTCACCGCCACGTCACCGCACCAGGAAGTTAAACACTTCCGCGCATGCGCCGAATCCATTCGGCGGCGGCGCGGTGGCGGTGGGGGACGACATGTCTGCTGGTAAGTGTACTAACCAGCAGACATGTCGGGCGGACAGATTCCCACCGGATAGATTTCAAAGCATGCTTTGAAATTTGTCGGGTGGAGAAATCTGTCCGCTAGCCCATACACACGAGCGGAGATGTCTGCTGAAACGGTCCATCGGACCGTTTTCAGCGGACATATCCCCTCGTGTGTACGAGGCCTTAGTGGGTGTCCTGACTCACCTGTAGTCCAAGGGAGGGGGCGAGCATGACACTCCACCCCAGGGAGAAAGCCTTTTATTACTGTGTAGAGTTACAGACAGAAGAACAGGAGGTGAGGATTTCTCAGAAGAAATAAGGTCATTTAAAAGCTAAATCAAAGGAAGTGAAGGAGGACTGCACTAAGGAAAAGGAATCTATTTAGAAAAAAAAAAATTGTACCTTCACAACCCCTTTGAAAACACTTCGGGCCAGATTCTCAGAGGCGCTACGACGGGGTATCTCAGATACCCCGTCGTATCGCTATTTTTTTCCCCGGGTATCTATGCGAGTGAGTCTTATAATCACTTTGGCATAGATATGGGTGAAGATCCGACAAGTGTAATTGTATTACAATTGCGGATCGTAGATGTAATGACAACTCCGGCCACTAGATGGCCTTTACGTTGTTTTCTCATTTGCCTATGCAAATGAGGCTAATACGCCGATTCCCGAACGCTTTTACGCCGCCCCGTCGTCGCTTACGCCATTTTCGTCCGCGTAAGGTTACCCCTGCAAAGATGTGGAGTAACCTTACGCAGTACCGTCGGGTGCCGTCGCATGCCGTCGGTTACGTCGTTTTACTAAGTCGTTTGCGAATAGGGCATTGCGTAAAAGACGATCACGTCGTTTTGATGTCGGTTTCACCGACGCTTTCCGACGTGAGCTGGAGCATGCGCACTGGGCTTTTTGCCCGGCCGGCGCATGCGCAGTTCGATCGACGCGGGGGCGTGCTTAATTTAAATACAAGCCGCCCCCTTTGAATTACGTGGCCTTACGCTGGGCCATTTACTCTACGCATCCGCAAACTACGGAGCAAGTGCATGGAGAATACGGCACTTGCTCTGTTAAGTTGCGGCGGCGTAGTGTAAATGGCTTACGCTACGCCAGCGAAAATGTATGAGAATCTGGCCCTTCTTGTTTACTTCTGCCTTACTTCCTGGTCAGACTTTAGGTCATGACACAGGAAGGAGTTAACCAGCTGATCTCATTAGCACACACCCTGCATCATCCACCCTCAGCTGGTCAACTCCTTTCTGTGTCATGACTTAAAGCGGAGCTCCACCCTAAAGTGGAACTCCCGCTGATCGGAACCCTCCCCCCTCCGGTGTCACAAAAGACAGGTATTTGCACTTCTGGCCACACAGTCTTTTTTGGGTAAACTGCGGGCAGGACGTCACCTCCCGCGTCACATCCGCTTTAAAGTCTGTCCAGGAAGTATAGCAGAAGTAATCAAGGAGTGTGTTTAAATAGCTATGAAAAGAGTAAGAGCTGGTTCACACAGGGGCAACACGACTTCCAGCGCGACTTTGGGAGGAAACTTGGACACGACTTGAGTATGAATCATCAGGCAACTTACAAGGCAACTTCAAGTCGCCTCCAGGACAGGAGGCTTTCCAGTGGCCAATCAAACAACAATCAGCTCTGGGGGAGGGAGGGGTTTGCCTGAGAAATGTATGTTATCTTCCTGTATTGTTGCTTCAGTTAAGACAGTGATCCGACTTCTGAGGCGACTTCTATTGAAATCAATGGGTACAAGTTGCCTACAAGTCACCTAGAAGTCGGAGCGACTTCAGTAGTGTGTATTAAGACGGCTCCATTCACTTCCATTGATTTTCTCAACCACAACTTCAAGTTGGATCCCAGGTCGCCCCAGTGTGAAACGGCTCTAAGGTAAGCATGTGTAGAATTAATGGAAGGTGGTTTTATTTTTGCAAAATAAGTACATTAATGCTATATTGGTACATAGGGGAGCTGAAAAAATAGAAGTTGAACAAAAGTGAACTTAGTCTTTAAGGCTGCGTACACACGATCGAATTTATCTGCTGAAACTGGTCCGCCGACCAGTTTCAGCCAACATTACCGATCGTGTGTACGACCTAGCGGACAGGTTTGTCCAGCGGACAAATTTCAAAGCATGCTTTGAAATTTGTCTGCTGCAAACCTGTCTTTTGGATCTGTCTGCTGGTTAGTACGCCTAACCAGCGGACAGAAATCCCCCGCATGTGCCGAATGGATTCAACGCATGCGTGGAAGTATTTTACTACCTGAATTGGTGATGTGGCGGCGTCAACGTCACCGCCACGTCACCGCGATGTCTGTCCGCGGGGATTTTGGTTTGATGGTGTGTACAACCATCAGACCAAAACAGCCCAGCAGACATATCCGATGAAAACGGTCCGTCGGGCCGTTTTCATCGGATAAGTATGATCGTGTGTACGCGGCCTAAGATGGAGAATTAGACAAGGAAAATGATCATTCAATGACAACAGACAAAAAAGTCTCTACAAATGTATGTTTTAGTGATGTCTGTCTTTAGGCTCGGTTTACACCTAAACCGGCCACCGATCGCACAGTAGCTGTCCATCGCTGTTCTCCATTTCAGGGACAAATCAGTGCAGAATCTTTGCCTAAATTCAGCCCTGAAACGGAGGCAAAGACACATGTTTCTGTGCAGTGCGCTCCGCAGCCGCCCTGGAGACATGTGAACCAGCTCCATAAAGAGCTGGTCACATTCTCCTATTATGCCAATTGGATGCAGGGAAATCCTCATCCAATTCGCATAGGTGTGAACCCAGCCTTATAAAAAAGAATTAATGAAAGGTAGCCCATATAGGGCAAAACAGGTTCTCTTTAATTCCTCCTTTTTGGCAGCACAAACTTACCTTTGCTTTTCTCTTCGGCCACTCAATTCTATTTCAATTCTTATTCTTTTAATGCCAAAAGCAAAAAATAAATGACAATATACAGTCTGTGCACTGTTTTGCCCTTTTCTGTCTCCTTTTCTTTTTTTTTTCTGGCTTAAAGCTTGCAGCATGCTATACTGTACATATGATCCCCCGGATGCCTGCATACCTAGATGTGCCTTTTAACCACTTGCTTACTGGGCACATAAACCCCCTTCGTGCCCAGGTGAAATTTCAGCTTCCGGCACTGCGTCGCTTTAACTGACATTTGCGCGGTCGTCCGACGTGGCTCCCAAACAAAATTGACATCCTTTTTTCCCCACAAATAGAGCTTTATTTTGGTGGTATTTGATCACCTCTGCGGTTTTTATTTTTTGCGCTATAAACAAAAAAAGAGCGACAATTAAAAAAAAAAAAAAAAAACATTTTTTTTACTTGTTGCTATAATAAATATCCCAAAACAATTTTTTTTCTCAGTTAGGGCCGTTACGTATTTTTCAACGTATTTTTGTAAAAAAAAAGTTATAGCGCCTACAAAATGGGGAACAGAATTATGATTTTTTTTATTATTAATTTTTTTACTAGTAATGGCGGCGATCTGCGATTTTTATTGGGACTGCGATATTGCGGCGGACATATCGGACACTTTTGACACAAATTTGGGACCATTCACATTTATACAGCGATCAGTGCTATAAAAATGCACTAATTACTGTATAAATGTGACTGGCAGGGAAGGGGTTAACACTAGGGGGTGAGGAAGGGGTTAAATGTGTATCCTGGGTGTGTTCTAACTGTGTGGGGGGTGACTGGGGGAGGAAACCGATGCTGTGTCCCTATGTACAAGGGACACAGATCGGTCTCCTCTCCTCTGACAGCACGTGGAGCTCTGTGTTTACACACAGAGCTCCACGTCTGTGCTGTCATCTGCTTGTGTTCCCGCCGATCGCATGTACCCGACGGACATCGCGGCCGCCAGGTACACGCATCGGCTCTTCAGCGATGCGGCGGGACAGTGGCGCGCGCGGGTAATGCACTATAAATGACGTCCAAAGATGTCAACTTGGCACCTCAGGTCCGCGCTGTTGAGGTATTTTGTCAATAGCGTGGGTCTGAAGTGGTTAATCATCAACCATGTGAGTTTCTAAACGTTGTACCTGCATTAAATGTAACCATATTTTTACACTTGGAGGCGCCTCTCTTCTCTTTTATACTCAGTTGTGACATGACACTACTTGTATATCAAGTCAAAAAAATGTTTTAAACATTTTGCTTGTCTTGCAAAATGCTCTCAAGCCAAGTTACTCTCAAACCAAGGTTTTACTGTGTATACGTTCCTTGATTTATTTGTTTATTTATTTATTTTTTCATTCTAGGGTTTCAGGGAACACTCAAGTCCAAGACAAGAACATGTGAAACTGCACAAAGATGAAGTCAGTAAAACAAAACGCCAGAGAGAGGCAGAAGCAAAGCATCTTAAGGAGCAGTTAGCAAAGAGCCGAGAAGACTTAACTAAGATCCATGCAGCAGAGATGAAATCTGTGCAAATTGCCATGGAAGCAGAAAAAAGACAGTTGCAAAAAGTACAGTAGAAACCAATAAAAACCATAGTTGTACAAAAACAATATATGATAGTGCCCCCTATGGTGGTATCAGTGCCACAGTCAGAGTGGACTGGCAGCTAGAAACCCTCTTCCCTCTTCTCTCTTCTCTTGATAGGAAAGATGTTAAAAGCCTACAGGGTTTGATTTTCTAAAGGAATAAAGTATGTTCACGCAAAGTGAATTTTTACTTAAAGTGGAACTTTACCCAAAAGGGGAAGTTCTGCTTTTTAACCTCCTCTTCCCCTCCTCTATCACTTTGGCAAAGAAAATCTGGGAACATGTACCTGATTTTGACAGGTACCCGCTCCCACTTCTGTTCTGATCACCTAGGCCAGTGGTTTTTAACCCTGTCCTCAAGTACCCCCAACGTTTGCAGGTTTTCCTTTATCTTGCACAGGTGCTTTAAATCAGTCAATGGCTTGGTATTTTGGACAGCTATTTTATCTAAGAGAAATTCCCAAAACATGGCCTGTTGGGGGTACTTGAGGACAGGGTTGAGGAACGCTGGCCTAGGCAACTGGTGGCCCTCCAGCTGCTGTGGAACTACAAGTTCCATGAGGCATTGCAAGGTTGACAGTTACAAAAATGATTCCCACAGGCAGAGGCATGATTTGTAGTTCTGCAACAGCTGCAGGGCCGCCAGTTTAAGGGTCCTTTCACACGTGCGGACCGTTCGTCCGTTTTTAGACGTCCGTTTTTTGACTGCAATGCTTTCCTATGGGTCCTTTCACACGCATCCGCTAACGTCCGTCTCCGTTAAGCTCCGTTTTTTTGAACGGAAGAAAACCCTATTTTTCTTCCATCAAAAAAACGGAACGGACGAAAAACGGACGTTAGCAGGCGATCCGTTTAACATCCGATCCGCTAACGTCCGTTTTTCATCAAAATATGTAATAAAAAAAAAGTTCTAACCAAAAAAAAACGGATGAAAAAACAGATGAAAAAACAGATGAAAAACTGATGAAAAACTGATGAAAAACTGATGAGAAACTGATGAGAAACTGATGAGAAACTGATGAGAAACTGATCAACTGATGATAAAAAACGGACCTAAAAAACGGTCCGCACGTGTGAAAGGGCCCTAACACCCCCTGGCTGGGCCTAGGCCACCCAAGAGAAGATTCAGCCCCCACCCTCTTCGCCTGCATCCTTCACAAAGAGTAGCTTGTGCTTGCGCAGTGGGAAGCTGGTTGTGAAGCTAGCTTTCTTTAGTAAACATCACAGTGACCAGAAGACCTGTGAAGAACTGGCCTGGGTAAGGACGGCACTGGATTTTTGGACAAGTAAGTGTTATTTTAAACCTTAGCAGCTACAGTATTTGTAGCTCATTACTTTTCAATTTTTCATACAGCCTAAAGATCCTCTTTAACCTATTGAATGAGGTAAATTGAAGTGCAAGGAATACCCAAAAAAAATGTATATTTTAAATAAAAAAAGGCATTTTCTTTGTACATGATTGGATGGCTGAGCTTAGCACGGTTTCATCTCATTCACTAAGTTGAGCCAAAACTCATTAAACAAAGTGAACATGATCTAGTCCTTTAAAAATTCAACCCCAAAGTGCTCTTCAGAAAGCTGGGGGCTGGTTTCTCGAACCTGCAGTGAATTTTAAATTCGAAAATGTATCTACATGCCATAAATTACCTAACTGTTGCTTTAGTTTCACGGTGTATTACTTTTTTTTTTGCAAAAGAGCATCAGAACTGGTTTGATGTTGGTAAATCACTGAAACTTTTTTGATTTACAGGAAAATTATTCTTTATTTATGGAGTTTTCACTGTGATTTAAATGAGTGTTATTGTCTTTAATTGCTTCACATTTGATACTTGGATTGTGTTTTGAAATATGCTGCTTTGGTGTGCATTAAAAGCATACCAAGTAGTTTATAGTGGAACTCTGCATCAGTACCAAAAGGAATTTACAACGGTATTAAACCCAAAAACGAAAATGTAATATACTGCAGTTTATTATTAATTTATTTTTATTTTTCTGAGGGTACAACAATTAAACAGATACACAGCCATAGTCACAAAATTGGCAATTAACAAATTATCGTAATTATAAAACCACACAGTTAAAAATGTTTTTGTTTAGAGATAGTGAAATCTTATCTATTTCCTAGTGTAACCCCTTGTGCCTTCCCCCTTGCACCAACCCTCCCTCCCCCTCCCCCTCCCTCCCGCGGAAACGTAATCTTCTTGTGTTGCTTTAACAGAGAAGTTCTGGTTTACAATGACGTGTTCGATGTTGATTCGGGTGCTTGGCTAGGGTTTGAGAAAAGCATTGTAATCTTCCCGTAGGACTGCTATAGGGGGATAGCTAAACAGAAGGTCTCTGGCCATTTTGGAAGGGGGTTGTTCCCAATGGTCCGGTCAAGGTTTCATTGTTAGTTCACCCTACGGGGGATCTCTCGCTGCACTTTAGCCATGGTCCCCACAGTTTTGCAAATTTCCAGTAATTCCCCTGCCGAGTGAAACACACTCTTTCACTGGAAATTGTTTGATTTATAGTCGCCGTCCAGTTTTCTATGGACGGGGGATCGGGGGCCTGCCATTTTTGGGCAATTATTTTGCGAGCCTGAAAAAGGCATCTTATTACTGCTTCCCGGCTACCTGGCGGGACTCGAGTGTCCTCCATGCAGCCTAGTAGGCAGGTCAAAGCTTCTGGTTCGAGAGAGGATCCAAAGGCCTTGTTAATCCTTGCGATTATCTCTGCCCAATAGCGGTAAAGCTTAGGACATTTCCAGACCATATGGATAAGATCTCCTTTGCCTTTGCATCTTGGGCATTCGTTGTTTTGCCTCCAACCCAGTTTAAACATCTTTTGGGGAGTGTAATATACTCTGTACAGTAAGAACAGATGGGACAATCTCTGCGATGGAGCCAATGACACCAATACTCCTTGTTGCAATATCTTGTCCCATTGTTCAGAGGTCATTTCCCCTAAGTCGCCTTCCCACCCCTCCCTACTCTTGGTGGGGCCCGCTCTACTTATCGCTCTGGACCCTAGGCGAGTATACATTAATGATATTAAGCCTTTAGATGTACTGGCCTTAATTACTTTAATAAGGGCAGGGATTTTTGCCCATGTAACAGTTTGAGATCTAAATTGGGTTTGCATGGCATGGCGAACCTGGAGGTACGTATAGAACGTCTTATTAGATATCTTATATTCCCTTACCAAATCCGAGAATAATTTCATGGTTCCCCCCTCGAACAATTGTATTAAGCGATTTATCCCCTGTCTTTCCCACTCCTCCGGTTTCTCTATGCTTCTTACCTCCTGTATATTGTTGTTACTCCATATGGGGGAAAATTCGGTTACCCCGGAGTATTCCAGAGATGCCTTTGTTGTCTGCCATATTTTTCTGACTAGTTTTATGGTTGGGTATTTGTGGGAGAAAAAGTCTGCCTCTAAGGCTTCCACCAATAGCTTATGCGGATTCCCTGCTAACAGCAGTCGACTATTGGGACACTCGTGGTCTGTGGTTCCACAACCCGCCAAGTGTTGCAGCTGGGATGCTACAAAATATAGCCTTGGGTGTGGAACCGCCAGACCCCCTTCTTTTACAGGGAGTTGTAGTGTTTGCAAGCTGATCCTGGCTTGGCCCCCCCTCCATATTAACTCTCTAAATAACGTCTCTATTTTCTTAAACCAAACCTGGCCTAACCAAATCGGGGAATTATGTAACAAGTATAGCAGCTGTGGCTGCCATACCATTTTAATAAGGTTACAGCGCCCTGCTACAGACAGCGGGAGCCGTTTCCATATGTCACTCTTTTGTTTTAGTTTGAGTAGCAATGGGGCGATATTAATGTTAGCATATTGGGTGACGTCCTTAGTGACCCAGATCCCTAAATATTTCAATCTGGTGACCACGCTCAGTTGGGGCACCCCTGGTATTAACTGGACATCAAATGGTTCCAGTGGTAGCAGGGCGGATTTATCCCAATTGATAGTCAGGCCTGAAAGCTGTCCAAATTCCCCTACCATTTTTACTACACTTCCCAATGAGGTCTCGACATCTCCCAAAAAAAAAAGCACATCATCCGCGAATAGTGCAATTCGGTCTTCCCCCGCCTGTCTCCTGAACCCCCTTACGTCCGTCCTCGATCTTGCCATAATTGCCAGAGGCTCCATAGCGAGGGCAAACATAAGGGGGGATAGAGGGCACCCCTGTCTTGTTCCTCTCTCTAATTGGAACACCTCTGAGAGCTCGTTGTTAATTCTGATTTTAGCCCTGGGTTCACTATACAATAGTCTAACCCATCTGATAAAAAGGGGTCCGAAGCCAAAAACCTCTAGCACTCTCCACAAGTATGCCCATTCCAAGCTATCAAAGGCTTTTGCGGCATCAAGGGATAGCACTGCTCTAATCCCTTTGTTGTCTGTTGGTGTTTGTATATTTAAAAAAAGCCTTCTAATGTTTGTGCTCATTGCCCTACCTGGTATAAAGCCAGTCTGGTCTGGATGAATTAACTTATTAATGTGCTTATTTAACCGAGTGGCGAGTACCTTAGCGAGGATCTTTACATCGGTGCACAATAGGGAGATTGGACGGTAGGATGAGGGATCTAGTGGATCTTTTCCCTCCTTATGTATTACTATGATAGTCGCCTCCACCATTGAGCTAGGGAGTGACCCCTCACTTGTTGCCCCCTCCAATGTCTTCAGTAGTTCTGGGAGCAATACCTCCCCATACCGTTTGTATACCTCTATTGGCAGCCCATCTGGGCCTGGAGACTTTAGGTTGCAGTTTACCAATCATTAAATGTGGTGCTATGTTATTTTTCCTTTTTTGGCCTTTTTTCTTTAACCACTTCATCTCCAGAAGTTTACCCCCCTTCATGACCAGGCCATTTTTTCCGTTATTTTAATTGAAATTGAAAAATAAAATTGATGTTCTTTTTTGCCCACAAATAGGGGTTTCTTTTGGTGGCATGTGATCACCTCTGTGGTTTTTATTCTTCTCGCCATTAAACTAAAAAAGACCGACAATTGCACCACTTCAGCCCCGGAGCATTTTGCTGGTGATTACCGGGCCACTTTTGCGATTCGGCACTGCGTCGCTTTAACTGACAATTGCACGGTCGTGCGACGTGGCTACCAAACAAAATTGGCGTCCTTTTTTTTCCACAAATAGAGACTTTATTTTTTCCCACAAATAGAGATTTATTTGGTGGTATTTGATCACCTCTGCGGTTTTTATTTTTTGCGCTAATATATATGAATATTTTTTACTTTTTGCTGTAATAAATATTCCCCAAAAATATATATATAAAAAAACTATTTTTTTCCTGAGTTTAGGCCGATACGTATTCTTCTACATATTTTTCGTAAAAGAAATCGCAATAAGCGTTTATTGATTGGTTTGTGCAAAAGTTATAGCGTCTACAATATAGGGCAAGGGTCTCCAAACTACGGCCCTCCAGCTGTTTCGGAACTACATTTCCCATGAGGCATTGTAAACTTCTGACATTCACAGACATGACTAAGCATGATGGGAATTGTAGTTCCTGAACAACTGGAGGGCCATAGTTTGGAGATCCCTGATATAGGGGATAGTTTTATTATACTACTAGTAATGGCGGCGATCATCGGTTTTTATCGGTACTGCGACCTTATGGCGGACACTTCGGACACTTTTGATACATTTTTGGGACCATTGGCATTTTTATAGCGATCAGTGCTATAAAAATGCATTGATTACTGTAAAAATTTCACTGGCAGGGAAGGGGTTAACACTAGGGGGCGAGGTTCCCTAGGTGTGTTCTAACTGAAGGGGGGGTGGGACTGACTAGGGGAAATGACAGATCGCTGTTCATACATTGTATGAACAGACGAACAGTCATTTCTCCTCCTATACACACAGCTCCCGTTTCTCGCTCTGTAACGAGCGATCGCGGGTGCCCGGCGGTGATCGCGCCCGCCCGGCACGTGCGACGGCACAAGGGGCGAGCAGGGGGCCGCACACGCCCCTAATGGCTGAAATGCAAAATGACGTATACCTACGTGATTTCGCGCAGCCCTGCCGCCATATAACTGCGGCGGCTGGTCGGCTAGTGGTTAAAAAAAGATACTTTCGGCTATAAAACACAACCAATTAAAAACATGTAAAAAAATCGAATTTCTTTGCCTTGTTTACATTGGCAGACCTCCGTTTTGCTTGTGTCCCGTGCAATTGGCAGGTCCCGGTGGACATTTATTCCACCGGACCCGCTGATTGGCTCCCGCTGTACCCAATCACAGTGGTAGCAAGTCGATGAAGGCGTGCATGCATGCCCCAGACCAGGCACTGCAGGATCATGTACTAGGTACGTGATCCTGCACAGGAGAGCCACCTTGCTGCCGTATATGTACTGTACACGGTTGGCAAGTGCTTAAATTCTGTTAATCCTGCCAGTAAGATTGTTATTTTTCATTCTGTTTTGACCAATTTTTCAAGCAAAAGTGGCATGTATGGGATTGAGACAAACCATATAATACCAAAAGGGTGACTTACAATGGTCAGCTGTTATTAAATGATGTAAAACCTTTATCCCAAAAGGAAAAAAGAATGATGCTGTAATTGTAGAAATGTGTTAGCGTGCATCTTATGCCTCGTACACAAAGTTCCTGTCGGAAATCCTGAGTGAAAAGCCGAGAACCTGCTTGGTTCAGTCTTTCCCCCACACACGGCCGGTTTTCCCAACATGAAAACTTTGATGGAGCTTTGGCCGGTAAACCCGGTCGTGTGTATTCTCCATCGCAGTTTTTCCCGTAGGAAACTGCCAAAAAACGCTGGTTTTCTCGGCGGGAAAAAAGAAAGAAAAAGGTTCTCTTTTTTTGTCTGGTGGTTTTTGGGCAGTTTTCCCGTCGGAAAAAGGGCTTGTGTGTACGAGGCATTACCCTACCTTTCCCCCAGGTTGTCAATTCTGCTGAACATAGGTGTCTCTCTTGCTTCTGTATGTTACTGGTCAGATCATAAGGTGAAAATAAAAGGAAAAAAATACTAAAAATAGAAAATGAATGTAGCTACCACCTTTAAGGACTGCTAAGCTTTGGCTTTTGGGTTAATTTTGCTTTAATAAGATACTGGGACACTAATTAGGACATTTAGGACACTTAATCTGACACATGATAACCCTAAAACCATCACATACTAGTGGCTAAGTTCCATTCATTCTGTAGTGAACAGACGTGAAGAACTGGTCCCTTTTTGAGGATTCCTATAGTGCACTTCCACAAAGTAGTCAATTTGAAGTCCTTTGTATATGTACAAACAAACATCAACATGCGTAGTCACAGAAAAATTATTTAAACTTTGTTTATTCTGTTTAGTGACGTGTTTTATAACTTTTTTGGGCTTTAATCATTAATACATTTCTGCCAATTTAAAATGCTTACAGGAACATGAAATGTACATTGAAGAACTGAAAAAGAAGAATGAAGCCAAGATAAATCAACTGATGGAGGAGAGGGACAACCTTTACATTAAACTTCAAGATTCCATATGTCAGGTATATTTGATAAGATGGAACAATCTGGGTATTGTTATGAAGGGTTTATACTATAATGGGGGCCTTTACAAAGAACAGTGCTACCCATGAAAAATAAAAAACATTTATTTTTTAAATTTTTGATGATTATGGCTAGTGAAAACCCATAACGAGCTTTATGGAAATGCTGATTTAATTTTCCAGCAGCACTTGGCACCTGCCCACACTGCCAAAAGTATCAATACCTGGTAAATGATCATAGTATCACATGTGCTTGATTGGCCAGCAAACTCGTCTGACCTAAACCCCATAGAGAATCTGTGGAGTATTGTCAAGAGAAAGATGAGACACCAGACCCAACAATGCAGACAAGATGAAGGCCGCTATCAAAGCAACCCAGGCTTCCATAGCACCTCAGCAGTGCGACAGGCTATTTGCCTCCATGCTATGCCACATTGATGCAGTAATTAATGCAAAAGGAGCCCCTTAATTATTAAGTGCATACTATACCGTATATAGACATCCTTTTCAGTAAGACAACATTTCTGTATTAAAAATCCTTTTTTTATATTGGTCTTACCTAATCTTCTAATTTTCGGAGATACTGAATTATGAGTTTTCACTAGTTATAAGACAAAATCATCAAAAAAAATGCTTGAAATATATCACTCAGTGTGTAATGCATCTAAATAAAATACATAAGTTTTACCTTTTGAATTGAATTACTGAAATAAATTAGCTTTAAAAAACTCCAATCTGCGCTCTTATAAACTAGTAAATGTCCCTGTGCCTGTGTTAGGTAAAAAATATGCTCATCTGTATTTATACCAGCGTGGCTCCCAGTGCTCAGCTGACCCGGCTTTCACACTCTCCTCTCTCCTCTCCTCCCCAGCTGACATCAGCAAGAGCGCTCAGCCCCGCCCACTGGAGCTGTAAATCGGAAAGAGAGGAGACCCGAAGCGGCAGCTGAGCGCTACGAGCTATGCTGTTTAACATACAGATAAGCATATTTTTTACCTAACACAGGCACAGGGACATTTACTAGTCTATTACAGTGCACATGGGATTTTTTTTTATTATAAGTAGGTTAACAACCACTTTAATATCCATTGTGTTTTCTACCACAGCAACTAGATTCTTTCTTTTCTGACCTGCCCTAAATGCTGGGCGAGATCACGTAGCTATACGTCATCTCGCCGAGCAGCCAATAGGGCCACTCGACCCCGACTACCGCGTGCGTGCCCGGCGTGCGCGATCGCCGCCTGGCACCCATGATCGTTTGTTACAGACCTGCCTTAAATGTATAACATATTAAATTGGTTGCTATGAGCCTTTTAATTTATCTTGCTTCAATAACTTAGTTGTCTTGTATACAAGTTCCTAAATGTGTATAAAAGGCAAACATTTGCACTACTAATACTAAAGCTTAGAATTTCCCTTTACTGATTCTACTGAGGTATGAAAGTGTAAGGAAGAATAGATTTTTGCCACTGGCGACATAGGCCATTTTTTTAGGCACTTTTATACTTGAGTGCAATGTGTGCTTGACTGGAATGCTACGTTAGTTGCCTAAATCAATAAGTAAGAATATTTTGATTTACCTAATTGTAAGTGTCAGTGTGTATTTGTAGTAATAAAAACAGTTACATAACAAAAGTTACATTTTTTTGTCAGAATAAAGCAATTCTTCAGCCATGTGAAATGTCCAATTCAAGTGTATCGGATAAAGAAATGAAAGAAAATGTACAGTTGTCAGCTGATTTTAGAAGCAAAGATACTAAAAGGTAAGTTTGTGATGGTATAACAGCAGGCGTAAGTCTCACAAAATTCTTAAAAATTATATTTTCGGTGTTGTTTCCTAGTTTATTTGACATCATGTAAGTGAAATAGAAATCTTCTAACTAACGAATCTCATGCTCAGACTGAAGCTAACAGACTAATTTGGACTAAGGCCGCGTACACACGATCGGTTAAACCGATGAGAATGGTCTGATGGACCGCTTTCATCGGTCAAAACCGATCGTGTGTGGGCGCCATCGGTTATTTAACCATCGGTTAAAAAAATGCCAACTTGTTTTAAATTTAACCGATGGATTCCTAACCGATAGGTCAAAACCAATCGTTAGTAGGCACGACCATCGGTTAAAAATCCACGCATGCTCAAGTCGACGCATGCTTGGAAGCAATAAACTTAATTTTTTTCAGCACGTCGTTGTGTTTTACGTCACCGCGTTCTGACACGATTATTTAACCGATGGTGACACAGTTATTTAACCGATGGTGTGTAGGCGCGATGGACCATCAGTCAGCTTCATCGGTTAACCGATGAAAACGGTTCATCAGACCGTTCTCATCGGATGGACTGATCGTGTGTACGCGGCATAAGTCTTCCTTTAATTGGATTGGATTGGATTAAATACTTATAGAGCGCCAAATGCAAGTTGTGATACTCGCGTCTAAGCGCTTACCAACAAGCTAAAAAAAAACAGAAATATAAAAAGAAGGGGGGGGGGTGTCGGGGCACAGCAAGCCTATCCCTACTCCCTGACAATGGACCGCAGCCTAGGATTAAGGCAGCGTCCTGCTAAGGGCTTGGAAGGGCAGGTCTCTATCTATAGGCATGTGAAAACAAAAGTGTCTTCAAGCCCTTACGGAAGGCCATCAAGGAGGTGGATGCTCGGAGCTGATGAGGGAGCTGGTTCCACAGAAAATTCCCCAGTGTTTGGAGCCGGCGGCCACCTTTCGAAGCTAATTGGCTAGATTTAATAATTGCTAACAGAGCGTCAGTCGAACAAAGCTCTCTGGGTGGACAGTAATGTTCTGTCATTAATCCTTCCATAGTCAGAGAAAATTTTTAAACACATGCTTAACTGCTTGCCTACCAGCCGCCGCAGTTATACGGCGGCAGGTCGGCTCTGCTGGGCGAGATCACGTAGCTATACGTCATCTCGCCGAGCAGCCAATAGGGCCACTCAACCCCGACTACCGCGTGCGTGCCCGGCGGGCGCGATCCCCGCCTGGCACCCATGATCGTTTGTTACAGAGCAAGGATCGGGAGCTGTGTGTGTAAACACACAGCTCCCGGTCCTGTCAGGGGAGAAATGCCTGACGGTCTGTTCATACAATGTATGAACAGCGATCACTCATTTCCCCTAGTGAAGCCACCCCCCGTCTCACGACCGTGCAATTGTCAGTTAAAGCAACGCAGTGCCGAATCGCAAAAAGTGCTCTGGTCTTCGACCAGCAATATGGTCCGGGGCTGAAGTGGTTAATTACAATTTTAAGTCTGAAAATTAGTTAAAACCTCCCAAAATATTTTCTGAAAACAGAAGTCCTAGAGAATAAAATAGTGGTAGTTCTGATTTTTTTTTTTACGTGACACGATATTAGCAAAACGCACGTGCAGGGAGGGACCAACACTTGGCATTTCAGATTTATACACAATCCTGGAGGCCACTCAGAGTGTGTGTGTGTAAAACCTCCGCTGCTACGACCATACTACGTATCACGATGGCAGCAAAAAAGTTAAAGCATTAGGCCGCGTACACACGATCAAATTTATCTGCTGGAAACGGTCCGATGGACCGTTTCAGCAGACAAATTCGATCGTGTGTACGGGCGGACATACAGGTTTTTCCAGCAGACAAATTTTAAAGCATGCTTTAAAATCTGTCTGCTGGGAACCCGTCCGTCCGACATGTCTGCTGGTTAGTACACTAACCAGCGGACATATCTGCCCGCACATGCGTCGAATGGATTCGACGCATGCGTGGAAGTTTTTTACTTCCTGTTGCAGTGACGTGGCGCGGTCAACGTCACCGCCACGTCACCGCGATGTCTGCCGGCGGGGATTTTGGTTTGATCGTGTGTACACGTACAAACCAAAATAGCCCAGCAGACAAATCCGATAAAAGCGGTCTGTCAGACCGATTTGATTGGATTTATTTAGTCGTGTGTACGCGGCCTTAAAGTCCAATTGCAGTTATGGAAATAGAAAGACATTGTAACTCCAATGTAACCTCCATTTTTCACCTCCATTTTCAAAGTCTTACCTTCACTTCCCTGTTAGGCCATAAATAGTTCGAATCTTGGCCAGTTCAGCAGGAACTGGCCACAATTTGAACCATGTATGGGCAGGCTGAATGTACAAAGTTGATCGATTGATCAACTTGGGTACAACAAGCCTGCTGGATTTGAATGCAATTACCACTAGCAGATGGTATACAATGGCTTGGCAGGAGGAATTCCCTTGTCAAAACTGTGTTGATTGGGGAATGTAGTGGTTGCAGAGAAGAAATTTGTTACATGTACATGGGCTGCTTTACTGTAGTTGTGCAAACTGAAGTTCAATATACACCAGAATTAGACTTGTGCTTGGTAATCAGCACCCAGTAATGGCTCTGGTCAGACACACCCCCTCTCTTCTTCTGCAAGATAAAGTGTAAGTAAACCTCCCTATTGTTTTCAGCCAAGGAAGCTGCCATCTTTGCCTCTGTGTAATCTACAACTGCCATGATGCTGCACAAGTGATCAGTTATGACACCAGCCATTGGGTGGTTTGACAGTTTGAGAGTACAACCATTGGGAGTATTACATTTCCAGCACGTGTCGTAAACTGTTTTATGGATCGGTTTACTTCCGCTTTAAGTCTGTGTAAGAAAGCTTGTTCTGAGGAGTGTGGCTGTTACTTAGCTATACCAGAAAAAAACACTGGTGTGAGAACACAGGAAGCAGCATTTACACTGAAAAAAGTATGTTACTGCATATTGCATGTAAAAACCATCTTAAATAATACCATGATGTCTATCCAAATATAAAAAGGTGTGAGGTCCCGTACACACGACCGGAGGAAACTGGTCGTGTGTATGCTTTTCATCGAGAAAACTGTCGAGGAACTCGATGAGCAAAAAAAAGAGAGCAAGTTCTCTTTTTCCTCGACGGGAGTCCAAATTGGCTCGTCGTGTTCCTCGTCGGGCTGGTTTTCGACTAGAAACTCGAGTGTGTGTATGCTAAGAAACCCGCGCACCTTCGGTAAAAGTAGTATTTGTAATGGAAATAGCACATTTGTCACGCTGTAACAGACTGAAAAGTGCAAATGTCTCTTACCAAACTTTTTCCTAACACGCAGTAACATGAGATTAGCAAAAGCAGCCCCTGCCATTGTATGTGTTGAAGTCACCGCGTTTGAGAACGAGGAGATTTGGTCTTTAACGTGTGTACGCAAAGCAAGCTTGTCGACAAGCTCCTCGACAAGCCTAACAAGGAACTTGACGAGGAAAACAATGTTTTTCGCCCGACGAGTTCCTCGGTCGTGTGTACGAGGCCTCAGACTGCAACTGGGATTTAAGCTATCCCACACTAAGGCCACTTTCACACAGGGCAGGGGAGGTGTGGTGGCAGTATAGTGGCGCGATTTTTAGTGCTGCTATACTATCGTATTTACCGCGATATTCAACCGCTAGTGCATTGCCGGCTGTATTACCGCGGTTTCCCATTGATGTCAATGGGAAGGAGCGGTAAACACCCCGCTCCTATACCGCTGCAAAGATGCTGCTAGCAGGACTTTTAGAGCTGTCCTAATAGCGCACTGCTTCAGCCTTTGGGTTTTCACACTGAATCCACTATTTTTTCAGGCGGTATAGCATCGCTATTTTTAGCGCTAAACCACCTGAAAAACGTGTCAGTGTGAAAGGGGCCTTAAAGTACCTCTAAAGTTTACCAAGCAATTAAAACAGGTGTTACTAATAAAGTGGCTGGTGAGTGTATATTTTACTGGGAGTCCATAGTTCTAATTTAACTGCTTCAGCCCCGGCAGATTTTACCCCCTTCCTAACCAAGGCACTTTTTACAATTTGGCACTGCGTCATTTTAACTGACAATTGCATGGTCGTGCGACACTGGTTTTTATTTTTTGCGCTATAAACAAAAGAACAGCGACAATTTTGGAAAAAAAAAACAATACCATTTATTTTTTGCTATAGTAAATATCCCAATTTATAAAAATGTTTTCCTCAGTTTAGGCCGATATGTATTCTTCTACATATTTTTGGTAAAAAAAATCGCAATAAGCGTATATTGATTGATTTGCACAAAAGTTATAGCGTCTACAGAATAGGAAATGGCACTTACTAGGGGAAATGACAGATCGTTGTTCATACTTTGTATGAACATACAAACAGTTATTTCTCCCTTGAAAGAACCACACACACACAACTCCCGGTTCTCCCTCTGTCACGAGCGAACGCGGGTGCACTCGCATCTGCTCCGGGGATGGGCAGCGGGCACACGCGCATGCCATTAGTGGCCACAGAGCGAAGCAACATAACATTGTGTAGTTTTGCCCAGCCCTAGCCATGTTGCCGCAGTAAAACTGCGGCGGCTGGTCGGCAAGTGGTTAAAGCAGAATTATGGACTGAAAAATAAAAAAAGTCTTCATCTACAAATACTGTAGCTGCTGACTTTTAATAAAATAATCCAGTGCCGTGCTCACCCAAACTGATTATGCACCAGTCTTCGGATCCCCGGTGCCAGCATGTTTACTGTGGGCATGTTTCCTGTGCAGGCTATGCTTTTTAAATGGTCCTGTAGCCTTCTGAGACCTGTGTGGGCGGAGAACCTTCAGTGGATCACCAAGGTGATAGAATTGGGAGTGGGTACCTGTAAAAAAAATGGTATTCCCCCCCCTGCCAAAAACAGAAGGGGGAGGGGCATGAAGCAGAACTCCCCTTTTAAAGTGAAGTTCCGATTTAATGACTGGGAATTACTGAATGATGTCTTCATGTAAACACAAATACAGCTGACCAGTATTGCTTTTTATCTGAGATAATACTGATAATAAAGTATAGGAGTTCTTTGTTACCTGTATAAGGACTAATGATCTTTAAACCATCATATAATCTACATGCTTATGTGAGTGCAAGTGAAGTGCTTGATCAGAATGTCCAGATTGTGTAGACATTGGGAAAGAGCGCAGACCAGGGGCGGACTGACCATTGAGTCACTCGGGCACTGCCCAAGGGCCTCATGCCGCTAGGGTGCCCCATCAGGGTTGCCAGGCTCAGTAAAACCAGGGACAGTATGTAAAAATCAGTTTTTTTTTTACATCTGTCCCTGATATGTCCGAAACCGACATGCTTTTGATGTGAAAATCCTGAGATTTTAGCTGCCCTGCCTCTGCACTGCCTCCTGGCATGGTGGCCATCAGTAAGCCCGGGAGCCCCATAATCTTCTATTGCCCAGGGGCCCCATGAGTTGTCAGTCCGCCCCTGGCGCAGACTTAAAGTGGATGTAAACCCACATTTTTTTTTTTTTCTTGATGTCACAATGTAGAGTATAAGATTTCCTATCATCTGTGCCCAGTCTTGCCACACAGAGTTAATCCAGCGCTGAGTAATCCTCTTTTAACGTTCAGTGCAAATTAACAGAATTCCAGATAAAAACTTGCCAAATTATAAAGTCTGTTTCTCTGTTATTGCTTTCAGTAACAGGTTATGTACATATCTAGCTTGGACATGTTTATCATAACAAGAGGTGATCCAAAGTTCATTGTATATTACCAGTAGGGTTGTCCCGATACCACTTTTTTAGGACCGAGTACAAGTACCGATACTTTTTTTTCATGTACTCGCCGATACCGAATACCGAATACCATTTTTTTAAATGTCATGTGACAGTTTTCAAACCACAATACAGACTAAGGATATTTTCTTTAGAATTATAAAGAACTCTAACTCAAGACATTATAAATGAATAAAAATGAGTAAAAATTAATAAAAATTTTTTATTTGCTTGTCACGCAGTAGTAAAAAACTCAAAGAATTTTCACAGAACATGTTGATAAATACAAAAAAATATTCTATTTAGGTATCGGGAGCATTTGCGCGAGTACAAGTACTCCCGCAAATACTCGGTATCGGTCCCGATACCGATACTAGTATCGGTATCTGGACAACCCCAATTTCCAGGATGTGTTATGATGTTATATCACCTCATGTTATGATAAACAAAATATAACATATGATAAACATGTCATACCTAGATATGTAAATAACCTCTCACTCAAAGCAATAAGAGAGAAAACCGTTTTTTATTTAGGCAGGGTTTTATCTGGAAGGCTGTTCATTTTCAATGAACATAAAAGAAGATTTCTCAGATCTGGATTAACTCTGTGTGGCAAGACTGGGCACAGATAATAAAAAATCGTATACTCTACATTGTGACATAAAAAAAAAAACATTTTTTGGGGTTTACATCCACTTTAATGTTCATCAAAATCATGTTAATGACACAATTAATCTTTTAAAATTTGTATTTCTTATTAGATATGAGCTTTGTGATTGTCCATCAAGTCCAGCTCCTCAATTACATGCAACACAAGCAGAATGTGAACATATTGTTGGACTACAGGTACTAAAACACCACTGTATCTATTGTGTGATAATGTAACCTTAAAGTGTATCTAAACCCAAGAGCATAATTGTAATGTATTGCAGCTTACCAGTCATGCTTCTTTTATTCTTGCCTGGAGATCCTGCCAGTAACACACTCTCATTGCTCAATCACTGTATAGAAAGGGTGCAACACTAAAAAAACATAAAAATACATTTCATAAAAACAAATAAATATCATAAAAGTCCACATATAAAGTTTGAATTCATAGGCTCTGTACACATTGCCGGGAATCCCGTCAGGAAAAAAACGTTGGTTTTCCTGACGGGATTCCTGGCAAGCTTGTTTTGCCAAGCCGTGCATACAGACGGCCATTCAAAAGACCCGCCGTTCGTTTGAATGCCAAGATCGCGGTGATGTCATCAACTACGACGGGCCGGTGCTCGGCACATTTGATGCTGTCGCCACCCGACGAGGTAATAGAGAGCAGGGTTCTCTATTTTCCCGTCAGGATTCTTGGCTGTTTTCCAGGTGGGAAAACTTTTAGAGAGCATACACACAGCCGGGATTCACAGCCAAATGCAAAATCTGCCAGGAAAACTGGTCGTGTGTATGAAGCTATAGGGTAGAATCCCCACACCAGATTCTGTGAAATAGACGTGCATGCACACTTGTCACCACTGTGAGGGGGCAAGCCTGTTTACCAAAAACAATCAACCCTCATATTATAGAGAGGTCTGAAACAACATGGTTAAAGTCTGTAGCCAGATAGAACTGTCAAACTCCAATTGGATTCCAGGTACCATCCATCAATGCAAACCACTGTGGTATAGGAAACCCATGGGCACCTTTCAAAGAGATCAGCACCTACAGTGATGTAAGCAGGACCCTCAGTTATACTGAGAAATGTAAATAACAAAACCATACAGTATCTCACAAAAGTCAGTACACCCCTCACATTTTTGTAAATATTTTATTCTATCTTTTTATGTGACAACACTGAAGAAATTACACTTTGCTACAATGTAAAGTAGTAAGTTTACAGCTTGTATAACAGTGGAAATTTGCTGTCCCCTCAAAATAACTCAACACACAGCTATTTAAGTGGAAGTTCATGCAAAAACTAAAATCTCTGCATCTATAGCCACCAACATTCTAATACTAACCTCTCTAGCCCTGGAAAGAAAAAACGAGTATACATACCTATTCTACAGGCAATCCGACCCGATGTCCAGCAGCGGAAGCTCTAAACCCACACTGAGCTGTCAGCCGCGGCTTCGCTGTGGAGGTGGGTGCAGAGCAGGGCCGATCCTAGGCAGGGTGCACAGGGTGCATTGCACCCAGGCGCCTGCAGAGGTTGGGGCGCCGAACATCTAACAGACTCTCTAACAGAAGCCCTCTCTGTGTCCATCACAGAGGCCCCCCTCCAGGTCTCAATAAAGTACTCTGCTTCTCTTGCTGTATTTTGTTTATTGTTAAGAGATCATGTAAGGATCCCAGGTTAATGAAGACTTAGTGAGGGAGCATCTCTGTGGTTGAGTCTTTGCCATAGAAACATTTGTAAAGGGGAGGAGTTAGTAAAATTACGACGCCCATGTGGGGGAGCCAGAAATATTTCTGCATCCAGGCGCCTGTGACCCTAGGATCGGCCCTGGTGCAGAGTACATGTTCGTCAACGAAAGCCCCATAGTTACTCTGTTGTTGGACGTGTACTCAGCAGAGCTTCCACCGCTGGAGATCAGGTGTTAGAATGCTGGTGGCTATGGATGCATGGATTTTAGTTTTTGCATGGACTTCCACTTTAATGTCTAAACCACTGGCAACAAAAGTGAGTGCACCCCTAAGTGAAAATATGCAAATTGGGCACAATTAGACGCCCCCTCCCCCGGTGTCATGTGACTCGAGTTACAAGGTTTCAAGTGTGAATAGGGAGCAGGTGTGTTAAATTTGGTGTTATCGCTCTCACTCTCTCATACTGGTCACTGATAGTTCAACATGGCACCCCGTGGCAAAATACTCTCTGAGGATCTGAAAAAATAATTGTTGCTCCACATAAAGATAGCCTAGGCCAGTGATGGCGAACCTTGGCACCCCAGATGTTTTGGAACTACATTTCCCAAGATGCTCATGCACTCTGCAGTGTAGTGGAGCATCATGGGAAATGTAGTTCCAAAACATCTGGGGTGCCAAGGTTCGCCATCACTGGCCTAGGCTATAAGATGATCAAACAATTGAAATAACCTCAAATAATTGGGATTGTGTAGGCAACAAAACAGAAAAATCCAAAATTGAAAAAAGATACAAATTTATTACAAAAATATATAAATATTACAGTACAAAAAAAGAAAGAAACCATGAAAAACATGTATAATTTATATAATGTAAATACTGTCCATTATGAACTGCCATCATCAGATGTTTTTATGACAGATTGAAGCGGATAGCCGACGCGTTTCGAATGATAGAAAACATTCTTCCTCAGGGTATATAATAGTATCACATCTATAACAGATCAAAATAGATATTAAACATAGTACAAAAAACCTCACCATCCCACATGGAATTGTGTATAGTGAAAACTTACTTGTCTAAAATAACTGGGCTTGAAAGTTAATGCACTACATGGCGTCATCAAATGCGGGTGCCTCCACACTATATATATAATGCACAAAAATATATCTCCTCCTCCCTGCCACCCATGGGGTGGACTGAATTAATAAATTCAAAGATTGGTGTTTGTAAAGTCCTCACCACCACTGCAAAGGGAGAGAGGATAAAAAAGGAGGACAAAAGAAAAAAGAAAAAGAAACAAGCAAAAAAAAGGGGGGGGGGAAGAGAAAAATACACACAATGATTATCATGTAAGGGTGGTATAAACATATGAAAAGGGAGCAAAAAAGAATTTTTATCCCCCAATCCATACTTACCACCGTAACAGAGGATCAAAGTTCTCCCCGGATAGATGCAAGGCCTATTGAAGTAAGCCCTATTCAGCCACAGGTCCATCCGTTGCAGCAGCAGAAATTTTTGCCTCCTCAATCTCCACAGAGTGGAGAGGAAATGACACCAAACGTCCCCCCTGGCCTTCCTTTTAAACTCACCTGTCCACGTTCATGGATGATGGGCCACTCCCATCTCTAATTCATACCTGTGTGTGGAACAACAGGTGTATACGTCCTGTGTGGACGTCAGCTCGTCGCGTCATAGAGACGCGACGCGAATCTCCTATCGCTATTGGCCAAAGGCCCGCTGATGTCATCCCCGGAACCGGAAACTCCGCCGCGGCCATCTTGCTGAAGGGCTTCAGCAATGCTAGGTCGAGGACGTCACAACCGGAAATAGCGCCGCGGCCATTTTGCCAATGGGCTCCGTTCACACCAGAGACCTGGCAAAAAGCCCAGACTAGATGTGAGATCGGAACCTGCAAGGGGAGAGAGAAAAGAGGGAGGGGGGCCATGATAGGCCAGGTAGATAGAATACCCCAGCTAACGAACGGGATAATATTGGGAGCTCGGATGGAAAAATGCTCCAAAAAATATATTATATTGGGCCTTTGCAACAGTGCCACCTGGTGGTAATAGGGGGACAATTGAAAGAGGTCCAAAGAAAAAGAGGAAGAAAAATACCACCGCTGCCGGGATGTTACCCTGGGATATCATAGACATCCCATTGGGTATATGAACTATTGGGCAAATTAATAGCCCAAAAGTCTCCCCCGGCAGCGGATGGGGGGCAGGGAATTGAGGAGATAGTGCATATGTGAGGAGGATAATACCCCATCCGATACATCACGAGTAGCATAACCCACAAAAATAATCAGCACAGAATTATAAACAATTTTGTACATATGTACATATATATAACAATGAATAATACATTATGATGTACACTGACACAGAAATTAATCTGAAAAAAAGTGCAAATCATTAACAAGAAAAAAGGGTTAAATAATCAAATGAAATGTTGTGTACAACAAAGCATCCTAATAGAAAAAATAAAAATAATAAATAAACAAGAAAAAAGAAAAAACCCTATCTATGCATCTCCCATATTTATACTTCTAGTCTCAAGGGAGGATTTTCCCGACATTCTGAAAACCCCTGTGGTATGGTGAGGAGAAAGATGTAATAAGGATGAAAACATATCCCAATAGTCAATACTAAGTATTGAACTAACAGGACATTCATCCAAGGGGGAGAAAAGGCTGCAAGACGATCATATGATTGAACTTCTCAATTTGGAAGTAATTAGTCTGTTTTCCCAGAGCTAAATCCTTCCAAAAAAGGTCTAAAGCTTTCGCTCTCATTAAGCCCAGGGGGGGTTGTGGCCCTTAGGTATCTAATCCAGCGCATTTCACGCTGGAGTAGGACCTTGTTCCAATCCCCCCCTCTTAATGGAATGTGGATACGATCTAGTACGGTGAAATTGACTATTGGCATGTGGTATTCATGGCATTTAGCTATATGTCTGCCGAGTGGCAGATATAGATTGCAAATATGCATAGAATGCATATGTTTGTCAACTCGCTTGTGGAATTCCTGTTTTGTTTTTCCTACATAGAAAGAACCACACTGACACTGCATGAGGTATACCACTCCCCGAGTTTTGCAATTAGCAAAGTGTCTCAGGGAGAAGGTATCCCCATTTGGCAGTGTCAGTGTGGTTCTCCTACCTATTACGGGACATTGGGCACAGGATCCACAAGGGTAGGTACCATGTGTTGTACAGGGATCCTTTCTATTATTGCCCCTATACTCACTCTGAACTAGCATGGTACCAATTGAACCTGCCCTCTTGAAAGTAATCTGGGGTTTCTCTGTAATCAGTTTTTTCAAAATTGGATCGTCAGTTAGGACAGACCAAAATTTTGAAATAATTTGTCTAATTTTGGGATGTTCATTGGAATAACCAATAATAATCCTGGTTTCTTGTTCTTCACCCCTCTTTGTTTTGGATTTAGGTTTAAAAATCAGGGTTCGTCTGTTGGTAACTCTTACCTTATTGAAAGCTTTTTTGAGGCTGGTCTTAGTGTATCCTCTTGCAAGGAGACGAATTGTTAGAGCATCACTTTCTTTTTGGAAATCTTCGTCTGTTGAACAATTTCTTCTCAGACGAAGATATTGACTAAAAGGGATGGATTTTTTAAGAGATTCGGGATGAAAACTCCCTGCATGAAGCAGGGTGTTGCCAGCCGTCTCTTTTCTATATAGGGTGGTACTTATTTTCCCGTCAATATCTTTTTTTATTTTGATATCCAAAAAGCTGATTTCTTTATCGTCAAAAGACATGGTAAAAAACAAGTTGAAATGATTGACATTCATTAATCTCAATAATTCAATGAGATCGCTTTCTGGGCCATCCCATATGATGAAAATGTCATCTATGTAGCGCTGCCATACAAGAATGTTGGCAGCGCACATAGATGCATTCTCCCCCAACAGAAATCCCCGCTCCCACTCCCCCAGGTACAGGTTGGCGTATGAGGGTGCGCAGCAAGTCCCCATTGCCACACCCTGTACCTGGAGGAAGTGGGAGCCTTGGAAGAGGAAGGTATTATGTTCAAGAATAAATTCCAGCATGGTTAAAATGAATCCATTGAACTTCCAATCTGTTGTTGGTCTTTGTTTTAATACGCGACCAATAGCCTCTATTCCCAGGGTGTGTGGAATACTGTTATACAGAGATTCCACATCGATGGTTACAAGTATCGCATCTGTGGGAATAGTCATATCTTCCAACATTTGGAGGAGATGAATCGTGTCCCTGGTGTATGAGGGCAGGTCAAAAACATGGGGTCTGAGGTATTGGTCAATAACTTGACTTACCCCTTCCGAAATGGATCCATTGCCCGATATAATCGGTCTTCCAGGTGGATCCTGGAGATTTTTATGTACCTTGGGCAATGCAACAGGAATTCCACAAGCGAGTTGACAAACATATGCATTCTATGCATATTTGCAATCTATATCTGCCACTCGGCAGACATATAGCTAAATGCCATGAATACCACATGCCAATAGTCAATTTCACCGTACTAGATCGTATCCACATTCCATTAAGAGGGGGGGATTGGAACAAGGTCCTACTCCAG
This sequence comes from Rana kukunoris, assembly GCA_029574335.1. Taxonomy (NCBI): domain Eukaryota; kingdom Metazoa; phylum Chordata; class Amphibia; order Anura; family Ranidae; genus Rana; species Rana kukunoris. The sequence goes on from CM056049.1 coordinate 660,349,532, forward strand.
CGTGAAATGCGCTGGATTAGATACCTAAGGGCCACAACCCCCCCTGGGCTTAATGAGAGCGAAAGCTTTAGACCTTTTTTGGAAGGATTTAGCTCTGGGAAAACAGACTAATTACTTCCAAATTGAGAAGTTCAATCATATGATCGTCTTGCAGCCTTTTCTCCCCCTTGGATGAATGTCCTGTTAGTTCAATACTTAGTATTGACTATTGGGATATGTTTTCATCCTTATTACATCTTTCTCCTCACCATACCCCAGGGGTTTTCAGAATGTCGGGAAAATCCTCCCTTGAGACTAGAAGTATAAATATGGGAGATGCATAGATAGGGTTTTTTCTTTTTTCTTGTTTATTTATTATTTTTATTTTTTCTATTAGGATGCTTTGTTGTACACAACATTTCATTTGATTATTTAACCCTTTTTTCTTGTTAATGATTTGCACTTTTTTTCAGATTAATTTCTGTGTCAGTGTACATCATAATGTATTATTCATTGTTATATATATGTACATATGTACAAAATTGTTTATAATTCTGTGCTGATTATTTTTGTGGGTTATGCTACTCGTGATGTATCGGATGGGGTATTATCCTCCTCACATATGCACTATCTCCTCAATTCCCTGCCCCCCATCCGCTGCCGGGGGAGACTTTTGGGCTATTAATTTGCCCAATAGTTCATATACCCAATGGGATGTCTATGATATCCCAGGGTAACATCCCGGCAGCGGTGGTATTTTTCTTCCTCTTTTTCTTTGGACCTCTTTCAATTGTCCCCCTATTACCACCAGGTGGCACTGTTGCAAGGCCCAATATAATATATTTTTTGGAGCATTTTTCCATCCGAGCTCCCAATATTATCCCGTTCGTTAGCTGGAGTATTCTATCTACCTGGCCTATCATGGCCCCCCTCCCTCTTTTCTCTCTCCCCTTGCAGGTTCCGATCTCACATCTAGTCTGGGCTTTTTGCCAGGTCTCTGGTGTGAACGGAGCCCATTGGCAAAATGGCCGCGGCGCTATTTCCGGTTCCGGTTGTGACGTCCTCGACCTAGCATTGCTGAAGCCCTTCAGCAAGATGGCCGCGGCGGAGTTTCCGGTTCCGGGGATGACATCAGCGGGCCTTTGGCCAATAGCGATAGGAGATTCGCGTCGCGTCTCTATGACGCGACGAGCTGACGTCCACACAGGACGTATACACCTGTTGTTACACACACAGGTATGAATTAGAGATGGGAGTGGCCCATCATCCATGAACGTGGACAGGTGAGTTTAAAAGGAAGGCCAGGGGGGACGTTTGGTGTCATTTCCTCTCCACTCTGTGGAGATTGAGGAGGCAAAAATTTCTGCTGCTGCAACGGATGGACCTGTGGCTGAATAGGGCTTACTTCAATAGGCCTTGCATCTATCCGGGGAGAACTTTGATCCTCTGTTACGGTGGTAAGTATGGATTGGGGGATAAAAATTATTTTTTGCTCCCTTTTCATATGTTTATACCACCCTTACATGATAATCATTGTGTGTATTTTTCTCTTCCCCCCCCCCCTTTTTTTTGCTTGTTTCTTTTTCTTTTTTCTTTTGTCCTCCTTTTTTATCCTCTCTCCCTTTGCAGTGGTGGTGAGGACTTTACAAACACCAATCTTTGAATTTATTAATTCAGTCCACCCCATGGGTGGCAGGGAGGAGGAGATATATTTTTGTGCATTATATATATAGTGTGGAGGCACCCGCATTTGATGACGCCATGTAGTGCATGACCTTTCAAGCCCAGTTATTTTAGACAAGTAAGTTTTCACTATACACAATTCCATGTGGGATGGTGAGGTTTTTTGTACTATGTTTAATATCTATTTTGATCTGTTATAGATGTGATACTATTATATACCCTGAGGAAGAATGTTTTCTATCATTCGAAACGCGTCGGTTATCCGCTTCAATCTGTCATAAAAACATCTGATGATGGCAGTTCATAATGGACAGTATTTACATTATATAAATTATACATGTTTTTCATGTTTTCTTTCTTTTTTTGTACTGTAATATTTATATATTTTTGTAATAAATTTGTATCTTTTTTCAATTTTGGATTTTTCTGTTTTGTTGCCTACACAATCCCAATTATTTGAGGTTATTTCAATTGTTTGACATATCAAGGGATGATGGCAACTACATGTCACCTTACATGAGTTGAATTCTTTTCAGGCTATAAGATGATTGCCAAGACCCTGAAACTGAGCTGCAGTATGGTGGCCAAGACCATACAGCGGTTTAACAGGTCAGGTTCTACTCAGAACAGGCCTCACCATGGTCGACCGAAGAAGTTAAGGTGCACGTGCTCAGCATCACATCCAGAGATTGTCTTTGGGAAACAGACGTATAAGTGCTGCCAGCATTGCTGCAGAGGTTGAAGGGGTGTCAGTGGTCAGACCATACGCTGCACACTGCATTAAATTGGTCTGCATGGTTGTCATCCCAGAAGGAAGCCTCTTCTAAAGATGATGCACAAGAAAGCCCGCAAACAGTTTGCAAACAGTTTGCTGAAGACAAGCAGACTAAGGACATGGATTACTTGAACCATGTCCTGTGTCCTGTGGTCTTTTGAGATCAAGTATTTGGTTCAGATGGCATCAAGCGTGTGTGGCGGCAACCAGATGAGGAGTAAACAGACAAGTGTGTCCTGCCTACAGTCAAGCATGGTGGTGGGAGTGTCATGGTCTGGGGCTGCATGAGTGCTGCCAGCACTGGGGAGCTACAGTTCATTGAGGGAACCATGAATGCCAACATGTACTGTGACATACTGAAGCAGAGCATGATCACCCCTCTTCGGAGACTGGGCCGCAGGACAGTATTCCAACATGATAACGACCCCAAACACACCTTCAAGATGACCACTGCCTTGCTAAAGAAACTGAGGGTAAAGGTGATGGACAGGCCAAGCATGTCTTCAGACCTAAACCCTATTGAGCATCTGTGGGGCATCCTCAAACAGAAGGTGGAGGAGCTCAAGGTCTCTAACATCCACCCGCTTCGTGATGTCACCATGGAGGAGTAGAAGAGCACCCCTGTGACAACCTGTGAAGCTCTGGTAAACTCCATGCCCAAGAGGGTTAAGGCAGTGCTGGGAGAAAATGGTAACCACACAAAATATTGACACGTTAGTCCCAATTTGGACATTTTCACTTTTACTCACATTTTTTGCCAGTGGTTTTGACATTAATTGCTGTGTGTTGAGTTTTTTTGAGGTGACAGCAAATTTACACTGTTATACAAGCTGTACGCTCACTACTTTACATTGTAGCAAAGTGTAATTTCTTCAGTGTTGTCACATGAAAAGATATAACATATTTACAAAAATGTGAGGGATGTACTCACTTTTGTGAGCTACTGTATATGTATGTGTGTGTATATATATATATATATATATAAAAAATATATATTACCAAAAGTATTGAGACACCTGCCTTTACACACACATGAACTTTAATGGCATAAGACTTAGTTCAATATTGAGTTGACCCACCCTTTGCAGCTATAACAGCTTAACAGCTTCAACTCTTCTGGGAAGGCTTTCCACAAGATTTAGGAGTGTGTCTATGGGAATGTTTGACCATTCTTCCAGAAGGTCAGCTACTGATGTTGGACAACAAGGCCTGAATCGCAGTCTCCGCTCTAATTCATCTCAAAGGTGTTCTATCGGGTGGAGGTCAGGACTATGTGCAGGCCAGTCAAGTTCTTCCACCCCCAAACTTGCTCATCCATGTTTTTATGGACCCTGCTTTGTGCACTGGTGAGCAGTCATGTTGGAACAGGAAGGTTTCCCCTTTCCCTGCTCTCACAGCAGCTGTGGCCTCCCTGCTCTCCATGGTCATTGCGGTGGCGGCTTCACCTGCTCTCCACAGGCAGGCTTCCCCTTCCCCTGCTCTCTGCGATCATCACGGCGGCGGCTTCCCCTGCTCTCCACAGGCAGGCTTCCCCTTCCCCTGCTCTCTGCAGTCATCACGGTAGTGGCTTCCCCTGCTCTCCACAGGCAGGCCTCCCTTTCCCCTGCTCTCCACAGTCATCACTGCGGTGGCTTCCCCTGCTCTCCACAGGCAGGCTTCCCCTTCCCCTGCTCTCCATGGTAATCACAGCGGCGGCTTCCCCTGCTCTCCATAGGATAGATGAGGGCAGGTGGACTGAAGAGGAGCCCACCCCTTCTTAAAGGTACAGGAGCACACTGAGCACCCAGCATGTAGCTCAATGGCTGCAAAGGTGTCAGTGTGTTGCCTGACCAATATACAGTAATACAAAGACAGACGCCACTGCCCCCATTTATAAATGGCCATCACAGTAAGCAGCATTGGGGGGCGACATAAGGTAAAAACAAGGCCAAGGATATATCCAAGGGAAAAAGACTAAGCTTACTTACCGACCAGCTCACAGACAACTCTATTTTAAAGCCTATTAGAGCCTCTGGCTCTAATCAGGTGCTTCAACCCCCCCCCCCCCTCTAATAGACCGGCCGCCACTGCTTTTTGCTTTCTCCGATATGTCAGCAAGCCTTGGCTCTAATGCCGTGTACACACGGTCGTTTTTTGCGATGAAAAAAAACGTTGTTTTCTGTGAAGTAAAAAACAACGTTTTTGAAACGTCACTTTTCAAAGACGATGTTGCCTACACACCATCATTTTTTTCACAAAAAGCGAGGTTACGTTCACCACTCTTTTCCATTGAAGCTCGCTTCATAACTACCTTCTGGGCATGCGCGGGTTGAAAAACGTCCTTTTAAACAACGTTTTTGCTACACACGGTGACTTTTTGTGAAACAAAAAACAACGTTTTTAAAAACGACACAAAAAATTCAAGCATGTTGGAATTTTTTTTTGCCCACACACCATCAATTTAAATGACGTTTTAAAAAACACATTTTTTTTTCATCACAAAAAACGACCGTGTGTACGCGGCATAACACTTTCTTGGCAGACCACATTTTATTTCTCCATGATCTGAGCATTTCTGTCACATCATCCTCTGTCCCTGCTCTGCTTTGTGCCCCATATAAAAAGGCCACTTCTATAACCTGCCAAGCACTGTACTGCAATGCCAAGCAAGAGGCACATAAATATTCAAGACTATGGCCTAGGTTTAGAAAAGAACATCATGGAAGAAAAGTCCTGTGTGTTGCTCAAAGATGTAACAAAAAGATTCTAAAAGTCAGACGCACAAATGTAAATATAGAGAGTGCCTTATACAAATTAAAGCCCACAAACTCCAAAAAATGTTATTGAAAAGAAGACTGCATAAATATTATGACCAGTAATCTTGCCGGAAGCAAAATGCAGGCTGTGTTTCACCAGGGTGCAGGGTCAAAAGGCAGGCTGTGATTGGGTGGGGGAAGGGCCGGCCCAATATATTGTGCTGCCTGGGCCCAGGAATTAAAATTCTGCCCCCTCCTAAAAAAAAAAAATCACGCCCACCATTCATTATTTTATATCATGACAATTAAAACCAAAATTACATTTATCGGGAAGTCAGATTTACATGCAACAGTGGTGGTGGGGTTCAGACAGAGGTGGCGGCAGTGGTGGCGAGGGGGGGTTTAGACACAGGCAGAGGATAACCCTGACCCAAATTCAGTGACTCAGGTTTATCCCCGGGGCAGAGTAAAGTTTTGCCTACTTTCACTTCTAGGAACACATACTAGACGATGCTACATGGACATTCAGCCAGTGCTTGAACTTTTTATTGCCAGTGTAGCTTAGCTGTCATAGGTCAGTTATTAAGATATGATATGTAGGTACTTCCAGTCATTCTATTTGATGCAAAAGTAAAGCCAATTATGAATTTAGAAATTAATTTAGAAATTTTCCCATTTTTAGAGTAACTTTCATATTTGTTTTTCAACAAGTAACTTTATGGAAACATCACCATTTAGGCAAATACAATGAGGAAATATGACATGAACACAGCCGATTCATCCATTTATCAATGTATGTATTATATATATATATTATCATTCTATTTATGTTGATGTTCTTAGGATGATGGCGCTCATGATTTAAAAATGCAAAATACTCCGTTGGATGAATATGAAATAGAAATGTCACGGCTGGAAGAAGAGAATTCGGTTTTACGGGATTCTGTGGAACTACTAAGCAAAGAGATTTCCAAATCCCAGCAAGAGGCATTGGGGGTGAAAGAAAAGCAAAACAGGTAATGGGATTGTACATACTGTATAGTAGATGATGTAGACCAGGGGTCTCCAAACTTTATAAACAAAGGGCCAGTTTATTGTTCTTCAGACTTTAGGGGGACTTCAGTGGTAGTGGAAATTGTCCTGGCATCAGTGGGCATAAACATTGCCATATTTGGTATCAGTGGAAGGAATAGTGCCCCATCGTTGGTATCATGGGGAGGAATAATGCCCGATTATTGGTGTAAATTATGCCTCACTGTTGGGTGTCAGTTGGACGAAAAATGCCTCAAAACAGTAAGAGGAATAGTGCCCCAAGGGCCGGATAAAGGCAGACAAAGGGCCACATCTGGCCCCAGCAGGGCCACAGTTTGGAGACCACTAATGTAGACACTGCTGAAAACATAACACATTGGGGTTTATTTACTAAAACAAAAATTTGTCACAATTCTGCAGAGAAACCAAACAGCTTCCAGGTTTTATTGCCAAAGCTTAATTAAACAAGCTGAGTTTGGAGGCTGATTGGCTTCTCTGCAGAATTGTGACTCATTTTGCCCTCTCTAGCTTTAGTAAATAAACCCCATTGCATTGTTGCTGTAGACAGATTCAGCCCAAAATTTCCCTACACTACAACTTGCATTACAGCAAGAAAAACCTGTGCAATAGGTGCTATTTTTCTTAAGTGTACATTGATTTGCAAATCTACACTATATTGGCAAAAGTTTTGTGACACCTGCCTTTACACGCACAATAACTTTAATGGCATCCCAGTCTTCTTCCGTAGGGTTCAATATTGAGTTGGCCCACACTGCAGATATAACATCTTCAACTCTTCTGGGAATGCTGTCAGGAGTGTGTCATGGGAATGTTTGACCATTCTTCCAGGAACGCATTTGTGAGGTCAGGCGCTGATATGGATGAGAAGGCCTGGCTACAGACTAATGCCGCGTACACACGATCATTTTTCGGCATGAAAAAAACGCTGTTTTTCAGCATGTCCAATAAACAAAGTTTTTCCAACTTCATCATTAAAAACGGCGTTGCCCACACACCATTGTTTTTGAAAAATGATGAACAAAGCGCGGTGACGTACAACGGCACTCTAAAGGGGAAGTTCTATTCGCCTTTGGGCTGCTTTAAGCTGATTCCTTGTTAGTAAAAGAAGATTTGCGCTTTTCTGTCTGTTACAGCGTGATAAATGTGCTTACTCCATTATGAACGGTAGTTTTACCAAAACAAGCGCTCCCATCTCATAACTTGCTTCTGAGCATGCGCAGGTTTCTCACGTCATTTTAGCCCCCACACTATCATTTTTTCACAACCCGAAAAACGACATTGTTTAAAACGACATTAAAAAATGCAACATGTTCGAATTTTTTTTTTGTGAAGCCCACACACAATCATTTTAAATTACTTTTTTTTTAAAGTTTTTTTTTTTTCATGCTGAAAAATGATTGTGTGTACGCGGCATAAGACTGGGATGCTATTAAAGATCATGTGCGTGTAAAGGCAGGTGTCCCAATACTTTTGACAATATAGTGTATCTTTCTACAGGACTTTAGATTCTGCCCTCTTGTGGACATCATGTGATTTAACACTGTGAAAATATTTAAAGTGATGTAGCAGGATTCAGAAAGGTTTTACATCGGCGTATATCTCCAGATATGCCGCCGTAATTTCAAATGTGCGCCGTCGCATCTTTGCGCCGATTCACAAAGCTAGATACGTCCAAAAACATGGCTTCAGCCGTCCGACGTAACTTGCCTATGACGGCGTATCGTGGGCGCATAGTTACGCTGGACGCATTTGGCGTTCCAATTATAAATATGCAAATGAGTAAGATACGCCGATTCACAAACGTAGATGCGCCCGGCCGCTTCATATACGCGATTTGCGTAAGGCTTACGTCCGGCGTAAAGTTAAACCTGCTATAGCAGACACAGCTAATGCAAAGGTATGGGCCAGGGAACATGAATAGGGCTGTGCATAAGTGACGTTCACGTCGTAGGCATTGCGCCGACGTCTCTTAAGGAGTATATGCTGCGTGATTCTGAGCATAGTTACATAGTTACATAGTTAGTCAGGTTGAAAAAAGACACAAGTCCATCCAGTTCAACCATAAAAAAATAAATAAAAATAAAACAAAGTAAAACACAGTACATCCTCCCATACACCCAACTCCATACCCACAGTTGATCCAGAGGAAGGCAAAAAACCCCAGCAGAGCGATGATCCAATTTGCTACCGGAGGGGAAAAAATTCCTTCCTGATCCCCCGAAAGGCAATCGGATTTACCCCGGATCAACTTTACCTACAAAACTTAGTACTCAGTTATATTATGTGCATTTAGGAAAGAATCCAGGCCTCTCTTAAAGCAATCTACTGAGCTGGCCAGAACCACCTCTGGAGGGAGTCTGTTCCACATTTTCACAGCTCTTACTGTGAAGAAACCTTTCCGTATTTGGAGGTGAAATCTCTTTTCCTCCAGACGTAAAGAGTGCCCCCTTGTCCTCAGTGTTGACCTTAAAGTGAATAACTCAACACCAAGTTCACTATATGGACCTCTTATGTATTTGTACATGTTGATCATATCCCCCCTTATTCTCCTCTTCTCAAGAGTGAATAAATTCAGTTCCTCTAATCTTTCCTCATAGCTGAGCTCCTCCATGCCTCTTATCAGTTTGGTTGCCCTTCTCTGCACTTTCTCCAGTTCTCCGATATCCTTTTTGAGAACTGGTGCCCAAAACTGGACTGCATATTCCAGATGAGGTCTTACTAATGATTTGTACAGGGGCAAAATGATATCTCTATCTCTGGAGTTCATACCTCTCTTAATACAAGAAAGGACTTTGCTCGCTTTGGAAACCGCAGCTTGGCATTGCATGCCATTATTGAGCTTATGATCAACTAAAACACCCAGATCCTTCTCCACTACAGATCCCCCCAGTTGTACTCCCCCTAGCATGTATGATGCATGAATATTCTTAGCCCCCAAGTGCATAACTTTACATTTATCAACATTAAACCTCATCTGCCACTTAGTCGCCCAATTAGACAGAGCATTGAGGTCGGCTTGTAAATTGGAGACATCCTGTAAGGACATTATTCCACTGCATAGCTTGGTGTCATCTGCAAAAACAGAAATGTTACTTTTGATCTCAGACCCAATATCATTTATAAATATATTGAAAAGTAAGGGACCCAACACTGAACCTTGGGGTACACCGCTGATAACCTTGGACCATTCAGAGTAAGAATCATTGACCACAACTCTCTGAATTCTGTCTTTCAGCCAGTTTTCTATCCATTTACAAACTGATATATCTAATCCTGTAGACCTTACCTTACACATGAGCCGTGTGTGGGGAACTGTATCGAACGCTTTTGCAAAATCCAAGTATACCACGTCCACTGCCACGCCTCTGTCCAGGGTTTTACTTACCTCTTCATAAAAGGAAATCAGGTTTGTCTGACAACTTCTGTCTTTCATGAATCCATGCTGTCTGCTGCTTAAATAGTTTGTTTCCAGCAAGAACTCATCCATGTGGTCTTTTATTAAACGTTCCAGTATCTTTCCAACTATAGAAGTTAAACTAACAGGTCTATAGTTACTAGGTAAAGACTTTGTTCCCTTTTTAAATATGGGCACCACATTGGCTTTATGCCAATCCAGTGGTACTATTCCTGTCATTAATGAGTCCCTAAATATTAGATACAGTGGCTTTGAAATTTCAGAGCTCAATTCTTTTAGGATCCGTGGGTGGATGCCATCAGGTCCAGGTGCTTTATCCACCTTTATTCTGTCTAAATATTTCTGGACCATATCACTTTTGAGCCATTGTGGATTTGGGGCTGTGTCACTCCCACCCCCTATATCGACATGAGCTCCCCCATTCTCCATTGTATACACAGAGCTGAAGAAAGCATTTAATAAATTTGCCTTCTCTATGTCCTCAGTCACCCACTCTAGATTATTTTGTAAAGGGCCTACATGCTCAGACTTGACCTTTTTACTATTAATATATTTAAAGAATTTTTTGGGGTTTGTCCTACTATCTTTTGCAATCTGTCGTTCATTTTGAATTTTTGCATCCTTGATTTCCTTTTTACATATTCTATTATATTCTTTGTAACATTTAAACGACACTAGTGTTCCTTCATTTTTATATTTTTTAAAAGCTATTTTCTTATTGTTTATAGCTTTTTTAACTTTAACCGTGAGCCACGTTTTATCTGTAGCCTTTTAAACTTATTGCCCATGGGAATATACTTTGCAGTGAGGTTCCAAAGAGTCTTTTTGAAGAATTCCCATTTCTGTTCTGTGTTCATCGGTGCCAATATTCCCTCCCAGTCCAAGCCCTGGAGAGCAGTCCTCATGCTTTGAAAATTTGCTCTCTTGAAATTAAGTGTTTTTATCTTTCCTGTATGTATTTCTTGCTTATAGTTTACATTAAACATTAAACAAAATCATGTTATGATCACTGCTACCCAGGTGTTCCTTTATCTGAACATTAGTAATGAGCTCTGCATGGTTTGAGATTACCAGGTCCAACAGAGCATCATTCCTAGTTGGGGCCTCAATAAACTGGACCATAAAATTGTCCTGCAATAGGTTTTTAAATTTTTGTCCTTTAACTGTCCCAGAAATTCCATTATTCCAGTCAATTTCTGGGTAGTTAAAATCCCCCATTATTATCACCGTCCCTGCCCTTGCAGCCCTTTCCATCTGTGCAAGGAGCTGAGTCTCCACCTCCTCATTAACATTGGGTGGTCTATAACAAACTCCAATGATTAGCTTTGAACTACGCACATCTGTATGCAGTTCCACCCATAATGCTTCAACTTCATCACACTCTCCATCAACCAGGTCCTCTTTCACGCTTGCTTTGAGGTCACTTCTCACATAGAGACAGACCCCTCCACCTTTCCTTTTTACCCTGTCTTTGCGAAAGAGAGCATAGCCAGGAATATTAATAGCCCAGTCATGTGAGGATTGAAGCCAAGTTTCAGCAATACCGATTACATCATAGCTCTCCTCATGCACCAGAGCTTCCAACTCACCTGTTTTGCTTGGAAGGCTTCTGGCATTGGTGAACAAACACTTAAATGTATTGTTACATTTTTCGCTGGCGTTTTTCATATGATTCATATAATTTTTAGTAGTGCAAATGGCACTATCATTTCCAATGGCTGTTTGCAACATGGGAACTTTCTTGTCACCTGCCATAACCCCACCTCCATCTATCCCCATTCCACTCTCCATTAATGTCTGACCCCTAACTGACCTGTGTGCCCGATGTAATTCACGTTCACCCTCCCCCCTCAAGTCTAGTTTAAATACTCCTCCAGCATTCCCCTAAACCTCTCCCCCAGCACAGCAGACCCCCTTCCATTCAAGTGCAAACCATCTTTAGCATATAGGTTGCACCCCAATGAAAAGTCATCCCAGTGCTCTAGAAACCCAAATCCCTCCTTCCTACACCAGGTCTTTAGCCATGCATTCAGCTCTCTAATCTCCCCCTGCCTTTCCTGTGTTGCGCATGGCACAGGCAATATTTCAGAGAATATCACCTTGGAGGTCCTTCCCTTCATCTTGCAGCCTAGTTCTTTAAATTGATTCTTAAGGAGCCTCCACCTTCCATGTATACTGTCATTGGTTCCAACATGGACCAAGACAGCTGGGTCATGCCCAGCCCCTCCCAGTAATTTATCCACCCGGTCCACCACATGCCGAACCCTGGCACCAGGGAGACAGCAAACCATTCGGTTGAGGCGATCCTGGCAACAAATTATTCTATCAGTCCTTCTGATTATAGAATCCCCTATTACCACCAACTGTCTAGGCCTACCTGCACTCCCCTCACCACTTCTACTAGATGGGTTGCTCTCCCGGCTGTTAGGGGTAGCAGTAACATCTAGGGCTGCCACCTCTGTGTTAGCCACCTCCACATCTTCACCCAACTTGGCAAATTTGTTTTGATGCACAAACACAGGATTGGCCTTCCTTGTCTGCAAGCCCCTTCCACTCCCTCTAACTACATTAACCCATCTTCCTATCTGATAATCCTGACTTGCCCCTCCACCCTCCACATTAACCCTACTGACCACCTGCTCAGCGAGCAGAGGACCCCTTTCAAGGTTGTCCTTTCTGCCCAGTGTTGCAACTTGTTCCTCCAGATCTCTAATGCGAGCTTCCAGAAGGGCAACCTGCTCACATCTGTCACAGCGGTATCCATCCTGGAGCTGTTGCACCAATTTTGTATACATGTGACACACTGTGCACTGAGCAAAACCTTCAACCCTGCTAGCACACATTTCCCAGTTACAATATAATTACTTGTAGGAAGTTTAAGATGTTACTTACAGTTTAGAAGACTCCTGTCTTAACCTCTGTTTTCAACTCCTGTTTTTTAACTCTTCCCACTTGTGTTTAAAAATCACACTTCTGTTTAGAAAATCACTTAAGCCAGCAACATGAACTGGGAGCATGCGCTAGGATGACCAGTTCGACCGGCCATTCAATAGCATGGGGTAACGCTTAATTTAAATAGATGACGCCGACCTTCTTCCTACTTTGAATTACGCAGGCTAAGGCCGTGTACACACGATCAAATTTATCTGCTGAAACCGGTCTGACGGACCGTTTCAGCAGATAAATTCGATCGTGTGTACGGGCGAGCAGACAGGTTTTTCCAGCAGACAAATTTTAAAGTATGCTTTAAAATCTGTCTGCTGGAAACCCGTCCATCCGACATGTCCGCTGGTTAGTACACTATCCAGCGGACATATCTGTCCGCACATGCGTCGAATGGATTCGACGCATGCGTGGAAGTATTTTACTTCCTGGTTCGGTGACGTGGCGGCATCAACGTCACCGCCACGTCACCGTCCTGTCTGTAGGCGGGGATTTTGGTTTGATCGTGTGTACACGTTCAAACCAACATATCCCAGCAGACAAATCCGATCAAAACGGTCTGTCAGACCGATTTAATCGGATTTATTTAGTCGTGTGTACGCGGCCTTAGGTCGGCCAATTTACGCTACGCCACCGCAACTTATGGAGCAAGTGCTTTGTGAATACTGCACTTGCCTCTCTAAGTTGCGGCGGTGTAGCGTAAAGAAGATACGCTACGCACGCACAAAGATACGCCTCTGTACGTGAATCCGGGCCATAATGTATGTGTGTTATCTGCAGCAGAAACTGCTCTTTTTCTTTTACAGAATTGTATCAGTTGCTTGTTTGACTGTTCAAAAATGCTTTTAACAATTTTTCATTTCATGGTAAGAAATCAAGAAGAACTTAAAATGAAACAAAGAATTGAACTGGATGCATTAAGACAAAGTCACCAGCAGGAGATCCAGTCCATGGTGTCCAAATTTAGCAGCGCTCAGACTTTCCTTCAGGCAAAGATTGTTACCTTGGAAGCTGAGTAAGTTCATTCAAACCTACAGTATGACAACATACTAAGACAGGAGATGTGATCATTTTTTTTTTTTTTTTTTTTTGAGCTGTGATTTTTTATTCTACCAGATCGGTTTGTTGGAAAAAAAAGAATGAAGCTTATATGTGACAAACTGAAAAGCAGCAGAATGTCCTGGAGACATCGCCTACCCTTGTTTAACCGCCTACTCCTGGTTTACTGCACTGATTGACAAGCTGTGAGAGCATAGGGATCCTGAACTACAAGCATGCAGTGGAAATTCCTTTTTATTGTGTATTACACATATAATATTAGGATTATCACCCTCCTTGCATGCATACTACACCACTCCAAAAACTAAAAGGTAGAGATACAAGGCTTGAATTTCACCCAATTCCTGCAGGTGCTGTGGCTGCTTAAATACAATATCCGGCCAGGGCCGATCCTAGGGTCACAGGCGCCTGGGTGCAGAAATATTTCTGGCGCCCCCACATGGGCGTCTTCATTTTACCAACTCCTCCCCTTTACAAATGTTTCCACGGCAATGACAACCACAGAGATGCTCCCACACAAAGTCTTTATTAACCTGGGATCCTTACATGATCTGTTAACAATTAACAAAATTTGGGAAGGGAAGCAGAGTACTTTATTGGGATCTGAAGGGGGGCCCCTGTGATGGACACAGTGAGGGCTTCTGTTAGAGAGTCTGTTAGATGTTCGGCACCCCCACCTCTGCAGGCGCCTGGGTGCAATGCACCCTGTGCACCCTGTCTAGGATCGGCCCTGTATCCGGCTAAAGAGATTCCTCCATCTGAACTGTCCAGGATAGATGGGAAATTCAATTGATTCTGTCTTGTTCAGCCCAGGAGAAAAGCCATAAGAGTAATGCCGCGTACACACAACCGTTTTTCATGACGAGAAAAATGAAATTTTTAAAGTGGTCATTAAAAACGATCATGAGTATGCTCCAGAGCATTTTTCTCGACGTGAAAAATAGGCATTAAAAATTTAGAACGTGCTCTAATTTTTCTCGTAGTTTTTCACGTCGTGTGTAGGCTTTAACGACGGGAAAAAAACACGCATGCGCAGAAGCAAGTTATGAGACGGGAGCGCTCGTTCTGGTAAAACTATCGCTCGGAATGGAGTAAGCACATTCGTCACGCTGTAACAGACTGAAAAGCACGAAGACTGAACCTCTCACCAAACTTTTACTAACACGAAATCAGCAAAAGAAGCCCAAAGGGTGGTACCATCCGAATGGAACTTCCCCTTTATAGTGCCCTCGTACATGTTGTACGTCACGCGCTTTGCTCAAGCATTTTTTTTCAAGATCGTGTGTATGCAAGGCAGGCATGACCAGAATCACATCGAGAAAAACTTTGTTTTTTTCAATGACATTAAAAATGGTTGTGTGTACGCGGTATAAGGCTTGGCTTAGAGCATGATGTATGATTTTGTATTTCCTGAAATGGTGCAGGTGGGAATGGTGCAATATATACATATATCATATTTAAAGCACCCAAAAATTTATCTTTTTTCGGAATCCCCTCCAGTGTGACATTTGGCACCTTTCAGGGGGGAGGGTGGAGCAGATACCTGTCTAATACAGGTATTTTGCTCCCACTTCTGGGCATAGATAGCCGCGGTATCCACGGCTATCTACGCCACGTCCGGCGCCTCCTCTGTTGCCCCCCCGCTGTCTTCTACGAGACACACAGGTCCCAGAAGACAGCAGAGACCAGTAGGATCACGCAGCGCGACTTGCGCGTGCACAGTAGGGAACCAGGCTTATGAAGACACAAGGCTTCACTTCCTGATTACCTTACCGAAGATGGCGGCTGCAGCACCTGAGAGCCAAAGGGACAGATCAGCTTCGGGTGCCGACATCGTGGGCACCCTGGACAGGTAAGTGTCCATATTTTAAAAGTCAGAAGCTGCAGTATTTGTAGAATTGTCAGAACCCTGCTTTAATAAGTTGTTTTTGAAGTTGTAGTAGTAGTTGTTCTTTAAATACATTTGAAATTTCACTATGACTCAAACATTGTATAGCTGGAAAGTAATTACATATTCTTAGGCCACATATGTCAAACACAAGGCCTGTGGGCTAAATGCGGCCCTCCAGGGCTTTTCATGTGGCCCTCACACCCAGTTTTGCAGCTGGAACATGGCGGAACTCCATTCCCCCACCTCTGGCTCTCTGCCTTCGCTCCTGCTCTACATTGTCCTATGTAAACACATATCCCAGGACTTTGTATATATTTTTTTAGCAGACATCCATTGGAATAAAATGGCGGTCGTTGCAACGTTTTATGTCACACTGTCTTTGAAGTGGGGGAGTGGCGTATATACCCGCAGATTCTGTGGCTATCTATGCCCGGAAGTAGCTGCAAATACCTGTATTATACAGGTATCTGCCCCCCCGTGAAAGGTGCCAAATGTGACACCAGAGGGTTCCAAACAGCGGAAGTTCCATTTTTGGATGGAACTCCGCTTTAAGTTGTTTGCATGGTTCAGCAAGATAGTGAAGTTTTTGTACTTGATAGGCATTTCAGTAGCATTCATTCTGCAGTTTGCAATAGATCAGATGAAGAGGCCCAGGAGCAGGAACGCTGGTCAGTAAAATAAAGTTTGATCAGTAACAGTCAGCCAATCAATGTTACTGCAGAGCCAAGAGAGGTTAATCCCTACCTTTCTTGTATCAATTCAAATCCCAATTTCATGATAGAGCTCTCCAGCATTTAATTACTAAAAATGTGTTTAACCACTTAAGACCCGGACCAATATGCTGCCAAATGACCAAAGGGGTTTTTGCGATTCGGCACTGCGTCACTTTAACAGACAATTGTGCGGTCGTGCGACGTGGCTCCCAAACAAAATTTGCGTCCTTTTCTTCCCACAAATAGAGCTTTCTTTTGGTGGTATTTGATCGCCTCTGCGATTTTTATTTTTTGCGCTATATACAAAAATAGAGCGTCATTTTTGAAAAAAAAATCAATATTTTTTACTTTTTGTTATAAGAAAAATCAAATAAACTCAATTTTAGTCAAACATTTAGACCAAAATTTATTTAGCCACATGTCTTTAGTAAAAAAAAATCGCAATAAAAAAAAAAATAGCTACCTAGCGGGAACAGCGACACTAATACAGCGATCAGAAAAATTATCGCTTAGTGACGCTGGCAATAGGGAGTGAAAGGGTTAACTAGGGCAGTGATCAAGTGAACCTAACACTAACTGACTTTTACACTGCCTGTCACACTTACACTAAATACAGTAATCATACATGTATGATTACTGCATTCAGTGACACTGTGACAGGGGGAGGGGGGGGGGGGGCGATCGCGGGGGTTAAATGTGTTTTTTGTGTAGTGTAGGTGCAGTGTAGTGTTGTGCAGACTTACTTGTGTTGTGATCTCTCCTCAGCGGCGGTTGAAAAAAACCACCGAGGAAGAGATCACGTCGCTTCCTCCTTCCTGTGTTTACACAGAAGGAGGAAGTGCACTGCAGGGGGAGCGCGCGCATTGGCTGAGAGCGATCCGGAGGGGGCGGACAAAAACGAATAGCCGCCCCCTCTTGTCGGATCGCTCCTGCAGCCGCGCGGACCGCCGCATGTACGGGGGGGGGGGGGGTCCGATCGGACCCTCGATCCCCCCCAAGGCACCAACGTATATATACGTTGATGTGCCTGTCGGTGCCATTCTGCCGACGTAAATGTACATGCTGCCGTCCTTAAGTGGTTAAAGGATCACTAAAGGATTTTTTTTTTTTAGCTAAATAGCTTCCTTTACCTTACTTCAGTACTGGTTTCATGTCCTCATTGTTCGGTTTTTTTTTTTGCTTTGAAGTTTCTGTAATCCTGCTCTGTTCTCCACACTTCCTGCTTGTCTGTTTCCTGGGAGCTTTCTCACGATGGTCTAAGCTGTCATTACTGTGTGTCTAAAACTTCCCAGAACCAATCAGATTCATTTTAAAAACAAAACACTGCCCTGGATTTGTTTGTTTTTGTTCTGTGTGTCTATTTCTACTTCACAGAAACATGAAGCCAGTTCAAAAGTGAAAGTAACCTGCAGGCACATTATATGATTGATTTTTATCTATTTTTAACCACTTGCTTACTGGGCACTTAAACACCCTTCCTGCCCAGAGCAATTTTCAGCTTTCAGCACTCTCACACTTTGAATGATAATTACTCAGTCATGCAACACTATACCTAAATGATTTTTTTGTCCTTTTCTTCCCACAAATAGAGCTTTCTTTTGGTGGTATTTGATCATCTCTGGGTTTTTTATTTTTTGCGCTATTAATAAAAAAAGACCGAAAATTTTGAAAAAAAAAGATTTTTTCTTAGTTTCTGTGATAAAATTTTGCAAATTATTAATTTTTCTTCATAAATTTTGGCCACAATTTATACTGCTACATGTCTTTGATAAAAATAACCCAAAAGTTTTCGAAATTATTTGGTCTGTGTGAAAATTTTAGAGTCTACAAGCTATAGTGCAAATCATAAAAAATTATCACATCTGATTACACCTGATGTACTGAAGGCCTATCTCATTTCTTGAGACCCCAACAAGCCAGGAAAGTACAAATTCCCCCCAAATAACCCCATTTTGGAAAGTAAACATTCCAAGGTATTTATTAAGAGGCATGGTGAGGTATTTGAAGTTGTAATTTTTTCCCACAATACTTTGCAAAATTAAGATTTTTATTTTTTATTTAAAAATGTTCTCAAAATTGTCATTGTAATAGCTTATTTCTCTCACATGGCATGTGCATACCACAAATTACACCCCAAAATACATTCTGCTACTCCTCCTGAGTAAAACGATACCCCATGTGTGAGACTTTTTCACTGCCTGGCCACATACGGAGGCCCAACATGCAGGAAGCGCCATCAGGGGTTTTAGGAGCATAAATTGCACATCTAACTAGTTGACTACCTATTACACTTTTGAAGGCCCTGGAACACCAGGATAATGAAATTACCCACAAAATGACCCCATTTTGGAAAGCTAACACCCCAACGTATAATCTATGAGGCATAATGAGTCTTTTGAACGGTTCATTGTTTTCCAGAAGTTTTTGGAACACGTGGAAAAAAAATGAAAACGCATTTTTTTTACACAAAGTTGTCAGTTTCTAAGATATTTCCAACACATAGCATTTAGATAGCAAAAATGACACCCCAAAATACATTCTGCTACTCCTCCTGAGTAAAACGATACCCCATGTGTGAGACTTCTACACAGCCTGACCACATACAGAGATCAAACATGCAAGGAACACAATCCGGTGTTCCAGAGACACATACCAAGAGTTACACCCCAAAATACATTATGCTGAGCAAAGCGTAAACAAAAGATTACCTGTGGTAATAGTAGCGCAGTTCTACACAGCAGGATAGCACTGGTCCAGGCAGCAGGCAGGGACTTGGTCAGCAACGGCATACACAATTGTCCAGGCAGGGATACTGTCCCGTCAGGGTTAGTGCAGGTGGTCAGTTCATGCACCAGGCAGAGGCATGATGGCATAGGTCCTACAGGCAGAAGTAGGGCCTCGTTCAGGACAGAATGGGGACAGGGGTGGAGGCTTCTCCCACCCAAATCTCTTTGAAGCCTCCGGGCAACCAGACCCTAATCTAGAATGAGAAAACAAAAACAATTGTTTTCTTCATCCAGAAAAACAAATTCTGGAGCCCCTCACATATGTGAGACCCCTGTGCTATGAATCCCACTAGTCCACTGGCAGGGTAAAAGATCAGTCCAAGAGGCAGGCAAAAAGAATGGTCAAACAGTCCAGGGTCAGTTCCAGATCAGGCAGAGGTATAAACAGAATCGGTAGGCATAATCGTGGTCAAATAACAGTCCAGGGTCAGTTCCAGATCAGGCAGAGGTATAAACAGAATCGGTAGGCATAAGCGTGGTCAAATAACAGTCCAGGGTCAGTTCCAGATCAGGCAGAGGTATAAACAGAATCGGTAGGCAGAATCGTGGTCAAATAACAAGCCGGGGTCATAAGCAGAGGTATAAGGGGTGTGAAGGTAAATGGCAGAAAGTGACTAATAATTTAGTGAGGTATAGTAACGGGCAAAACAACCAACTACGCAGAGGGCTGGTTGGGAAGGGCATTTAGGACAATAATAAATGGTGTCTCTTCTCACTCCTGCTTTGGAGCACACCTTGCATCTTTTTTGGCATTTATGGCCAGTTGGTCTGGGAGGGAGTTCATCTGGAAAGTGGCGCTCGTTGAGTCGGCTAACCACATCAGATCGAATGTATGCTGGTGGGTTGCTGGGGTATAAAAGGGCAGTGGTGATTTCCTCCAGGTAGAAAAGGTAGGGTTTGGGTCTTGGAGTGGATTTCCGATATATCACATATGTGTTGTACGCGGCCAAATTGAACAAATAAATTGTAACTTTTTTATACCACTGGTATGATCTTCTTGTAGAAAGGTAGGGTTCCAGCATCTGGTCGTTCAAATCGACACCCCCCATGAACTTATTGTAGTCATAAATGCATTTTGGTTTCTGGATTAGCCCATTCCTTGTTCTGGTCTCAACGAATGTGTTGTTGTGGATGGTAGAAAGCACGTACACATCCCTTTTGTCCCTCCATTTCACAGCCAGAACTTCCTCTGTACGTAAACTCGCCGTCTCCCCTTTTTCTAATTTTTTGACGACAAGACTTTGAGGAAAGCCCTTCCGGTTCGATTGCACGGTGCCGCATGCTGGGTTTTTTTTTTGGAAAAGGTTTCGGAACAGGGGCAAACTTGTGTAGAAATTGTCCACATATAAGTGGTATCCTTTCTCCAGGAGTGGGTTCAGGAGTTGCCAAACAATTTTCCCGCTGGTTCCTACGTAGTCTGGACAATTAGGGGGGTGTAGCTGGCTGTCCTTTCCTTCGTATACGTTGAAGGCATACGTATAACCTGTGGTTCGGTCACATAATTTATAGAGCTTCACCCCATAGCGGGCCCTTTTACTGGGAATGAATTGTTTTATGCCCAGCCTGCCAGAAAATTTTACTAAGGATTCGTCTACACATATTTGTTGGTCCCGGGTAAACAACTGGGGGAAAATTTCGGAAAAATAATTAAGAAGTGGCCGAATTTTATAAAGTTTATCAAAACTTGGGTCATTTCGGGGAGGGCACTGGGTATTGTCGTTGTAGTGTAGGAATCTCATTATCAATTGATATCTGGACCTGGGCATTTTTGAGGAAAAGATGGGCATGTGGTAGATGGGGCGGTTTGACCAATAGGCACGTAGCTGGTTTTTGTGGTTTAGTCCCATACAGAATATGAGGCCCAAATTTTTTTTAAACTCTTCCACTGTTAGGGCTCTCCACTCGAAGGGACGGGCATAATGGGATGTGGGGTTACTGGAAATAAATTGTTCTGCATAAAGATTGCACTGGGTAACAATTGAGGCAAGCATGTTGTCGGTGAAAATTAAATTAAAAAAGTTAATCGGGGAAAAATTTTCTGTGTCCACCTGGACTCCTGGCTGGGCAGTGAAGGGGGGAATGTTGGCTTCTCCTGAATTAGAAGGAAGCCACAGGGGGTTCTGAAGGGAATAGGGAAGGCTGGCATGGGACCTAACCCTTTGGGACTGAGGTGACACCCCACTGGTACGTGACCTTGCTTGCTGAGGTATTGCGGTACTGGTGGATGGCACAGCGGTGCTGGTGGATGGCACTGCTTCCTTAGCAATACGCCTTCTTCTGGCGGGTGGACCCTCCTCCTCCTCTTCTTCTTCTTCCTCGTCCTCCTCTTCTTCTTCCTCCTCGTCCTCCTCCTCGGATGTCTCTTCTCCACTGCTGACTATTGGCTCATAGGTGACGTCAGATTCGTTGTCGGAATTTTCAGGGGAATCCGAATCGCAGAGCTCCCCGTTGCTCTCGTCAGCCGCCATAATTTCATATGCCTCCTCGAGTGAAAAGGATCTTTTAGCCATTGTTGGCACTGATGACACTGACAGGTGGCACTGACGGCAAATGGCACGGACTGATGGCAGATGGCACTGATGGCAGGTAGCACTGATGGCAGGTAGCACTAATGGCAGATAGCACTGATGACAGATAGCACTGATGACAGATGGCACTGATGACAGATGGCACTGATGGCAGATGGCACGGGCAGATAGCACTGATGGCAGGTGGCACAGGCAGATGGCACAGGCAGGTGGCACTGATGGTAGATTGCACTGGCAGGTGGCACTGATGGGAGATTGCACTGGCAGGTGACACTGATGGCAAATTACACTAATTGCAGGTAGGACTAATGGCAGCTGGCACGGGCGGATGGCACGGATGGCAGATGGCACCGATGACACGGGCAGATGGCACGGGCAGATGGCACGGGCAGATAGCACTGATGACAGATGGCACTGATGGCAGATGGCACGGGCAGGTGGCACGGGCAGGTGGCACGGGCAGGTGGCACTGATGGCAGATGGCACAGGCAGGTGGCACAGGCAGGTGGCACTGATGGTAGATTGCACTGGCAGGTGGCACTGATGGTAGATTGCACTGGCAGGTGACACTGATGGCAGATTGCACTGATGGCAGATGGCACTTACGGCAGATGGCAGGTGGCACTGATGGCAGGGGCAGGTGGCACTGATGGCAGGGGCAGGTGGCACTGATGGCAGGGGCAGATGGCACTGATGGCAGGGGCAGATGGCACTGGGGGCAGGTGGCACTGATGGCAGGGACAGGTGGCACAGGCTGTTTTCACTGGCAGGTGGCACTGGCAGAGACACTGGCGCTGTTTTTAAACTTTAACTTTTTTTTTTTAAACTTACTGTAACCGCTGTCACTCTCTTTCTCTCCTCACACGCTGTGTGTGAGGAGAGAAAGCCGGCGATGAGAGATGATCTCATTTGTTTACAATTGAGATCATCTCTCATTGGACAGCAGGATCGAGTGCTGAATGGCCTCTGCGATTGGCCATTCAGCACGATCTGTGATTGGCTGTGTCCAAGGGACACGGCCAACACAGTTTCTCGCCGATGCGCACTCACGGGGACGCGCAGGGAGCAGGGAAAGGCTGTCACGTCCAAAGACGTCAACCCGGCGCCTCAGGTTTGCGCTGTTCACGTCTTTGGACGTGACAGGGAAACAAAGTGGTTAATCATTTTGAAAAGGAATCAGTTAACTTTTATGTCTCTATACCCTGTTAACAGTCATTTCAGTAAAAAAAAAAGTGTTTTCCTTTAGTGACCCTTTAATGTGGTTTAGCTGTCAATCTAATAGGGAACATCTAAATAAATGAGAAATAAGGCAGCACACATTATTGACATCATTTGTTATAGCCGTTCTTTTTTTTTTCTTTTTTTTTAAGATTATGACATTTGTGCACTTTTTACAGATACATATTGGGTTAACTTTTGCTGGTAGAAATAGAATCCTAATTTCTAAATACCGAAAGTAAAAATAAGTAATTTGTTTTTAGGGATCAGGTTCTTGCATTTGGGATTTCTGTATTGCTGAAAGATAAAGACATATCTGTAGCTGATCATATTTCAGACTTCAAACTGTTTCCTTCGTTTTTGTACACAGGCTGAAGGAGATGGAAGATAAGGCAAAGAAGCAGTATCAGGTGGAAGAACTGCAGCTTATAAACAGCTTGCAGGATAAACTGACTGATAAAGATCAAATTATTAAACACCTGCTGGTAAGTACACCATTATTTTATCTTTCGGATTTTACTTTTTTTTTAAAAGGATTGGGATAAATTAAGTTTAGATCCTCTGCTCCCCCACGTTTTCATAAAACAGTCACAGTCCTGGGCTGGCTGTTTATTGGAGCAGTCCAGGACGGGGTTCTAGATACACTATTTACTAAAAGTATTGGGACGCCTGCCTTTGCACACACATCAACTTTAATGGCATCCCAGTCTTAGTCCGTGGGGTACAATATTAAGTTGACCCACTCTTTTCAGCTATACTGTAACAGCTTTAACTCTTCTGGGAAGACTGTCCACAAGGTTTAGGATTGTGTCTATAGGAATTTGTGGGATCAGGCATTGATGTTGGACGATTCATTCCAAAGGTGTTCAGTCTGGTTGAGGTCAGGATTCTGTGCAGGCCAGTGAAGTTTCTCTACCCCAAACTTGCTCATCCATGTCTTCATGGACCTTGCCTTTTTATAATATTCTCTTTATTGATCTTTTTCAACATTACATACTTACAATACAATATAAAAAAAATACTAAAAACACAAATAAATACAGACAAACATCAAGGGTCGCAATATAACCCTTTTATAAAATGTTACTAATATTTGTAGTGATTATTATTATACTATACTGGGGCATCCCCTTACCCTATGTAATATAATTTAAGGGAGACGAAAATATTTAAAAGGAGGATAGATAAAAGAAAGAGGAAGGGCAGAGTAAAATCAAAGACAGAGGAGAAAGAGATAAGGGAGAGAGAGACACTGGAGAGGTGAACCTTATCCCCCCTGTCCTCTCCCAAATAAAAACACCCCAACCCCCCCCCCCCCCCCAGTACATGTGAACAATAAAAAAAAGGAGAAAAAACCCACCCAACCCTTATTTTAAATGTATGTGTGTATATATAAACTTGCATAAAAGAAAGGGGAGAGTGGGGGGGTTATGTGCCCAGAATCCCCAGTACACGTGAACAATCTAAAAAAAAGGGGGGGATATATAATCTTATACATACATATACACATATGTATTCCCATAAGAAGGCCTCCCACGCCTAGCCTATGTATGTGAGAAAAGAGAGGGGAAATATATACTCCTCAGAATTCCCAGTGTAAGCGTACAATCTAATATGTGTAAAACACAAAACAAAAAAAAACACCCCAACCCTTGTTTTAAATGTATGTGCATATATAAACATGGACCTTGCCTTGGTGACTCTCATGTGACGCTCTCCTCTTTCTTCCCCAATGTAACACCTGAGTAACCAATCGTCAGGCCTGGTCCGTGTAGTATGGGGGTGGGGAGAGAGTCCAAATCTCAGTTTCGACTGTAACTGAATCCACTTGGAGCTTACACAGGCTTCTCTTCACTTGTGAAGGAAAGAGCATTAAAAGAATAGAAGTAAGGTGAGTAAAAGCAGCCAAGGGTCAGTAAATTGACCTTGCCAATAAAAAGAGAAAGGTTCAATTACAGAGGGGGGAAAAAAAAGATAATTTTTTGAGTTTTACCAGTTAAGATACATACTAGACATGTGCATTAGTTTTCGTCCGAATGCATTTTCTTTCAAATTTCGGGTATTTTCGTTATCGTTTTAACAAATGAAAACAGTCCAAAAAGATCTGACATTAACCACTTTAGCCCCGGACCATATTGCTGGCCAATAACCGGGCCACTTTTTGCAATTGCACGGTCGTGCGACGTGGATCCCAAACAAAATTGGCATCCTTTTTTCCCCACAAAAGCTTTCTTTTGGTGGTATTTGATGACCTCTGCGGTTTTTATTTTTTGCGCTATAAATAAAAATAGAGCAACAATTTTGAAAAAATCTGAATATTTTTTACTTTTTGCTGTAATAAATATCCCCAAAAATATATATAAAAAAACTATTTTTTTTCTCAGTTTAGGCCAATATGTATTCTTCTACATATTTTTCGTAAAAAAAATTGCAATACGCGTTTATTGATTGGTTTGCGCAAAAGTTATAGCATCTACAAAATAGGGCATAGTTTTATGGCATTTTTATTAATATTTTTTTTTTTTTACTAGTAATGGCGTCGATCAGCAATTTTTATTGGTACTGCGATCTTATGGCGGAAACTTCGGACACTTTTGACACATTTTTAGGACCATTGGCATTTTTATAGCGATCAGTGCTATAAAAATGCATTGATTACTATAAAAAATGCCACTGGCAGGGAAGGGGTTAACACTAGGGGGTGAGGAAGGGGTTAAGTATGTTCCCTAGGTGTGTTCTAACTGAAGGGGGGGTGGGACTGACTAGGGAAAATGACTGATCGTTGTTCATACATTGACAGTGTTGGGGTAGACCATTCGACATGAATAACGAAGCAGCGAAAAACATACAACCGTTGAATCTGTCATTGAAGGCTTATGGTGTCTGTCGAAAGTTCTAAGAAGATTCGACGGAGCAGCTAAACTGTACAACGCAATCGTACATTTCCGGTCAAATGCTCCGCCCACAAGCTATAGTAGAATTTAAATGTTGGTTGACTAGTAATAATAATTGATAAATATAATTATTACTAGTGTCATACAACATTAGAATTATTTTATAGCTTGTAGGCGGAACTTTCGACAGGAAATGTACGATTGTAGCTTCGTACAGTTTAGCTGCTCCGTCGAATCTTCTTAGAACATTCGACAGCCATTAATTCGGATTTTCGGACTAATGCATTTTTTTTAACGAAACAAAATAAATAAAAACAAATTCCGGGAATAACTAAATAAATAGATTTTTCAGACGAAAACAAAATTCAGAAAACAAAATATTTCAGTGTGCACATGTATAATACATACTGCTTAGAGCAGACAACAAGTGATAATATGCTGGTTTTTAATATACAGGCAGTCCCCGGATACAAACAAGATAGAGTTCTGTAGGTTTTTTCTTAAGTTAAATTTGTATTTAAGTCGAAACAGGTACATTTTTTAAGTGTTACTCCAGCCGGAAAAAAAAAAGTATACTTTTTGGATAGCATAGGGAAGGGTTATCACCCCTGTAACATTTATTTTGCTGTCCCGTTCAGAAGATTTCACCTGACTTTCTGTCTGTGGGACAATTGGATTTTGAAAATTTTGGGTTGTCGTGGAAACAAGGATTGGAGATTAAAGCTTCAGTGGAGACACCTTTTTCCTATGATAGCTCTTACAGGGGTGAATTTCCCTTCCTAGGGGGAGATTTCCTCTCACTTTCTCTTGTTTCCCTCCATTTGTAAGTAGGAGCCGTTTGTGAGCCGTATGTAAATTAGATGTTTGTAATTAGAGGACCGCCTGTACTATACTATTACTATACTAATTTAATGGTAAAGTGGAAAGTCTGCAATATTCACCTCCCCACCTGTGAACTCCCTCGCTGGCGCAGTCATCTTTGCCAAGACTTATTTTGGGTTTAGCTCCTTCGGCCACCCTGATTGGCTGACCTGGGGTGACTTAACACTTGTGCATGCACATGGTTGTTAATTCATCTCGCCACCAAAGCATGCCAAGTATGGACATTCTAAAGAAGTTTGCAAACAGGAAGGTAAGAAGCCTTTATTGCAAAAGAGACATTGGGGTGGATTTACTGAAACCGAAGAGTGCAAAATCTGGTGCAGCTGTGCATAGTAACCAATCAGCTTCCAGGATTTATTGTCAAAGATTAATTGAACAAGCTGATATTAGAAGTTGATTGTCTACTATGCACAAGTGCACCAGATTTTGCAATCTCCAGTTTTAGTAAATCAACCCCATAGTCAATGGGATTCATAAAGTGTGTTGTGGACATGGCCACTCTTTAGAATTGCATCGATCCTCTGCATGACAAGTGTTGGTGGGGGTGATAGGTTCATGTACGTCTGCTTGTTGCTACAGGTAACAGAACTCTCCATCCCAAACTTTGCTTACATGCTGTCATCAAATCGGTGGAGTTCAGTGTCATTCAATGCAGTATATTTCAGGCCCGAGGCTGCGTATGAAAGGGCAGTATCGGGACAGGAAAAGAGGAGTGGCTAGTAGAGGGAGCAGTGTTGCGTGGCTTGTAACATGATTATGCAAATATGGCAATGGTCATATTTAGGAAGCAATGTCACCAGCACCCTCACTCCTTTGTTTACTTGCACCTGTTGGCTTGGGAATCGCTCAGTCAGCAGCTGAAATGGGCAAGGAATGAGTGTTCAAATAATATGCTGACTTCAGAGAAACCAGGGAACCTTGTGCAGGAAGCTGTCTCAATGCCTTACTTGGAGCACTGGCATCTACCTGTATGCCTACTAGGAGTTTTTTTTATTATTGCCAGTTTGAAAATCTGTAAACTGGTGGTAGTAAGAATTACGTAAATCAGGCGCATATATTGCAAAACTGTAAAATATTCCTTAGGCACGTCACTTTAAAGGAGCCATATCAATAAAGAAGTGTTGGAACCTCTTGGAATCCCTTTGTATATCTCTTCTGCAATAAAAAGCTTTCTTGAAAATTCCTTTTTCATATCTACAGTTTTGTAAGTATCAGAAACATTTCCTTGGCTGTGTTAACAGTGATATATTTCTGATATAGTAGCTTTGCTGGCTTCAGGCGGCGTGCCTTTAAGCCCTAACTTAACACTGTTTGTTTATCAGTGGTAAACAGTTATTTAAACAGCATTGTTTATAAACGGCACTACAAAAAGCACCACCAGACAACGGTTGCGCCAATATTCACAGGCACAGTGTACAGAGCCAACCTGGGTGGCTCTGTACATTGTGGTTGCTGTGATTGGTCATAGAAAGACCACCTCCCTTATCTCGCACATCTGCATATTAACCTATTCATCTCTATTCTCCTGCTGTTTGTGCTCTGTATAATAACCCTTTTATCTTCTCCGCCCTCTGTGTATGACCTGTATGTGCTTTATCTAATGCATATTTGCTAATCCCTTGCATAATGTTTTATCCCCCTCAATACCAGCACCTGTCCTCATTTTCTAAAAAATGTGCCAAAAATGAGATCACCATTGGGTATCTAATTTCCAAAACAAGGGTCTTTTTGGGGGTGGTATTTTTTGGGGGTGGTATTTTTATTTTAAGTAAAGTAAACATTTTAAGTAAAGATAACAGTTTTCTTTCAGTTTTTCGTCTTTTTTCATTTAGATATTCTCTTAAAAAAAAAATTTGGGTACATTATGGAGTAATTGTCAGTCAAACACAACAACCAACCACAGCACTTGAAACTCAAAAATTGTAAAAAGGGGCATTACATACTGGCACTCGAATGATTATCGTATCTTTAGGCAAAACCTTTTTTGGGTTTAGCTAGAGTGGGAAGGTTGGATTCTCTTTAGAGTTTTTATTGCTGTCTGTGACCCCCCCCCCCCCTTTGTTTGTACTCATGACAATTGTCGGTGACAAAGAAATTGAGGGGTCAGTCCAAAACTTTAGAGTTGCCCCCAGAAAGGGAGTTAAAGGGTATGTAAAGGTTAAAAAAAATGTTTTAAATAACAAACATGTCATACTTACCTCCACTGTGCAGCTCGTTTTGCACAGAGTGGCCCCGAACCTGGTCTTCTGGGGTCCCTTGGCGGCTGTCTCGGCTCCCCCTCGCAAGAACTCATCAGCTTCATGCGATTGAGCTTGCATGGTGATGGGTTCTTGCGGGCATGCTCCTGTGATACAGCAGGCGGCCATAGCCGTTCACTGTATCACTTGGCCCCGCCCCCCCGATGCGCCGCATCATTGAATGTGATTGACCGTAGCGCCAGCCAATGGCTGTGCTGCTTTCAATTAACAAATGAATGAGCTGAGAAGCCCGGCTGAGAAGCAAGCGCGTTCACGGCGCAGGACTTTGGAGGGGTCAAGTAAGTAAACAGGGGGGCTGGGAGGCCGCTAATCCACAGATCTTTTTTCACCTCAATGCATAGAATGCATTAAGGTGAAAAAACTTTTACCTTTACAATCCCTTTAAGGGATACCTGTTCCAGGGTCAACTAAGATGGGAATTTTCACTCTGAGAGATTTCCTGTAACGTCCTGTTGAGACTCTGGAAAATTAACTGAATGAAAATGTCCTCAATAATTACACAAACGACCTTACATGGGTTTTAATCCTTCCCTAATCTGTCCTAAACTAAATAAAAAAGTAACTTTAGATTCACTTTAATAGTATTAATTATGCCAAGGATATCAATAAGACAGATTATGGGTAATTAAAGTGTTACTAAACCCAGGACCGTTCATTCACAATACCTGTTCTCTCACAGTACACAGAACATGGAAATGCAATTATTTTACTAAATATAAACTACTAAATACCCTTTCTCATCAGCAGTATATAGCAAGCTTATGACCTCTATGAGTGTCTGATTAAAGCTTGTAGGAGGAGACTCTGACTGTCGTATAAGGATACAGGACCCTTGACCCTCGGTCTGACAGTGCTAATTGGCCCTGTGCTGATCACATGAACCCCTCCCAAAAAAAAAGATCAAACACAGCCTTTTTATACAATGAGGATTAACCCCTTAGGTTCCACAGTGAGTATATTTACTGTTGTGGGTTAAGTAACACTTTAATGTTTTTTCTACTCTATATGCATTTTACAGATGCACTTGCTTAACAATATGCTAGTTTCAGCACATTTACATTATCGGGGAAAAAATAATGGTTTAAGCTGGGCGACAAATGCAGTCTTGATATCTTTAAAATGGAGTTCGGCATTGTCGTTATCCTTTCTTTTGGCACAATCTTTTCCACAGTGTGGTTTTACAAAACAACCATTAGAGGGAACACATTCCAGTTCATAAAATGAAGATTTATAGCATTATTTTTTTTTTTTAGGAAATTCAGAACTTTGATGATGACCTTGCAATGCCACTTATTCAGGAAACACATAGAAGTCAGTCATTTTCCTGCAATCCAAATGGTGGCAGTTTAACGCCCACAATGAAGGTAAAACCCTAAAATACTGTACTTCACTGTTTAAAGGTAATCTATGATTCTACTGTTATTTGTGCTTGTATGTGACTGATCACCTAAATGTGTATATTTTCAAAATGTGCCAAATGTACAGTAAATAATATTATTAATATTTTTTAGCGAATTGAAGAGCTCAATAAATTGAATGAAAAAGGAAGCCATAGACATCTACTGATCCTTAACATAGCCCCGTTATGAAAGAAATATGGGGGCTTCTATTGATAGATTTCTTCTGAAAAATTCTTGTTGACTGGCTTGTTCTGACATTAATTATTTTTGAGTCACAGACCTGGAACATGCATTCTATAACCACTTCCATACCGGGCACTTACGCACCTTCCCGCCCAAGCCAATTTTCAGCTTTCAGCACTGTCGCAATTTGAATGACAATTGCGCGGTCATGCTACACTGCACCCAAACAAAATTGGCGTCCTTTTTTCCCCACAAATAGAGCTTTCTTTTGGTGGTATTTGATCACCTCTGCGGTTTTTTTTTTTTGCGCAACAACTAAAAATAGAGCGAAGATTTTGAAAAAAAAAAATGTTTTTATTTTTTTCTGTTAATTTTTTTGTAAATGAGTATGTTTTCTCTTTCAATTACGGGCACTGATATGGTGGCACTGATGGGCACCGATGAGGTGGCACTGATGGGCACCGATGAGGTAGTTCTGATGGGCACCGATTAGGTAGCACTGATGGGCACTGATAGGCGGCGCTGGTATGGGGCACTCATGGGCGGCACTGATGGGCACTCATGGGCGGCACTGATGGGCACTCATAGGCGGCACAGGTGGGCACTCATAGGCGGCACAGGTGGGCACTCATAGGCGGCACAGGTGGGCACTGATAGGCGGCACAGGTGGGCACTGATAGGCGGCACAGGTGGGCACTGATAGGCGGCACAGGTGGGCACTGATAGGCGGCACAGGTGGGCACTGATAGGTGGGCACTGGGCATGGATTGGCACTGTGGGGTGGCACTGACAGACACTGGGGTGGCACTGATGATCACTGAGGGGTGGCACTGATGGATCAATGTTGCCAATCAGTGCCCATGTGTGGGCACTGATTGGCATCTTTTTTTTTACTGCCCCCTTTTTTTTTTTTTTTGCTGACTTATTTTTTTTTTGACATTTTTTTTTTTTTTTTTGACATTTTTTTTGTATTTTTTTAGTTCCCTGGTGGTCTAGTGTGGCGATCCGAGGGGGGGCTGCGCTGATAAACAATCAGCGCGAACCCCCCCTGTCAGGAGAGCCGCTGATCGGCTCTCCTCTACACGCGTCTGTCAGACGCGAGTGAGGAAGAGCCGTCGGCGGCTCTTCCTGTTTACATCGTGATCAGCCGTGATTGGACACGGCTGATCACGTGGTAACGAGGCTCCACCGGAGACTCGTTACCGAGATCGGAGGTGCAGGGTGTCAGACTGACACCCCGCATCACCGATCGCCGCGCTGCGCGCCCGCACGGGCGCGTGCGGCATGAAATCGTGCAGGCCGTTTGAGAACGGCCTGTCACGATTTCATAACCACTTCCCGGACGTAAATCGGCTATTGGCCGGGCGGGAAGTGGATAAATAAGTATCAGAATTCTTTATCTCTATGCTTGTTTCAGATCAGTAACTCAAGAAGCATTGAAGCTAATGCACCAGAATGACAGCCAGGCAACAATCATTCTCTCATGACAGATCTCCTCTAAAGCAAAGTGTTTTGCCCATGTAGATTCACTTGAAAGTGAAGTGTGGTTATACTTCAGGCTGGGTTCATATATGTGCGAATTGGAAGAGGTTTCACTGCATCCATTTTGCATGACATGCGAGTGTGTCCGACTCTCAATGGAGCCAGTTCACACAGGTCCGGGGCAACCGTGGTGCAGATTGCAAAAGGGTCCTGTGCATTTTTGGAACCAGTTCAGGTGCAAATTCAGGCAAAAATTCAGACCTAATTCGCACCTGAACCGGTTAACAGAAACGCACCAGACCCCAGGCATGAAACCGCAGACGCACATGTGAACTCGGCCTTAACCTCTTGCTGACCAGATAATGCATATGTGCAGTGAGTGAGAGCCTATGCAACGCACAAATGTGTCCATGGTAGCTGAGAATTCTGTGCTCAGAATAAATTCATTGCACATTCCTAGCACGGTGACTGAGCTGTCACAGACAGTTCAGTCTCTGTTTATGATTCCAATCATGTGACCACTGTGAGAGCCTCCCGGGGTTTACACTTGGGTAAAGAAGTGTAAACCAATTGAACTATTGAACAGTGGTGTTCAGTTTTTCTTACTGTTTTACATTACAACCCATGGAATATGTGTAGATACACTGGGGTGTAGAAGATGCCTGCATAATAACCAGATCACTTACACCAATATCACTACAATACTATTGTATTTATTATTATTCATATTATACAGGATTTATATAGTGCCAACAGTTTGCGCAGCACTTTACATCGGGGAAGACAGTACAATTACAATACAACCTTTTGGCTTCAGTATTATCTTTCCACCTTCCCCAGAGGTATTTTTGAGTCAGTGATTCTCACACTTCTAAAAGCTTGTAAATCCACCCCTTGCAAGGTCTACTATTTTAAATCGAAGGCTTACTTCTCATAGTGCGTGAAAAAAAAGGTTCACCCCAGGAAACACTCCATGAGACTCATCCTGACCTTTTTGCAATCATGTGCAATCTTTAATATATTTTTAATGAGTTAAAGTAAGGTGGTTATACTCTATAATATGTGTATATATATATATATATATATATATATATATATATATATATATATATATAAAATTATATTTGTTAGAAATTTTGTATATAGCTCTACAGAACAGACAGACAGTACACAGTCCACATGGGCTTTGCTGCTTAACTGGAGACAGGTAACAGGATTTTTTTTCAGGATAAGACAGAGAATAGTCATAGATGCAGCAAAAAAACGTATAAACACTGCCATCTACTGACTGAAGAATATATCTGCAGTTGTACAAAAATACAGTTTTACCGGGTGTGAACCCACATCTCTCCACGCCCAATTTTGCATGCCTGTTCCTAGCTGTTGGGATGCAGATCTTCAATATTTTTGTTTATTCACATATAGTATATCTGATGATTTATTTGGTTTTATGTGTATTTAATAATATTTTTTCCATTTATTTATTGTAAAATATTAATAAGTTCCTGAAGAAGCGTCATATGGCAAAACATGTCAAGCTTGAACCCAAAAAATGTATATTCTGCCCCTACTCTGTTAACCACTTGCATACTGGGCACTTACACCCCCCTCCTGCCCAGGTAAAATTTCAGCTTGCGGCACTGCGTCGCTTTAACTGACAATTGCGCGGTCGTGCGACGTGGCTCCCAAACAAAATGTACGTCCTTTTTTCCCCACAAGTAGAGCTTTCTTTTGGTGGTATTTGATCGCCTGTGCGATTTTTATTTTTAAACAAAAAAGAGCGACAATTTTGAAGAAAAATACAATATTTTTTACTTGTTGCTATAATAAATATCCCAATTAAAAACACATTTTTTTTTCTCAGTTTAGGGCGATACGTAGTCTTCTACATATTTTTGGTAAAAAAAAAAAAAAAAAAAATCGCAATAAGCGACTGGTTTGCGCAAAAGTTATAGCGCTTACAAAATAGGGGAGAGAATTATTATTTTTTATTATTTTTTTTTACTAGAAATGGCGGCGATCTGCGATTTTTATTGGTACTGCGACGTTATGGCGGACACATCGGACACTTCACATTTATACTGCGATCAGTGCTATAAATATGCACTAATTACAGTTTAAATGTGACTGGCATTGAAGGGGTTAACACTAGGGGGTGAGGAAGGGGTTAAATGTGTATGCTAGGTGTGTTCTAACTGTGGGGGGAGGGGGGTGACTGGGGGGGTGACCGATCTGTGTCCCTATGTAGGAAGGAACACAGATCGGGCTCCTCCTCTCCAGAGACAGGACTAGAGCTGCAACTAACGATTATTTTCATAATCGATTAATCGGCCGATTATTTTTTCGATTAATCGATTAATCGGATAAAATCATTAAAAAAACGTAATGTGGAATTTTTTCGTTTATTTAACAGTAATAATGAAAAAACATGTTACACTCAAACGGCAGATTAAAAAACGTTTAACATTAACATTACACAACTTTGCAGCAGTACTATTCCTACCCGGGAACACCAATGCTGGGGCACTATTCCTCCCGGGAACACCAATGCTGGGGCACTATTCCTCCCGGGAACACCAATGAAGGGGCACTATTCCTCCCGGGAACACCAATGCTGAGGCACTATTCCTCCCGGGAACACCAATGCTGGGGCACTATTCCTCCCGGGAACACCAATGCTGGGGCACTATTCCTCCCGGGAACACCAATGCTGGGGCACTATTCCTCCCGGGAACACCAAAGCTGGGGCACTATTCCTCCTGGGAACACCAATGCTGGGGCACTATCCCTCACGGCAGGGCTTGACAAATTTGCTTGGAATCTAGGAGCCAGCTAAAAAAGTTAGGAGCCAGAAAATGCGCCCCGTCCCCACGAGCTTGCGCGCAGAAGCGAACACATACGCATGAGGTATCACCGCGATTGTTGGAGCAAGAGCAATAATTCTAGCTCTAGACCTCCTCTGTAACTCAAAACATGCAACTTGTATTTTTTTTAAACTTCGCCTATGGAGATTTTAAAGGGTAAAAGTTTGACGCCATTCCATGAACGGGCGCAATTTTGAAGCGTGACATGTCGGGTATCAATTTACTCGGCGTAGCATTATCTTTCACAATCTAAAAAAAAATTGGGATAACTTTACTGTTTTATTTTTTAATAAAAAATAAATAAAAAATCCAAAAAAGTGCGCTTGTAAGACCGCTGCGCAAATACGGCGTGACACAAAGTATTGCAACGATCGCCATTTTATTCTCTAGGGTGTTAGAATAAAAAAAATATATAATGTTTGGGGGTTCTAATTATAGGGAAGGAGATGGCAGTGAAAAATTACATTACAGTTGCTGTTTAACTTGTAATGTCAAACGGCCACCACCAGATGGCGCCAGCTCACAGAAGGAAGAGCTTGGGACTTCACAAGGCCGCAAAGCCGCGGCCTCAATTAGCGTTTGCCGCGGACCCGCGGTGATCGCGCGGTGGAGGTGGTGGGGGCGCACGGAGACACACGATCCTGTGCCTCCGTGCACCCCCACCTCCCCCGCTGCTCGATCGCTGCGGGCCCGCGGCAAACGGTAATTGAGGCCGCGGCTTTGAATGGGCGGAAGGGCGGACCGATTATTCGATAATGAAAATCGTTGACAACGATTTTCATTATCGAATATTATCGATAATATCGATTAATCGTTTCAGCTCTAGACAGGACGCTGTCTCTGTGTAACACAGCAATGAGAGATGATCTATGAGAGATCATCTCTCATTGGCCCACAGATCGCATAGCAAACGGCCACTCTGATTGGCCGTTCGCCGCGATCTGTGATTGGCCGTGTCCAAGGGACACGGACAACACAGGGCTTCCCCGCAGCGTGCTCTACAGCGCGCGCTGGGAAGGCCTGAATGACATGCCGTCAAATGACGGCATGTTGGATATTCAGGCCCGCGCTGTTGCCGTCATCCGACGGTAGCGCGGGCCTGAAGTGGTTAAGGAAACCCCCAGTGATCATTACACTCAGTGACCCTGGCCCAGCAGCTAGAGTTGATGCGCTAATTACCACTTGTATAAGTCTGTACTTTATATGTTTTTAAGTTATTTTTTGTACATTTTGTTATAAATAAAATTACTAATTTTTAATACATTGGTACCTGTAAAGTCCATGATTCTTTCTAAATATAATCAATCCAGTTATTAGGACGTGGCACTTTTTACAAATGACTTAGCACCACAAAATCATATTTGGTTCTGTATTCTCTTAAAGGGGTGGTACTGGGAGGTGGGTAGGGGGGTTGAATCAAGGGACGGTACTGGGAGGTGGGTAGGGGGTGGAACCAAGGAACAGTGCTTGGAGGTGGGTAGGGGGCAGAGGCAAGAGGTGAATCAAAAGTTGGGGAGTTCCTGCACCTATTCTCTGAGAAAAAAAGCCCTGAGAGTGCCCATCATCTGAAGGCTACTTTGAGCAGGCTAATGCACCATGTCACAAAGCTCAAATGATCTCAAACTGGTTTCTTGTAATGCCCGCTGCGCCGGGCATTACACGCGTCTCTGTACATAGACACTCCCCCTTGCTCGGGATTGGACAGATCCGAGAAGGGGAGTGTCTATACACGGCGCGGCGGGCATTACAAGTATTCAAACTAAAGCTGCCTGTAATGCGCGCTGCAATGCACGGGGATTAACATGGCAGCTTTGCGGTAAGCGGCTGCGGGGGGGGGGGGGGGGGGGGTATTCAGGCATCGGGGGAATTTGCGGGAGTACAAGTACTCCCGCAAATAATCGGTATCGGGACAACCCTAACTTGAATATTGGTCTTTAAAATTATCGTTTTTGAATTTGAACGTTCGAGTCCCATAGACTTTAATGGGGTTCTAAATGTTCGCTCGAACGGTCCCATCCCTTTGTGTTTGTGATAAGTTAATTGTGCTAAATTTCTATTAAAGCATGCTGGAAGTGGGAGCGGTTATATCTGGCTAACCAACAGCCTTTTTGACAGCAGTGTAACAAGTACACAAATAAAATGTTTAGGGTATTTTCACAAGGGCTGTCTGATCAGGTCCGTTGTCAGTTTTTCTGGTGGACCTGATTGGACCCTCCAGTCTCCCTCTATGGATCGGTGGATGTCAGCGGGCATGTGCCGCCATCTGATTTGATCCTGCAAAAAGCAGCTGGATGGTGGATCCGTTTCCATCCAATTTCCCCATAGAGGAGAGCTGGACTATATCTGTGTCCACTCTGCACAGTGGCCAGAAAAATGTTGAAAATGCTTTGATGAATCTTGGCCACTGTCTGTAACTATTATTATTATTCTACTTTCAGAAAAAGAAGTTGGGTGAGATACCAACCCGTGTGATCAGCGTTCCCAATCTGGCAGTTTATGACAAAACCTTTACAAATAACAGTGTCAGCTCGAAAAAGCCAACAAGTCCTGTAAGAACGTCTCCCAGCTTAGATCACAGCATGAAGCCTCCCTATCCTTTCCGACAACCTGCACAGCTTTTAGATATCATCCGGCCAAACAGGTAATAGTGTACAGCTCTTGTATTATAATACAGGGAACAATGGTCATGCAGATCCTTTGCCCAGCACTTGTTAATCTATTAAATGGTAACTCCACTTTTGTTGGGGGAAAAAATTGAATATAGATTGAAAAAATAGATTGATAGCAGCGCAGCTATTTGCTCCCGCTGTTGTCGATCAAATCCAATGACGCGGGGGCGGGGCCGAGTCCTGCATTCGGAAACTATGGACTTCGAATGCTGGACTCTAGAGCGTGCCCACAAGATAACCCCCTGAGAGAGCACTTCTCCTAGAGGGGTTACCTGATGCGGAGAGGAGCCAAAAGAGCCGCAGAGGGACCAGAAGACGACATTCGGGGCCACTCTGTGCAAAACGAATTGCACAATGGAGATAAGTATGACATGTTTGTTATTATAAAAAAAAAATACACTTTAAATAATGGGTCTGGAAACATAGGGCCAGATTCAGGTAGATCAGAGCATCTTTGCTCTGGAGTAACGCATCTCATTTACGTTCCGCTGCAGAAATTTTAGGAGCAAGTGCTGTTATTCATGAAGCACTTGCTCCTAAAGTTGCGGCAGCGCAAAGCAAATGAGACAGCGGAATTCAAATTGGGCGGGTACGGGGCGTGTAGTATTCAAACTACGCGCGATCCCGCGGCGAACGTACTGCGCATGCGTCGAGTGTCAATGCATCCCAGTGCGCATGCTCCAAGTTCTGTCAGTGAACGTCAATGACGTCACGTCCCCATTCATGAATGTTTTACGTAAACGACGCGATTTGTTTTTTTTCCGACGCGATGACGACGCCTATACCTCACATAGGATATTCCACTAGGGGGCTGCTTTATCTATACGCCGCGTATCGCTTCCGGAAACGTCGTAAAGTCACTGCGTCGCGCCCGAAAAAGATCGTGAATTGCCGATTCCCGCTCATTAACATATTTTTTTAGCGTAAATCGGTGGGAACGTCCCCGGCGCCATTTTTAAGTTGAAGTAACGATGCGATGGCGAAATTCAATTACGCCGATCGCATCGGAACTTCAACCCGGCGTTTCTTGTTTTCTGGTTATAGAAAACAGAAACGCCGGCTTAAAGTGACAGTTAGGCTGGCGGATCACTGGATCCACCAGCCTAACTCTTCATGAATCTGGCCCATAGAGGTTAAATGTTTATAAAGCAAGCTGCTTAAAGTTTTTCTCTGACTAACATTAACAAACTGAATCCTATATATAAAAATCAATATTGCATGATTGAACAATTGACGTAAGTCTTTAAAGGGGTTGTAAAGGTTCATTTTTTATTTTCTAAATAGGTTCCTAAATAGGTTCCTTTTAGCTAGTGCATTGTTGGTTCACTTACCTTTTCCTTCCATTTCCCTTCTAAATGTTTTTCTTCCTTTGTTTTCTTTGTCTGAATTTCTTACTTCCTGTTCCTCCTCAGTAAGCTGTTCTGGCTGACTAACCACCGCTCGGATGATGGTGGAAAGCTTACTGAGGAGAAACAGGAAGTGAGAAATTCAGACAAAGAAAAAAAACATTTAGAAGGGAAATTGTAGGAAAAGGTAAGTGAAAAAACAATGCACTAGCTTAAAGGAAACTATTTAGAAAATAAAAACCTTTACAACCCATTTAATTGTATGGTAATGTCACTTTTACATGTCCATTATTTTTTAGCGCATACAGTATCAGCGCCCTTCATTGAGATGAAGCCATAAGACATCAGGCTGTTTGCTGAGTATTAGACTATGTGAACACGCCATAAATTGAGATTTGAGTGTAAAGGGATCAGTGTTACAACATTATATAACATGCTTTTTTTTTTTTGCCTAAATTGACTTGTCTGTGTGTTTATGATGCAATTTTTTTGTTGTTTAAGACGAAACCCTGCCAGTGTACCCTTAAAAACAGAGGCAAAGGAACAGGAGTCCAAACGCCCTGAATGGTTTACCAAGTATTTTTCATTCTAAGAAGAATACAGAGCTGAAGTCACCATGAGCGGATTAATGAGCTGCATTACTACAATGCACACATTTCATTGCCATTGTTTTGTTGTATATTTTAATTTTAATAAAATAATTATGTGAGTTTTTTCATGATATCAAATTGCTTCTTAATAATAAAAATTTAAGAAAGGCATTGTACTTTTTTTAGGTTTTCTTTGTGCCTATGGCAGGACTACCTACTCTCCTTAATGGGACACAGGTGACAAAAACATGAGTAAGGGCTCTTTCACACGGAGCGGATCCTATGTGATCCGCCCCGTGTGTGTCCGTCTGCTCAGCGGGATCATCCGTAATCCCCGCTGAGCTGTCGGCGGACAGGGCAGTCCCCGAACACTGTACAGAGACCGCCCTATCTTTCTTTGGAGATATTGCTAACACCTACAGGTAAGCCTTAAAGGGGTTGTAAAGGAATATTTTTTTTTTCATAATAAGCATCCTTTACCTGCAGACATTCCTCTTTTCACTTCCTCATTGTTTGTTTTTGCTCAGAAGTTGCTCTATTTCTTCTCTGTTCTGTTCACTTCCTGCTTGTCTGATTTTACTGACCACCATGATGGTAGACTTTACTGCGGTGGTCAGTGATGTGCTCGCCCCCTCCTGGGAACTACATCTGTGCGGCAGGACGCTCTCTACGTGTTAGAGACTTCAAGGAGGTGTGAATTACTGAGCGTGCCGCAATGCATACTGGGAAATGTAGTTCTTACTTGAACAAATGATGCAAACCAGGAAGTGAATGAGAGAACAGAAACTAGAACGCCGGAGGAGATATAGATGAAGGAATTTAATAGGTATTTACTCATTTGGTAACAGAATCATTACACTATTCTGTCTGTCTACTTTGCAGACATTAATTTTAGGCCAAATTTTTTTTCCTTTAATGTAGGCTTGCCTGTAGGTGTAAATGACAAAATTGGGTTTACAACCACTTTAACAAAAGTTTAAATCAGGTGTTAACCAAGCAAAACAGCACTCTGGCAAATTCTCTTAAATAAGTCACTTATTTTTTTTAATTGCTTTTTTTTTTAAAACATGTCACTTCTTTTGTGTACCACAACATATTACAATTCCATTGGTACGTACAAAAATCTATATTATAATACTTTTGAATCAAAAAGTACTGGATATTTTGGGTATGTATACAAGTACCAACATTTGAAGAACAAAATAAGACGCAAACAAATTCTATCAGAAACATTACTACTTCAGCATGGTGGTCAGATTAAACAGCATTGCTCCAAATTGGGAAACTTTTTTAATAAAACACAAATAAATGAAGAAAGACAGAGGAATTTCCAAAGACAACAAAACTGTTCAAAGAACCATAGAAGTGTTTAACCACTGACCACCAATGACAGATTGACGTCGGCAAAGTGGTTTCAATATCCTGACTGGATCACATATGACGTCCTCAGGATATTGAGCTGGTGCGCATCGCAGCGATCGTTGTTGCAGGGTGTCAGTCTGACACCCCGCAACACCGATCTAGGTAAAGAATCTCTCACGGAGACTCTTTACCATGTGATCAGCCGTGTCCAATCACGGCTGATCACGATGTAAACAGGAAAAGCCGGTAATCGGCTTTTCCTCAGTCGCGTCTGCTCATCCATGCCACCTATCCGTGCCCATCTGTGCCACCTATCCGTGCCCATCAGTGCAGTACCATCAGTGCCCATCAGTGCAGGAGAAAACGTAGTTATTTACAATGTTTTATAACAGAATTTTGTAAATTTTCTGTAATTTTTTTTATTTTATTTTTTGCAGAAAATAAAAATCGCAGAGGTGATCAAATATCACCAAAAGAAAGCTCTATTTGTGGGTACAAAATGATAAAAATGTAGTTTGGGTACAGTGTAGCATGACCTCACAAATTGTCATTCAAAGTGCGACAGCACTGAAAGCTGAAAATTGGCCTGGGCGGGAAGGTGTATAAGTGCAGTTATTGAAGTGGTTAAACATAATAAAATCAATAAATGAAAAAGTTCATCTTAACATTTTCATATTCTGTTCTATATTTTACTCCTTTTTGAATAAACAATATCTTTGTTTTTTCAGAGGATATCATAACAGATCACACAGGTCATCATATTTTTCCCAGTCAGCTGACCTTCTCCTACAATAGGCCACATAATGACCAAGAGAATTTCTGCCGATTCCTGGAGTAAATAAAGGCAACAACCCCTCGTAGCACAGAAGAATTTGATAATCTCATCACTTTCACAAGCTGGCTTCCTAGGCATCCAAGAAAAGAATCCATTCCTAACTTCTAATGCTCCATGCACACTGAAGCCGTTTTGGCTTATTTTTTTTGCCCATAAACTGAACTCTATGTTAGCCTATGTGCCCATGCATGGGTGTTAATGAGCTTTGGAGTTTATTGGCTTTTTTCTGAACGCCCGAAATTTGCGTTCAAAGTGCAGTTTTTCAGCGGTCGGAAAACGCTGAAAAACGCCCCAAACCGCCGGTGTCTGCGTTTTTAAAAAAAAAGTTACATTGAAAAACGCTGATTAAAGCTATTGCAAAAACGCTAAAAAACTTTGAAAGGCTCCCTGCAAAGCTACTGTCGTTTTTTTATAGCTTTTATCAGCTTCAGTGTGCATGGACCCTAATAGCACATATACTGAGATTGTTTACTTCATTATTTTTTATCAATAACAGTTTTATTCAGAAGTTTTCAATACACGTATATATGTAGAACCATTCACGTAAGCAACATCTAGTGGAGTGGTCATTACCCTATCTGACAATTTCCAAAGCTCTATCTAACCAGTTATGTGTCCTCTCACGAGGTAGCTAATAGTTCGTACTGAGCCTCAGCTACATAAACCAGTTAAGTGCAAGGTACGAGATAAACATTTCAGTGCAACATTGTGTATACTTCATTTTATTGTTTCGTACAGGTACATACCTGTGCTCAGCCGTGACATTCTGCCGACACAAATGTGCAGGAGGTGGTCCTTAAGTGGTTAAAGCATTTCTGTATGTTACTATGATTTTACTGGCTAACCCTAAACACAGGATGTATACTTTACATGGGGACATTAGTTATTAAAACACAACTAGGCCTCTATATTAGGTTGTCTTGCTAGTGCTAGTATTGCAAAAAAATTGTTTGTATACACAAAGTATGGGATGTCTCTATGGTTCCATCTGCAACAGAGCCTTATTTTAACACTAGAAGCCATTGTTGCGTGACGCGGGTCGATGACAGAACTTTTGCACTGCAAGATTTAATTTACAAACTTTAACCACTTAAGACCCGGACCAATATGCTGCCAAATGGGTTTTTGCGATTCGGCACTGCGTCGCTTTAACAGACAATTCAGCGGTCGTGCGACGTGGCTCCCAAACAAAATTTGCGTCCTTTTCTTCCCACAAATAGAGCTTTCTTTTAGTGGTATTTGATCGCCTCTGCGATTATTTTTTGCGCTATATACAAAAATAGAGCGACATTTTTGAAAAAAAAAAATCAATATTTTTTACTTTTTGTTATAAGAAAAATCAATAAACAAAATTTTAGTCAAACATTCAGGCCAAAATTTATTTAGCCACATGTCTTTAGCAAAAAAAAACAAACAAAAAAAAAAAAATTAGCTACCTAGCGGAAACAGCGACACTAATATAGCGATCAGAAAAATGATCGCTTAGTGATGCTGGCAATAGGAAGTGAAAGGGTTAACTAGGGCAGTGATCAAGGGGTTAAAAATTTATTAGGGGGGTACGGGGGCTACCCTGGACCCAACACTAAATACATTGCATTCAGTGACACTGACAGGGGGGAGGGGGCGATCGCAGGGGTTAAATGTGTTTGTGTGTAAGGGTAGTGTTGGTGCAGGACTTACTTGTGTTGTGATCTCTCCTCTCCTACAGGAGGAGGAAGTGACAGGGCGGGCGGGCGGGCGCATTGGCTGGGAGCGATCCAGAGGAGGCGAACAAAAACGAATAGCCGCCCCTCATCCCGGATCGCTCCTGCAGCCGCGCGGACCGCCGCATGTACAGGGGGGGGGGGGGGGGGGGGGGTTCCAATCGGACCCCCGATTCCCCCCCCCCCCCCCCCAAGGCACCAACGTATATATATACGTTGATGTGCCTGTCGGTGCTATTCTGCCAACGTAAATGTTCATGCGGCGGTCCTTAAGTGGTTAAAGTGATAAGTACGTATTCTTATATGGTCGACTTTAAAGCGGGGGTTCTGCGGGTT
Source organism: Rana kukunoris (assembly GCA_029574335.1). NCBI lineage: Eukaryota > Metazoa > Chordata > Amphibia > Anura > Ranidae > Rana > Rana kukunoris. The sequence continues at coordinate 660,393,114 of CM056049.1, forward strand.
TTTTTTTTTAAATGCTTCTGCCGCTCTTACCTGCTTCAAAGAAGCACTCGTGTCTCCCAGTCTTTCACCCCACAGCACTTGATTTCTCCAGAAAAGGATAGGTTTTAAAATCCCGAGATGGACGTTTCCATCTCTACTGTGGGCACTGTGAAGCCCAGCAGCTTGTCATTCCGGGATACGGTGAATGCTGACGTCCCAGTATTCACCGCTCTATCCTGTGCATGTGCAGTGTTGACCGCGAGCGACGCCGTCAACACTACACGGTTGCCATAACAACGGCCAGCGTAATAAGCTCACGCCCAGTTGTGAAGACTTCTACATTTTCTGCACAGCGCGTCTCCTGGGCTTCTCATGACTTACTCCCAGGAGACATATCGCTGGTCTGGGGGAAAAGGTTTATACACGCCCACTCCCGCGGGGAATAGTGATTGACAGGAGAGAAACTGCAGCAGTACAAAGGTAAGGATCGCGACAAAAAACAAACAACGGATTAGTATTTGTCTAAGGCTGGTAGTTTACTTCAGCCAAAGTCAAAATTTAGGATGAACCTCCGCTTTAATGAGTGTTCATTTATTTTGTGCAACAGTCCATTACATTACTCCCCTTTTCAAATAACAGAGTGATCACTTTTAAACAAACCGGTGTCATGTCCGGTTCCTCTCTCCTCTCTCTGTACAGTGTGACGGGAAGAGATCGGGTGCAGCAGCAATGTGGGCTGGATCTGTAGTGCCCACAGCACTCATCCATCCATCCCATACACCTATTCCATACCCAACAATATTATTGATGCTCAGTCATCCCATCCATACTCAGCCATTTACATTCATGGCTTAACCATCCCCATCGACAAGCTCATCCATGCCACTACAGTGTCTCACAGAAGCGTAAAAGGTAGTCAGATTTGAAATGTATGCCCCTAGAACACCTGATGGTGCTTCCTGCATGTACCTCTGTACGTGGCCACGCTGTGGAAAAGTATCACACATGTATTGCCATACTCGGGAGTAGTAGAATGTGTTTTGGGGCATGCATATGCTGTGTGTAAGAAATTACCTGCTAATATGACAATTTAGAGGGGGAAAAATCTTGATTTTGCAAAGAATTGTGGGGATAAATTACAACTTCAGAAAAACTCACAATGCCTCTTACCAAATACCTTGGAATGATGCGTATCGTCACTGTCACGTGACTTCATCGGAGATGCCGATCTCCGATTAAGTCATGTGACAGCGATGATAAATTTTGTAAATAAGAAAGTTTTCTTCTTCACTGATGGACACAGATGAGGCTGCACTGCAATCATAGGCTGCACTGGCAGGCATTGCTGGTGGGCACCAATTGGCATCCCTGGTGGTCATCAGTGGTGGGCATCCATGGGGGGCCATGCCTATAATCAAATTAGCGCAAACCCCACCGGTCAGGAGAGCCACTGATTGACTCTCCTCTACTTGTGTCTCTCAGACACGTGTGAGGAAAAGCCATGTATCGTGATTGGACACAGTTGACCAGGTGGTAAAAAGCCTTAGCCAGAGGCTCTTTACAGAGATCAGTGTTTCGATGTGTCAGACTTGTTATCCTGACCGGACATCATATAATGTGATCAGGATAACACAACCACTTTGCACACATCATATTGATATTCTGCTATCCCTAACCTCTTATCATAAGCAGCACAAACAGGCATTTTATACTTGAAAGAGAGGAAAACTTTTAAATTTTACATTCCATGTACTCGCCATCATAAAAACCAGCCCATAAAAACGTAAATCATTACATTCCTGTATTTAACCGAGAGTAAAAAATAAACCATAAGGAATTGCAGCCATTTTCGGAAATAAAAATTCTTCAATAATGCAATATAAAAATACCAATATCGTTTATTTCTCATCAAAAACAGTGTAAACATACTTAAGCTTATAATATACATAAAAAAAAAAAAAAAAAAAAAAAGGGAGAAAACACTTTCTAGTCCCTAATGAACACCTTGTGTAGAAAAAGGATCAGAGTGAGCTCCACCATATGCTGATGTCATGTCTGCTTCATTGGAGCAGGGATGTTGGCTGAAGCTTGCTCCAGGTAAGCAAGAGGCCCCTGGGGCATCTCATTTGTCTTCTTTTGGCCCCCATTAATGTCTTCAAGAACCTGCTGCCAGGTGCGGAGTTTAGTTAGGTGCTTCTGGATGAGTCCTTCCTTTCTCTGTAATTCACTTCTCAGTTCTGTAACATCCTGCCATAAAAAAGGGACGAATTTTAAGACATGAGTTCTTAAAACAGTTGTAGAATTGGAAAATATATAAATAGGCATACGCAGTGGCGTATCATCCATGCGTGCAACATGTGCACACAGGCCCTTGGGGGGGGGGGGGGGTGTAGAGGGTTTGACAAATTTGCTTGGAATCTAGGAGTCAGCTAAAAAAGTTAGGAGCCAGAAAACGTGCCCGTCCCGACAAGCTCGCACTCAGAAGCGAACGCATTCGTGAGTAGCGCCCGCATATGAAAACAGTATTTAAACCACACAAGTGACGTATCACCGCGATTGGGAGAGCGAGAGCAATAATTCTAGCTCTAGACCGCTCTAACTCAAAACATGCAACCAGTAGATTTTTTTTAAACGTCGCCTATGGAGATTTTAAAGGGTAAAAGTTTATCGCCATTCCACGAGCGGACGCAATTTTGAAGCGTGACATGTTGGCTATAGATTTACTTGGCGTAAAATTATCTTTCACAATATAAAAAAAAATTGTGCCGATGTTACCGTTTTCTTATTATTTAATAATAAAAAAAAAGTGTGCTTGTAAGACCGCTGCGCAAAAATGGTCTCTAGGATGTTAGAATAAAAAATATATATGATGTTTGGGGGCTCTAAATTAGGGGGAAGGAGATGGCAGTGAAAACCACATTAGAATTGCTGGATTGCTGGTTGTAATGCTAACGGCCACCACAAGATGGCGCCAGATCACAGAAGGAAGCTTAGGCCTGCAGAAGGCTGTAAAGCCACGGCCTTAATTACTGGTCGGCACAGGCCCACCGTAATCGCGAGGTGGGGGTGCACAGAGACACAGGATCCTGTGTGCCCCCACCTTCCCCGCATGATCGTGGTGGGCCCGCGCCGGCTGGTAATTGAGGCCGCGGCTTTGCGGCCTTCTGCAGGCCTAATTTCCCCTGGGCACCAGGTCACTATTTCTTGTCGCAATGGCAACCGGATTTTGTCGAGCCCTATATATCACTACACATGCCTACAGATAAAAGGTGAAGACTGGACCTGGCTTATCAGATGGACTTGATTTACAGTGATCATTAGGTCTCATTCTAGAAAAAAGGCAATGGTGGCAGAAATCATAGTGCACATGCACACAGATCATGCTTGCAGTCAGAACATTCACAACTGACAAACTGACACCTTAGATGGCTGGTCAACTTTCTGGTGTCAATAGTCCATGCAATTCTTCACATATTCTTAAAGTGGAACTTCACCCTAAAAGGGACGTTCCGTGTTAAGCCCCCCTCCGCTTCTATTTTAGGCTGATTAACGGGTTTATTTTCCCTAGATATTCTCCACTTAGATTTCCATTCCTCACAAAAAGTATTCTTACCTCTTTAATAACTTGTTCTGGCTTTTGTACAGAAAGTTGTAATCTCTTTTGCAGGAAAAAACATTCCGTTTGCCTGGCGACATCCAGGAACTTCTGAATGCATTGATCAACACCTGGAAGATAAAAATAGTAATCCACTTTTTACAAATGACACCAACAGCTTTACATTCACTTACAATTTAAAAGTAGAAGGAAATTCTAATGATCAAACTCCCATTCAAATATTCCCTCATGGCCCTGTATGCCTTTATTACAAACTGTTGTGTAAATACTTTTTTGGATGTGCATGCAAAGCTCCGGGCCCCTCTATGTAATGGAGAGAGCCGATAAATTGACTAGGTCAGTGAAGTCGTCCACTGGCGTTCATTACTCTGTCCATTGTTGACAGGGAGAAAACGGGTCGTCTTCTGCCAGCTTCAGCAGTTGTATCAGAACAGAAGAGGACCTGAAGTGGTCACAGAAAAATGGGAACTCCGACTTACCAGTAAAAAAAAAACATCTTACAAGACAGGAGTGTGAAGCCAAAATGCTTTTTGGAACAGAATACACATAGTGCCCTCCCCCTCCAGGGGATTGCTTCTGCTTCCCCCTGCCCCTCTGTGGTTACATGTGGACATTGCCATTCATTCCTGAATATATAGTTAGGGTCTTCCTCTACTGATTGATTATTTTGCAACTTACCTTCTTGCTCTTATTGCATAGTGCATGGCCAACTTTAAACACATTAAATTAACTAGTTGAACTTTTGGTACCATTAATTGAGCCAAACTACACCATGAGCTTTTTTGTTGCATCTGATGTGCATAGAGCAGCCCATTTAACCACTTAAGCCCCGGACCAATATGCCGCTAAATGCCTAGAGGCGTTTTTACAATTCGGCACTGCGTCGCTTTAACAGACAATTGCGCGGTCGTGTGACGTGGCTCCGAAAAAAAATTGCATCCTTTTCGTCCCACAAATAGAGCTTTCTTTTGATGGTATTTGATCACCTATGCGATTTTTATTTTTTGCGCTATTAACAAAAATAAAGCAACATTTTTGAAAAAAAAAAAAAAAAAAAAAATATTTTTGAATTTTTGTTATAAGAAAAATCGAACAAACTAAATTTTAGTCAAACATTTAGCCCAAAATGTATTCAGCCACATGTCTTTAGTTAAAAAAAAAAAAAAAAAAAAAAAAAAAAAAAGCTAGCTACCTAGCGGCAACAGTGACACTAATACAGCGATCAGAAAAATGATCGCTTAGTGACACTGGCAATAGGGGGTGAAAGGGTTAACTAGGGAGGTGATCAAGGGGTTAAAACTTTATTGGGGGGGGGGGGGTACAGGGGCTACCCTGGACCTAACACTAACTGCCTGTCACACTGACACTAAATGCAGTGAACAATAAATTTATGATCACTGCATTCTTGTCCCGATACCACTTTTTTTAGTACCGATAATTTTTTTCAAGTAGTCGCCGATACCGAATACCGATACTTTTTTTAAATGTGTCCCCAAATGCAGCCATGTCCCCCCACATATATTGCAGCCATGTCACCTCCACATATATTGCAGCCATGTCCCTCCACATAGGGGGAAAGTATTCTATTTAGGTATCGGGGGTATTTGCGGGAGTACAAGTACTCCCGCAAATACTCGGTATCAGTATCGGGACAACCCTACTGCATTCTGTGACACTGTGACGGGGGGGGGGGGTTGTCTAATGTGCCTACATGCCCTGGTGTCAGTGTAGTGTTGGTGCAGACTCACTTGTGATGTCTTCTCTCCTCAGCGGCGGTTGAAAATACCGATGAGGGGAGAGATTACATCACTTCCCCCCTTCCTGTGTTTACACAGGCAGAGGGCGGGGAGTGCGCGCATTGGCTGGGAGCGATCTGGAGGGAGCGGAAGAAAACGAATAGCCGCCCCCTCATCCCGGATCACTCGCACAGCCACGGGGACCGCTGCAAGTACCGGGGGGGTCCCGATCGGACCCCCGACGCACGTCTAGGCAGGGACGTACAGGTACGCCAATGTGCCTGTACGTGCCATTCTGCCGACGTATATGTACATGCGGCGGTCCTTAAGGGGTTAAAGCAATGGACTGACCTATGCATCTTGTGAAAAAGCACACCAAAAAACATACTCTCCTACTACACTTTGAAAGGGGCCTGAAAGTGCATTTGGTTTGTTTACACCCTCCCCTCCCTGAGGTGGACCTGGTGTACAAGAACATTGACAGCCGACTGTCTCCATCTACTGGCCATACACTATGCAATCTAATTGCAACTAACATGGGTAGATGGAGGCCTCCATTTAAAGTTCTGGATTATATAGTAATGAGAGAGGTGTGGTCTGGTGCACAGAAGTAAAACATGTCCTATTCTTCGAGGCAGGAAGGCAATGTATGATGGAATAGGAAGTTTCCTGCATTGTCACGTGATACATGAAGTGATGGGCTCACAATGCATTTTTTTTTTTTTTAAACCAAGGTGTAGAAAGAAGGTTGCCATGGACTAGCTAAGTGGGAGATGAGCACATTGGGATGACGTGGGCAGAAAATACATTAGAAAAAGGCTTCTGTTTATTATGTACATTGTTTAATGTAAATGGAAGCAATTAAACCCAAATACCAAGAATGTTAGGCTGCAAGATCTGCCTACGTCCTAGCAAAGATACACCCATACTCTTTAGCTTTTCCTGGTGGCTCTTACCGGTACGAATCTCCTCCTGATCAGTCCCATTCACATAGTCCTGGCTCACAAGAGAGGCAAAGCAGGCCTGGAAGAAGAAAAATACATTAAGCAGGAAAAAAAAAAAAAAGGAAACAACTAAAGTTTAAAATGTACCCAACACTTCAACATAACCCCAGACCCTTGCACTAACTACACCTCTAAAAATATTCAAGACAAACACTTACCTAAATATTTAAAGGGGTTGTAAACCCTTAAGGTTTTTCACCTTAATGATGCATTAAGGTAAAAAACCTCCTGTGATGCAGCAGCCCCCCTTTTACTTACCTGAACCCAGTCTTTACAGCAATGGGAATGAGCACACCAGCTCCAGCTGGTGTCTCAGGTCCTGATTGGACAGATTGATAGCGCAGCCATTGGCTCCTGCTGCTGTCAAAATCCAATGACACGGGAGCCAGGGCCAAGTCCTGCTGTCTGTCAATGGACACAGCAGCAGGACACGGGACTGCGCCTACACTAGTGTCCCGAGGGAAAGCGGCTCTCCAAAGGGGCACTCGAGAAGAGGAGGAGCCAGGAGCGCCGCTGAGGGACCACAGAAGAGGAGGATTGGGGGCCCACTTTGTGCAAAATCAACTGCACAGAGGAGGCACCTTTACATATCCTTTAAAAATGATCACTCCCTTAAACTTTTACCTTGACCACCTAACCTAAATCCTAGAGTGCCCACCGAAGTTACATCTGTTTGTATAATCTCTGTGCAATCCCTCTGAACTGTACCAAAACCATGTGATTAGATGGGTTGTTTGGTTTGCCATTCTCTTTGTTTCTAAAAGTGCAGGCACTCAATGTACATACTGACAGGAGATCTAAATGAGATTGCAGAGGGTTGAGCTTTAACCACTTAAAGGAAAAAAATGTTTTGCCTAAAATGAATGTCTGCAAGGTAGACAGACAGAATAGTGTAATGATTCTGTTACCAAACGAGTAAATACCTATTAAATTCCTTCATTTATATCACCTCCGGCGTTCTAGTTTCTCTTCTCTCATTCACATGCTTTAAAACCTCTCTGATGGAAACCTGTCCGTCTGACAGGTTCGATGGTTAGTACACAAAATCATCGGACCAAAAACCCACGCATGCTCAGAATCAAGACGCATGCTCGGATCCGTCCAATCACGAGAAGGGGAGTGTCTATGCATAGCGGCGCGCGCTTTACAAGTATTCACAACGGAAGCTTGTACTGCGTGCGCGGCGCTACGCTGTAATGCAGGGGATTAACGGCGGTGGCATCATATATACAGATATGGGGGACATACATGGCTGCAATACGGGGGAAGTATTCTATTTTAGTATCGGAGGTATTTGCGGGAGTACAAGTACTCCCGCAAATACTCGGCATCGGTCCCGATACCGATACTAGTATCGGTACAACCCTAGTCTTTTTTTTTTTACTAGTAATGGCAGCGATCAGTGATTATTTTTTTTTAGACTGCGACATTGCGGCGGACAGATCGGACACCTTTTTTTGGAAACAGACATTATTACAGTAATCAGTGCTTAAAAAAATAAATAAATGCACTGTTATTGTAAATAATGACACTGGCAGGGAAGGGGTTAACATCAGGGGCAGTCAAGGGGTTAAATGTGCTCTCACAGTTTGGTGGGGGGGGGGGGGGGGGGTGCGCGTGAGCTACCTTGGGAAACATACAGATCCTGTCTTTCAGCTATGCAGGAAGACAGATCTGTGTGATCTCCCCTGTCTAAACGGAGAGTTACCTTGTTTACTGTGAGGAGCGATCAGTGGTTTGCGGGGGGACGAGCCGACGCACGACGACGGCGATTTGCGGGGGGGACGAGCCGACGCACGACGACGGCGATTTGCGGGGGGGACGAGCCGACGCACGACGACGGCGATTTGCGGGGGGGACGAGCCGACGCACGACGACGGCGATTTGCGGGGGGGACGAGCCGACGCACGACGACGGCGATTTGCGGGGGGGACGAGTCGACGCACGACGACGGCGATTTGCGGGGGGGACGAGCCGATGGCGATTTGCGGGGGGGGACGAGCCGACGCACGACGACGGCGATTTGCGGGGGGGGACGAGCCGACGCACGACGACGGCGATTTGCGGGGGGGGACGAGCCGACGCACGACGACGGCGATCTGCGGGGGGGGACGAGCCGACGCACGACGACGGCGATTTGCGGGGGGGGACGAGCCGACGCACGACGACGGCGATTTGCGGGGGGGGGGGGGACGAGCCGACGCACGACGACGGCGATTTGCGGGGGGGGGGGGGGGCGAGCCGACGCACGACGACGGCGATTTGCAGGGGGGGGGGACAAGCCGACGCAGGCGATTTGCGGGGGGGACGAGCCGACGCACGACGACTTGCAGGGGGGGGGACGAGCCGACGCACGACGACGGCGATTTGCGGGGGGGGGGGCGAGCCGACGCACGACGACGGCGATTTGCGCGCGGGTGGGGGGGGGGGACGAGCCGACGCACGACGACGGCGATTTGCGGGGGGGACGAGCCGACGCACGACGACGGCGATTTGCGGGGGGGGGGGGGGGGGGGGGGGGGGACGAGCCGACGCACGACGACGGCGATTTGCGGGGGGGGGACGAGCCGACCTGCCACAGTACAAAACCATCACATGGGATGTTGTTCAATAAAGTTGAATGACAAAAAAAATAAACATTTAATTTAAATAAAATAAATAGAAAATGTAAAAGCGTCCCCTATCCCCTCCATGCTCGCACAGGAGCCCGGCACGCATATGTAAACGGTGATCGCACCACATACGTGAGATATTTTCAAACGTCACAGAGAGAAATAATTCCATCACCAGACCGTGTAACTCGGACCCTGTAAAGTGTCACTTACAGATGATTTTGTGTCGTAGTTTGTCGCCATTTCACAGGCATGTGAAATTTGAAATCTTCACGTTTGGCATTACATGGCACAACCTCGTTTTTTTATATTTTACCAAAAATCGGGTATTATATTGTGTGTGCGCTAAAATGCTAAGTGTAGATTTTCCTAAAAAATTTCATTTGATAAATGGAAGCACAAAAAAAAAATTGCAACCACCATTTTATTCTTCAGAGCCTCTGCTTTAAGAAAATATATAATGTTTAGGGGGTTATACGTGATTTTTAGGGGGGGGGGGGGGAATCCTGAAAAATTACATTATTGTCCCGGAAAGCGAGAAGTGTCTGTGTTTTAGAGATCACAGCAGACAGGCCAGAGAGGTGAGGGAGAGGGCCCTGCACACTGTCTCAGGTAATACAGTCCAGCCATTGAACACCCTATTATTGCATACACAGGTATTCTTCTCACCCCCACCATACCTCGAATGAGGACTCCAACTCGTCCACCAGCGTGCTGTTCCCGGGGTTCTTCGCCCCAGGCGGGGTGGACAGGAGTCCGGAGGGGCCCCCCGGCTGCATAGGAGGAGGAGGACCGGGCGGCTGACCGGAGAACATACCGCTCAGGGAGGACGCCATGACAGCCAGGGGGAGGTACAAGCTTACTCCAGACACAGCATCGCCCGGAAGTCACCCACCATCTTTACTGAGGGCAAAACAACATACACTATTTTGCAGAAGCCATCTTTACTCCGGGTTCTTTTTCCCTAGTGGTGACATCATATTAAAGCGCCGAGCAGACCCGAGTTTAGCAGTGTATGTCATGTGACAGTGAGTCACGTGAGGTCCTGAAAAACCATGTGACGTACAGGTTTGGGATACACAGTTGTATTGCTGTTTGATGGACTTCCTATTCCCATTCTTGTTCTCTGTGAAAAGGCTCTGTACTGTGATCATGTGAGAGGCAAAACAAGCAGAGCTGCTGCAGCAGAACAAGGTATCTTAGATAAATGAACCCCTTACACGTTGAGTGGTCAGTAGGGTTGCCACCTCATCCCTTTAAAACCAAACACATATCAATTACACAGGTTCTGTGGCTGATTAAGGTGATAATTAAACTCAAATGGCTGCCTTATCTGCATTAAATTAGCCATAGAACCTGTGGAATTCATATGTGTTCGGTTTTAAAGGGATGAGGTGGCAACCCTAGTGGTCAGCAGGGCTCACAGGCTGGAAAAAGCAGAGCTCCACTCAGAAGGGGAAGCTCTGCTTATTTGCCTCCGCTGCCACATTTGGCATCTTTTGGGGGAGTGGGTACCTGTTTTTGATAAGTACCCCGCTCTAGGTTTTCCACCTTTTCTTCAAGCCAAACATGAAAATTTTAGTGGTGCACGGCCCTGCGCTTTCTTAACGCAACCCATTCACCTGAATGGGGCTGCGCTGCAACCGTGAGCAATGCACATGGCTACAGTACAGTGGTTTGGGGTTTTAGGGGTTAAAAACAGGTGGTGAGGAGACAACATAGCGCTTCTTCACCACCCGTCAAATACCTCTAAAATGTGATCCGCTATGGATCACTCGTCCGAGTGCCCTGCGACTCCGTTCACACTTGTGGTTGGGGACAGTAAAAATTAGAGGTTGAGCTGTGTTTTAACTGCTACCCAACCATTCCCCTTAAGATGAAAAGGCAGCAGAGGGGGATCTACACCTGCCACAGACAAAATTCTTTGCATCACAGTGCGACAAAACACGTCTGCACTGTTGGGTTCAGTTAGCAATAATGCCTGCCGAATGAGGCCCATCCAAGTGACTGGGGGGCTTCCCTCATCCATGTGCAATGCATTAAATTGTGGGGCAATGCTGTGGGGTTTAAACAGGTTGTGAGGAGGTGATGTAACACCTCCCTGCCTGTTAAATGCCCTCTGAAGAGCAGTACAAATGTGGATTGCTCTTCAGAGGTCACCACATGTGTAAATGAGCCCTAAGGCTGTTCACCCATTCCTGTATATTTTGTGGAGCCATCGGAAGAAACAGGACTATTTACCCCTGGGCTTAAAGGGGCTGTAAAGGAAAACAAATGTGTTCATAATAAGTACCTTTACCTGCAGACATTCCTCTTTTCACTTCCTTATTGTTAGTTTTTGCTCAGAAGTTGCTCTATTTCTTCTCTGTTCTGTTCACTTTCTGCTTGTCTGATTGTTACTCACCACCGTGAAGGGAGACTTTACTGCGGTGGTCAGTGATGTGCTCGCCCCCTCCTGGGAACTACATCTGTGCGGCAGGACGCTCTCTATGTGTTAGAGACTTCAAGGAGGTGTGAATTACTGGGCGTGCCGCAATGCATACTGGGAAATGTAGTTCTTACATGAACAAGTGATGCAAACCAGGAAGTGAATGAGAGAACAGAAACTAGAACGCCAGAGGTGATATAGATGAAGGAATTTAATAGGTATTTACTTGTTTAACAGAATCATTACACTATTCTGTCTGTCTACCTTGCAGACATTCATTTTAGGCAAAAAAATGTTTTCCTTTACAACTCCTTTAAGCACTTACCTTCCTTCTCTGCACTGTTCCATGTGGATCAGGCACCAGCGGTCTAATGCTTGTCAAGCGGTTCAGAGACCCAATGTCCACTTCATAGGTGTGCATAGCCTGTTGCATTAGGTTGTGCACCCCAAATCAAAGCTCAAACACACATGGGTGTATATATAGGGGGGCAGGCAGAGTGACAATAGGACATGTGGAGGGGGCACACTATTCTTGCTCATATGCAGGACACTGTGTTATGCTGGCACCGGTCCAGACTCCTGATTATCACAACAACACAGAGGTGATAGCAAAGAATCCTAAGAATCCTCCCCTCCTCCCTCCTCATATCAGTGTTTTTCATACCCAGCCAAGTACTGTGGATGTAGCTGATTCTGGGTCTGTTTCTGCTCAGCTGCTTGTGTGATAAACTACATGCATGCTGATCAGACGATCATAGACTTTCCATCCCCGATCCAAAGCGTTGTCATCCAATTCTCCACTGACACCCGAACACTGACAGGGCACTGCTGGCCAGAGCAGACTTCCAGCCAGACTCTTTCTTCTTTAATGGTCTTTTCCACGCTGTAAAGTTGTCCAGGGTTCGAGTGCCCTCAGTGTCTGTCGGGCACCTCTTCCTGTAGGATTCTGTCTATTTTTTCAGAAAGTTATCAGTTCTGCCATAAAAAAAAAAAGCCATGGGAGCACGAGGGAAAAACCATCAAATAATCTTGGTAGAAATATTTGAGCTGCGGCAACTCTAACCCACTTCTGGCTGACTTGGCCATGGAGAGCTCATCCAGAAGTTTGGCCCCCCTCCTCCTTTTACCCGCCACATTGCCATTTACAAAACACCTCGTGCATGCGCAGTAGGGAACCAGCTGTGAAGCTGCAAGGCTTCACTGCCAATTTTCCCTTAAAGGGGAGTTCCACCCACAATTTCACTTTTTAAATATAAATACCCCTGTAATACACAAGCCAAATGTATTCTAGTAAAGTTAGTCTGTAAACTAAGGTCCATTTTGTTAGGTTGTTACAGCATTTAGATAATTATATAATTATTAATAATTTATAATCTAGAAATAGACCGTGGCCATCTTAAGTGTGGGCATCATGAAGCCAGACTGTATGACTTCCTGGATTTCAGCTTTGCATATCTCGCACATGCTCAGTGCTGCACAAGCAATGTAATAGGTTTCAGTCAGGTTTGTAAGGACTACTGGGAAACATGATACCTATCCCAGAAACCCTTGCAAATAGCCTTGTGACTTAATAGCCTAGGCTAATAAGGAGGAGGAAGTAATGAAGGACTACAAAATAAAGGTATTTACAAGCAACAAAATACCTAAAAATTGTCCATTCCGAACACTATGAGATTAGGGCATGCTGCACAGACAAACATAAAAAAAATGGGGGGAACTCCACTTTAACCGAGATGGCGGTGCCAGTCCCTGATAGCTAATTGAAAAATCAGTTTGGGTGAAGACTAGGGTTGCCACCTCATCCCTTTAAAAAGGAACACATCTGAATTACACAGATTCTGAGGCTAATTTAATACAGATAAGGCACCAATTGAGTTTAATTACCACCTTAATTGGCCACAGAACCTGTGTAATTCAGTGTTCCTTTTCAAAGGGATGAGGTGGCAACCCTAGTGAAGACACCGTGGGATGTGCCCTAATATTGAAAGTCAGCAGCTACAGTATTTGTAGCTGCCGACTTTATTTTTATTTTTTTAGAAGGATCCTGTAGCTACTTTTTAAAGTGGTTGATAACCGCTGGATTTTTTTTTATTTTATCCACACCCTGCAAGATAAAGGCATAGGTGTACGTTTAATAAACCGTGATAACCCGAGATCATGATGATCACGGCTTATCACAGAGCATTGCCAGTTTAATAAACTGTGATAAGGAGCAGAGAACACATTCTCCACTTTACATCACAGCACGTGGATGTTTTGTCACAAACGGCCAGTTTAATAAACCGTGATCTGAAGATTTCACAGCTCTTCCACTGAAATATCTCCCTTCCAGATTCACCAGCTCAGAGGTGGAGAAGCTGGTGTGATAAGAGGAAGAAGGCTTATTTCTTCCTAATATCAACACCAGTGGATTAAAAATGAATATTAAAGCGGATCTCCACCCTAAAGTGAAGATCCGCTGATCCGAACACTCCCCCCCTCCGGTGTCACAATTGACACCTTTCAGGGGGGAGGGGGGTGCAGATAGACAGGTATCTGCACCCACTTCCGGCCCAGCATTCACGGGCAAAAGACGGGCATTGCATCACATCCCGTCGCCCCCCGTTGTGTGCTGGGAACACTCGGCTCCCAGCACACAGCTGGAGCCAATCGGCGGGCGCAGCGCGACTCGCGCATGCGCCGTAGGGAACCGGGCAGTGAAGCCGCAGCGCTTCACTTCCTGGTTCCCTCACCGTGGATGGAGGGGGGAACAGCAGAGAGACGAGCGATCGCTCATCCTCTGCTGCGGACGGCGCTGGACTCCAGGACAGGTAAGTGTCCTAATATTAAAAGTCAGCAGCTGCAGTATTTGTTGCTGCTGGCTTTTAATATTTTTTTTTTTGTGAACCATCCGTTTTAACAACAATATACACGTGTGTGTATATAGATACTGTGTGTGTGTGTATATATATATATATACACACACATACAGTATCTATATAACACATGTGTGTGTGTATATATATATATACACATATATATATATATATATATACCGTATTTATCGGCGTATACCGCACACTTTTTTGGCATTAAATCAGGGCAAAATCATGGGTGCGTGATATACGCCGATACTTGCTTCCCGCGCTGTGTTTGAACTTTGCCACAGATCCCTGCCTCCCGCACTGTGTTTGAACGCCGCCGACATTTACCGAGCGTAGTACACTCGGGTACAGTTGGCCAGGCTCGGCTCCCCTCGCGGTTATGCGAGAGGAGCCGAGCGTGGCCAAGCGTGCCCGAGTGTACGGCGCTTGGTATATGTCGGCGGCGTTCAAACACAGCACGGGAAGCAGGGATCGGCTCAGAGACAGCGCGGGAGCAGCGGGGAGGACACCACAAAGGCTGCAGATGGACGCCGGACAGGACAAGGCCGCCGATGGACTCAGTCTGTTCAGGAGCTCAGTGATGCTCTGGTCCAGATCTGGGAGGAAATACCCCAGTACACTATCCGTCATCTCATTAGGAGCATGCCCTGATGTTGTCAGGCATGCATACAAACTATTAGCTTGCTGCATACTTTTTTCACATTGATTTTTGGGGTGTCTTTGAATTCTGCCATCTATAGGTGGATAATTTTAATTTCCACCAAATGATGTGCCATCCTTTCATTCCTAACACATTACCCCGTCCATATCAGTATAGATATTCAGCGTGAGATTTTTGCCCGTTGAGATCTGATATGTTTTCAAAGTGTTCCTTTTAATTTTTTTGAGCAGTGTACATTTTCTCTGACTGTAGTACCCTTAGCTAGTACACTCCATATCACTGCAGTAATCACACACCATTCATCATTTCCACTCACTCATGTGCATAGGTTCATCCCATTAATAGTACATCCATTTCACATGGTTTCCTCTCCATATCCTTGCAGAGCAGTGTGGACTGTCGTAAAAAGGTTGTAAAGGTAAACATGTTTTCCCTAAATATCTTCCTTTACCTTAGTGCAGTCCTCTTTCACTTACCTCATCCTTCAATTTTGCTTTTAAATGTCCTTATTTCTTCTGAGAAATCCTCACTTCCTGTTCTTCTGTCTGTAACTCACCACCGTAATGCAAGGCTTTCTCCCTGGTGTGAAGAAAGCCTCTTGGGGGGGGGGAGCAGGAGTGTCAGGACGCCCACTAACACACAGCTCCTTTCTCTATCTGCAAAGTAGAGAGTGTCCTGACTCCACACCAGAAATTGGATAAATATGTTCCTTGTAAGGTGTAAACATGGTATTCCACCCATCATCCCCATGAAGAACAAGAATTCTACCCCTATTCCTTTTAGAAACCGGTAAAATGCATGACGTAGGGTGTGTGACTACGATATTCCACCCATAATCCCCATAAACAACAATAATCATACCCATATTCTTATCAAAAATAGGTTAACTATGTTCCTAGGTATGTTTATCTATGATATTCCACCCATAAGCCCCATGTAGAAAAATAATTATACCCATACTCCTATCAGAAATAGGTTAAATGTATTACGTAGGATGTGTATCTATGATACTCCATGCATAATTCCCATAGAACAATAATTATACCCATATTCTTATAAAATAAAAAGACCAAATATCTTATGTGTGTCCATACTTTTCCACCCATGCTTACATTAAGAAAAGTTCAAATGAAACTATGATATTTCATCCATAATCCACATGCAGAAAAATAACCACATTCTTATCAGAAATGCATCAATTTTTTCTTGACGTGTGTAACCCATAAAAAATTCCCAGATTTCTAATAGGTAAAATGTGGTGTTTTACACATACTGTACATGTAATGCATGAAATCGGGACGTACTAAACTGCATATTGCGATGATTGGATTATTGGCTGCAATACTCACTAGATGTCAGTTTACCTTATACACAAATATATGGTAGTGTTTGATACTATGTTGCTAATGTTAACTGTGCACTTGCTAATATATATACAGCTGTACAATAGAATCGTAGTAAATTATACAGAAGTAATGGAAAAAATAATAAACATACAGTATTTTTAGGACTAAATCACTGATTTCCTGCAGTATGTGTAAGACAGTATATTTTACCTGTTTTATTAGGAAAAAGATATTTAAAAATTAGGGTTGTCCGGATACCACTTTTTTAGGACCGAGTACAAGTACCGATCCTTTTTTTCAAGTACTCGCCGACACCGAATACCGATACTTTTTTTTAAATGTGTCCCCAAATGCAGCCATGTCCCCCACATATGCAGCCATGTCCCCCCATACCTAGATGCCGTCGCCGCGTTAATCAGCGTGTGGTGGAACATTACAGCTTATATTTGAATAGCTGTAGTGTTCCCCGCCGCGCTGCGTATAAACACCCCCCCCTTGCTCAGGATTGGACAGATCACCCGGCGCGGCGGGGAACACTACAGCTATTCAAATGAAAGCTGTAATGTCCCCCGCACGCTGATTAACTAGGCGGGGGGGGGGGGCGGGTGGTAGTATCGGATGAGGCATCGGGGGCATTTGCGGGAGTACAAGTACTCCCGCAAATGCTCAGTATTGGTCCCGATCCCGATATCGGGACAACCCTATTAAAAATGATAGGTTACACATGCCAAGGAAAAGAGCGTATGCATTTCTGATAAGAATGTGGTTATTATTTTTCTGCATGTGGCTTATGGAAGGACTATCATAGTTGCACATATAAAAGAAAATATTTGAACTTTTCTTAAAAGCGGTTGTATAGTCCCGATAAAAAATGGGACCACATACTAGCTCATTATAAAATACTTGTTCCACGCCGCTGCTTGTAAAAGCGATCCTATAGCTAGTTAGCCGCTCAGACTGCTTTTACAAGAGAGCCAACCGTTGCCTTTAAACCTTGTTGCTTACCTGCAGCAGGGCTAAATTATAAAATTACACATCCTACATAACATATTTAAACAGTTTCTGATAAGAATATTGGAATCATTATTTTTATACATAGGTATTATGGAGGGAAGCTATGGTTATGCTTAGCAAGGAACATATTTAACCACTTTAGCCCCGGACCATATTGCTGTCCAATGACCAGAGCACTTTCTGTGATTCGGCACTGCATCACTTTAACTGACAATTGCGCGGTCGTGCGACGTGGCTTCCAAACAAAATTGGCGTTCTTTTTTTTCCTACAAAAATAGAGCTTTCTTTTGGTGGTATTTGATCATCTCTGCGGTTTTTATTTTTTTATAAACAAAAATAGAGCGACAATTTTGAAAAAAAATCAATATTTTTTACTTTTTGCTATAATAAATATCCCCCAAAAATATCTAAAAAAAACATTTAGGCCGATACGTATTCTTCTACATATTTTTGGTTAAAAACCATATCAGTATAGATATTCAGCGTGAGATTTTTGCCCGTTGAGATCTGATATGTTTTCAAAGCAATAAGCTTTGTTTGGTTTGCGCAAAAGTTATAGCGTTTACAAAATAGGGGGTCGTTTTATGGCATTTTTATTATTATTTTTGTTTTACTAGTAATGGCGGCGATCAGCATTTTTTTTTTCAGTACTGCGACATTATGGCGGGCACTTCGGACACTTTTGGGACCATTGGCATTTTTATAGCAATAAATGCTATAAAAATGCATTGGATTACTATAAAAATGCCATTGGCAGTTAAGGGGTTAACACTAGGGGGCAGGGAAGGGGTTAAGTGTGTTCTTGGGTGTGTTCTAACTGTATGGGGGGGGGGTGGCCTCACTAGGGGAAATCACTGATCTTCTGTTCATACATTGTATGAACAGAAGATCAGTGTTTCCCCCGCTGACAGGACCGGGAGCTATGTGCTTACACACATAGCTCCCGGTCCCCGCTCTGTAACGAGCGATCGCGTGTGCCCGCCGGCGATCGTACCCGCCGGGCACGCGCGCTGGACTCGGGGGTTAATGGGGGGTGCCCACGCCCCCTAGTGGCCGCTTTAGAGCGGACGTATAGCTACGGGCTCTCACCCAGCAGTGCCGAATTCCCGCAGTAAAATGACGGCGGGCGGTCGGTCGGTCGGCATGTGGTTAACCTGTATCTGAAAAGATTATTTGTTTATTTATTTTTTCTATGGGGATTCTGGATAGAATATCATTGTTACACTTGACAAGAAACACATTTGAGGCGGCGTACACACGACCGAGGTTCTCGCTGGAAACCAGCGAGGACCTCGCTGGAAGCTGCATTCCAGCGAGGACCTCGGCCGTGTGTACGCTCTCGGCGAGCTTCCCGTCGGGAAGCCCGTCGAGCAGAAATAGAGAGCACGCTCTCTATTTGCTCGACGGCCCGCCTGGAAGAATGGCTGGTTGCCATTTCCGATGGGCGGGTCGCCGATTTCGACGGCCGGCAGGGAACCTCGACGGGCGGAACGATGTGTTCTGCCCGTCGAGGTTCTCTGCCGTGTGTACGCGGCCTAACATGTTCCTAATAAGAGTATGGGTAGAATGGGAATTATGTGTGCAGCATGATGGTTACACATTCCAAGGAACACATCTGACCCGTCTCCTATAAAAATATGGGTGTAAATATTTTATGCATGGGAATTATGGGTGAAATAATATGGTTACACATTCCACATAACCTGTTTCTGATAAGAATATGGATATTTTTTTTATTTTGTTCTACATGAGGATTGTGGGTGCAATATTATGGTTACACAACCCACATCATATTTGACCTTTTATTTTACAGTATCTTTTGAATAGTGCACAATTGGAGAATAAGGTTGCCACATTGTATTAATAATATTAATATATTATATATATATATATATATATATATATATAAAAATAAAAAAAACATTCATGTTGCATTTGCCTCTTCATGAAAATAAATTTTTTCAATATTTGCTTGTTAACCACTTGAACACCCGGCCTATTCTGACACTTCTCACATATATGTTAACATCAGCATTTTTTTGCTAGAGAATTACTTAGAATCCCAAACCATTATATATATATTTTTTTAAAGCAGAGGCCCCAGAGCAGGGGTGTCAAACTCAATTTCATCATAGGCCGCATCAGCATTATGATTGCCCTCAAACGGGCCGGTTGTATCTGTAAGATTAGATGTCCAGCGCATCCTCTCCCCATATTTTAGATATCAAGAGCCACCCCTCCATGTACATGCCTCACTGTGCCCATGCCTAGACTGACGTTTAACATGGGAGTCTATTGAAGGGGTGCCCGGCTTTGAAAAATTGGTGCTTCCCAGCCGTAGGTCCCCCCAGACAACACTTTTCACACTTGTAGAGAAATGGGTCTACATGTGTGCCAAGTTTCAGGTCCAGGGGACCTAGGACATGCCGGTACTGGGTCTCCAAAGTCACCAGAGAAATAACCGTTTAACATGGGAGTCTATGTAAGGGGTGCCCGGCTTGGAAAAATCGGTGCTCCCTGGCCAACCAGCTGTGCACACTTGTAGAGATTTGTAGAAAAAGCCGAGGGGGGCCTTTTCAGCACACAAAAAATGTGCTGAAAAACTGAGCTTATACTCGAGTATATACAATACTCTTTTTATAGGCATTTTGCTTTAAAGGATCCACGTGGCAAAGGAAGACAATATATATTGACATTCAGAAAACAGGTACAGCAAATGTACACTTTTTTTATTTGGAGTAATTGTCAAATGATACATATTATGTATGTTATTTTTTTTTTTTTAAATTGCATCAAGCTGCGCTTATGCAAAAGAAATGTTTTAGAACCGTACATAGTGTGTAACAGAAATTTGAGGTTGGTTACTCATAAACAGATGCCCTATACTTCACAGGCTATATGCTGTCATAACAAACATAACCCAAATATCTGTAGGCAGGCTACCTATAGTGTACTGCACTAGCAAAGTTAATTGGCTCACCCGAGCTGAGGAAGGGTTAAAGTGGTTGTAAAGATTCCTTTTTTATTTTTTTTAAAATGACATACATATCATACTTACTTCCACTGTGCAGCTCGTTTTGCAGAGTGGCCCCGGTTGTCCTCTTCTGGGGTCCCACGGCGGCTCCTCCCCACAATAAATAACCCCCTCTGGGAAGCTTTCGCCCGAGGGGTTACCTTGCGGGTGCACTCCCGTGTCATACTCTCGAGGGGGTAGGACTCGGATCCCAGCGGCCGCGTCATTGGATTTGATTGACAGCAGCAGGAGCCAATGGCTGCACTACTATCAATCTATCCAATGAAGAGCAGGAGGAGAGAGCAACATGGGATCGCGCCCACAGAGATTCGGGGCTCAGGTAAGTAAAACCAGGGGGGTGGATACTGCAAGGTGTTTTTTTTACCACCTTGATGCATTAAGGTGAAAAAACAACGGTTTACAACCCTTTAGGCTGGGTTCACACCTATGCGAATTGGTTGCGGTTTAAACCGCATCCAAAACGCAGAACATTTCTAAATACATTGTTTTCAATGAGGCTGGTTCACATATGTGTGATGCATTCGCACTGCATATTGCCGGAAATCCGTATGCGTTGTGGAGGCCTTGCGGTGTGTCTCAGGTGCGAATTCAGTCCCATTATCTTCTATGGGTACGCAGCTGATTCGCAGATGTGTACAGTTCTCTTAAGGAATTTCTCTCATTCAGCTCAATACATTTCTCCCCCACTCTCCTCTCACTCGGAACTTCTCCCAGGTCTCCAAATTCGCAGCAAAAACGGAGCTAATCTGCTGAACACTTCTCTTATCTATCTGCAGAGATAAAAGAGCTGAAATACGCACCGCACAAGTGTGAACCCAGCCTTAAACTTTCCGTACCTTAGTTCCCAGGCTTTTGGTCTTGGGCCAGCCTTCCACCCTGTGCGATACATAAATGGGGGGGGGGGAAGGTCCAATTCAAGGGGCTTTCCTAGCGACTGGGGGAGATTTAGAACAAGGGCTCACACCAATGGGAGTTCAGGAATTCAAGAGCCTTGATGTAACCTCACAAGATGCCGGGGGTTCCAGTGGACACTACAAGCTATTGGAGATCACTATTTATGGACTAATACCTGCAAAGGGGTATGCCTGGGTAGCCGCGTCTACTAGTTAGTTTAGAACCTGGACTCTGTTGCTTCTTCCATATGTTCTGCAAATAAGTAAACATTGGTAAACTGTTCTAGGCTTGGTCTGAAGTCATTCAAAAGAGGGTGCATGGTGGTTTCTGGGATATGAAAGAACAGAGTCAGTAAAGCACATGTGTGGTATCAAGCAAAGGTCACTTCCAAGTGGTAACTCGGTAAGACAAGTTAGAGGAGGAATGCAATTGCTATGGGTAACCAGTAACTAGTGCAAAGTAGCTGGTCATGGAGCGTGGTAACTGGTGTAGGTGACAGGTCCTCCAGTAGCAAGGGGATTGGTGTTATGGTTCCCTCTCCAGCAGTCATTCCCTAAAGGTGTCTGGGACTGAATTTGTGGTACAAAGAATTCATGGACAGTACCACTGGTCATATGGCACAGGAGTGAAGAGGTTAAGTGAGAGCACGCATTAGGTGCTGGGCAGGACCCCATTCTGTCACTGGAAGTGAGGTGGCAAAGGTATGCTGGACTGGAGGAGAGGGCATGGGCTCAGCAGTATCCCTCCTAAATGCACCATACAACAAAGAAGTTGTGTAGCGATCTAGGACAGCACTCTTACAGAATAATGCATGAAAGAGCCGAAAGAGCCGCCACGTACAGGGCATAGTGACCCCATCAACATAGAATGGCCTAGGAAAGGGGCACCCTCTATATCAGATTAGGCCAATTTGAGCCTGAACAACAGTGTGCAGGAGGTTCTTCCACTAAAAAAAGTATAGATTTGAAATGAAAAGGCATTAGGTTCAAAATTGAAAAAAAACAAAAAAAAAACAATCCTACTTTAATAACGCAGGAACACTGTGGGGGTTATTTACTAAAGGAAAATCCACTTTGCACTACAAGTGCAAACTACACTTGAAATTGCACTTGCAAACACAGTCTCTGTAGATCTGAGGGAGCCATGCAAGGAAGAGAAAGAAAAAAAAAAACAGCATTTTAGCTTGCACCATGATTGGGTGATAAAACCAGCAGAGCTTCCCCTCATTTCAGATCTACCCCTCAGATTTACAGCGACTGCACTTCCAGTGCAATTCCAAGATACTTTGCACTTGTAGTGCAAAATGGATTTGCCTTTCGTAAATAACCCCCTAAATGTTAGAAATCAACGTAGGAAATCCTACGCAATTTAATCACACTTCATTTGCATATGTTTTACTTTACTGCCTATAAGCAATGGTCTTATGTACTACTTTAGAGATAGCACATAATTGAACTTTAACAATTGTTTTTCAATATATTTTTATGGAGGTAGTGATATTTTGTCCATTTTATTTTCAGGTATGGCAATACACATCTGGGCCAAACAAAGATATCAAAATTTTACAGAAACTGGATGATCATACTATCCAACCCCCTAATTGGAACACAAAATCCAACCGTTCTTTCATACCATCCACCCCATCACTACTAACAGAATGCAGAAAACAGTACTCCAATGTTCCAAAAAATGGATACTCAATTGCATAATGAGGCAGGAGGAGATAATAGAAGAGCAGCAGTGACTCGCCCAAGAAATATAAAACAAGTACAAAATATCCACTATTCAGAGAGTATCAGACAGACAACACATTGGTAAAGATGAAATATTCAGTACACTACAGCTAGCACAACAAATACATCTTGTAAGGCATGTCACTATTTATTCCCGATCTTGTGGCATTTGCTTGGTCAAAAGACTTCTTGGATTTGAGAAAAGATTTGACAAAAACTGCCTTACAAAACTCCAAAACAGAACAAATGTTTGCATATGACACCACCTTTAATCTTGGCGATTTCTACATATCAACTTTTGTCATGAGAAATACAATTCTGGAAATGAACCCAATTTTTCCAGTAGCAATTATGAAAGGAAATTTTAAAAATACCATGAACTGTTCATTGGATAACTTGTGAATTGCTTCCATCTAAAAAGGAAAAATCTAAATATTCCATTTGTGACTGATCGTGAAAAAAGGAATTCTGAATGCTAAAAAGAAAGTGGCACCATCTCTTTCCATTGTTTTATGTGGAAATAACATTTTGAAAGATGTAGAGCAGGGATCTCAAAGTACTGGCCCGTAGACCAGTTACAAATGGCCCAAAAGACTGGTTCACTAAGACTTTGTTACAGTGGCCTGGGCCATTCAAATCCAAACTCTGTGACACAGCGGGAGATCGACACTCTATGTGATCCAGGCATCGTGGAGGCCGCTTTTGAATTTGGTGGGCACAGATAAGGTTGCAGTGACTGGCAGCAAGCAGTAACTACCACTGTATATAGTTTAAAAGTTTGCATGCGGGCCCCATGTGATATGAAAACTTGTCCAGTGGCCCTCAGGTTGAGTTTAAAGACCCCTGATGTAAAGTATTGGGTAAAATCTGCTGGAGGATGAAAAGGTATTGAAGGATCATGTGGAACAGCAAGTGTAGCAGAACAAATATGAAGAGTTCAGAATGTTATGTTCATACTCATTCTCTGAAAATGATTTGCATGAACACATATTCAAATTTTCAAGCAGGTTCTATACAAAGAAGTTTAGCGTGTTTCAGGAAAAAAATAAAAAACAACATCAATGAATAATGCTAGTGAAAGCATGTACAAAATCCTGAAAAATGCCACAGCGTGGAAAAAAATTGTCCTTAGCCTTCTACTGTGTTTTTAATCCATTTACAGTTACTGTTTTACCTTTATGAATTCCAAAGGGCTTACTGTAGCCTTGGGGATATATACATTGAAAACATTTAAGTTGCAGAAAACCCCCTACCAGTACTCACACTTCCCATTATACCTACCAAATTGAGAAAATTGTTGAGAAGGTGAAATCAGAAAATCCTACAATAGTTTGTAGCCCTAAAAAAGAATCGGTTGACAGAATGAGACAGCAATTTCAAACTTGTGCATTGAAAACAATTTGGTTTCACCAACTGCAGGCGTTTGTTGTTAAAAGTCCATTTAAAAATGAGGTACATTCAGTAGGCGTGTCACCAAAACCAACGTGTTCCTGCAGAAGCACTGGACTTTATCATTTATTTTTAAAAAGAGACTGGACTTTATCATTTAATTGCAGTACAAAAGCCATCTGGAATATTCATCCCAGATAACTTTACCTACAATATTTCTTCACTGAGAAAATGAGCACATCGGAAGGAAGGAAAATCAGAACGTAAAAAGGCTAGAAAACAAGATTATGACTCAAACTGAGGCAGCACCAGATTCCCAGAGGGCGAGTCATGCAAACTCACCACAACCAGACAAAAAATTCACAGAGGAGAATGCACAAGTTAAATTCTACAAAAGTCCTACAAATGGAGAATGCCAAGTCCATGATGCCATCTCACCACAAGAAAATTACCAAACCTTTATACAAAGCCCCACAGATGAGAATTTTGCACTCCAACCTCCAAAGCATAAAAAAATAAATAAACTAAAAATCAGCTAGCTTTATAGTTGGAAGGCCTTGGGATGAAAATATAGGCCCAATTGACAATTTGAAACATTGTCTTCAGCCAAAGACTTGACTTCCTGTTCTGCCTCTCCTTGCCACAATTGCAGGCCACCGGAGGACATCGAGCCTGCGCCCACTAGCCTGTGATGACGGAGGGCGTACAGGTACACCCATTTGCCCACCCGTGCCATTCTGCTGACTTACATTGTCGTGCGGCGGACAAGTGGTTAAAACATCCGAAATTTCCAGTTTTGCAATTTGTCCACATTTTTCCCATGCCATTAGTAATAGAGGACATGCATCCTTTGTACAATTTGCAGATTGCTTATGACTTTTAAACTACAATGTTTTACTCTTCTCAATTAACAGTGATCTAACTTTATATGAACGAGGATTGCACTGGTCTTTGGCTGTAGCAGACCTAAAATCAAAAAGAGTGACAATAATAGACTCTAAGCAACGAATATAAATCATACTGTGCTATTCTTCAAAAAATGCTGCCGCTGCTCTTGTGACCTTCACTTCGTTGTCCTGCCCAGTGTGGCACAGCCTATTCTTTAAACCAGGTGCTGTTCCTGCTATACTTGTCCCATATTACCTGTTCCTTCCTAAGGAGGCTGAAAGTACGTATCTATCCATATAAAAGGGGTGAAATGCACAAGGGTTTTTTTTTTTTTTTTTTTGCAGTGATAAGTTTTAGGTTATTCAACCATTATATAAACAACATTTTTGCCTTGTGACCTTCTTTATAACTGACTGTGCAAGAAATATCATCTTGTTTGCCTTTACTTCCATTATTGTATTTATTGTCCATAAAACACTATGAACATTTATGATGTGTTAGTAATAAAAAGATAGAAAAAGTGTAATTTTATGTAAAGTTCACTATGACTAGAAGATTTCCAATACTGGTTGCCAGTCTATTTCATTCAGTGTTATGATGGGTTCTTGTCTTTACTGAGTCGATCAGCAAATTCAATCAAGGTCCTTGTGGGGCGCCCTGCCATTCCTTTGCGCATGTAAGGAACTTCATCCTTGTTTGACATGACGCCAGCGATGTCTAGATGAGCCCAGTGAGGCACGGTAACAAACTGCTTCAGAAATGCCGCTGCAGTACACGCTCCTCCAGACCTGCAAAGGTAACGTACAGTTAGTCTACTTCTATGATACTGCTGAGGTTTGCAGACTTAAAATTCAGACAGCCAGTGACATCTTAAGCCTCTTATAGACGCCTAATGACTGCCCGTTTGCTAGTGCGCATGACTAGGCTTTAAAGTGCTACTAAACCCAGGACCCTGCAATCACTATATCTGGTCTCCCACAGTACACAGAACATGTAAATGCAATAGTTTTAGTAAATATAAATGACTAAATACATTTTCTCATCATCAACAGTACACAGCAGTCTTAGGACCTCTGAGTGTCCTATTAAAGCTTGTAGGAGAAGTTTTCATTCTCCTATAGCTGTTCTTTGACCCTTTAGTCTGGACAGCACTGATTGGCCCTGTGCTGACCACATGCACCGACCACATGCACCCTCCCAAGAAAAAACAAAGCAAAAGCACACCAAACTAAGCACGTGCAGAGTTGCCCCCAAAGGCTCTGTTCTATCAGAAGATGGATTAGGGACTGGAGGATCAGAGAAGACAGGAACAAACAGCCTTTTTACACAATGCACAGGATTAACCCCTTAGGTTCCACAGTGAGTATAACAAGCTGCATACACAGATGCTACTTTTCTGGGTTTAGTAACACTTTAATCTCTAAAAGTTAAGCAGTGCAGATGTTAATCTTTTGCATATATTTTAGCCCTTTCCAGGACTGAATATAAGGCTCAAAAATGTTCTCTTTTTACAAGTAGGTTTTCTTAAATGGCCATTGCATTAGGTCATGCTGCCATAAATACAAACAAGTGCTGAATCTCACTCAATGGCAGATAAGGTCAAAGAAATAGTGTTTGCACCTGAATGAATTATAGTGTTGGCATAATATATAAAACTGCAGTTTTAGCTAATGTATTTATTATAGGCATCTATATAGTGCTGAAAACTTACACAGCACTTTACATATTATACAACCACACCATCCCCTGCCCTTACAAATGTACCGTATTTATCGGCGTATACCGCATACTTTTTTGCCCTGAAAATCAGGGCAAAATCGTGGTGCGCGATATACGCCGATACCCGCGCCGAATTTTGAATACTCCGCCTGCATATACCGAGCGCAGTACACTCGTGTATAGTCGGGCAGGCTCGGCTACTCTCGCGCTCACGTCCTGGACGTACAGGACGTGAGCGCGAGAGTAGCCGAGCCAGCCCGACTATACACGAGTATACTGCGCTCGGTATATGCAGGCGGAGTATTCAAAATTCGGCGCGGGAAAGCGGAGATCGAGCGTGGAGGACGCCGCAGAAGGACGCCGGACCCGTCGAGGAGGACACCCGAAGCCGCAGACGCACACCGGACCCGTTGAGGAGGACACCCGAAGCTGCAGACCCATGCCGGACCCGACGAAGGGGACACCTGAAGCCGCAGACGCACCCGACGAAGAGGACACCCGGACCCGACGAGACCGCCGATTAACGCCGCGCAAGACACCAAAACTGTAAGTACAAAAAAATGACAAAACTAACAAAAAAATTTTTTTCACAGGAATGGGGGCCACTTTAGGGGTGCGCGCTATACCCCGATAAATACGGTAATTTTACTATGCACACAGTTCGCTCCAAAAAAAACACACAAACAAAAAGGGAAACTTATTAATTTCAAGCTCTCATACCTGCTGTATTTCCCAACATTATTAAGGTCAGCGAGGGCAGACTCTGTCACTTGTTTACTATAGTGCTCAAAGAGAGGCATCCTCCATACTCGGTCCCCAGTCACAGCACTGGCCTGAAAATAAGGAATGCAACAAGTTTAGAAAACACAGATTAATGGATTTTAAAAGGACAATTTTTTACAACCAATAAGTACACTCCATGTAAATCGCTACATTTTTGAACAGTCAGATTTGGAGTTAAAAGGAGAAGCCGTGACTGAGTCGCCGCTCTCTGCTCTGCCCTTTCAACGCTCACAAAAGCGCTGAGCGGCACACAGTCATACATCTATTGTTGGGATCCCTCCAGAGCCTGGACCAGCCCCTTCCTGCCGAGCTTGCATGCAGAAGCGAACGCATACGTGAGTATATGGAAAACAGTGTTCAAACCACACATGTGAGGCATCGCAGCGATTGGTAGCGCGAGAGCAATAATTCTAGCTCTAGACCTCCTCTGTAACCCAAAACATGCAACCTGTAGAATTTTTTTTTTTAAACTTCACCTATGGAGATATTTAAAGGTAAAACGTTTGTAGTCATTCCACGAGCGGAAGCAATTTAAGCGTGGCATGTTGGGTATCAATTTACTCGGCATAACATTTTCTTTCACAATATATAAAAAAATACTGTTTTTATTTTATAAAAATAAATAAAAGTAATATTTACAAAAAAAAAGTGCGCTTGTAAGACTGCTGCACAAATAAGGTGCAACAGAAAGTATTGCAACGACTGCCAACTCTTTGTAAACACCAAATCTCAGAAAGAGGCTCGGTCCTTAAGTGGTTAAGAAGATGACCATACGATTTGAAATTAGAGCTGCACGATCCTGGCTAAAATGAGAAGCAAATTTTTTTTAACTTGGAATAAAGATCATGATTCTCTCACGATTCTCGGAGTAACATCTTTCACATTAAACAAAAAAAATTGTGCTAACTGGCTGACTTTAAATGCCCTGGAAGATGATGCCCAGAGGCGATTTGGTTCGCATGTGCTGCGCTATATAAGTTTCTCACTCACTTGTAAAAACAGGCATTCAGAAGGCAGCAGCATCACTTACTAAATGCTTGCAACCACTGCTCTACCACCCTCTGAAAAGCAATCTATTGCTGATTGCTTTTCCAATGGGTAGTAGAGAGAGCCACACATGTATATTTAACCTAAATGTTGCTGTCAAACAAATAAGGCAGAACACGGCAGGATTGGGAGTAGCTACATTGTTCTATTCAATGCTTTTTTTTTTTTAACCTTTTTAGCAAGGTGAGCCTACTCTATGAACTTCTATGAAAGGGAATCTTAGGCCTCACATGCCTGACTCCTTTGCCAAGTCTGCCCACACCCCATTCTCATGTCCAACAAGAACAATTCAGTTTCCCACAGGTATATTTCAGGAAAAAGATGGGGCTTTGAAAGTTAGGGAAGTAAAATAAGGATCAGAAGTGTGAACAGAAAAGTTTTTTCAATCTAACAAAAACAATCTGAATATTTAAGGAGATGGCGTTTTGTATGAATAATGGGATCCTGGATATAAAAGCAAGCCTGATTTATACATGGCATTCACATCTCCATTCCCTGTACCTTACACCAGCTATTATAATAATCACTGTTTACATATCATTGTGTGAGCATTTGTATACTGCACAGTTCTGTAGAGAAGGAAAGAAAAACAAAGCTCTGAACCTCTTGAAGATGAGTCCACAGCCATGAAGAATTGGTGAACACACCGGTAGCAGCAGATCCTAGAGCCACATCCATAGCACCTGCAAGAGAGAGTGTACTGTAAGCAGAGAGGAAGCTGGACACGCATCTCACTGTGCGTATGCTAGTTGTCAACCCCTCTACTTTCCTACCAGTCGGTGAAACCATCCAGTTTTGAGCCGGTAGGAAGGTACGTCACAGATTTCATGCGAGTGTGAAAGCATAAGGACCCTGCACTAGACACTATTAGGACGTTCAGCTCCAGCTAAATGTGCATAATCCAGGTAGTCCGTGGGCAAACCAAATTTACATATATTGGTAACACCTTTACAAATTTCTAGATCTAAAAAATACTTTGCATGTGTCACCCACTTCCAGTTTGTTTACATTGTTATTTTTTGGGAGATCTGCCATAGCAGGTCAAACGTCAGAAATAAAGCCCAAGAATAATTCAAAGACTATTTTTATATTTTCTGCATTGTAATATTCAATACCAGCCTATACAGTACATACCAGTTAGCGTTGCTGCATTTACGATGGCTCTTGCGTTGAAATCATGTGCATAACAAAGGGCATCAGCCAACAGCAGTCGCCCTTCAGCATCAGTGTTGTCCACCTGTCACGGAATGTTCAGATTTACCGAGTTTGGAACTCCAAAATACACGTATTGAAGCAAAGGGGGTTTAACAATTATGCAATGGGACAAGAGTGACTACAGCAATAAGTTAAAATCAGCTGTTCAGAAGTTATTGTTTGAATGGAAGCAGCCCTCCCTACACACATTTATAGAGGACTATCCTAGCTAATGCTATAGTAATCAGCATCACCAGGACCAGAATCATCATAGGAACACTCACAGAAAATGCTGATCTCTGTACAGCTGTGGCCAAAAGTTTTGAGAATGGCACAAATATAATATTTTCACAAAGTCTGCTCCTTCAGTGTTTTTGGATATTTTTGTTAGACGTTACTATAATATACTGAAGTAAAATTCCAAGCATTCCAGAAGTGTCAGGCTTTTATTGACAATTACATTAAGTTTATGCAAAGAGTCAATATTTTCACAGTTGACCCTTCTTTTTCAAGACCTCTGTCATTCACCCTGGCATGCTGGCAATCGACTTGTGGGCCACATCCTGACTGATGGCAGCCCATTCTTGCAGAATCAATGCTTGGAGTTTGTCAGAATTTGTGTTTTTTTTTTGTTCACCCGCCTCTTAAGGATTGACCACAAGTTCTCAATGGGATTAAAGTCTGGAGAGTTTCCTGGCCATGGACCCAAAATTTGAGGTTTTGTTCCCAAAGTCACTTAGTTATCCCTTTGGCCTTATGGTGAGGTGCTCCATCATGCTGGAAAAGGCATTGTTCCTCACCAGACTGTTCTTGGATGGTTGGGAGAAGTTGCTCTCGGAGGATGTTTTTGGGAAAATCTGTGAGTGAGCTCACTGCCTTGGTTGAGAAGCAACCTCACACATGAATGGTCTCAGGATGCTTTACTGTTGGCATGACCTATGACTGGTGGTAGTGCTCACATTTTCTTCTCCGAACAAGGGTTTTTCCAGATGCCCCAAACAATTGGAAAGGGGATTCATCAGAGAAAATTACTTTACCCCAGTCCTCGGCAGTCCAATCCCTGTACCTTTTTCAGAATATCAGTCTGTCCCTGATGTTTTTCCTGGAGAGAAGTGGCTTCTTTGCTGCCCTTATTGAAATCAGGCCATCCTCCAAAAGTCTTTGCCTCACTGTGCGAGCCGATGCACTCACACCTGCCTGCTGCCATTCTTGAGCAAGCTCTGCATTGGTGGTGCCCTGACCCCGCAGCCGAATCGCAGTGGAGATGGTCCTGGCACTTGCTGGACTTTCTTGGGCGCCCTGAATCCTTCACAAATGCAGTGGAAATGTTTTTTTTTTTATGGGATTAAGTTCATTTTAATGGCAAAGAGGGACTTTGCAATTAATTGCAATTCATCTGATCACTCTTCATAACATTCTGGAGTATATGTAAATTGCCATCATAAACACTGAAGCAGCGGACTTTGTGAAAATATTTGTGTCATTCTCAAAACTTTTGGCCACGACTGTACAGAGACACTTTAGCTTTACAATACAACATTGTCTGTGCATAGTTTACCCTTCCAATCATGTACACATACCCAGCCATGCTCTCTCACCCACCTGCCTAAGCTTTGGTGTTGACTGGTTTCAGAACTTAGATAGGAAGATGACATCATGGCATCCCCATGACAGTGTTTAGGCTTATTGAGTACTCAGGCCTGAACACTGAAATAGGGAAGGTCACACATTTCCACATACCCAGAAGCCACATTCAATTAGAAAGGGCTCTGACCGTGTGGGAAACAGTGAACATGGCTGGGCAAGTATACATGCCTGGCAGGGGGGTGGGGGGGCTGAGGCCAACTATGTGCAGACACTGCCACTTTCTAAAAGTAGACTGTACATTCTCCTTAAAAGGGTTAGCTCACCTTAAAAAAAAAATATCTGAAAAAGTGAACACACATCTTCCCCCACCCCCGGCTGTGGGCAATGAGCTGCCCCTGCAGCCAGTGTAGCAGTCTATGGATTTGAAATCCTAATTTCTTCTCCCCCTTTTTTCTGGCTTCCAGGACAGATCAGAGAGATTCTCTGTGCCAGTGCTGACCAATTCCTGGACCACTACACTGGCTGTGTGGGCACTGCCAGCTCATCACTAATGGAGGTAAATGCAGCAGACATTAGCAGAGTGGGGAGGGTGTACTTTTAAATTTTTCCTGAAAAAGTGAACTTCCACTTTAAAGCCAGCAAGTGTTTTACCTGAATAGTCTTTCCATTCTTTGCTCTCACAACATCACCAGGTTTATTTGCTCTGCCATTGGGCATATTTTCACACAGTGGAGCCAAACCTGAAGAAAATGTGCAATGCAGATTAATTTATCAATCATTTCTGAACATAGTACAAAGTAAACTCGATTTGGTGTCAAAGTCTAAGGACCTTAGAAATAATCATTTTTTACAGCCTTTAATGGATTCAATAAACAAACTGGCCAAGTAATTCCTCTTTAGATGAACTTGTACAAGACTTTTACAGCCACACAAGATGGGAGAGGAGATGCCAAAGCACTTCAAACAGATCAATACATTTTGCCTACTTGTGCAGCACTAAACACAACCTGCTGTAGTCTTTGCCAAGCTGTGGGGTCACTCATTGGACTGTAGATGTTTTTCTTTTAGACTTTAGATAGGATTTCATATTAAATCCTTTCCCTTTGGATTAGTGACACTTTCTGTAGCAACTGTTTTGAAGTCATTTTGTTTTTCCTCTTGTCAGTAAAATTCACTTCCTCAGGAAGTGACTTTATGTTCATGAAAATATTGAAATATGTAATGTGGTCTTATTATTTGACTTTATGGCTACATTTACGAGAACAGTTTGATGGAATGGATACACAAATACAGTGTATGCTTTACATAGATACATACTGACAGGGCTGGACTGGGACAAAAATTTGGCCCTGGACTTCATCCAGACTGGCCCACTTTGACAGGTCTCTCCCATGGCGGCCGGACAACTCCTGAACCCCCCAGGCCACCTCTCCCCCTTCACTAGCCACTAGCTGTTCTACTTTATTAGAGTAGAACGGCTGGTACTGGTACTCTTATAGGCAGTACCAGTGGGGAAGCTAGACATTATTTCACCCGGGGCAAAGAATCAGTTTGGTGCAAGATTAGGCATAAGTGAGAAACTCCCAGGCCATAGCTGTTGAGTCAGCTATCTGTCCCTTCCCCCATGCTCCTCTGTCATCCCCCTGCTTCTTTGTTCCCCCCAGGTGAGCGCTGCAGGGAGGGAGAGGAGCGGAGGGGTGGTGGTCCGCTGTCACTGAAGCCGGCCCACTGAGCCATCAGCCCACCGGGAAACTCCCTGTAGTCCCAATGGCCAGTCCATCCCTGCATACTGAAATCTAGCAAATCAGCTTTCCAACATGTACAAATATATAAGGGGTCCATATAGGGAACTTGGTGTTGTTATTCACTGTACGGTCAACACAAAAGACACGGGGGCACTCTTTACGTCTAGAGGAAAAGATTTAATCTCCAAATACGGAAAGGTTTCTTCACAGTAAGAGCTGTGAAAATGTGAAACAGACTCCCTGCAGAGGTGGTTCTGGTCAGCTCAGTAGATTGCTTTAAGAAAGGCCTGGATACTTTCCTAAATGTACATAATATAACTGAGTACTAACATTTATAGGTAAAGTTGGTCCAGGGAAAACCCAATTGCCTCTCGGGGATCAGGAAGGAATTGTTTTTTACCCCTGCTGTAGCAAATTGGATCATGCTCTGCTGGGGTTTTTCACCTTCTTCGGATCAACTGTGGGAATAGAATTGTGTATATTGATTTAAGATATTTTATTTATTTTTATGGTTGAATGGGATGGACTTGTCTTTTTTCGACCTGACTAACTATGTAATATTAATCAATCTCTTATGTATGTATTTAGGTTCTTATGTATCGATCAATAAATATTATTGGATGGAGGCGCATCCTTATGTGTATCATCAGATAACAGAATGTGCTGTATGGCCAGCTTCACTCTGCTTTCCATCAAATACCACCAGGCCAAATGGCGGCACTTTTAATTAATGGAGTATAGCCAAAGCTAATTTGGCTATACTTCTCCTGGGGAGCACAGGAGTATACACTATATTTACCAAAAGTATTGGGACCCCTGCCATTACATGAACTTTAACTGCATCCCAGTCTTGGTCTGTAGGATTCAATACAGAGTTGGCCCACCCTTTTTAGCTCAAACAGCTTCAACTCTTCTGGATGAGCGAGTTGGGGCGTAGAAACTTGACTGTCCTAACCTCAACTCGATAGAACATCTTTGGGATGAATTAGAGTGGAGAATGCGAGCCAGGCCTTTTCATCCAACATCAGTGCCTGACCTCAATTGCGCTTCTGGAAGAATGGTCAAACATTCCCATAGACACTCCTAAACCTTGTGGACGGCCTTTTCAGAGAAGTTGAAGCTGTTGTAGATGCAAAGGGTGGACCAACTCAATAGTGAACCCTACGGACTAAGACTGGGATGCAAAAGGCAGGTGTCCCAATACTTTTGGTAATATAGTGCATGTTTGATCTGCACTCCTGTGACCCATTTTCAGGTTAAATTATGCCAATGAGCCAATCCAGGCTTTGGATCAGTCCAGACTTTACTGTTGGGATCTACCCAGATGCCTGGATGGGCTGCTAGGAGCCTGAACCAGCTACTCCTGCCGCCTTTACAGCCTGGCGCTCATGTGAGTGCTTAAGGGGCTGAACAGAGAGCTTGTCACTGACTCTGCTCAGGAAAGGCCAATAAATAAGTGAACAGCAAACTTTGATCACTCAAACAGAAGGGGACATATGCAGAATTCGGATCAGTGCTGCATCCACCTAGGTGAGTATAAATTAGTTATTTTTTTAATCCATACTTCTGTTTTAAAAGATTTTTACTTGTGTTCATACCACAAATAAAGCATGCCACATTAACCTACCAATCAGATTGATGGGCAATTTTAGTGTTGCAGCAGTTAATATTGCAGAAGAGACAGTAGCAGCTCCACCCATATCTGCTCTCATTGCATCCATTCCAGATGATGGCTTTATAGAAATTCCACCACTAAAAAAGAAAAAAAAAAAAAAAATTAGACAAATAAGATTGGATATATTAAAAGAAAGGGAAGAAGAAATGGCAAGTGATATACAAAATAGTAATACCAACATAAATAAAGCAAATACAAAAAAACAACAAAAAAAAAACAACACAACAACAAGATACATTCCTTTTACATGATGGGTTCTTATTCAAATACACATATGTGCCAAGGTGGCCCAACATGCTAGTTGATGTGCATTTATAAAGAACGGTCATCAAGATCAGGAAGTATTACAAATAAGGGAGTTACAGAACTTTGAATTTACAAAAGTTGGGAATATCATGTATGGGCAAAACCACAAAGATACTTAAAAAAGGAACCTTCTCTTGCTACCAGAACAGAAATAACAGTGCTCACTGCATGCCAGTGTAGAGCCAACATTTAAAGCTAAAACGGCAAGCTGCAGTACCTAACTTACCAGCAGAAGGCACTAGACACTGGATCAGTTAGCAGAATGGGCCCGAATTTTGTGTGCAGTGTATTTTTTTAAGTGGTTGAAAACCCCAAAAAATGTAAATAAACCTTCAAAACAAAAAAGGCATAATGAGCTAGCGCCGGGCTCCAGCGCTGTGATTGGCCAGAGCTGCGATCACATCACCCCCGCGCATGCGTGCGGGAGCCGCTGGTCACGGCACGGCTTCTGAAGAAACGGCACTAGCAAGCCGTTTCTTTAACCACTTAAGACCCGGACCAAAATGCAGGTAAAGGACCTTGCCCCTTTTTGCGATTCGGCACTGCGTAGTTTTAACGGACAATTGCGCGGTCGTGCGACGTGGCTCCCAAACAAAATTGGCGTCCTTTTTTCCCCACAAATAGGACAATTTTTAAAAAAAATCAATATTTTTTACTTTTTGCTATAATAAATATCCCCCAAAAATATTTAAAAAAACTTTTTTTTTTCCTCAGTTTAGGCCGATACGTATTCTTCTACATATTTTTGTTAAAAAAAAAAAAAAATCGCAATAAGCGTTTATCGGTTGGTTGTCGCAAAATTTATAGCGTTTACAAAATAAGGGATAGTTTTATTGCATTTTTATTAATTTTTTTTTTTTTTTTAAGTGTATTTTGTGCGTGAACTCGAGAGAGGAGCCGGACTGCAGGAGTTGGGAGTAGGCAGACCCTCCCCCCGGAGGCAATCGCCATCCTTCTCCATGCCCCCGGTGGCAATGGTGGGTGTGAGGGGGGGCCTCCCACTCACCCCACCCTACCTGCTCCACTTGGGAGCCCAACTGGGGCCCAACAGGACCCCAACGGGGCAGAGGGACTCCCCCTATGAGGGAGTGAGGGGGCCTAGCCCACCCAGCCAGCCCCGTAGGTCCTTCGCCTCTCTTTAGGAGACCGCATGGCCAAAGTGCGTGCGTATTAAACCAATTTTGTGTGCGTGCAAGTGTGGTGGTTTTTGTGGGGGGGGGGGGGGGTGTACTAAGCACAGGCGTACCTTGCATAGCACACCCACCGGGAGCCAGGCTGAGACCACCAAACTCAATTCACATGTAGCCGAGACCGGGATCCGAACCCTTGGCTGCAGAGGTGAATGGCTTGTCAGCGCAGTGCCAATCGCGTTGAGCCACCACAGCTCCTTATTAATTTTTTTTACTACTAATAGCGGCGATCAGCGATTTTGTTCATGACTGCGACATTATGGTGGACACTTCGGACAATTTTGACACATTTTTGGGACAATTGTCATTTTCACAGCAAAAAATGCATTTAAATTGCATTGTTTACTGTGGAAATGACAGTTGCAGTTCGGGAGTTAACCACAGGGGGCGCTGTGACTTTGAGTGTTCCCTGTGTGTGTGTTTACAACTGTAGGGGGGTGTGGCTGTAGGTGTGACGTCATCGATCGCGTCCCCCTATTACAGGGATGACACGATCGATGCTACGGCCACAGAGAAGCACGGGGAAGCCATGTGTACGCACGGCTCTCCCTGTTCTTCAGCTCCAGGGACGGATGGAGCTTCGGACCGGGTCACGGGCACGCGCCTGTGACCCACGGCTGGGTACTAAAATCAACGTATATATACGTTGATGTGCCCAGCCGTGCCATTCTGCCGACGTATATGTGCAGTAGTCGGTCCTTAAGTGGTTAATGCGCATGACGTCGGCACATGAGGACACAGTGAATGTTTCCTAAACTGTGCAAGTTTATAAGAAATTCAAGGTACCTACAGGTAAACCTTATTATATGCGTACCTGTAGGTAAAAAAGTGGTTAGCAACAACTTTAATGGGAATCCTAATAAATCTTATTTTTTTTTTTTTTTTTTTAAGCAAATAATTTGGGACATGGCCACAAAAAAAAGTTACATAACATTTAGCAGAAGTTACATTGCCAGCATATAGAATTTCAGAGATAACAAAACATGTAACTCCAACAATCTATTCAGTATCAGCACCTGTCAAAAGTGACTCCCTTCCCAACAAAGACCAGGGGCTGCTCCTTCGGGTCAGGGCTGCCACTATAGTGGATTTCCAACATCACTGGAGGTTCATCAGACCCTTTGGCCACACTTAAAAATGCTCCCATCTGTTGCTCTTCTATCCATTGCTTACACCTAGGGAGACATTTAAATGCATGGCAAGTTATTTTTTTTCCTCCCCATTTTAAAATGATCAAAAAACATTTTCATAATTAGTAATAAACCAACAACAAACATTTACATGTAATAATGAGATTGCACAGTGCTTGAAAAAGGAGACTGTACTGGAGTATTGGTGGACCTAGTACAGAGAATTTTTTTTTTATATAAAAACCTGAAATAGCTATATTATATATATATATATATATATATATATATATATATATATATATATATATATATATATATATATACACACACACACACACAAAAAAAAATATACAGGGAACATGTAAATAAGTAAAA
Source organism: Rana kukunoris (assembly GCA_029574335.1). NCBI lineage: Eukaryota > Metazoa > Chordata > Amphibia > Anura > Ranidae > Rana > Rana kukunoris. The sequence continues at coordinate 660,431,063 of CM056049.1, forward strand.
CACCGCAAGCTTTAGAGAGGCGCCTATTAGCAATGCAACGTGAAGATAATGCTCATGACATATACACCCCGATTTCCGTGTGGATGGAGGAATCTATACTGCTAGAGAGACACATTTTTAGACTTTGGGCTCCCAAGGATTTTTCATTTGCCGCTGTTTGACCTATTACACTTAGCCCAGGTTCACACTGGGCTGTGGGAGTGAAGCCGTGCGAGTTCAGCTGAACTCGCACGATTTCACTCCCGCTGGCAGTCCAGATTTCAGAGACATCTGTGCAGGTTTCTGCACAGAAGTCAAAGTAAATCGCGGCCCGAAATCGCAAAAAGTAGTACAGGAACTACTTTTTATAATCGGTGCAGCGCCGCAGATGCGGCGTTGCACCGATTAGGACGGTGCCATTGCCGACGATTTGAGATGCGATTTGACATGTCAAATCGTACCCAATGTGAACCAGACCTTAGATATTGTGTTCAGACAGCCACAGCACTCGCAGCTGTCTGAATACCTAAACATGGACTGCATCCAGCGAGATTTTCCACCCACCTCCTTCAATTTTGAAATATATTATTTTCAAGTGCTGCCTTGCTGTGTAAAAATAAATTCTGTAGCTATAAGTGAAAAGATAAATAGATAGGTCTGATATTGCAGCATTTTCTACCCTGCTACCAAATAATCGAATATCTGCCAGATATGGGTGTCCGATTACCTTCTTTCGTTTTTTGTATGCAATGTGCCCCTGAGCTGCTTAAAACGAAACATTTATAAAAAAATATCAGATAAAAAAAAAAGTCTTCGTACTGTTCATGGAGAAATTGGGGTTGATTTACCAAAACTGGCAAGCTCAAAAACTGGTGCAGCTGTGAATAGTAGCCAATCGGCTTCCAACTTCAGCTTTTTAATTTAACCACTTGCCCACCGGGCCTGTTTTTCAGATTCGGTGTTTACGAGACTAAAATTGTTTTTTTTGCTAGAAAATTACTTAAACCCCCCAAACATTATATATTTTTTTTTCTAACACCCTAGAGAATAAAATGGCAGTCATTGCAATACTTTTTGTCACACCGTATTTGCGCAGCGGTCTTACAAGCGCACTTTTTTTGCAAAAAAAAACACTTTTTTGAATAAAAAAATAAGACAACAATAAATTTGGCCCAATTTTTTTTATATATTGTGATAGATAATGTTACGCCGAGTAAAATGATACCCAACATGTCACGCTTAAAAATTGCGCCCGCTCGTGGCATGGCGTCAAACTTTTACCCTTAAAAATCTCGATAGGCAACGTTTAAAAAATTCTACAGGTTGCATTTTTTGAGATACAGAGGAGTTCTAGGGCTAGAATTATTGCTCTCGCTCTAACGATCGCGGCGATACCTCACTTGTGTGGTTTGAACACCGTTTTCATATGCGGGCGCTACTCGCGTATGCGTTCGCTTCTGTGCGCGAGCTCGTCGGGACGGGGCGTTTTACATTTTTTTTTATCACTTTTATTCCTATTACAAGGAATGTAAACATCCCTTGTAATAGAAAAAAGCATGACAGGTCCTCTTAAATATGAGATCTGGGGTCAAAAAGACCTCATATCTCATATTTAGGCTTAAATGCAAAAAAAGAAAAAAAAAAAAGTAATTTTTCAAATCTCAGAAAAAAAAAATGTTTCTTTAAGACGCTGGGCGGGACTGACATTTTGACGTCACTTCCGCCCAGCAGAGCTGTGGGGGACGGGTGGGGGCGATTTTTCCCTCACTCGTATCCCAACACAGCCAGCAAGAGGACCCGATAGCCTCCGCCGCTACCGACGGCTCCGGTAAGCGGCGGAGGGTGCGGGAGAGCGGCGGGAGGGGGGGGGGCCCTCTCCAGCCACCGATAACGGCGATCTTGCGGCGAATCCGCCGCTGGGACCGCCATTATCGTGTACAGCACTGTCCACGGAAAAGATTGATATCTCGGTTGTGGCAGCAGCTGCTGCCGTTACCGAGATATCCATCTTTAAAATCATGACGTATTTTTCCTATGACACCATGGGCAAGTGGTTAAAGAGCATGGGTGATCTATGTACATTGCAATGATTATAACAACCTTTGTTCCAGATTCCTACATTTCTGAAGTAATCCCTGCATGTTCTTCTGAGCCTCCGTGGTGAGCGAGTCCTTTCACACGGAGCGGACCGTTTTGCGGTCCGCTCAGTGTGTCCGTCGGCTCAGCGGGGGATCCCCGCTGAGCTGTCAGGCTGACAGGGCGGTCCCCGCACACTGAGCAGGGACTGTCCTGTCTCTCCTCCGCTCTCCCCTATGGGGAATCGGGTGGAAACGGACCGTCAGTCCGTTTGCATCCGATCCGTTTGGCCGGACGGAAGAAAAATAGGACATTCTTCCGTCCGAAAAAACGGATGCGGATCGATCCGCTAACGGATCCGCTCCCATAGGGGGTTCATTACAAGTCCGTAAAAGGACTTGTAATGAACGGACGAGCGGAGCGGACATGTGAAAGGGGCCTAACGGGAAAGGTTTCATAATTATCAATCAGGTGTGCATCTGCAGGGAACTAATGAGGAAATCTGCTGGGCCTGTATCCATTTAAACATGTTCCTCTTGGGAGCATCCCTCCAAAAATTAGATTTTTGTTGCAGGGGATGACTGAAATCTGACTTGTATCTTAGTGCAGACTTCTGGGAATATTGGTGAGCCAATCACACAAGCAGGAAATTATGTTTCTGGGGGGGTGGTCAGCACACAATCTCGTACAGAACATCTCCAGGTAGCCATATTGCAATGCATTCTCAGAACATTACAGTGGCTGCAGATTGAAAAGGAAATTTTTAATAACATTCAATCACAATAGGACTTGTATAAACTATATTTTTCTTTGCCATTTCTCCCCCCACGAAAGTGGAGTTACCCTTTAAGCTTTGATTAAAAAAAACTTGGACGCCGATTGGTTTCTATGCAGAGCTGCAACAGATTTTGCACTCTATAGTTTTAGTAAATCAACCCCACTGTTTCATGCGAGATTACTTTTATTTTGTGCACAGACACAAAACGTACCTTGTAAAGACCTTCACATTGCCTCCCAACTTTCCCAATTGCTCCTCAAATATCTGAGCAAACTTAGTAGGGGTCATGTAGTTTGCAGGCGCTTCCATCAGATAGCGGGCCAGGTTCTGCCCCTCTGCATAAGACACTCCTTTCTGCCAGGCCTCTGCTTCTTGGCTAAAATAGAAAAATGCAAAGCACACTCCTTGATTTCATCTTTACCATACACTAGACATTAGACATGTGCACTGACAAAAAATTCGTTTTTTTCGTTTATGTTATTTTTTTTCGGAAATTCGGGAAATGAAAAGAAACATTTTTTTCGTTTTCGTTTCATTCGTTTTTTTTATTTTTTCGGAAATTCGGGAAAAAATCGGAAAATAATTTTTTTCTGTTTTATTCGTTTTTTTGCTTTTTTCGGAAATTCGTAAATTCGAAATTTTCCGATTTCCGAAAAAGCAAAAAACGGAAAAAACGAAATTTCCGAAAAAAACAAAAATGAAAAAAATGTTTTTTTCGGAAATTCAAAAATTAGAATTACCATTTTCGAATTTTAGATTTTCGAACTTTAGATTTTTTGAAATTTCGCATTTCGAATTTTCAATTTTCGAAAATGAAAAATTCGAAAAATAAAAAATGTGAAAATTGGAATATTCGAAATTCTGAAAATCGAAAATTCGTAATTTTGAAAATTAAAAAATATGAAAATTAAAAAAATCGAAAATAAAAAAATTGAATAAAAAACGAAAATCCGAAATTCGTAAAATTGAAAAATTCGGAAAAACGAAAATTGAAAATTTTGAATTTTTGGAATTCCGAAAATTCGGAAATTAAAAATCCGTTAATACGAAAATTTGAAATTAACGAATTTCCGATTTTTCGTTAAAAAACGAATTAGAAACTAAACGAAATGCACATGCCTACTAGACATGTGCAGCCTGGAATATTTTGTTTCGTTTTTTCGTTTGGAAAATAAATTTATTTAGTTACTCCCGAAAATCGTTTTGATTTATTTCGTTTTTCGTTGGGGAATAGCTTTCGTCCGAAAATCCAATAATACTTGGTTTCTGTCGAATGGTCAAAAGAATATTCAACGGAACGTCAAATCTTTATGTCGAATCGTACATTTCCGTTTGAATATTCCGCCTACAAGAATTCTAATGTTGTATGACTAGTAATAATGTCGAATCTATTTTCTCATAAATTGAAATCTATTCTCTGTAATGTCGAATCTTTTCTCTATAATGTCAAATCTCTCTATATCAAATTTTTACCGCAACGAAAACTAAAATAAAGCATTTATGTCGGATCTTTCGGTTTTTGTTTCTTGCACTTTCATTATCGTTTGTTAAAACGATAACGAAAAAAAACGTATTTTCGGACGAAAATGCATTGTAACTAAAATGAATGCACATGTCTACCATACACAGAGCTTTATAACACTGATCTTAATGCAAGTGTACACCTGACATTTCTATACGGCTAGGTTCACACTGCTGCGAATTCAAAATTGCGTTTTTTTGCGATTCCCTGGTGCGATTTCCAGGGAATGCCAGTCTATAGAGCTGAATTTGCATCGCACGAGGACCAAACTTGCACAGGACCCTTTTTCCCCCTGCAGCTTATATTCGCAACGCATTGTTGTGAACGGCACTAACAAGTATTCTATTATACCTCCCATATGGCCTTGTAGAAACAAGTTTCTTCTTTTTCTTCTTAAGCTCATCATATTCAAACAGCCCGAGGAGGGCACCTTCCGCTGCGGCCTGGGCGTCTCCACAAGGGTCCACCTCCACTTGTTCAATTTCCATATCCTGTAGCTGTCTGCAGGCCACTGCACAACCAATCATAGAACAAAAACATTCCAAAAGTTCATTTCATTGGTACATTATATTTATCGTTTTTCTGTTTGCACTTATTAAGTACATTTAGGCCCCATCCACACTTTTGCGACTTGTTCTGCAACTTAGGACTGCAAAGTCGCATGACAAGAGTGGTGTGTAATTCTGCGCTGCTATAAAATGGATAAATAAGGCTGCTAAACACGGCTACTGAAAATTGAGAAGCAAAAACAAAATATGGAAAAAATAGTGTAGCGCTCAGGGAAAAACAAAATATGACAGTGAAGTCAAAATTGCATATATATATAAATAATAAATAATACACATAGAATAGTGATCAGTGCATTGAAACAAAAAAGTCCAACGTGAACCTCATAATAAATAAAAACCATAAAGTTCATAAACAGAGGTGTTCTTGGATTCCAGTGACAGAAATAAAATTTGATATTCAGGACGTGAAGAGAAATCCCACCACCAATGAAGATGCAGGCTTACCAAAAGTCGCATGACAAGTCATATCCCATGATTTCCATTGAGTACCATTCATATCTGTGCAACTTCAAGTCGCAGCTACTTCAAAAGTAGTCCATAGACCTCAAGATTACACAGGCATTGCTTCAAAGTCTTATGAAAGTAGCGATTAAAAAAAAAAAAAAAAGGCGCACAACTTTAACCACTTGTCCGCCGGGCCTATTCTGGCACTTCTCTCCATGTAAAAAGCTAATTTTTTTTGCTAGAAAATTAATCAGAACCCCCCTAATTTATATAATATATATATATATATATATATATATACATATACATATACACACACACACACACACACACACACACACACACACGCACATATTTAGCAGCACCTCGCACGGTATTTGCACAATACCATCTGGTCACCCGTCATCTCTATCATCGCGAGCCAGCCGATTCATCTTCCGGTCTCCGGAGAAGCACCGGATGGCGGTGGTCCCCTCCCGCTGCCTATAAGAACAATCAAGCAGCGGAACTGCTGCCGTGATCATTCTTATGGTGCAGAGAATCGCCAGCAGAAGACAGCGATATCTAAATAATGCCTGTAGCTGCAGGCATCATTCAGATATCACTGCACAAAGTCGAGAACGTCATATGATGTCCTCGGTAGGCAAGTGGTTAAGGTCGCACAAGTGTGAAAGGGGCTTTAAATCAATTTGGCATTTCTCATTTAAAAAAAGGTGTGAATGAAAGTTCTGTCTGTAAGTGTTCCCCAAGAGCCCATTCACATCACACAGTGCCCGTTTTGCAATATGAAGGCATGCTGCAATATATATTCTTAACATGCATTGCAGTGCTCGCTTTCTTTAGTACGGTAAGTAAGCCCTCAAATTTTCCACTCGCATTTTGCGAGTGGAAAACGAGGGCTGGTGAGTGTGGGCTGCCTCAGAGGGGGCGGGGGGGGGGGGGCAAGCAGTGCCGGCAGGTGGGGTCGAACAGGAGCCATTCTCCCAGCCAGAGGAAGAGTTAAGCTGGCCGATTGTCAGAAAGCAGGGATTGCCCGCTGTTACAGCTTTGAATTGCTGGGTTCCCAACGCAGCTTACGGTCACATATCGCCCGGGGGCTGCTCATGTCACAGTCCTGCCTCCTCACCCAGCGCATTTGATAGACAGGACACCGGTCCAGTGCCAGGAGGCACCAGATGAGCAGGCAGGACTGCGTGAGGAGGTGGGGCTGTATGTGGCAGTGAGCAGCACCATGAACTCAGCAATTCAAATGAAAGCTGTTACAGCAAGCAATCTCTGCTCTCTGATGATTGGCCAGCTCGACTCTTCCTCTGCACAGGTGAGATTGCAGAATTAAGTTATAAAAATAATTAAGTGTCATGTCATGAGATAATTTATATGGGCGGGTTTTGGGTGGTGCAACTGGTTGCGAGTAACTCTTAAGGTCTGGCTAGTAGCTCAGAACTTGAAACGTTGAGTCCTGCAGTAAGCGATTACTATGTACTGCAGCATATTATGATTTCTACAGCACATCAGATTGCACTACGAATTGGTGAGAACTGTAGCCAAATTACCCTGTCCTTGCATGCTTCCAGTCAACACCTAACTAAGCCCAAACCTAACCCACCCCCATTCTAAGCCTATTCTTTCTATGCTGTAAAAGGAAAGTTGCCTATACTTACCTATTCTGAAGTCACTCCAGTCCAATCACATGGTCAGGTCCCAGCACCCGGCTTCAGTGTAGAGAAGGATCAGTTGACAAGGGATGCCCCATAGTAAGTCTGTGGGTGACACAGCGGTTGTCTGCGATTTTTTCTTACACTGGAGCCGGATCGCTAGAGAGATCATGCGACTGAACAATCTTGTGCTCGGAATAGGCAAGTATAGACATCTTTCCTTTTACAGGGTAGATAGAATAGGCTTAGAATGGGGGTGAGAGTGTTTAAGCCTAAATAGATTTCAAGTGGAATTACACTTTAATTTGTCCCCACTTCCACCATCAGTTACAGTAAAGCAGGGGTAGGAAACTTGGGCCCGCCAGCTGTGGTGAAACTACAAATCCCATCCTGCCTCTGCGAGTCATGCCTGTGATTGTCAGGGTCTTGCAATGTCTCAAGGACATGTAGTTTCAGAACAGCTGGAGGGCCGAGGTTGCCTACCCCTGCAGTAATGCATGGTTCACACTGCACCACCACAACATGACCAGATGCCAAACCAAAGACCATTACCTGACACTGCAGTTCTGATGTTCTCCTTCCTCTCATTCCAAACCTCATGTTGGTTAAAACCAGCAGATTCTTTACCCAGTCCAACCACTACAACACTGGGAAACTCCTAAAAAAAAAAAAAATAAGTTTGTGACGGTGGTAGAACATATCCCCGTCAAGCCTTCCCTTCTTCTCCCATAAAATAAATCACCCAATATTCCATGAGTAGGAATATCCCTGGAATCGCCGAATAATCCATACATGAGCCAAGGCTTAATACTGAATGTAAACAGGACACACTTTAATGGCAAAACTCTGCAGATTTATATACACAGTTACCAGCTTGTCATCAATCAAAGAACAATGAAATCTCCACCCCCTTTTCCACACACTGGGGGTTTCCATACAGAGGCATTTCGGCACCGCAAAGCTTGACACATCACATTCTTCTCAATTGAATTCAATTAACCTTTAGAATACATAATCACAGATCTAAAAGACATTTAGTAATTATCTCCCAGAGACAGAAGCCCCAGGGGGGGTAATCAAATGTACACAATAGCTACCCACAGAACAATGGGACCGTCTCGATAGTTGAGTTAGCTTTAAGACAGAGAGCTGGCCAGTGGTGGACATTAGCATTCACATTAGACAATGACATTCTAATTGAATTCACACAATAAGGTCTTTCAAAAGCCTGTCCCACTTAGCATATCAACAGCTTATTACACAGAGGAATGAGCCCTCTTATTGACTGGTTGTGGTTTAGAATAAACCAACAACTTTTAATATTTCAAGATATCCTGCCATACATGATTTATCAGTAATGTCCCATCTCATAGAATTTATGATATCATTTCTTAGTCACCCTATGGCCCTATTGGACATAAGGTGACCCTAGACATAGGAGGATCTAAGTCTGTCACAAAGAAGAGAAGAGAAGAGCACTGGCCGCACGGTGGATTGAGGAAAACAGTAAGTATTGCAGCCTTTTATTCTTACCCCTCGAGTTAACAAGAATTTAACCCTTGCAGTGCGGTGGTGTTGGGGGCAGGGCACGCAAGGGTTTTTAAAAATACCTTTAAAAATAAACTCCAAGCACACGGATCAATGATGTATAAGGAACCGTTTTTCATAACAGATTTGGATTTTTGTGCAACCAATCCTGAGATTTACACAGCACAGCCCTGTAGTAACAATCTACTGCTACAGAGTGCAGGTAATGGCTGCTTCAACTTTGTCTGAACCTCTGTACTAGACATGTGCATTCGTTTTTGTTAGAATGCATTTTCGTCCGAAAATCTGTTTTTTTCGTTATCGTTTCAACAAATAACGAAAGCGCAAGAAACGAAAACCGAAAGAGCCGACATAAAAAATGCTTTATTTTCGTATTCGTTGCGGTAAAAATTCGATATAGAGCGATTCGACATTATAGAGAAAAGATTCGACATCAGAGAGAAAAGATTCGACATCATAGAGAAAAGATTCGACACTATAGAAATAATAGATTCGACATTACAGAGAATAGATTTCAATTTATGGGACGTAAAGATTCGACGTTCCATCGAATATTCTTTTGACCATTCCACAGAAACCAAGTATTATTGGATTTTCGGACCAAAGCTAATCCCCAACGAAAAACTAAATAAATCAAAACGATTTTCGGGAGTAACTAAATAAATTTATTTTCCAAACGAAAAAACAAAACAAAATATTCCAGTCTGCACATGTCTACTCTATACTAAAATCAGAAGGTACAGGGAAATTTAGGAGTATATTAACAAGTCTGCCATACATTTTCAAGATCAAATAAGTGTAAATATAACTTGCCTTAAGCCTCACAGACACACAGTGTAGGACTTTTGTCCGAAGGGCGTTTGCCAGGAATTTGTCTTGCATACAAATGGCACACAATTGTCGGCCAACAAACATGAAACAACATGGTTTTTCAGCTCTTTAGCGCCACCCTTTGGACACCTTCTGCCAAAGTCGTAGTGAGCACTGCTTTTGAGCATGCGTGTTTGTACTTTGGACTTGTGTACACACGATCGGAAAATCCCACAACAGACAATTGTCCACGGAAAATTTTAAAGCACGCTATCCAACATTTGTCCACGGAAAATCAGGCAATTGTCCGATGAAGCGTACAAAAGGTCAGATTTTCAGCTTCCAGGATTTATTGTTAAAGATTAATTGAACAAGCTGAAGTTGGAAGGTGATTGGTTACTATGCACAGCTGCACCAGATTCTGTGTGCTCCAGTTTTAATAAAGAACCCCCAGTGTGTCCTGAGCAAGAATTGAACCAAGGACCCCAGCGCTGCGATGTAGAAATACTAACCACTAGGGTTGTCCCGATACCACTTTTTTAGGACCGAGTACAAGTACCGATACTTTTTTTCATGTACTCGCCGATACCGAATACCGATACTTTTTTTAAATGTCATGTGACAGTTTTCAAACCACAATACAGACTAAGGATATTTTCTTTAGAATTATGAAGAACTCTAACTCAAGACATTATAAAAGAATAAAAATGAGTAAAAATGAATAAAAATGTTTTATTTGCTTGTCACGCAGTAGTAAAAAACTCAAAGAATTTTCACAGAACATGTTGATAAATACAAAAAAAAAAGTATTCTATTTAGGTATCGGGAGCATTTGCACGAGCAAGTACTCCCGCAAATACTCGGTATCGGTCCCGATACTGATACTAGTATCGGTATCTGGACAACCCTACTAACCACCCAGCCATTATTTCTATTAAACAAGGAATAATATTATAAATATTTTATTATTATTATAATCATTAAGTAAAATGGTGTATAACTAAGTATTTGGGCCTCAAGATTGCGAGTTTGATACATATGACAATGAAATTCTGCCTATAGAAAAGAATACCTCATTTAAACCATAAAATATCCGTGATTTGCCTTTCTTGAGCGAAGGTCCAGATCTGCAGGTGAAACAGACAACATACGGGTTTATTTTTGTCAAACGTCAGGGGCCATTACAAAGCATAACTAATGGTAGAACTGCACAATTTTTTGGCCTAAAATAAATATCAAAAATTCTCATCGTGTAACATATTTCACACAAAAAAAAAAAAACACATATATAATAATAGGGCCAACTTTTTTTTAATTATTATTTAAAAGGGGTTGTAAAGGTAAAAAAATAAAAAATAAATAATCCCTAAATAGCTTCCTTTACCTTAGTGCAGTACTCCTTCACTTACCTCATCCTTTGATTTTGCTTTTAAATGTCCTTATTTTTTCTGAAAAATCCTCACTTCCTGTTCTTCTGTCTGTAACTCAAGGCTTATGCAATGCAAGGCTTTCTCCCTGGTGTGGAGAAAGCCTCTTGAGGGGGTGAGCAGGAGGGTCAGGACGCCCACTAACACACAGCTCCTGACTTGCCTGCACGCCCCTCCCCCCTCAAGAGGCTTTCTCCACACCAGGGAGAAAGCCTTGCATTACGGTGTGGAGTTACAGACAGAAGAACAGGAAGTGAGGATTTCTCAGAAAAAAAAAGGACATTTTAAAAGCAAAATGGAAGGATGAGGTAAGTGAAGGAGGACTGCACTAAGGTAAAGGAAGCTATTTAGGGATTTTTTTTTACCTTTACAACCCCTTTTAAATAATAATAATAAAAAAAAGTTGGCCCTATTATTATTATTTAAAAGGGGTTGTAAAGGTAAAAAAAAATCCCTAAATAGCTTCCTTTACCTTAGTGCTGTCCTCCTTCACTTACCTCATCCTTCCATTTTGCTTTTAAAATGTCCTTATTTTTTCTGAGAAATCCTCACTTCCTGTTCCTCTGTCTGTAACTCCACACAGTAATGCAAGGCTATCTCCCTGGTGTGGAGAAAGCCTCTTGAGGGGGGGAGGGGCATGTAGGCAAGTCAGGAGCTGTGTGTTAGGCGTCCTGACCCTCCTGCTCACCCCCTCAAGAGGCTTTCTCCACACCAGGGAGAAAGCCTTGCATTACTGTGTGGAGTTACATACAGAAGAACAGGAAGTGAGGATTTCTCAGAAAAAGTGCAGGGTGGATTTGCCTTTAGTAAATTAACCCCATGGCTTCTGTTTATCTCAGCACTGAGCAATCATGGAAATGCCAGATTAAGATCGTGAGGGGGGTCAAATCAAGATTGCAATTCTTTTAAATGAATAATTGTGCGACTCACGGTAACAGAAGATTTACATTACCTCGTCAATTGATCTCTCAGCTTCCCAGACACAATGGTATCAAACCTGTCCCCTGCCTGAGTGAGGACCAGGCTTTCTTCCTCCTTATTTTTTTCATACACACCCAACACAAGACCCTGGAGAAAAGAATACATGTGATACGTGTTTTACAATTGTGTGCGGCTGTATAAAGAGGGACGTTTATTTTTTGGTCATTAGCACATGAATTGAGTTTTTTTAATGGTTAAAAGCTGGCACATTGTTTACAAAAGCTGAAATCTGATACCAAACTCATGCCGTGTCCAATGACAGCACGGGTTGGGAGGAAAGGACCAACAGATTGGGGGATTCAAATAAACCCTTACAGTGGAGCAGCGCCTCAAAGAAACCTATTTTATGAGCAGCTGTACATACTATTCCTAGCGCCCGATGTTTGTTTTCTAAATGTTTAATACCATTGATGGGGCCACTATTCCTCCCACGACACCACTGATGGGGCACTATTCCCCCCCTCCCCCAGACACCGCTGATGGGGCACTATTCCCCCCCTCCCCCAGACACCGCTGATGGGGCACTATTCCCCCCTCCCCCAGACACCACTGATGGGGCACTATTCCCCCCTCCCCCAGACACCACTGATGGGGCACTATTCCCCCGCTCCCCCAGATACCACTGATGGGGCACTATTCCCCCCCTCCCCCAGACACCACTGATGGGGCACTATTCCCCCGCTCCCCCAGATACCACTGATGGGGCACTATTCCCCCCCTCCCCCAGACACCACTGATGGGGCACTATTCCCCCCCCTCCCCCAGACACCACTGATGGGGCACTATTCCCCCCTCCCCCAGACACCACTGATGGGGCACTATTCCCCCGCTCCCCCAGACACCACTGATGGGGCACTATTCCCCCGCTTCCCCCAGACACCACTGATGGGGCACTATTCCCCCGCTCCCCCAGACACCACTGATGGGGCACTATTCCCCCCCCCCCCTCCCCCAGACACCACTGATGGGGCACTATTCCCCCCCCCTCCCCCAGACACCACTGATGGGGCACCATTCCCCCCCTCCCCCAGACACTACTGATGGGGCACCATCCCCCCCCCCCAGACACCACTGATGCCCATTGCGAGGTATTGCTTAGTCCCTCTGATGCCAGGTAATTTTCTACTTCTACTGACCACAGTGCAGCCCCACCTGAAGGTTGAAGGACAGTAAACCTTTGTTTAGAAAGTTTGGAGACCCCTTCTTTGGACAATTGACCTACCAGCATGAGTGTGGAAAGACACTGGCACAAGGACAGGGAGAACATGCACACATCATGCAGATGGAATCCTGTTAGGGCCGAAACAACTAATAGATCGACATCTAATCGATTATGAAATTAATACATTACAATTTTCATAACCGATTAATCGGCCAGTAACATAATGGGGTTAAAACAACTAAAATTAGCCCTTTATAGTCCAAAAAAGCAAATCGCTACTGTAAATATCACTTTCACTGTCCCACAGTAAAAAAAAAAAAAACCCTTACAGTAGCGATTATTTGCTCTTTGTACTTTTTTTTATCCCCATTATGTTACTAAACATCTCAGGCCCGGGTCACACCTCTGTTTTGGTGCTTTTTGCAGAAACACACTACATTCCATTTACATGTTTTCCTATGGGACACATTCACATCCATAATTTTTTTTCAGCTGCTGTGCATTTGGAAAGGGCAAGGACTTTTTAACGCAAAACGGTGCAATTTTTTTTTTGGGTCAATATACTTCAATGGAGAAGCTGCAGAAAAGCATGTAATGTGTTTTTGCGGCAATTTGTGTTTTGCAATCTGCCCAACAACAAATTGGTCAAAAAAAAAAAAATGTTTTTTTTATTTTTAAAGGCTATAATCCGATTAAACAAAACAATAATTGGCCAACTAATCGATTATCGTTAGTTGCAGCCCGAGTTCAAACAGACTCCTCTAGTGCTGCAAGGTAGAATGCCATCCATTGACCACTTTAGCCCTGGACCATATTGCTGTCCAATGACCAGAGCACTTTTTGTGATTTTTTTACTAGCAATGGCGGCGATCAGAATTTTTTTTCAGTACTGCGACATTATGGCGGGCACTTTGGACACATTTTTGGGGCCATTGGCATTTTTATAGCAATCAATGCTATAAAAATGCATTGTATTACTATAAAAATGCCATTGGCAGCGAAGGGCTTAACACTAGGGGGCGGGGAAGGGGTTAAGTGTGTTCTAACTGTATGGGGGGGGGGGTGGCTTCACTAGGGGAAATCACTGATCTTCTGTTCATACATTGTATGTAGTGTTTCCCCCGCTGACAGGACCGGGAGCTATGTGTTTACACACATAGCTCCCATTCCCCGCTCTGTAAGGAGCGATCGCTTACAGCAGTGCCACCATCCCGCAGTAATATGACGGTGGGCGGTCGGCAAGTAGTTAAAGCGGAGTTCCACCCAAAAATGGAACTTCCGCTTAATCCACTCCACACCCCCTTACATGCCACATTTGGCATGTCATTTTTTTTTGGGGGGGGGGGGGGGGGGGGAGTGGGGGCTTCAGGAGGAGTGGGACTTCCTGTCCCACTTCCTCCTTCCGCCAAGGGGCTGGTAAGGCGATTAGGCTTAATCGCCTACAGCAGCCCCTCCCTGTAGACGACCGCCTAGGACACTGACAGGTCCTAGACGATCGCCTGTCCAATCAGCAGCGGGCCGCGCCGCGCGCGCATGCGCTGTGCCGCTCACGCATGCGCAGTGGGTGCCCGGCCATGAAGCCGAAGGCTGTCACAGCTGGGTGCCCACAGTTAGAATGGAGACGCCAGCCGGGTAGGGGGGGGGGGGGGGAAGAGGAGCAGAGCCCTGGCCGCTGTGTCGCTGGAACGTGGAGAAGGTAAGTGAATGTTTATTAAGAGCCAGCAGCTACACTTCCATACCAGGCACTTACGCACCTTCCCGCCCAAGCCAATTTTCAGCTTTCAGCACTGTCGCAATTTGAATGACAATTGCGCGGTCATGCTACACTGCACCCAAACAAAATTGGCGTCCGTTTTTCCCCACAAATAGAGCTTTCTTTTGGTGGTATTTGATCACCTCTGCGTTTTTTTTTTTTTGCGCAACAACTAAAAATAGAGCGAAGATTTTGAAAAAAAATAAAGTTTTTATTTTTTTCTGTTAATTTTTTTGTAAATGAGTATGTTTTCTCTTTCAATTACGGGCACTGATATGGTGGCACTGATGGGCACCGATGAGGTGGCACTGATGGGCACCGATGAGGTAGTTCTGATGGGCACCGATTAGGTAGCACTGATGGGCACTGATAGGCGGCGCTGGTATGGGGCACTCATGGGCGGCACTGATGGGCACTCATAGGCAGCACTGGGCACTCATAGGCGGCACAGGTGGGCACTCATAGGCGGCACAGGTGGGCACTCATAGGCGGCACAGGTGGGCACTCATAGGCGGCACAGGTGGGCACTCATAGGTGGGCACTGGGCATGGATTGGCACTGTGGGGTGGCACTGACAGACACTGGGGTGGCACTGATGATCACTGAGGGGTGGCACTGATGGATCAATGTTGCCAATCAGTGCCCATGTGTGGGCACTGATTGGCATCTTTTTTTTTACTGCCCCCTTTTTTTTTTTTTTTTGCTGACTTATTTATTTATTTTGACATTTTTTTTGTATTTTTTTAGTTCCCTGGTGGTCTAGTGTGGCGATCCGAGGGGGGGCTGCGCTGATAAACAATCAGCGCGAACCCCCCCTGTCAGGAGAGCCGCTGATCGGCTCTCCTCTACACGCGTCTGTCAGACGCGAGTGAGGAAGAGCCGTCGGCGGCTCTTCCTGTTTACATCGTGATCAGCCGTGATTGGACACGGCTGATCACGTGGTAACGAGGCTCCGCCGGAGACTCGTTACCGAGATCGGAGGTGCAGGGTGTCAGACTGACACCCCGCATCACCGATCGCCGCGCTGCGCGCCCGCACGGGCGCGTGCGGCATGAAATCGTGCAGGCCGTTTGAGAACGGCCTGTCACGATTTCATAACCACTTCCTGGCCGTAAATGGGCTATTGGCCGGGCGGGAAGTGGTTAAAAAGGGCTGGAACGCCCCTTTAAGTCACCACGATTCATTCCATGCCTGACAAACGGGTCCTGCATGGCTAAAAACGTTGCGTCCCTTGTGACGTGATCATCCATCAATAAAACATTTGGTGGCTAATCAATGATCCGCAGCGTTCTAGTAAATATGCACATTGATTGGGAACATTAAGGACACAGATTTATATTCAGAGTGGAGCCGGTTTTGGAGCTCATGCCACAATACTGATCAGTAGCATGTAGTAACCCAAGACCCAGCAATCCAACACAAGCCAAGACCTGATCTGTCTCTATAGTGTGTCCTGTATGATTATATTACCATGGACAAGGATAGCAGCTTCTGTCTGTAGACACAGCATGATAATACATGTGACATGCCAACAGAACATATAATATACAGCCAGGGAGAGAGGGGCTCACCTTCCTGCCAGTGTTGTAGCATTGAGCTGACAGTGACAGGCGGCGGCAGCTGCCGTGGTGAAGACTCCTCTGTAGGACACATCTGATCGGATGCAGCATGATGTCTACCAGGACCTGTCACTGCACAGCTAGTGCCCTCTAACATGTGACTGGAGGCGCACAGTGATGACGTTGTAGCAGAGAACCTGTGCTTCCCGCCTACTGACCTATCACAAGAAAGATCCCAGACGCCTCCCCTCCATCGCACGGCTTCTTCTACAGGTGTCAATTATTGTAACTCACGTCTGCCACCTAGCGGTACTGCACAGAATAGTCACTGGCAGGCTAGCAAGTCATGTACAAGGCACAAAGGATCTGAGAAGTACAGAAATCTACAGGAACCAATCAGAGACCATCTATTTGACAGCTGACCTCTAAAAGCAGGGCTGGTCCTATGTTCTTCATGTATGCATAGCTCCCAACTGTCCCTGATTTGGAGCAATGTCCCTCTGTCCCCCTCCCCCCTCATTTATCCCTAATTTTGGTCTGATCTCTATAGTTGTATATAAAATACACACTTGTTATCTTTCAAAAACGTTTCCCCAGAGCTCAAACTTTCATCCAAATTTTAAATTGCTGCATTTGTACCTTTTAAAAGCCAATATAAAGGAAAAGTAGTGGTAAAAAAAAGCCCTTGTGGATTTAATTAACTTTCTTTTGGTTAATCCTCTTTTGAGGGGGTGTAGCAGGGGGCGTGTCCTATTCCTACATATGTTTGTTAGTAGGTGTCCCTCATTCCCATCTCAAAAAATTGGGAGGTATGTGTATGATTTATTTTTAAGTTTATATTTTACATTTTTGTATTATTTTATGTCCAGCACTGTATGCTAGTGTAGGTAAGTGGCATGAGCCTGCCATAAGACTGTTACCTATATGGGCCAAACATCTGCAGCCAGGGCATTCCCCACCATGTAACTGCATTCATAGCTCACAACTGTCCCTGATTTGAGACAAAGTCCCTCTGTCCCTCTTTCCTCCTCATTTGCCCCTTATTTTGGTCTGATCTATATAGTTGTATATAAAATACACTTTTTATTTTTCAAAAAAGTTTTCCCAGTGCTAAAAGATAGGAAGGAAGGAGGAAAAAAAAGAGAAGCGCCAGGCCAATCCTAGTGCAGCATTATTTTTATTATAAAAATTTAAATAGTAGTAGGTGGAAGCTTGTCACGTCCAGCAAGGAACAACACTGCGGCTTGAATCCCTGTGCTGTGTGATCCACCAGCGCCGTAAGACGTCCAGCAAGGAACAACACTGCGGCTTGAATCCCTGTGCTGTGTGATCCACCAGCGCCGTAAGACGTCCAGCAAGGAACAACACTGCGGCTTGAATCCCTGTGCTGTGTGATCCACCAGCGCCGTAAGACGTCCAGCAAGGAACAACACTGCTCTTGAATCCCTGTGCTGTGTGATCCACCAGCGCCGTAAGACGTCCAGCAAGGAACAACACTGCGGCTTGAATCCCTGTGCTGTGTGATCCACAAGCGCCGTAAGACGTCCAGCAAGGAACAACACTGCGGCTTGAATCCCTGTGCTGTGTGATCCACAAGCGCCGTAAGACGTCCAGCAAGGAACAACACTGCGGCTTGAATCCCTGTGCTGTGTGATCCACAAGCGCCGTAAGACGTCCAGCAAGGAACAACACTTCGGCTTGAATCCCTGTGCTGTGTGATCCACAAGCGCCGTAAGACGTCCAGCAAGGAACAACACTTCGGCTTGAATCCCTGTGCTGTGTGATCCACCAGCGCCGTAAGACGTCCAGCAAGGAACAACACTGTGGCTTGAATCCCTGTGCTGTGTGATCCACAAGCGCCGTAAGACGTCCAGCAAGGAACAACACTGTGGCTTGAATCCCTGTGCTGTGTGATCCACAAGCGCCGTAAGATGTCCAGCAAGGAACAACACTGCAGCCTAAATCCCTGTGCTGTGTGATCCACCAGCGCCGTAAGACAGCGGGGAACTGTAGCCTCAAGAAACTAGGGAGGACGCCGGATTCAGCAAGGAGGTCAACCAAAGGTGTCAGCCTACTGCCATGGTGGGCCAATCAGAACGCGTTTGCTGTGGTGGGCTGTGCCTCTGAAATACGTTCTGATTGGCCCACCACAGCGGTAGGTGGCTTCCTAGTTTCACATTATTTTCCTGTGTTTTACATTTTTTATGTTATTTCCCAAAATTAAACCTTTCATCCAATTTTTTAATTGTTGCATTTGTACATTTTAAAAGCCAATATAAAGGAATATTAGAGGTAAAAAAGAACTTGTGGGTTTGACTAATTAGCGCCAAGATAGTGGAAGAAGGCCTAGGATTTCACTATATTTTTTAGATAATTATTATTTTTTGTATGTTTTTTTGACAGGTGGTGCAGGAGGAGCGGTTTGCCTGTCATGAAGATGAAAGGCATTGTGGTTTGCTGGGTTTGTGGTCGTGCGTGGAATGCCATTCATCGGGTCGCAGGGTGAAGTGTAGAGAGTCCTTTTAAACCAATTTTTTTTACATTATTGATGAATAAAAATCACATAGTGTCCACCACTAGGTGTTATTTCTCTTTTTGCAAATTATTCGTTTAACATTTTTTTTTTTATAATATAGTGCTACCTTACCTAGAAATTGCAATTATTTTGGTGTTTATGCTTTATAACTTACATAGTCTTTGCAAAAAATATTCACATAAAAAATAATATTTTTTTTGTATAATTCTCCCTTAAGGGGGTGTGCCCTATGCCTATATACTTTTACTAATAGGTGTCCCTTGTTCAAAAAGTTGGGAGGTATGTGTATGTATATATAAAGGATGTATACATTGGTCAACCATAACTTTATGATCACCCACCTAATATTGGATAGGTCTCCCATCAAGGCATGAACACCACCGCTAGATCCCTGAAGGTATGCTGTGGCATCAAGCCATCAGTAGAATCAGTAGTGTGCAGAACAGATTTCCCCTACTAACCTGGCTCCCCCTCCTTCCCTTCACAGCACTACAGGCTTCCCTCCTCTCCCACCGGTTGTTGCTGTGGATGTTTTAGGATGAGTGGGAGAAGGGGCCAGTAAATATGCCATCTACCAGCCCCTTCCCTTCCTGAATGAACATCGTGAGTGATCGGTAGAGTGTGTTTGAGTTTTGGGGTGCACACCCTAATGCCAAAGGCTGCGCACACCTATGAGTAGCATATCCTTAGAGTCCTGTAAGTTGCTAGATGGAGCCCCCATGAGCCATTCTTAACCAATTTCGCAGTGCGGCACGGTGCATTGTCCTGAAGAGACCACAGCAATCAGAAAGTACTGTTTCCATGAGGGGGTGTATTTTGTCAGCAATAATGTTTGGTAGGTGGTGTGTGTCAAGTATGATCCACATGCATGGCAGGACCCAAGGTTTCCCAGCAGAACATTGTCCAAACCATTGCACTGTCTCCACCGGCTTTACATCTTCCTATGCACTTGATTAATCACAATGATTAAGCACTTTGTGTGAAACGCGTCTGCTGAACAGTGTGGATCCCCCATGTGTCATGTTTTTAAACCCTTGACTATACAATAAAACAACACATTTTTCTTCATCTGTGAATGTGCCGCTTTTTCTCTTTGTTGCATGGATTTTCCAGGTTGCAGACCTCGACAGGCACCCAGTGGCGGCTGGTGCTCAAATCTTTTGGGGGGCGCAAACAAACACAAAACATCAATTGCAGCCTCACTGTGCCCATCAATTGTCACCACTGTGCCATCAAACGCAGCCACTGTGCCATCAATTGTCGCTATTGTGCCATTAATTGTCGCCACTGTGCCATTAAACGCAGCCACTGTGCCATCAAACGCAGCCACTGTGCCATCAATTATAGGCACTGTGCCATCAATTGTCGCCACTGTGCCATCAAACGCAGCCAATGTGCCATCAAACGCAGCCTCTGTGCCATCAAACGCAGCCTCTGTGCCATCAAACGCAGCCACTGTGCCATCAACGCAGCCACTGTGCCATTAATTGTTGCCACTGTGCCATCAAACGCAGACACTGTGCCATCAAACGCAGACAATGTGCAATCAAACGCAGACACTGTGCCATCAATTATTGCCACTGTGCCATCAATTGTCGCCACTGTGCCATCAAACGCAGACACTGTGCCATCAAACACAGACAATGTGCAATCAAACGCAGACACTGTGCCATCAATTATTGCCACTGTGCCATCAATTGTCGCCACTGTGCCATCAAACGCAGACACTGTGCCATCAAACGCAGACAATGTGCAATCAAACGCAGACACCGTGCCATCAATTATTGCCACTGTGCCATCAATTGTCGCCACTGTGCCATCAAATGCAGCCACTGTGCCATCAAACGCAGCCACTGTGCCATCAATTGTCACCACTGTGCCATCAAACGCAGCCATTGTGCCATTAATTGTCGCTACTGTGCCATCAAACTCAGCCACTATGCCATCAAACGCAGCCACTGTGCCATCAATTGTCACCACTGTGACATCAATTGTCGCCACTTCGCCATTAAACGCAGCCACTGTGCGATCAAACGCAGCCACTGTGCCATCAAACGCAGCCACTGTGCCATCAATTGTCGCCACTGTGCCATCAAGCCGCTGGCTCTGATAGACACTTCCAAAACACACCCACCGCTGTTATTCAGATGGCCGGCACTCAACAGGGGGCTGGCCACCTGAATAGGTGGCGGCAGCGGCTACAATACATAGATTCATGCAATGCATGAATCTATGTATTGTTGAGTGAGTGGGTGCAGGAGAGAGGGGGCAGCGCTCCTGCGCCCACTATGGATGCACCGCCACTGCAGGCACCCAGTCTTGTTGCCACAGCCTTGGAGTGGTGCACACTCTACACTCATATACTATACTTGTGTTTATGGTATACCCAAGTATAGCAGGGCACAAACATTCTTGTCTTTGGGAAGCTGTACCCTGGACCTAGACTGTCCAGGTGGAGGAAACGCACCAGACATTTATGCTAAACAGGTTAACTGCTTGTGTGCAATAGCTCTTAAGGATACACAGTTCTTTAACAAACTAAACGTCATTCACTTATGGTTTACATCTACTTTAACATTCTGGCAGTTACTGAAAGTCTTGTATTATTGATACCACTGTCTACATTCAATGGTCTTATCTCACGTCTGCTTGCCAGAATAGCCATAGCCTGATGAATTAAGTAATCAAAGCAACTTGATACTTATAGGTGAAAGATGACTCTTTACAGAGAGTTCAGTTTCTTTCCGCTATGTCTTACTCTACTTCTAAGCACTCAGCTATTCTCAGCAAGGTAATGTCATAGCAATGGAGGTGGGTGTAACTTATTTTATGAAGCCTGTAGCCAATGTGACTTTAGTGAACTGGCACCTCAAAGTATTAAGAACGCTTGGTGCCTGCTCACTGTACAAGCTTTTTTCCAGAGTACTCTGAAACCCCAAATCCGAAGGCACGCTTTTATGAATATACAGATGTGTTTTTCCCCCCACCCCATTCCCCAATGTCCCATAACTGTAAGGGCCCCTTCCATGTGGATCCATTGCAGCGGAGTCCACCAGCTCAGCGGGAGATCTCTCCGTTAATCTCTGCTGAGCCAGGGGATAACAGGTCCCTCTCTGCTAACTGAGCGTGGAAGGACCTGTCAAGCGCAGCTGATTCCTATGGAGAGGTTGGATGAAAATGGACAGCATGTCCGTTTTCATCAGATCTGACCTGATCCGATCCGCCAGGATGGATGGCGAACGTATCGCCATATGTCTGATTTTAGTGGATCGGAACGGATCGGATGTCAGCAGACATGGTCACTGCTGACATCCGTTACTCCATAGACTTGCATGAAGCGCCTGTTCTGGTCCGCCAAATAACCTGAACGGTCCGCCCATGTGAAAGGGGCCTTACAGGCAATTTTACTGCCATTAATGAGTTGTAAATGGTCAAAGGCCAAATAGTCAAAATTTCTATTTGAAGTATTTGCATAAAATACTCCACATCTGTTTGTGCCTGCTATTGTTGCTAACATTTATTACAAATACACACATTTCTCTATCTCTTCCATGCATGCATTATGGCAATACCATTATAACAAATAGTAAGAAGAGCCGGCAAAACTGTAAACCTTGAAGTGTCGTTTATTGGTACATCAGAGTGGCAGTAAAACAATAGAGCTGACGCGTTTTTCGCAAATAGCCTTAAGCCGCGTACACGCAATAGGTTAACCAGAGGACACCGGTCTGAAGGACCGTTTTCATCGGTCAAAACCGATCGGGTGTGGGGCCCATAGGTTATTTAACCATTGGTTAAAAAAAAGCAAGCTTGCTTTAAAATTTAACCGATGGGTTGATAACCGATAGGTCAAAACCGATCGTTAGTAGGCAAAACCATCGGTTAAAAACCCGTGCATGCTCAGAATGAAGTCGACGCATGCTTGGAAGCATTGAACTTCATTTTTTTTCAGCATGTCGTTGTGTTTTACGTCACCGCGTTCTGATACGATCATTTTTTTAACTGATGGCACATCAGACCATCAGTCAGCTTCATCGGTTAACCTAATACAACTGTCCTTCAGACCGTTCTCATCGGTTTGACCGATCCTGTGTATGCGGCTTTAGTCGTAGCTGAAATATCATTATATATTCAAGCCTGGGGATAGCTCAGGCCAACCAGTTTGGAGACAGGAGGTCTCATCCAATGGTCAGAGGTGGAAGGCGGTCCCATCCCAAGAGTCAGGTCGGTTCCTATCAGGGTGTAAAGAGTACTCCTGTCCAGAGTCCAGGAGCGGGCCGCGCTGCAGGGTGCTGTGACTAAAGGCTGAGTTAGCTGAGAGAGCCAGGTGAGCTGGGCAACACAGTCAGAGGGACTGGTAAGAAGAACAGTGGTGCTGCTGACATGGGAGTCAGGTGGCTCTGCATTTTCTGTTAGCTGTTTATGTGGATGAACCCCCCTGCATGGGCAACTGATGTCTATGTGAACTTTTTCCTTCATTCTTTCCAATAACAGTGGGCTGCCACACCCTAAAATACAGTTTGGACTGGCACAACTCATAGGAAAAGCACCTACCACATGAGCATAATGACTCCAATACCACAATGAGTATTTTCTCTTTTGCAGCCAAGTTAAGATAATACTTACTGCATATTTGTTACATATCTCCATTCACATAACTTAACTAAAAAAAATTACAATTTGCCGCTTATATTTTTACATGCTCTTTTCTGGAAATTCCAACAAGGAAGCATTCTACTTAGTGCTCTTTGTTTTGAAACGAGTGGGGAGTAGATTTGAACACTTTCTATCTTAACAGAAGGTTAAGGGTTAAGGAGCTTGCCTTCTTCATTTTATGTTAAGGCCTCATGCACACAGGACAATTTGCAAACCCTCCTGGCAGCCTTTTCTCCTCGCAGCAGCATTTTGGCAGAAAAATAATCGAATGCTGCGTACACAAGACCATTTTTAATGGTCTAGAAAAAAGAAAGTTTTTTTTCAATCCTATTCTTGTTAAGCCTGCCTTGCCTACACACGATCGTGAAAAATAATGCTCTAGCAAAGCGCGGTGAGGTACAGCACATACGACGGCACTATAAACGGGAAGCACCATGCGGATGGCGACACCCTTGGGGCTGCTTTTGCTGATTTTGTGTTAGTAAAAGTTTGGTGAGAGGCGATTCGCGCTTTTCAGTCTGTTACAGCGTGATGAATGTGCTATCTCCATTACGAACGCTACTTTTACTAGAACCAGCGCTCCCGTCTCATAACTTCTAAACATGCGTGTTTTTTTCATGTGGTTAAAGCCTACACATGACCATTTTTTTTTACGACGTTAAAAACTACAATGTGAAAAACGACGCAAAAATTTAGAGCATGTTCTACATTTTTAATGCCCAGCTTTAACATAGCGAAAAATGCTCTGGAGCCCACACACGGTTGTTTTTATTGACTTAAAAAAAAAATGAAATTTTTCACATCGTGAAAAATGGTCGTGTGTGTACACGGCATGACGCTTGTAAAGTGTATAAAGCTTTTAGGCGTGTTCACAGGCATTAAGACCTGAGGCCCCGTACACACGATTCTGCCGAGAAGCTCGATCGTGTGTACACTTTCGTCGAGCGTCCCGTCGGGAAGCTCGTCGAGCCAAAATAGAGAGCAGGTTCTCTATTTGCTCGACGGGCCATCGGGACTAATGGCTCGACGCCTTTTTCGACAGCCTGGTCGACGAACTCGACGGGCGGCCGAGAACCTCGTCGGGCGGAACGATGAGTTTAGCCCCGACGAGGTTCTCGGTCGTGTGTACGCGGCCTTAGGCGTTAATTCATTTCATTGGCCAGAATAATAATTCATTAAAATTAATTAACGCTCAAGGGCTGAGCGCGCCTAGCAGTTAGGTGCATTTTTTTTTTTTTTTAAGGTGCATTTAACAGCGTCAATCGTTTTTTCTGCCAAAATTCTGCTGGTCCTGGAGACACTGGCAGAGGTTTTTTTTCTGCCCCTTAAATGCCCTGGACACTAAGGCCACTTTCACACTGGGGCGGGAGGCGCGGTGGCGATATAGCGCCGCTATACCGTCGCATTTTCTGCAGGAATCGCCCGCTAGCGGTGCGGTATTAACCCCCGCTAGCGGCCGATAAAGGGTTAATACCTCCCGCAATGCGCCTCTCCAGAGGCGCATTGCGGGCGGTACTGCCGCAGTTTCCCATTGTTTTCAATGGGAAGGAGCGGTATACATACTGCTCCTCTCACCACTGCAAAGATGCTGCTGACAGGAGATTTTTTTCTCTCCCGCCAGCGCATCGCCTCAGTGTGAAAGCCCTCGGGCTTTCACATTGAGGTTGCTGGGCAGGAGTTTTTCAGGCGGTAT
Source organism: Rana kukunoris (assembly GCA_029574335.1). Classification (NCBI taxonomy): domain Eukaryota; kingdom Metazoa; phylum Chordata; class Amphibia; order Anura; family Ranidae; genus Rana; species Rana kukunoris. The sequence goes on from CM056049.1 coordinate 660,456,211, forward strand.
AGCAGCGCTATTTTTAGCGCTGTACCGCCTGAAAAACTCAACAGTGTGAAAGGGGTCTTAATGTCGCTAAAAGCCTATGTGTGCATGGACACATGGAATAACATGCAGGACCCTAACAGTTCTGGACCCCATGCATGTTATACAGACCTTCCTACAGTACAAACCCCCTCCCTACAGTACAGACCCCCTCCCTACAGTGCAGAACCCCTCCCTACATTGCAGACCCCCCTACATTTCAGACCCCCTCTACAATACAGCCCATACAGACCCCCCTACATTACAGAGACGTGACCTGCGGCCCACCGGGCATATGCCTGGTATGCTCTATGGCCAGTCCGGGCCTGAATGGTACCATATATTGACTGCTATTACACAGTCAAGATTAAGAAAATACAACAAAAATTGAGTTACTATATATACTTTTGTAATAAAGAATTTGTTGCCCAATAATAATAAAGTCTCAGAAACCAGGTTTTATCACATTTTGTATAATATATTTTAGTGCAGGTTTATTATCATGCATTGCATTGTAGGTTATTATTTTTCTGATACAAAATAAAGAACAAGCACACCATTATTTTATCATACATAAAACTCAAAAATTACTGTGAATTTTACATAAAATAAAAATGTATTTTTTAGGTGTATTTAAAGCACCCTTTGGTCTGATGCATTTTTGATTCAGATTTACTCAAGAACCAGCTTCATTGTCTCAAAGTGTTCTTTTATCCACAGATTCCATGGGGTAAAATCTCACTGTAAGTTACCACATTTGGTACAAGTCTGAAGCAAGTAAAAAGGTGCAAGTCTTGAGCCATCGTGGTACCAGGGAGGAATTTGTATCTTCATGAATATCACTAGTACATAATGTCCTCTGCAGTTACGTTTGCCTCCTCGGTTTTAGTCTTCCGCTTGGGTAAGCGTATTGCAGTGGCCGCCATAAGCAGCATATTGAAAGCATGCATTGCTCCACTCGCCACGCAAACCCAAAAGGAGTCTTCATACTTCTCTTCTAGAATAACAATCCGAAATACGTTTTCACTGAAATTAGCCATCCGATCTGTCAGGTGGTGGAGCTGGACTGCAGCTACAAAGCTGGACACCGCAAACACAATAAACAGACCTGCAGAGATATAATTTCCATTAATAAAAATGTTCATCTCGACACAAAAGATGTACCGGCATACTATATTTTAAAAAACATGTTTGCCTTTCTTATTTCTAATCATATTTTGATGGTTTCTATCCGAAAATCTTAGTTTACTAGATTCATCTGGCCATACACGGTTCGAATTTCGAAAGAATTTTATTTAGAAAATCGTATGAAAGAATATTTGTTTGTATTTCGTACCGTTAGTGGGCTGCAGCAGGCAATTTTCGTGTGGCAAACAAATTTGAGAAATCCGACATGTTGGAAATTTTTTGAAAAACAAACGATTTTCTGATCAATGATGGGAGAATCGTGCGAGAAATGTAATAGAAAAAAAATGCGCTTGTGCAAGAAAAGAATATTCCCGGAGAGAAAAGGATATTCCCGGAAAGAAAAGAATATTCCCGGAGAGAAACGAATATTTCCGGCAACATGAAGGTTTTTTCGGCCGAATTTCGAAAATCAATGGTGGCATCATCGGATCACAAAAAAAAAAAACTTTCTGATTTTGAAAAGAAAATTTGTTCGAAATTTGACCGTGTATGGCCTGCTTTAGACTAATTACTGTGCCAGAGTCAGCATGCAATAAATGAAAGTCAGGCAATAATAAAAAAATCGGATCTATTTGCTTGCTTTGCAGTCATTGTTCGGGTATTCAGACAGCCATGGTTGCTGTGGCTGTCTGATTACGATCAGGGGAGACTCTTCTCCATCAATGCTGTTTAGTCTGAATAACAGAATTGAGTGATTTCTCTTGCTCAGTCCATCGGGCTAAACTAGAAGGGCCAGATTCAGATTGTATTTACGTCGGCGTATCTAGAGATAAGCCGCGTAAATACTAAGAATAGCCGGCGTATCTTTTTTCTGTATTCAGAAAACAAGATACGCCGGAATTCAGCTGAGATACGAGCGGCGTAAGTCTGTTACACCGTCGTATATTAGGTGCATATTTACGCTGGCCACTAGGTGGCGCTTCCGTCGATTTACGCGTCGAATATGTAAATTAGGGAGATACGCCGATTCACAAACTTACTTGCGGCCGGGTGTCGTAGTTTACGTCGTTACCGTAAGCGTTAGTCCGGCGTAAAGTTACCCCTGCTATATGAGGCGCAGCCAATGTTAACTATGGACGTCGGGACAGCGTCGAATTGTACGTCGTTTGCGTAAATCGTTCGGGAATGGGGCTGTACGTAAGTTACGTTCACGTCGTTTAGATTGACTACTTGCGACGTGTTTTCATGCATGCGCACTGGGATACGTCCACGGACGGCGCATGCCCTGTTCAGAAAAAAGGTAAATTGCGTGGGGTCATGATTCATTTACATGAATCACGCCCCCTACATGACTAATTTGAATTTGGCGCCCTTACGCCGGCCACTTTACGCTACGCCCCCGCAAATTACGAAGCAAGTGCTTTCTGAATAAGGCACTTGCTCATAAAACTTGTGGAGGCGTAGCGTAAAGAGCATACGCTACGCCGCCGGATAGATACACAATTGTATCTGAATCTGGCCCGAAAAGTCTAGCCTAGTGTATGACCAGCCTAAAGCCTCGGATTATCCGATGGGAATTGTGTGATGACAGGCTGTTGTCAGGAAATCTGACCGTTTGTCAGATTTTCCGCCAACAAATGTTGGATAGCATGCTTTAAAATTGTCCACCAACAAATGTGTGTTGTCTGATTATACACAAGTCCTTCAGACAAAACTCCAAAGTACAAACACGCATTCTCAGAAACAATGTTCACCATAACACATTAGCAGAAGTTGCCCAAAGGGTGGAGCTAAAGAGCTGAAAAAAAACGTAGTTTGGTGTTTGTTGGCCAACAATTCTTTGCCGTTTGTATGCAATACAAGTTCCTGGCCAACGCCCTTTGGACAAAAGTCCTACGATTTTTCCGCAAAAAATCCGATCGTGTGTGCGAGGCTTGAGCATACTAGCCATTTACTAGCATTTTCAGAAGTTAGCTCTGGTTCACACTACAAATCGCCTATGAATTGCACAGAAATTCCCATGCGATTCAGTGCAGTGCGATTTGAGCCCATTCTTTTAGAACAGGCTAAAATTGCACCTCATCGCAAAAAGTAGTGCGTCATCTACTTTTGGGAATAAAAGGGAATACGAGTGCACAGGCTCATGGTGCAATAACGTATTTTATTGGATATAAAAGAATAAAATCAATCAATACACTCCCTACACTCTAATGATTTTATTATTTTATATCCAATAAAAGACTATATTGCACCATGGACCTGTGCGCTCGTATTCCCTTTTGTTTTCACAGCTATCAATTTGCCGTTGATCATTGAGCTGCAAGGAGTATGCTGCTGGTCAGATTGTTTCACATTAAGCATTCTCATTAAAGTGGTTGTAAACCCCAAAAACTTTTTTTTTTGTTTTAATGTCACAATGTAGAGTATAAGATTTCCTATCATCTGTGCCCAGTCTTGCCACACAGAGTTAATCCAGCGCTGAGTAATCCTCTTTTAACCACTTGCTTACTGGGCACATATACCCCCTTCCTGCCCAGACGAAATTTCAGCTTTCAGCACTGCGTCGCTTTAAATTAAAATTGCGCGGTCGTGCGACGTGGCTCCCAAACAAAATTGACGTCCTTTTTTTTTCCACAAATAGAGCTTTCATTTGGTGGTATTTGATCACCTCTGCGTTTTTTTTTTTTTTGCGCTATAAACAAAAAAGAGCGACAATTTTGAAAAAAAAATGAATATTTTTTACTTTTTGCTATAATAAAAATCCAATTTTTAAAAAAAAAAAAAAATTTTTTTCTCAGTTTAGGCCGATATGTATTCTACATATTTTTGGTAAAAAAAACAATCGCAATAAGCGTATAGTAATTGGTTTGCGCAAAGGTTATAGTGGCTAGGAAATAAGGGATAGAATTCTTTTTTTTTTTTTTACTAGTAATACGGCGATCTGCGAATTTTGTCAGGACTGCGATATTGCGACGGACACATCGGACACTTTTGACACATTTTTGGGACCATTCACATTTATACAGCGATCAGTGCTATAAAAATGCACTAATTACTGTATAAATGTGACTGTCAGTGAAGGGGTTAACACTAGGGGGTAAGGAAGGGGTTAAATGTGAGTCCTGGGTGTGTTCCAACTGTGTGGGGGGACGGGGTGACTGGGGGAGGTGACCGATGCTGTCTCCCTATGTACAAGAGAAACAGCATCGGTCACCTCTCCCTGACAGGACGTGGAGCTCTGTGTTTACACACAGAGCTCCACGTCCCTGCTCTAAAACTGCCGATCAGCGGGTACCTGGCGGACATCGCGACCGCCAGGCACGCGCATCAGCATCTCGGGGATGCGCCGCCATCGGCGCGCGCGCGCCCCCCAGTGGCCGGAAAACACCATGACGTCAATTGACGGCAGCTTGGATATTCAGATCCCCTAAGCTGCCGTCAATTGAGCATACACAGGGACTGAAGTGGTTAAAGTTCAGTGCAAATTAACCGGACTTCAGATAAAAACCTGCCAAATTAGGTTAAGTCCCTTTCTCTGTTATTGCTTTCAGTAACAGGTTATTTACATATCTAGCTTGGACATGTTTATCATAACAAGAGGTGATCCAAAGTTCATTGTATATTACTAGGATGTGTTATGATGTTATATCACCTCATGTTATGATAAACAAAACATAACATATGATAAACATGTCCTAGCTAGATATGTAAATAACCTCTCACTCAAAGCAAGAAGAGAGAAAACTGACTTTTTTATTTAGGCAGGGTTTTATCTGGAAGGCTGTTCATTTTCACTGAACATAAAAGAGAATTTCTCAGATCTGGATTAACTCTGTGTGGCAAGACTGGGCACAGATGATAGGAAATCGTATACTCTACATTGTGACATCAAAAAAAAAAAATTTTGGGGGGGTTTACATCCACTTTAAGGATTCATTGGTCAGTGTGTTATCACTTTGGATTGGACATTTGTAGGGCAAAGACTATTTTTGTTGCATTTTTTTACTTTTAGGAATGCACTGCAACCAGATCGCATGGTAGTAAGTAGTACCATGCATGCAATCCCGGGCAGGAAAACGACTCCATTTGTGACCTGCGTTTGGGTTGTCGTTAACAGTGCACTAAAACCTGCGGAAATGTGTGGATATCCAACGGAGAAAAAAAACATGCTCAGAATCAAGTCGACGAATGCCTGGAAGCTCTTTTTTCTCGGCTCGTCGTAGTGTTGTAAGTCACTGCGTTTTGGACTGTTGGACAGTCTGTATGCGAGACAGCTTGAACGGAATTCTGACGGACAATTCCATCGGATTTTATCCCATGGGAAATTCCGATCGTGTGTACACAGGGCATAAGGCCAACAAGCTTGGTGAGAAAATGATCCCAGAAAGGAAAAAATAAATGTATGTAGCACCCTCTAGTATGTGCTAGTTGGTAGTGTAGGTTTATAGGTAAAGGTTCTTTTAGGCCGGAATCACACCTATGCGAATTGGTTGCGGCTTAAACCGTATCCAATACGTAGAACATTTCTAAATACATTGGGCCATATTTAGGATGGCGAGCGGTTCTTTATTCCGGCGTAACGTTTCTCATTTACGTTACGCCGCCCCAACTTTACGCGTAAGCACTGTATTCACAAAGCACTTGCTCCTAAAGTTGCGACGGCGTAGCGTAAATGGGCCGGCGGAATTCAAATGGGCAGGTAGGGGGCGTGTAGTATTTAAAATAGGTGCGATCCCGCGGCGAACGTACTGAACATTCGCCGGCCGTTAATGTATCCCAGTGCTCATGCTCCAAATTATGACGGTGTTTTCGACGTGAACGTCAATGACGTCAATCCCCATTCACGAACGAGTTACGCAAGTGATCAGCTTGCAATCTCTCCCCTGTGGCTACTGATCCCAGCACCACCTCCTCGGGCACTGCCAACCCACCTATAGCTGCAGCTGACTCTTTCACTAGCCCTCCAAGCTAATTTCTCACAGCAGCCCACCCAGCTGACTCTGCAGGAGATCTTCCAGGGAAGGGATGAAGACTTGGCACAATGCGGTCTTCAGGGAGAACTGGATACATGTGGCAGTCTACCCCCTTGTAAGTCCCCAGTAGTGCTGCTGTACTTACAGTGTCCTCACACTTGCTCCCATGCCTCCAAGAAGGGCTTCCTTTTAACCCCTGCCTAAGGTCTACCCCACAGACTAGGGAGTACCCCAGAGGGCCACTGACAGTCTCCACAGCACTATATTTCCATATTCCACCCAACTGCCCCTGCTGGCATAGTTCATGCCTATTTATGAGGTAAGCCTTGCTTTGATTGCGCCGGGAGAAATACACTACGCCGCCGTACCTTACGGGCCAAAATCTCTCTGAATTCCTCCTAGAGCCAGGTAAAGTATGGCGGCGTAGAGTATCTCTGATACTCTGCGGGAATCTAATTCTTTCTGAATCTGGCCCATAGATTCTACAAAATAGAAAAAGCAAGTAAAGTGCAGGAGTGTCAAGGAGGCTGTATATATATACTGTGTATATAGACTGTGCATAGGAGGATGTCCCTGAAGATGCTGTTAAAGTGTTATTAACCCTCAATAAATCACAAAAAACAAAATCACGGACTGTTCTTTGTCTCTAAAGTGCCTGTGGACTGGCTGTGTAGGGTGGGGGATCCCAGATCAACTGGGGCTCCTTAAGGGGTGCGCTTCATGTGTATAAAATAAGTAAAAGTTGAAAAAAAAAACATATTTTCTTAGAGAAGGTACACACGGACTGGCTTATATAAAATTAGTGCCAGTGAAAACTGGGCAAGTATTATTTGGAACACATTTTACGGTTTGCTGTAAATAAGTGGCAAACATATATTGTCCATTTTCCAACCTGTGCAGTGTAATACATGGGTGGTACCAGGGGCGGACTGACCATTGAGTCACTCGGGAATGCCCGAGGGCCCCATGCCACTAGGGGGCCCCATCAGGGTTGCCAGGCTCAGCAAAACCAGGGACAGTATGTAAAAATCTGTGTTTTTTTTTACATCTGTCCCTGATATGTCCGAAACTGACATGCTTTTGATGTGAAAATCCAGAGATTTTAGCTGCCCCACCTCTGCACTGCCTCCTGGCGTGGTGACCATCAGTAAGCCCAGGGGCCCCATAATCCCCATAATCTTCTGAGTTGTCAGTCCGCCCCTGGGTGGTACATTCACACCACACACAGTGGGACTGTGTTGGGTGGATTTCCCAGCGTAGTCCCACCACAAGACAATGCAAAATGTCTTGCTTCTATGCGCCCGGATCACACAACTGCAAACGGCCGACTGACCGTTCGACAACCGAACACATGTGGGGGGGGGGGGGGGGTTGAGTGGTTTGTTTGCGCCTCCCAAACTTTTTTTTTTAGCACCAGCCATACAGGCTGCCATTAGGAGAAAGTGATAGGAGCTTTATAGTAACAGACAGGGCGGCATTTGTGAAGGAATTATAAACAGTCATGTGAAAAGGTGACTTTTTCAACATATTTGAACAGGTAAATATTAGATCTTTATTCAAACAGTGCCGACAAATAAAGGTAATATACTGTATTTGAACAAATGACACATAAAATTGGCATGGTGCATTCATTCTCATAGCCTAAATGAACAAAAATGCACAATTGTCTGCTTGAAAAAGTAAATACACCCCTACATTTACCACCAGTTTGAATCCATGAAATTAGAATTTGGTAATCCAGATTAGGTGCCAATTATTTGGCTAATAGTAGCTCACAGCTGTGATTTTATTTATGTAGGGATTTGTATACCATAACCACTTAAGACCCGGACCAATACGCTGGTAAATGACCCAAGGTGTTTTTGCAATTCGGCACTGCGTCGCTTTAACAGACAATTGCGCGGTCGTGCGACGTGGCTCCCAAACAAAATTTGCGTCCTTTTCTTCCCACAAATAGAGCTTTCTTTTGGTGGTATTTGATCACCTCTGCGATTTTTATTTTTTGCGCTATATACAAAAATAGAGCGACATTTTTGAAAAAAAAACACTATTTTTTACTTTTTGTTAAAAAAAAAATCAAATAAACTAAATTTTAGTCAAACATTTAGGCCAAAATTTATTTAGCCACATGTCTTTAGTAAAAAAAAAAATCGCAATAAAAAAAAATAGCTACCTAGCGGGAACAGCGGCACTAATACAGCGATCAGAAAAATGATCGCTTAGTGACGCTGGCAATAGGGAGTGAAAGGGTTAACTAGGGCGGTGATCAGGGGGTTAAAACTTTATTAGGGGGGGTGGGGGGGCTATCCTGAACCTAACACTAACTGTTTTTTACACTGCCTGTCACACTGACACTAAATGCAGCGATTAGATCACTGCATTCAGTGACACTGTGACAGGGGGGTGGGGGGGGGGCGATCACAAGGGGTTAATATGCCTATGTGAGTGTGTGTCAGTGTTGTGTTGGTGCACACTTACTTATGATGTCTTCTATCATTAGCAGCGCTGGGAAACAGCGATGCGATGAGAGAATACATCATTTCCTCCTTCCTGTGTAAACACAGGAGGAGGAAGTGACAGGCTGGGAGCGCGCTCCCATTGGCTGGGAGCGATCGCGGGGGGGCGGATATCACGGACATCCGCCAGCAGATCCCGGATCGCTCCCAGAGGTAGAGGGACCCCCGCACGCTGCGGAGGGGGTCCCGATGGGACCCCCGAACCGCACTTAGGCGGGGACGTAAATTTACGCCCTTGTGCCTGTACGTGCCATTCTGTGGCCGTATATGTGCGTGCGGGGGTCTTTAAGTGGTTAAACACAATTTTATACTTTTTCACCCTCTTTTGAGTATTGTCCATTACTACCTATAGTAGCCCCTTATATCTTCAGGGTTCCTCTATTTCTTGAGGTTCCCTGCATGATAGCATCCAGTTTTTTGCCAATTATTACCATACCCTAGGGAGTATGCAGATAGAACCTGTCCTATTAAAAATGCAAGTATCTAGGGCCAGATTCTCAGAAGAGATACGACGGTGTATCTCCAGATACGCCGTCGTATCTCTGTTTCTTGCCCTGGGTATCTATGCGACTGATTCTTAGAATCAGTTACGCATAGATTTTGCTTAGATCCGACTTGTGTAAGTCGCTTACACTGTCGGATCTAAGTTGTAATGTTACGCTGGCCGCTAGGTGGCGTTCCCATCGATTTCAGCGTTGAATATGCAAATGAGCATGATACGCAATTCCTGAACGAAGTTGCGCGCCGTCGACGTAGTTTACGCAGTTTGCGTACCTGTAAGGTTGTCCCCTGCCATATGAGGGCTAACCTTGCGTAGGTCCGGCGTAAGCCATTTTAAGTATGGACGTCGGGACAGCGTCGTGTTTTTCCGTCGTTTACGTCGTTTACGTAACTCTTCGCGAATAGGGCTGTACGTTAATTACGCTGCCGTCGAAATGAATGTATTTGCGGCGTACTATGGAGCATGCGCAGTGGGCTACGTTTACGGCCGGCGCATGTGCAGTTCGTTCGGCGTGGGGGCGCGCTTAATTTAAATACAACACGCCCCCCTCCTTCCCTATTTGAATTACGCGGCCTTACGCCGTCCCATTTACGCTATGCCGCCGCAAATTACAGAGCAAGTGCTTTGAGAATATAGCACTTGCCCGTAAAAAGAGCGGAGGAGTAGCGTAAATGAGAGATGTACGAGAATCTGGCCCCTAGTGTCTAGTGTTCTCTGCATTCTTTGTGCCAGGATCAGAAAAAGCTCCTTTAGCCTGGGTTCACACTAGTGCGTGTGGAACGCTGCATGCGATTCGCACAGAAATCACACACCACATTCCTGTGAACATCACATGCGATGTCTGTGCGCTGCGATTTGAGCTATACATTTTGTATGGTTGTGGGTGCGGGGGTGTTTGGGGGCATGCACTTGCACCTGCATGTGTGTCAAGTTGGGAGCATTGGCTGCATCTCAATTGACAGAAATAGGACTGCCTGCAAGGAAATGAATGAAACACTTGTGTGGGTAAACATGGCCCCAACACAGACTATAGATTCATGCACCCCGTGTGAATGAGGCCTAACTGTATTCAGAAACTGATCTGATCTGCATGTATGACCCAACCATTTCATGGCTTAGGTTCACCCCTCAACAAAAATACATTATTACTCTTTAGGCATTGGATAGGGAAAGGAAGCGACCTTGCAGGTACAGTTCTGTCCTAACTTTGGTTTAACACTAAGGCCTCGTACACACGAGTAAATCTATCTGTCCAAATCGGTCGGACCGACCGATTTGAACAGATCTGTCTGCTGGCATTTTGGTTTGCTCACGTGTACACACGAGCAAACCAAAATCCCCGCCAGCAGACAGCGAGCTGACGTGTCGGTGACGTGGCGGTGACGTTGACGCCGCCACATCACCGCACCAGGAAGTAAAACACTTCCGCGCATGCGTCGAAATCATTCGGCGCGTGTGCGAGAAGACATGTCTGCTGGTTAGCATACTAACCAGCAGACATGTCGGGCCGACGGGTTCCCAGCCGACAGATTTCAAAGCATGCTTTGAAATCTGTCGGGTGGCCAAATCAGTCTGTTTGCCCGTACACACGATCGAACCTGTCTGCTGAAACGGTCTAGCAGACCGTTTCCAGCAGACAGATTTGATTGTGTGTACGAGGCCTAACAATTGCACAATAAATCCCAACCTATCACTTTTTTTGTTGGAAATTAAAGATTGTTATCTCCTGTCTGTGGGCAGGATTTTTGGAAGCTAGGCCTGTTTGTTTTGATCTGTGTGGGCTGGGAGTAGCCTAAAGTGGCTGGTGACTCACAGATAGCATCACTTCTCGGTTGCCTCCCTCTGGCTTCTAAAGGATTCTGGAAGAGAGGAGGGGAAGAGGGGTGGAGCTGCCTGGGGTGTTCTAAGGAGCCCTGACCAATCCCCAACTTGGATTGGCAGGGGGAAGGCCTTTCCTAACCACTTGCCTACCGCCGTTTTGTAAAAATGATGGCGGCATGCACCCTTCACCCTCCGGGCGGACGTCATATGACGTCTTTGTCTTCCATGCATTGTGGCGAGCATCCGCCACAATGCCGCGCCGTCGACGTGCACGTTTACCGCATCACTGTGGACCTGATGCAGGTGCTCCGCGGCCGCAATGTCCGCTGGGCACCCAAGATTGCTCATCACGGAGCAGGGACATGAATCTGTGTGTGTAAACACACAGATCCACGTCCTGTCAGGGGAGAGGAGAACTGATCGTATGTTCCTTGTATATAGGAACAATGATAAGTCTGCTCCTCATATTAGTCCCCTCCCCCCACAGTTAAAATCACTCCCTAGGACACACAATTAACCCCTTGATTGCCTCCTAGTGTTAACCCCTTCCCTGCCAGTCACATTTATACAGTAATCAGTGCATTTTTATAGCACATTCGTTAAATGTGAATGGTCCCAAAATAGTGTCAAAAGTGTCCGATATGTACGCTGCAATTTCACAGTCACAGTAAAAATTGCAGATTGCCGCCATTAATAGTAAAAAATTAAAATTAAAATGAAGTAAGTTTATCCCCTATTTTGTAGAATCTATGGGCCAGATTCAGAAAGAATTAGATTCCCGCAGAGTATCAGAGATACTCTACGCCGCCGTACTTTACCTGGCTCTAGGAGGAATTCAGAGAGATTTTGGCCCGTAAGGTACGGCGGCGTAGTGTATTTCTCCCGGCGGAATCAAACTACACGATTAGGGGGCGTGAGGCATTTAAATTAAGCGCGTCCCCGCGGCGATCGAACTGCGCATGCTCCGTTCAGAAATTTCCCACCGTGCATTGCGCGAAATCACGTCGTTACGTCATTTTTTTTTTTTGAGTAACGTCGTTTACGGACATTCCTATTCCCGGACGACTTACGCAAAAAAAAAAAAAAATTGAAAGTCGACGCGGGAACGACGGTCATACTTAACATGGGCCGCGTAACGTTAGAGCAGCTAATAGCTGGTTTAACTTTACGTAGCGGAAAAATGACGTAAGCGATTGCGAACAACGCTCGTAACTTCGTGGATCGCCGGAAAAACTCATTTGCATACCCCGACGCTGAAAACGACGCAAACTCCACCCAGCGGCCGCAAAAAGATTGCAGCGTAGATCCGAAGGCGTACGAAGACGTAAGCCTGTCAGATCGAAGCCCAACACCGCCGTATCATGGTTTGAGGATTCAAACTAGTGATACGGCGCGCGTAATTTGAAAGTACTCCTGTCTAACACCAGTTAGACAGGCGTAATGGCTCTCTGAATCTGGCCCTATAACTTTTGCACAAACCAATCAATATACGCTTATTGCATTTTTTACATATCAGCCTAAACTGAGGAAAAAAATATATAAAAAAAAAAAAATAAGAAAATTGGGATATTTATTATAGCAAAAAGTAAACAATATATATTGGATGACACCCAACAGTTTGGATGAAAAATTGTAAGTGTGTGTAAAGTCCCAGAGGTAAATGGAAAAAGGAAAATTAAAAGTCCAGCAATCAAAATTTGATGTGAAAACACATAAGACAGATATTTCCGGGAACTTGTCATGCAAGCTGACTTCAATGTGACAATTTTTTCCTTCACCACATAGACAGCTTCACCCAAAGTGCTCTAGATATATCTTGCGCTTACCACAACACATGGACTACTTTAAAGAAAAAGTGAGTCATGTACGCTGAGCAAGAAAAGTGCTTGTACACTTTGAGGGATGGACTGAAACTAAGATTCCAAATTCATAAGCGATAAGTGGTTGAACTAAGAAAAAACAAATAGGATCCCATAGTGTATTACAGTTTAATTAAAAGACATTTAAAAACATACAGCTGATTGGCCTCTTACTTGAAAGGTGCCTGCCCGACACTGGGACTGTAAGCGTGTCAAATTCCTAAAGGGCACCTCGCTCTGGCAGCATCAAGCTTGCGGCTCTGGTGTCCTATGACTTGGGCTAGTTCCTCTGTTGCCGGAGTCAGCTGGAGCATATAGGTGACCAGATCTGGAGCCGCCGACGCACGTTTTGTGTGTTACACGTCATTAGGGGGGCCCCCTGATGACGTGTCACACACAAAACTTACGTACGGATGTAGTCCCAAGGGAGCGGTCAAGCACGCTAAATAACCCCCAGCCAGAATGGCTCGGATGATGGGGCCAAGCTTACTGAGGAGGAACAGGAAGTGAGAAATTCAGACAAAGAAAAAAATAAAATTTAGAAGGGAAATCGAAGGAAAAGGTAAGTGAACCAACAATGCACTAGCTTAAAGGAACCTATTTAGAAAATAAAAAACAAACCTTTACAACCCCTTTAAAAAGGGACCTGCGGTCCCTGCGGTCCCTGCCTGCAAATGGCAATCTCTAAGGCAGTGTTTTTCAACTCCAGTCCTCAAGGCACACCAACAGGTCAAGTTTTCAGGATTTCCTTCAGAATAAATGGCTGTGGTGATTAGTAAGGCAGTGAAACTGATCAAATCACCTGTGCAAAATAATGAAAAGCCTAAAAACGTTGGTGTGCCTTGAGGACTGGAGTTGAAAAACACTGCTCTAAGGTCAGACTGAGTGAGAGTTGGGCCTAACCATGTGCTGGCTGTGCCTGGAGTTAAGTGTTGTGCAGGAGGAGTTTGAAGAAGTGTTTTGTATACATCGTTTCATGGGCATCCTCAGAACTTTTTTTATGGGGGAGGGGGCATCATTTTAAGGTCACCCATGCAATATAAAAAGATGTACATTCTTTAGGCTATATTTATATGGGCATGAACTGGTGGTACGCCTGGCCTGAGTAATTTCCTATACAAAGTGACACTGAATTATCTCTTATATAACATACATCTTTCCAGTGGAAAGATATATGTGTTATATAAGAGATAATTCAGCGTCACTTTGTATTGGAAGTTACTCTGGCCAGGTGTACCACCAGTTCATGCCCATATAAATATAGCCTAGAGCAGGGCTCAAAATTTCAAGCCCATAGCTACTAGCCAGGCCTCAAGAGTTACTCGCCACCAGTTGCCCCACCTAATTCATACACAGCCCTGCGCCTAATTGTGCCCGTAAACACGCCCTCGTAGATTATCTCATGGAATGACACTGTTAAATGTTTTATGGAGAATCAAGTTACACAATTAAATATTACCAACAACAACTTTAACAAAATGGGACAGGGCACTGGGGGCACCCCAGAGGCACAGGGCACTGGGGGCAGACCAGAGGGACATGGCACTAGAACTGGGTGTCTTCCCCATTCTCTTGCTGTTTCCTCTGCAACTCCCATCCATCCTCTCTCTCTCTCCCTCTCCTATTCATCTCATCATCAGGAGCCTGTGTGTGCGGCTCCACGCTTGCATGTCCCCACTTCCCCCTTTTATTCAGGCTGGCAGTAAGGAGAGGAGCTGCAGCACAGAGGGAGGGAGTACAATCCAGCGCTGAGATCCACACAACTGCACAGCCATTGACACCATAGCACAGCGCACACTGCCCCGGGGGTCTAAGTGTAGGTACAGATTGGAGGGAGATTGGTCATGCATCCCTGTCATCACTCGCCCCCAGCTTAAATCCACTCGCCAAATGCTAGTAGGCGAGTGGAAATTTTGAGGGCTGGCCTAGAGAATGGCCGAGCCATCTCATCCGATGATGATCGGACCAGGGGTCAGGGAGGGACATCAGATGTGTCAGGATGAAGAGCAACCAGCTGACTCCGAAAAAAAGTCAGTGGCGGCCACGACAGACACTGCAGCTGGCAACTTCAACGCCTTCTTGACGATTGGGGGGGGGGGGGGGGGAGCAATTGCCCATATATTTCAATCCCTCAATAAAAATACAAAGACAAGGACGTGGACTGTTCATTGACTCAAGGTGATTGGGAAGTGAATGCCGGGCTGGACAGGGTGACGGGTGGACCACAACTTTTAGCAGCACCTACGGGGGTACCGCTACACATAAATACATATGCAGTATATGATTCTATTCAATCTTACCAAACAGTACTTTATGAAACATAAGTCTTTATTGTGCATTAATTATTATCCAGATTTCACTAAGTAAATTACCTGCAATGAAGTTCCACAGACATATGCCAGCAGGACCTTTAATTGACCGATAAGGGACTTTCAGTGCGTTGTAAATACAGAACCCAAGACTGATCAGAGCAAAAGAAATAGCAGTGCACAGGAAGAGGATAATGAAGACATGAAGAGCGGTGTTCAGCTGTTTCACCAGATCTGGGAATACTATAAAAAAACACAGAAAAGGACATTTATTGTGTAATCCCGTGACCCTTCATGATAAGTAAACACTACAGATATATGCATACCTTAAAACTTTTTGAGATGGGAATGAGGGACACCTATCAGCAAAAGTATGCAGGCATAGGACACACCCCTTGCCACGCCCCCTTAAAGGAGAATTGTACAAAAAAACAAGATTGGTTAAACCCACAAGGGCTTTTTTTTACCTTTACTATTCCTTTATATTGGCTTTTGGAATTTACAAATGCAACAATTGAGAAATTGGATGAAAGTTTTAGTGCTGAAAAACACTTTTTGATAGAAAAAAAGTGCATTTTAAATACATCTATATAGATAAGACCAAGATAAGGGACAAATGAGGAGGATTGAGGGACAGAGGGACAGTTGCTCCAAATCAGAAACAGTCCCTCGAAATCCAGTCCCTCGAAATCAGGGACAGTTGGGAGCTATAGATATATATGTGCCCAGCTCAAATTTCATGACTTGGGTTTGCATGTCTGCAGCAGCTCTTCTCCCGTCCCCTGGCTCTCACAGGCTTGGCTGAGAGCAGTGGGAGCCATTGGCTCCTGATGCTGTCAGTCAAATCCTCGGAGCGGGGGGCGGGGCCAAGGCCATGCTGTATTTCTGAATAGATGCAAACAGCCTGGCTCGGGATCATTGAACATGGGTTCTTTTGAGGGCACTCGCGGGGGGTTTGGACAGGAGCACTGGCGTTATGCAACAAAAAGACCATGATAGCCCATGTAGTTTTTGGAGATTTGCAGTGCATACACATCCCTCAAATAGCACGTTTACCACATGGATTCAACACTCAAACTCCAGCAGCCAATCTTCAGCACCCCTTTAAGTCCTTAGCCCTCTTCCCACCCTCAAATGCATAGATGCCACCTTAGCTCAGCAAGTACGGCCGCTGTCTCACCCCACATCGCACCGCACACATGCCCCTCCCCAACTTTGACCCTTGACTTTCTGATCACAGTCCGGTCAAACAAGCAGGGAAAGTCATGGCCTCATGCCTAGCCCACAGGCCCGATCTCCAATTAGTGGTCACATTGAAATTGATTTGCTAAAACTGGAGTTCAAAATCTGGTGTAACTGTGGATGGTAGCCAATCAGCTTCTAACTTCAGCATTAAAAAAAATAAAAAAATAAATGAAACCTTACACCTGTCTTCATTAACATGCCTCAGCACCAATACACACTTGCACTACTCACCAGATAATTAGACCCCTGAACATAGGAGGTCTAACTTCACTTAAAGCGGAGGTCCACCTAAAAAAAATAAATATTAAAAGCCAGCCGCTACAAATACTGCAGCTGCTGACTTTTAATGAATGGACACTTACCTGTCCAGGGTTCTCGTGATGTCGGCAGCCGAAGCTGAGCAATCGCTCATCCCTTGGCTGCCCCTGCCACCATCCTCGGTGAGGAAATCAGGAAGTGAAGCGTTGCAGCTTCACTGCCCGTTTCCCTACTGCGCATGCGCGAGTCGCGCGGCGTGTCCTCACTGGTGCCCGCTATGTTCTGGGAGCCGTGTGTTTCCCATAAGACAGCGGGGGGGGAGCGGCGGTTTAAGGGGCGTGACTCCCATGAGAGTCTATTCCCGGAAGTGGGTGCAAATACCTATATTATACAGGTATCTGCACCCCCCTTGAAAGGTGCCAAATGTGGGGGTTCAATTTTTGTGTGGACCTCTGCTTTAAATGAATTAGAATCCTCCCAAGATGTACCACAGATCGATTGCTCCCGTTAAAGATTTCTCAATATCCGGTATAGAGGAAAAACAAAGCAGCTCCAAAGTGTAGTAATTAAAACATCAATATTTTATTGTAAATAAAGGTACTCACAAGCAATAACTTAGAGATAGGCATGTTAAACGAATTCTACTTAGCAGAACAGACGTGATGATGTCAGTGCTAGGCTCCCTCCCAACGCGTTTCCCCACAAGGAACATCGTCCTGAGGCTGATACATTTTAAAAGCTTATCGTGTTTTTATGATTACCCGAACCTCTTATTGCATATTCCTTTTTTCAGTTAACTGGTTAAGGACCACCGCATGTATATTTACGTCGGCAGAATGGCACCGACAGGCACATCAACGTATATATATGTTGGTGCCTTGAGGGGGTTCGGGGGTCCGATCGGACCCCCCCGTACATACGACGGTCCCTGTAGCTGGCCGAGCGATCCGGGATGAGGGGGCGGCTATTCGTTTTTGTCCGCCCCCTCCGGATCGCTCTCAGCCAATCCGCGCGCCCCCCCGCCCTGTCACTTCCTCCTCCTGTGTAAACACAGGAAGAAGGTAGCGATGTGATCTCTCCTTCAGCCTCTTTTTCAACCACCGCTGAGAAGAGATCACATCGCACAGTAAGTCTGCACTAACACTACACTGACACACACTACACATAGTCACATTAACCCCTTGCGATCGCCCCCCCCTCCCCCTGTCACAGTGTAACTGAATGCAGTAATCATACATGTATGATCACTGCATTTAGTGTCAGTGTGACAGGCAGTGTGACAGGCAGTCAGTGTTAGGTTCAGGGTAGCCCCCGTACCCCCCCTAATAAAGTTTTAACCCCTTGATCACCACCCTAGTTAACCCTTTCACTCCCTATTGCCAGCGTCACTAAGCGATCATTTTTCTGATCGCTGTATTGGTGTCGCTGTTCCCGCTAGGTAGCTAAAAAAAATTTATTGCGATTTTTTTTTTACTAAAGACACATGGCTAAATACATTTTGGCCTAAATGTTTGACTAAAATTTAGTTTATTTGATTTTTCTTATAACAAAAAGTAAAAAATATTGTTTTTTTTTCAAAAATGTCGCTCTATTTTTGTATATAGCGCAAAAAATAACAATCGCAGAGGCGATCAAATACCACCAAAAGAAAGCTCTATTTGTGGGAAGAAAAGGACGCAAATTTTGTTTGGGAGCCACATCGCACGACCGCGCAATTGTCAGTTAAAGCGACGTAGTGACGAATCGCAAAAAGGGGCAAGGTCCTTTACCTGCATTTTGGTCCGGGTCTTAAGTGGTTAATAGGTTAATGAGCACTGATTAATAATGAAACATGGGGGTTATTTAATAAGGCATTTGCAACGCACTTCTGGCAGTGTGGATGCAGTTAGAGGCCTTGTGCCAAATTCATGGAACATTTACTGCAGAAATACTGCTATATTGGTGATAAGGAAAGTGAGGGTATATAAGATCTCTTCCAGCTTGGAGTAAACCGTTGATTGTGTTGAATGTTAAATTATTGGGTCACATCTTTGAAACAACTCTGCAACAAAAGTTTTCTTTAAAGTGGTATTAAATCCAAAACAAAAAATGTAATATATTGCAGCTTACCAATCATCAGTTGTGCTGGCTGCATTTGTTTTCTTTTTTTTTCTTTTTTACTTCTGTTTTAACCTGGTGATCTGCCAGTAACACACTTCCCTTAACACTTTTTATGCCATTACAACAACTCCTTTGGAATAAAGGTTTTACATAAATAAATGAAAGCTGATCAATGTAACACGCCTGCCAGTGGTAAATGTTTTTTCTCAACCGTCTGACTGCCACCTCTGCAGGACAGCTTATTCTGTTGAAAAACAGTCCATCCCGATGAAGCTGACTGATGGTCTGATGTGCATACACACCATCGGTTAAAAAACAGATTGTGTCAGAAAGTGGTGGCGTAAAACACAACGACGTGCTGAAAAAAATGAAGTTCAATTCTTCCAAGCATGCTTCGACTTGATTCTGAGCATGCGCGGCCATTTAACCAATGCTTTTGCATACTAACGATAATTTTTGACCTATCGGTTAGGCGTCCATCGGATAAATTTTAAAGCAAGTTCTCTTTTTTTTGACCGAAGGATAACTGACCGAGGGGCCCCACACATGTTTGGCCCGATGAAACGGACCTTCAGTACGTTTTCATCGGTTTTGACCGATCGTGTGTACGCGGCCTTACTGACAGGGTCAACAGGTGAAGACAAAGGAAAGAAAGCCTAAAATAAAGACAAATAATGAACCTCCACATCTCATAATTGTTAAGCTTAAAGCGGAAGTTATTCAGTTATTTTTTTTATCTTTCCATCTATTAAATCTTCTGCCCTTGTTGTTTTAACTTTGGATAGAAAAAAAAAAAAAATTCTGCTAGTAAATACCTGTAGCGTCCCCTTTCTTTCAGAAAAGGCACTACGCTAAAGTTAGTGGGAGAGTGGAAGAGTTATGTTGCTCCCACACCTAATTTTGCTAAATTGGGCTGCTGTCAGCCCAGAATTATCCTGGGGGTCATTCTGTGCTCCAGGGATGCAGTTCCATCTCTGGGCGGCAGGTGGCGCCAGAGGGATTCAGGCAGAGCCACTTTTCCCCAGCAGTCAATTGGAGGAGTTTTCCCTCGCGGAGCATGCTGGGGGAGGGTATATCTGTGTCATTTTTTTGGGGTTCTTCGCGGGTTCCAGGTTCCAGGTGCGGCACCCACCTTCAGGGTGGGCGCACCCAATGGACCCCGGCGATATGGCCTACCAGGCCACTCTTTATTATTCTAGGAAGTGTCTACAACGCTCTTTATGGTTCCAGGAAGTATCTAAGACACTCTAGCGTAGCTCCCAACTGTCCCTGATTTCAAGGGACTGTCTCTGATTTGTAGCAATGTCCCTTTGTCCCTCATTCTTCCTCATTTGTCCCTCATCTTGGTCTGATCTATATAGATAAGTGTTTCTCAATTCCAGTCCTCAAGCCCCCCCAACAGGTCATGTTTTCAGGATTTCCCTCAGATGAAAAGGCTGTGGGAATTACTAAGGCAGTGAAACTGATCAAATCACCTGTGCAAAATAATGGAAATCCTGAAAACCTGACCTGTTGGGGGGCGTGAGGACTGGAATTGAGAAACACTGATATAGATGTATATAAAATGCACATTTTATCTATCAAAAAGTGTTTTCCAGCACTAAACCTTTCATCTGATTTCTAAATTGCTGCATTTGTACATTCCAAAAGCCAATATAAAGGAATAGTAGTGGTAAAAAAAAAGCACTTGTGGGTTTAACCATTCTTGTTTTTGTTTTTTTTGTGTGCACTTCTCCTTTAAGGGGCGTGGCAAGGGGTGTGTCCTATGCCTGAATACTTTTTCTGATAGGTGTCCCTCATTCCCATCTCCAAAAGTTGGGAGGTATGCACTCTATGAATTCCAAAAGTACCTGCAACGCTCTTTATGAATCCCAGGAAGTATTTAAAACACTATTTATGATTCCAGGAAGAATCTACAACACTCTTTATGATTCTAGCAAGTATCTACAATACTCTTTATGATTCTAGGAAGTATCTACGATACTCTTTATGATCTCCAGAAAGTATCTACAACATATATACAGAGGTGCAGCGCTAATCAGCATGAATATCATATATAAAAATGACTTGGTTAATAACAGTGCATTAACATAAGAAAACACGTCATTATACGGTGACAGGACGGCTAATTCCCACAAATTGCTGTACCTATACGGTGTCTACTTTACGAGCCATAGCAGGCACGCACCCCCCCGCTGCACAGCGGGGGACCTGATCTGCGTGGCTGCGGGCACGAGAGCCAGAACGGGGATTTGTGTATGTAAATACACAAATCCCCGTTCTGACAGGGGAGGAGAGACAGATCTGCTGTTCCTAGTAATTAAAAACAGTGATCTCTGTCCTCCTCCAGTCAGTCCCATCCTGCCACAGTTAGAAAGACACATGAGGGAACACACATTTAACCCCTTGATCGACCCCTAGTGTTAACCCCTTCCCCGCCAGTGACCTTTACACAGTAATCCATGCATTTTTAAAGCACTGATCACTGTATAATTGTCAATGGTCCCAAAAAAGTGTCAAAAGTGTCCGATCTGTCCACCGCAATGTCACAGTTCTGTAAAAATGTGCAGATCGCTGCCATTACTAGTAAATAAAAAAAAATCATAAATCAATTGCCTATTTTGTAGACACTATGGGCCAGATCCACAAAAACTAGTGTATATTTAGGCGGGCGTAGCACATCTGATATGCGCTACGCCGACGTAACTTAGAGAGGCTCGTAGAGTATCCACAAAGCACTTGCTCTCTTATGTGTGCCGGCATAACGTAAATCTGCCGGCGTAAGCCCGCGTAATTCAAAGTAGGCAGGTAGGGGGCGTGTTGTATTTAAATGAAGCGTGACCCCATGTAGATGCATGGGCGAACGAACGGCGCATGCATCGGATCGAATTCCTAAGATACGTCGAACACTGCCTACGACGTGAACGTAACTTACGCACATCCCTATTCGCATACAACTTACGCAAACGATGTAAAATTTGACACTGTTCGAAGTCCATACGTTAACATGACTTACCCCTGCTTTATGAGGGGTAAAGTTACGCCGGTCGTACGCCTTACGTAAAAAGCGTATATTGATACGCCGGGTGCAAGTACGTTTGTGGATCGGCATATCCAGGTAATTTGCATATTTGACGCGGAAGTCTACGGAAGCGCCCCTAGCGGCCAGCGCAAATATGCAGCCTAGATACGACGGCGTACTAAGACTTACGTCGGTTGGATCTAGCCAACATTCAGGCGTATCTGGCTTTGAGGATACGGAAAAAACATACGACGGCGCATCTTTTAACTTATGCGGCGTATCAATAGATACGCCGACGTAAAGTGTTTGTGGATCTGGCCCCTTAATTTTGCGCAAACCATTCAATATACGCTTATTGCAATTTTACCAAAAATATGTAGAAGAATACATATCCGCCTAAACTGATAAAAAAAATAGTTTTTTAACATTTTTTGGGGATATTTATTGATGCTCTTTTTTGTTTATAGCGTAAAAAATAAAAACCCATAGAGGTGATCAAAAGGACGTAAATTTTGTTTGGGTATAGCGTCGCACGACCGCTCAGTTGTCAGTTACAGTGACGCAGCGCAGCGGGTAAACACTGTGCCGTCGCATCGCTGGG
The DNA here is from genome assembly GCA_029574335.1 of Rana kukunoris. NCBI lineage: Eukaryota > Metazoa > Chordata > Amphibia > Anura > Ranidae > Rana > Rana kukunoris. The sequence continues at coordinate 660,478,560 of CM056049.1, forward strand.
AAGCCAATGCGTGTGCCTGGCGGCCGCGATGTCCGCGGGTACACGCGATCGGCAGTCCCAGCAGGTGACAGCAGGGACGTGGAGCTCTGTGTGTAAACACAGAGCTCCAAATGCTGTCAGAGAGAGAGAGGAGACCAATCTGTGTCCCTTGTACATAGGGACACAGCATCGGTCACCTCCCCCAGTCACCCCACACAGTTAGAACACACCCAGGGAATACATTTAACCCCTTCCTAACCCCTAGTGTTAACCCCTTCCCTCCCAGTCACATTTATACAGTAATTAGTGCATTTGTATAGCACTGATCGCTGTATAAATGTGAATGGTCCCAAAATTGTGTCAAAAGTGTCCGATATGTCCTTCGCAATATCTCAGGCTTTACAAAAAAAAAATCGCAGATCTCCGCCATTACTAGTAAAAAATAAAAAAATAAATCATAAATCTATCCCCTATTTTGTAGGCGCTATAACTTTTGCGCAAACCAATCAATAAACGCTTATTGCAATATTTTTTGAACAAAAATATGTAGAAGAATACGTATCGGCTTAAATTGAGGGGAAAATATATATATTTTTTTAAATTGGGATATTTTTATAACAAAAAGTAAAAAATATTGGGCCAGATTCTCATAGAATTCCGGCGGCGTAGCGTTAGCCATTTACACTTGCTCCGTAGTTAGCGGGCGGCTTGTATTTAAATTAAGCGCGCCCCCGTGCCGATTGAACTGCACATGCGCCGGCCGCGACGAAATCCCAGTGCGCATGCTCCAAAGGACGTCACATTTTCTCAATGTAAACAACGTAATCGTAGAGTACGCCAGCCCCATTGAGAATCGACGTACGCAAACGACGTAAACGCCGCACAACATGACGCGGTCTTAGCAGGGGTAACCTTACGCGGACGAAAACGACGTTAACCACGGCGGGGTGGCGTAAGCGCGTTCGGGAATCGGCGTATTAGCCTCATTTGCATTGGCAAATGAGAAAACAACGTAAAGGCCACCTAGCGGCCAGAGTTGTCATTACATCTACGATCTGCCAGTGTAATTGTTTTACACATGGCGGATCTTCACATGTATCTATGCGTAAGTGATTCTAGGAATCACACGCATAGATACACGGGTAAAAAAACGGCGATACGATGGGGTATCTGTGATACCCCGTCGTAGCGCTTCTGAGAATCTGGCCCATTGTGTTTTTTTTTTAATTTTCTGTATTTCTCTTTTTATAGCGCAAAAAATAAAAATTGCAGAGATGATCAAATACCACCAAAAGATAGCTCTATTTGTGGGGAAAAAATGATAAAAATATAATTTGGGTACAGCGTTGTATGACCGCGCAATTGTCATTCAAAATGCGTCAGCGCTGAAAGCTGAAAATTGGTCTGGGCACGAAGGGGGTTTAAGTGCACAGTAATGAAGTGGTTAAAGAAGGACATGTGCGTTCCGGTGGGTTTAGGTGTGTTGTGATAAGTTTTACTGCGTTCCGGTACAGTTCAGTGGGAAAAAAATGCAGCATGTTCTACTCTTTTTGTTGGAATGCACTGGAACAGACCACACTGATCTGAACTATGACATTGGAAACCATAAAACATATCTATGTGTTTTTGGTACAGAAAATGTTAGACCCTTGTCAGGTTTTTCTTTGCTCCCAATACTCTTATTGAGAAGATGTCACTGCAAGCAGAATCACACCGATCTTCCCTGTAAATTTCTGTGCAGGAGGGGTGTGTCGTCACCAGTCTGATCATTGGAAGTGAGCAAGCTGAGTTCCCAACACAGCCACAAAACTGACCACGTTGTGCTTTCATGCCTAGCATGATCAGTTTTTTTATTCATAGGAAAGCAGAGGGCCAGGCAGGAGCACCAAGAATTTCACACTAAGGAAGCAACGCAAGGAGAACAGGATACTTTTTCATACAAGTACATGGCACAGCAGACACCAGGGGAGGACTGACCATTGGGACTTTCAAGTACTGCCCGAGGGCCCCATGCCACTAGGGGGCCCCATCAGGGTTGCCAGGCTCAATAAAACCAGGGACAGTATGTAAAAATATGTTTTTTTTTTTTTTACATCTGTCCCTGCTATGTCTTAGGCCGCGTACAGACGAGGAGACATGTCCACTGAAACATGTCCGACGGAACGTTTCCAGCGGACATGTCTCCTCGGATTTTGGTCCGATGGCGTGTACACACCATCGGACGAAAATCCCCTCGGACTGAGGACGCGGTAACGTGGCAGTAACGTTGACGCCGCCACGTCACCACTCCAGGAAGTAAAATACTTCCACGCATGCGTCGAATCCATTTGACGCATGCGGGAGATTTATGTCCGCTGGTTACGCGTACTAACCAGCGGACATGTGCGACGGACAGGTTTGCAGCGGACAAATTTCAAAGCATGCTTTGAAATTTGTCCGCTGGTAAAACCTGTCCGCTAGGTCGTACACACGATCGGATATGTCCGCTGAAACTGGTCGGCGGACCAGTTTCAGCGGACATATCCGATCGTGTGTACGCAGCCTTAAACTGACATGCTTTGAGATTTTAGCTGCCCTGCCTCTGCACTGCCTCCTGGCGTGGTGGCCATCTGTAAGCCCAGGGGCCCCATAATCTTCTATTCCCCGGGGGCCCCATGGGTTGTCAGTCCACCCCTGGCAGGCACATATGGAATATGAAATATTGGGCTTACAAGGATTTATTAACTAATTATAATTTTACCTTTAAAGGTAAACGTTCGTTTTCCCAGTCCACACTGCCGTACTTTGCCACCTTGGAAGAGCCCGTAGTAGATGTCCCCGATAAATTTCACCAGCTCTGGATCGGAAGCATTGACCAGGTCTACTCCAGTCTGACACAGAATCTTCCCAGTCATCCATTTCTGAGTCGCCATGGCAACAATTATCAGCACAAAAGATGTAAAACTACAAGCAGCAGCCAAGGAGAATATGGTTTTCTTGAAGCACCCGGGCATCCTAAGCTGCCATGCAGCAACAATACCACTTGTTATCAGCCATGTATATTCCCATATGTACGCCCGTGAGATATTCCATTTTCCACCACGATTTGCCTGGCTTCAGTATGAGGATCAGGGTTGATAAGCAGCACTTTCCGTGACACAGACTTCATGCAAAAGGGCATCTTGCAATGAAGATCTTCAGGTGAGAGACACGCAGGTGTAGTCTGAATCCTAGAGGCGGTAACCCTATCTCCCGGGCTCTGCTAGTGTTTCATAGAACTCTTTCATTGTCTTCTCTTTAAATACTCAGGTGACAGCCGCCTTATACAAGCACCAGACTTCCATAGACTGCATGCTTACCTAGCTAGACAAAATACTCTTATTTAGTCCTGGTAGTGCATAGCGCTTTTGTTTTTTAAATATCTGTATTTTATTTATTAAAATGTGCTTTTCCCCAAGGGTGCTTGGGCCTTCCACAAACACCATGCTAATACCAAATACCGCGCTACCTGGGAACCTCCATTGTGGGTGAGGCTAGAAGCATTGGATTGTAACCTGCTTTGTATTGGGATCAAACCTACTGATAAGCTAAGGTATCCATACCTGTCACCAGGGGCGGACTGACCATTCGGGCACTCGGTCATTTCGCGAGGGCCCCATGCCACTAGCGGGCCCTATCAGGGTTGCCAGCCTCAGTAAAACCAGGGACAATATGTAAAAATCTGTGTTTTAAAAAAAATCCCAGATGCGTTTTTGATATGTTACGATGCGTTCCCCCTCTTTTTTCTTCACCTTAAATAAGAACATGTGCATTCCGATATATTTAGGTGTGTTGCAATATGTTTTACTGCTTTCCAGTACAGTTCAGTGGGAAAAAAATGCAGCATGTTCTACTCTTTTTGTTGGAACGTACTGGAACTGAGCACACTGATGTGAACTATGCCATTGGAAACCATATAACCTACTATCCATGCATTTTTGGTGCAGAAAAAAACACACGCATGTGGTGTAAACCGGCCCTTAGGCCGCGTACACACCATCGGACATATCCATCGGATATGTCCGATCGGGAGTTTGATCCGATGGCGTGTACACACCATCGGATCAAATTCCCCGCCGCCGGACGGCGCGGTGACGTGGCGGTGACGCGGCGGTGACGTTGCCGCCGCCGCGTCACCGCCACGTCACCACACCAGGAAGTAAAACACTTCCGCACATGCGCCGAATCCATTCGGCGGCGGCGCGGCGGCGGTGGGGGACGACATGTCTGCTGGTAAGTGTACTAACCAGCAGACATGTCAGGCGGACAGATCCCCACCGGATAGATTTCAAAGCATGCTTTGAAATCTGTCGGGTGGAGAAATCTGTCCGCTAGCCCATACACACGAGCGGAGATGTCTGCTGAAACGGTCCATCGGACCGTTTTCAGCGGACATATCCCCTCGTGTGTACGAGGCCTTAGACCCCTCACCAGCTTTGCCACCTTGGAAGAGCCCGTAGTAGATGTCTCTGATAAACGTCACCAGCTCTGGATCGGAAGCATTGACCAGGGCCTTCCACAAACACCATGCTAATACCAAATACCACGCTACCAGGGAACCTCCATTGTGGGTGAGGCTAAAAGCATTGGATTGTAACCTGCTTAGTATTGGGGTAAAACATACTGATAAGCTAAGGTATCCAAACCTGTCACCAGGGGCAGACTGACTATTCGGGCACTCGGTCATTGCCTGAGGCCCCATGCCACTAGGGGGCCCCATCAGGGTTGCCAGCCTCAGTAAAACCAGGGACAGTATGTAAAAATCAGTGTTTTTAAAAAAATCCCAAGATTATAGCTGCTCCGCCTCTCCAGTCCCTTTTCAGTGTGTGTATGTGTATTCTGTGTGTATATATACTGTGTGTGTATATTGTGTGTCTGTGTGTGTATACTGTTTATGTATACTGTTTGTGTGTGTGTGTGTGTATACTGTGCGGCTGCATAATCTATTGCCCAGGGGCCCCATAACTTCCTATTGCCCGGGGGCCCCATAATCTCCTATTGCCCGGGTGTCCATGATCTCCTATTGCCCAGGGGCCCCATAATCTCCTATTGCACGGGGGCCCCATAATCTCCTATTGCACGGGGGCCCCATGAGTTGTCAGTCCGCCCCTGCCTGTCACTCTTTATTCTCTGTGCCTGTGGAATTGTGTGAGATATCAGTCTTTCCCAGCACCACCCACCGCCCATCTGTTTTCAAGGCTGTGGTGAGGTGGGCAAATATTTGGTGGTTGTGCCCATTAATAAGGACTTATTGGGTGGAAGTGTTTGGAATGATGTCAACGCTATTTGGTAAAGCCCCATCACCTTATCCTACTCAACAAAAACAAAGTAGAGCTCATATAAACACAATTTAAAGCGGAGCTCCACCCTCCACTGCCACTTCTGCCTAAAGATAGGTATTTGCACCCACTTCCGGCCACACAGTCTGCGGGTAGACTGCGGGCAGGACGTCAGATCCCCCTCCCCCCGTTGTCTTCTGGGAAACACTCGGCTCCCAGAACACAGCGGAAGCCAGTCAGCACGGCGCGCGCATGCACCGTAGGGAACCGGGCAGTGAAGCCTGAGCGCTTCACTTCCTGGTTCCCTCACTGAGGATGGTGGTGGGGGCAGCAGACTGACGAGCGATCGCTCGTCCTCTGCTGCGGACGGCGCTGGACTCCAGGACAGTTAAGTGTGCTAATATTAAAAGTCAGCAGCTGCAGCCGTATTTGTAGCTGCTGGCTTTTAATATTTTTTTTCAGGGAACATCCTCTTTAAATTACTATTGCAGATTACCACTGCTGCTAAACAAACAGTGGCAAAGACATGGAAGACCCCAAAACTCTGTCATATATAATAAAAAAATATCTCAACACAAAGCAAAACACATCTAAAAAATTGAAAATACCAAACTACACCTAACATTACATATTTAAAGCATTTTAATTATAAATTATCTCATCCCTATGGTCCAGGTATGTTTAAAGTGAAACTTTACCCATAACAACTTGACAACAAAATAATGTTCTTTAGCAAGTAACATACATTTCACATTAATAATTATGCTACCTATGCTGTAAATTGTCAGAATTGCTCCTGTTTATTCTTGCTGGAGGCTGCCATTTTGCTGAAGTCCAGAGCCCCCAAGCAAAAGTAAACCATAAACCAGAACTAAACCCATTGATCTAACACTTTAAAAAAAAATCTGGAATGAGGGGATTTCTAACTGTCACATTTTCTTGTGTCCTCAACCACACTGTCAAACCATCAAATGGCTTGTGTTATAACTGATCACACATGCAGCTTAATGGCAATTTCAGATCAAACAGAAGCAGCTTCAATAAAGGATAAGAGGTTTTAATTCTGCTTTAAGGCTGTCAACAGATTGGCCTCTACAAATTCAGCAGTGCCTAAAAATGGAGAGCAACTGAGCATGTGCAGGACAGGGTGAGACAGTGAATTATTGGATTTTAAACAGTATAGGCACTTATTATGTGTTTTACATAACTATACCTGCAAAAGAGACCAGCCGGAAGTCATCTTGTAAAGCTTAATTTATTGACTCAAGTTACACTTTAAAGCGGAGTTCCACCCAGGAAAAAAACAAAAGCCCTAAAAAAAATAAAAAAAAAATAAATAAAAATGTATACTCACCCGAAATACCTGTTGCTATGCAGAAGTCCGTAATCTGCCTCATCCGCACCGTGGTGTGTTTTCTTCTTCTCCTTCTCCTAGTGAATGGGGCTGCTTTCTGGGAACTGTGTGTGTTCTCAACGAGCACTTGCCCATTCACAAGCCGGCACAAGACTCACGCAGGCGCAGTAGGAAATGGGCAGTGAAGCCGTAAGTCTTCACTGCCTGTTTCCCATAGTGTGAATGGCGGCGCGGGACCTGCATTAGTCGTGGGATCGGCATCGGGGGGGCCATCAGCGCGGGCAAGTAGGACAGGTAAGTGTCCTTATTAAAAGTCAGCAGCTACACTGTTAGTAGCTGCTGACTTTAAAAAAAAAAATTTGCGGGTGGACTCCCGCTTTAACCACATCATCTCCAGAAGACACGGCACTGCGTCAATTTAACTAACAATTGCACGGTTTTGTGACACTGTAATCAAATAAAATTGATGTCCCTTTTTACCCACAAATAGAGCTTTCTTTTGATGCTATTTGATCACCTCTGCGGTTTTTATTTTTTGCACAAAAAACAAAAAAAGACTGACAATTTTGAAGAAAAAAACAAAATGTTTTACTTTCTGCTATAAAACACATACAATAAAAAAAAAAAATCTAATTTCTTCATCAATTTAGGCCAATTTGTATTCTGCTAAATCCCAGTAAGCGTATATTGATTGGTTTGCGCAAAATTTATCGCATCTACAAACTATGGGATATATTTATGGACTTTTTTTTTATTGTTTTTACTAGTAATGATGGCGATCAGCGATTTTAAGCGGGACTGCGATATTGTGGCGGACAAATTTAAAACTAAGTGACACTTTTTGGGGACCAGTGACACCAATACAGTGATCAGTGCTATAAAAAAATGCAATGACACTGTATAAATGACATTGGCAGGGAAGGGGTTAACATCAGGGACACTCAATGGGTTTGTGACAGTGGTGGGGGGCGCTAGTGTGTTCGTTTGATCAACTAATCAATCCAAATATATATATAACATATACAACTTAATGTACATAATATATGCTTGATAATTTGTAATTTAACACTTAATAAACAACAATTTGTGAAAACATGAATATATAAAATCATTTAAAAGTCCATAAGTTCTTCTGTGATATATTTGCCAAAGCTTAACACCATCACCATATGCAGATAGTATTGGAAGTTGGACCCGATGTGTGTGGTTACATTTCCTACTCACCAGAAGGACATGACCTCTAACTTAAAAGAAGGTCAGAATGAGCTTGGTTTGTGGGTCTTTAGACTTGCTTAAATATTAACTGGAGATGAACCAGAATGGCCTTCCATACAATAAGCTCCTCTCCACCAAGATATTCCATTAAAAATAAGATATAAAGGGTGCCATAGTGTAAAAAATGTTTTTTTATAAAAAAAACAACAACACATAAACAGATGCCAATTGGCTGCTTGCATTTAAAAGTGCTTTTTCCTGGCACTGAGGACACTTACATGTAGTACTTGGCATTGATTGTCAGCTTAGGGTTGGCAACTGTCCAGGATTCACCCAGACAGTTTGGATTTTCAATTATGTGTTCGGGTTTCAATCCACTTGAAACCCAGACATACAGTGCCTTGTGAAAGTATTCGGCCCCCTTGAACTTTGCAACTTTTTGCCACATTTCAGGATTCAAACATAAATATATAAAACTGTAATTTTTTGTGAAGAATCAACAACAAGTGGGACACAATCATGAAGTGGAACAAAATGTATTGAATATTTCAAACTTTGTTAACAAATAAAAAAATAAAATATTGGGCGTGCAAAATCGCCTACGCTCAGGTATGAATGTAGCCTAAGTGCCTGGTATTGAAGTGGTTAAAGGAGCAGGATCCATTTTTTTGGGGGTTAACAAACACTGACTGGGTTCATATCTCCGACAGATGCAGCTTGCAGCAGGGGGGTCCGGTGTGTCCCTGTTCTCCATTTCAGGGACAAATCAGAGGCAAATTTGTGCCTAAATTCAACCCTGAAACGGAGCCAAAAACACACAGGACTCCTGTGCAAGCTGCTCCTCAGCCGCAACAGAGATATGTGATCGGCTCCATAAAGAGCCGATCACAGTGTCCTGTCAATGCAAATTGGATGCGGGGAAACCAATTTGCATAGGTGTGAACCCAGCTAAAAAAAAAAAGTTCTGTCCTTAGTTATTCTCTAAGGCCCCTTTCACACTGGGGCGGGAGCCGCGGTGGCGGTATAGCACCGCTAAAAATAGCGGCACTGTACCGTCGTAATTGTTGCGGGATTCAGCTGCTAGCGGTGCAGTATTAACCCCCGCTAGCGGCCGATAAAGGGTTAATACCGCCCGCAATGCGCCTCTGCAGAGGGGCATTGCAGGCGGTATTACCGCGGTTTCCCATTGTTTTAAATAGGAAAGAGCGGAGAAGGAGTGGTACATACCGCTCCTCTCACCGCTCCAAAGATGCTGCTGGCAGGAGATTTTTTTCTCTCCCGCCAGCGCATCGCCTCAGTGTGAAAGCCCTCAGGCTTTCACATTGAGATGGCCGGGCAGGAGTTTTTCAGGTGGTATAGCAGCGCTATTTTTAGTGCTGTACCACCTGAAAAACTCCTCAGTGTGAAAGGGGCCTAAGGTTCGATTCACACCTATGCATGTTGCTTTTAAGAGATTTTGCAGTGCTTTTTGCGGTGCTTGCTGCGTTTTCGACACACGTTTTTACCACGATTTGCGTTTTTTTTAGCTGCCATTTTTTATTTTTTAACATTTCCTTTAACAACCAGCTGTTAAAGTGGAATTCCACCCATTTTTTTATGTTTGTCTGTGCTGCATGCCCTAATCTCATAGTGTTCAGAATGGACAATTTTTATTTATTTTGTTGCTTGTAGATACCTTTATTTTGTAGTCCTTCATTACTTCCTCCTCCTTATTAGCCTAGGCTATTAAGTCACAAGGCTATTTGCAAGGGTTTCTGGGATAGGCATCATGTTTCCCAGTAGTCCTTACAAACCTGACTGAAACCTATTACATTGCTTGTGCAGCACTGAGCATGTGCGAGATATGCAAAGCTGAAATCCAGGAAGTCATACAGTCTGGCTTCATGATGCCCACACTTAAGATGGACACGGTCTATTTCTAGATTATAGAAATGCTGTAACAACCTAGCAAAACGGACCTTAGTTTACAGACTAACTCTACTAGAATACATTAAGCTTGTGTATTACAGGGGTATTTATATTTAAAAAGTGAAATTGTGGGTGGAACTCCCCTTTAAAACAGGTTAAAAAAACAACGCAAACCGCAAATCGCGGCGCGGTACTTAAGTTTTGGATGCAGGTCCATTGAATTCTATTACATGCAAAACGCAGCTTTTTGCAGGAAAAGTCCCTGACCCTTTCCAAAAACGCAGAGGCACAAAAAAGCATTGATGTGAACGCGTTCCATAGGAAACCATGTTAAAAAAATTCCCTGCATTTCTGTAAAATGCATCAAAAAAAGCATTAGTGTGAATGGAGCCTAGGCCTGGGTTCACCTTGTTGCAGAAATGCGCACAAAAGTGCACATCCTTGTCACAGACATGTACTATTAATGCCTAATGTCACCCCAATGCATCCCGCAAACACGCACGTTTATACACTCGCTCGCCATTATACATGATAACCAACTTGTTACGACATGATATATAAAAGATCGGTCACACGCTTCTTTTGTGCAATTTTTGGTGTGTATGTGAGTGATTGAAATGAATGCAAGGTGCAAATCGCACACAAATGCGTACGCCCCATCGCACCTACATCGCTATGCTAAACCTGCGCACATCCAGAAGAGATTTTAGGATATTTCTCTATATTATAGATATTTATAGATGTTGATATTATTGGTGTGGGTTTTGGAAGCACTTCCTGTACAGTGATCATATATACAATGTATCACACACACTGACAGATCAGATCGTCTCTGATGATCCGCACACCTGTGACATGTTACATTGTATCCTCACTCCAAATAAAGCTGAGCACCACGTGACCACCTGGCGTCTGGCGAGCCTCGCGTAGAGCCGCCCATGACAGCCAATAGTGAGCTGAGACGTCAGTCCGAGGTAGCTGGAGGATCGGAGGGCGAATGGTAATGGGCGGGGCGGTGATGTAATCATAGGGGCGGGACTGAGCCCTTTGCTCTGACAGTAGACAGGCAGCGTAGATTAGGAGAGCACTTTACCCTCCACACTGTGTACGATATACAGCATGGCTTCTGAGGTCCGGAGAGTGCTGGTGTATGGGGGCAGGGGGGCCCTGGGCTCCAAGTGTGTGGACTACTTCACATCCAAAAACTGGGTACTGTATCCATAGGAAGTTTACTCTGTGATCGCTGATAGGCTGATGACACAGTGATCAGAGTAATGACACTGATTGGAGTTCAGCTGAAGTGTAACTGTCTCCTGTGTTGCTGTATTGCATACAATATGTACATTTCATTGCAATAATAATTTGTTCTTTTGTGTTATTGTTTAGTGGGTGGCATCCATCGATGTGACGGAAAATGCTGCTGCCAGTGCCAATGTTGTAGTGAAATTGTCCGATTCATTCACACAGCAGTCTGAAGAGGTGAGTCACTGTCTGTATATTGCAGCCTGATCAATCGCTGTCTGTATATCGCAGCCTGATCAATCGCTGTCTGTATATCGCAGCCTGATCAATCGCTGTCTGTATATCGCAGCCTGATCAATCGCTGTCTGTATATCGCAGCCTGATCAATCGCTGTCTGTATATCGCAGCCTGATCAATCGCTGTCTGTATATCGCAGCCTGATCAATCGCTGTCTGTATATCGCAGCCTAAACAATCGCTGGCTGTATATGGCAGCCTAAACAATCGCTGGCTGTATATGGCAGCCTGATCAATCGCTGGCTGTATATGGCAGCCTGATCAATCGCTGGCTGTATATGGCAGCCTGATCAATCGCTGGCTGTATATGGCAGCCTGATCAATCGCTGGCTGTATATGGCAGCCTGATCAATCGCTGGCTGTATATGGCAGCCTGATCAATCGCTGGCTGTATATGGCAGCCTGATCAATCGCTGGCTGTATATGGCAGCCTGATCAATCGCTGGCTGTATATGGCAGCCTGATCAATCGCTGGCTGTATATGGCAGCCTGATCAATCGCTGGCTGTATATGGCAGCCTGATCAATCGCTGGCTGTATATGGCAGCCTGATCAATCGCTGGCTGTATATGGCAGCCTGATCAATCGCTGGCTGTATATGGCAGCCTGATCAATCGCTGGCTGTATATGGCAGCCTGATCAATCGCTGGCTGTATATGGCAGCCTGATCAATCGCTGGCTGTATATGGCAGCCTGATCAATCGCTGGCTGTATATGGCAGCCTGATCAAGGACTGTCTGTAATATTGCAGCCAGATTGGTTGCTGTCTGTATATCGCAGCCTGATCAATCGCTGTCGTCTGTCTGTATAGTGCAGCCTGATCAAGGACTGTCTGTAATATTGCAGCCAGATTGGTTGCTGTCTGTATATTGCAGCCTGATCAATCGCTGTCTTTATAGTGCAGCCTGATCAATCGCTGTCTGTATAGTGCAGCCTGATCAATCGCTGTCTGTATAGTGCAGCCTGATCAATCGCTGTCTGTATAGTGCAGCCTGATCAATCGCTGTCTGTATAGTGCAGCCTGATCAATCGCTGTCTGTATAGTGCAGCCTGATCAATCGCTGTCTGTATATGGCAGCCTGATCAATCGCTGTCTGTATATGGCAGCCTGATCAAGGACTGTCTGTAATATTGCAGCCAGATTGGTTGCTGTCTGTATATCGCAGCCTGATCAATCGCTGTCGTCTGTCTGTATAGTGCAGCCTGATCAAGGACTGTCTGTAATATTGCAGCCAGATTGGTTGCTGTCTGTATATTGCAGCCTGATCAGTCGCTGTCTGCCTATAGAAGCCTAATCAATTGGTGTGCAGTCATTTACTGTACCCTGGACAGTTCTTCTGTATTACTTGCTCAGTGATTATCACTGGTTGTAGGAAGATCTATCCTGTCTATAGGTTGTTTTCACTCTGTATTGAGAATACGAGAGCGCATAACTAGCTTATCACTAACTTTCTTTAAAAAAAAAAATATGAATCTTACCCACCCATAAGTCCAACTCTGAGCTCTACCCTAAAAAAAAAAAAAAAAATGCCCTTGCAGTGGGCACCCCTCAGACTGCCAAGGGTTGGGCTGTTTAACTCCCGTTCTCCTTCCTCAATCTACTTGACCAGTCCTTTTCTCTAAAAACAATTGAAAACTGACCACACACTATACAATCTCTGGACAATTTCTTTTTAGATTTACCAAAACTTTGTAATAAGGGAACAAGTGATCTGATTTTCCTTTTTAATACCAGGTCTATATGTGTATAAGTTTATCTCTGAGCTTAGCATGACCGTGTAGTTGGCACTCTTGCTTGCAGCACTGGGGTTTTGGGTTATAGCAGTTGGACAGTCTGGGCCAGTAGTCACTCCATTTGGATCTTTAATCTGTTACCTTCCAAAAGCACATATTGTGACCACATATTGTGGGAATTTAGTCGATAAGCTCATAGTAACTGTTCTCAGGATCTAAACTGGTCATCATTTTTCATTTAATGTTTTTCCTTTTACTGCTCATCAGGTCACATCTGCAGTAGATCAGCTCCTTAATGGAGAAAAGGTTGATGCCATCCTGTGCGTAGCTGGAGGCTGGGCTGGAGGTTCTGCAAAAGCCAAATGTGAGTCTCCATTTTGGAAAACCAATGTATTCTACCTGATGAATGTGTTACATAGACCACAAAATAGAGACTAGAGATTGGGAGGAGGCTGTGTGTGGACTTGTATGGTACTGTGTATATTAACTGATCCAGTCAAATATAAGAAATTACAAAATGATCTACATATACAAAATTATTTTTACATCCTATCGTTATCCAATAGAACATCCACAGAAAATACTCATTTGTTGCTCAACATGTTTTGCGGATTTAGCCGTTTCTTCAGGAGCTTTTATTGTAGGATCAAGTGGTAAATAGATAGGATTGTCATGCGACTAAAATGAAAAGAAAACACATATAGGTTATTTAATCAAAATACATTATTGTGGGTATATATGATCAAATTTTATATAAAAGAAAAAAACACAAAATGTTTCACGTTTGTAATAAAGAGAAACACACACAAAAAAAACCCTCCTCCATGATTCACATGTAGGAATAGTCTGTATTGTACAAAATGTCTGCTAAGGTCCGATAAGCTGTGGACTATGCAAGTTCCAAAGGGATGCTGGTCTCACCAGCAGTTTGGTCCATGTAGATAACCCATAATAATCAGCAAAATTAGACAAAGCATCAAAGACACCAGTAAGTGAGGGATGTTGAGGTAGGTTGCATTCATTACTATACTTCACAAACTGATGTCTAAATTAAAGGATAAGTTTACCTATGGGACATCTTACATGTTCCAACATATTTAGGGTGAAATATGTAACATGTCCCAGCTCCTGCCTCCACTCTACCCCCCGATGATAGTGGGCATGGGATCTTCTCCCATCGGCCACTGTCAGAATGTAAAAACTGCACAGCTGTGGGCTCTGCTCACATGACCACATCGTTAAGTTTTGTGACTGAATGAACTGCAAATACTATCAGCCTTTGCAGCAGATGGCATGTAGTTCTCAATGAACTGTGATGGTGGTGATTAGTGTTCTCATAGTCCATTGATTCTTACTGCCACTCAGTAACTGTCTGCCCATATAGGAGAAGTGTACTGAGAGTTTGCAGATTGTGGGTGTAATGCCTTGGAGGCTACAGAGTAGGGATGAGCTCCGCGTTTGTTCGCCTCGAACATCGTCTGTTCGACCGTTCGTCGAAATTCGAACGTTATGGGCCATTTGCGCCAAATTCGAGTGGTGCGTCACAGCCCATAATTCACTGCGGCATTGCACGCTGATGATTGGCCAAGCATGCACTATGACCCGCATGCTTGGCCAATCACAGCGCGCAAAAAACAGAGAGGCATAATTGGCCGAAGCCAGGGTGGCTTTGGCCAATTATGGCTCGGGGGGGGGGGGGTTTAGTACATGCCCCACACTATAAAAGGCCGCCTGTAGGGCGGCCTTGTGTAGTGTGTTGTGGCAGTTAACAAAGAACAGAGAGAGACAGAGAGAGTGTAATTTTTTGCAGGTAGATGGAGCAGGGCAGGCAGGCTAGTCAGTTAATGTTAGTGTGTAGAGGATATATATGCATCCCAGGTGTTGTACATATATTTTCACACTGTATAGCTTAGCTAGATCAGTTCTTCCTAATTTACTGGCAGGCAGGTGATTGTGCTATTTAAAGACGTTATCACAGGTATAGACACCCAGCAGGTACAAATTCTTCATTTTTTTTTTTTGTTTTATCTAAGCATTTTTAAAATTGCTGCTCCTGAGCAGTGATTTTAATGATGCTTAAATTAATGAAAAATTCCTTTAAATATTGTACCTGCTGGGTGTCTATAGTTTGCCTGTGAAAACGTCTTTGAGAACCCGGGTCTTGCCCCAGGGACCATGTATCATTGGAAAAACATTTTTCTCTTACCATTGATACATGTTCCCTCGGGCAAGACCCGGTTTCTGAAAGACATTTTACGACAGTAACTTTAGGCTTTAAAATGGGCACTTTTGAATTTGAAGGTTCGAGTCCAATAGACGTCAATGGGGTTCTAAATGTTCGGTCCTTTCAAAGCTTCTGGTGCGAACCGAAGGGGGGGGGGGGGGGGGATGTTCGGCTCATCCCTACTACAGAGTAAAAAAATAAAAATAAACACACATTTTTTTATCTTTTTGCAGGTGTGCATATATTTTTCTCCCATAAATTATTTTATTATAGATTATAACATTGAGCTGCACGATTCAGGCTAAAATGAGAATTGCAATATTTTTGCTTGGAATAAAGATCACTATTCTCGCAGTGTAAGAAATTCTTTCACATTGCACAGAAAATTGGGTTAACTTTAATGAATTAAAAAAACACCAAAGTGTATTTTTAAAAAAACAATTGCGTTTCTGCTAAAAAAAAAAAAAAACAACAATATATCATATTTAGGTGTTCCATGTAATTTTCTAGCAGAAAATAATGATTTTTTTTTATTTTTTTACTTGTAAGCAACAAATGTCAGAAAAGGTATGGTCTTTAAAGAGGAGGTTCACCCTAAATATTCTCTCTCCCATGCGATCCAGCATACTGGCGTCAGCGCCAGTATGCTGTTTTTTTTTTTTTTTTAAATCCCCCACTTACTGTGAAATTTTTAATTTCTTTCCCCCCGTGGTGGATGACGCTTGTATAGCGCGTCACAGCTTCCGAAAATACTCGATTTAGGACTCAGGTATTTTCGGCGCAATGCGGCGCCTGCGCACAGACCTAGGAGCTGACTGCGCAGGCGCCGTATTTCTCCTAGTCCTATGGCTAAAAAGCTGAAATAGGACTCAGAGAAATACGGCGCCTGCGCAGTCAGCTCCTAGGTCTGTGTGCAGGCGCCGCATTGTGCCAGAAATACCCGAGTCCTAAATCGGGTATTTTCGGAAGCTTTGATAAGCTGTATAGGCGCCAGCCACCGCGGGGGAAAGAAATAAAGATTAAAGATTTCACAGTAAGTGGGGGATTTAAAAAAAAAAAAACAGCATACTGGCGCTGATGCCAGTATGCTGGATCACATGGGAGAGGGTATATTTTAGGGTGAACCTCGACTTTAAATGGTTAAACCTTCCTTAATCTAAACACTGGAGTTCTTTCCTATAATAAAAGAACAAAAAGTTACTTTTGTTTCCACTTATTGTGTGTTGTATTAAAACTTGCCAGGCTGCCTGGATTTTGTTTATCCAGCTGTGGGAGCGCTCTACACTTGTAAGTGCCCTTTCACAAGGGAAATCTGCCCCGTGAACCTCTGCTTGCTCAGCGGGGATCACTCCGTTGATCTCAGCTGAGCTGGCGGATGACAGGGTGGTCCCCGCACACTGTGCAGGGATCGCCCTGTCAGATCTCTGCTCTCCCCTTTGGGGGGATTGGATGAACACGGACCATCTGTCCGTGTTCACCTGATCCGATCCGCAGACGAATGGAAAAATAGGGTTTTCCTCCATCTGCAGAAACGGAGGATTGCGGCAAGACCGGACGAGATCAGGTGTCAGCAGATGTTCATCCGCTGACACCCGCAATCTCATAGGGATCAATGTATGTCCCTTTTTCATCCGTAAACGGATGGATGAAATGGCAGATATACGTTCCGCATGTGTGAAAGGGGCCTTAGAAAGATCGTGACATGCTTTTTTGAAGATTGGGTAAGGAAGAAGGTCCCCTTGTAGGCCCCCCCCCCCCTTAAATGAATGGGGCCCAGGCACCATACAGGCAAACTAGTGGTACACCCTTATCGGCGGCACTGTATATGGTGAGATTTACTTAAGCAAGTCATAGACGGTGCAAATTTCTTTCCTGCAACCACTGGTGGTGTAGTAAATATACAGTGGAACCTCGGATTGCGAGTAACGCGGTTAACAAGCGTTTTGCAATGCGAGCACTGTATTTTGAAAATTCCTAACTCGGTTTGCGAGTGTTTCTCAAAACTAGCAGGATTCAGGCCAAAGCGGTGTGCAGTACTGCGTTTGGCTTGAGGTGAGGGGGCACTGGAGCCGAACGGAGCCATTCGGAAATGCTTAGAAAAACTCAGAAATACTCCGGCGCCCCCCGCCTCTGGCCGCATGCGGTATTGCATGCCTTTGAAGTCAATGCGGAACGAATTATTTTTTCCATTGACTTTAAAGGGGAAACTTGCTTTGATATGTGGGTGCTTTGGATTACGAGCATTCTCCTGGAACGGATTATGCTTGTAATCTGAAGTTCCACTGTAGTGAAACGTGAAATTAAATAATTGGATTCTATTTCATTGGTGGAGATTCGTATAGCACTATAATTTTGGATGTGATTCTACATCAACGACTAAGGAAAGGCCATCTTCGTTGCCTTTTAGCAATTCTTGCGCTGTTTTCTGCTCATTTCCCTACGTCTGACTATGCAGCATCCCATTCTTTCTAATTGTATCTGTTCACATTTGTACGCTCAGTCACTCTATGCACAAAAAGCACATGAGCATTTTTTTTTTATAGCGTATTCGGGTATTTTTTGATCTTGTATACATCAATGGGAATGCCTGTAAATGCGCAATACGCACATTTTTACAGCTAAAGAATTCAGTCCTGAAGCTTGATACAGTACTTGGGCAAAAACCCTTAAAGGGGGGGGGGGGGCATCAAAATAACCAGGAATCCGCTCTGCTCGGGTGGGAGTTCAGGCTAAATGTGGATCTACAAGGCTGAACGTGTTTTGTGCGTCACATCAGGGGGCAGTTTCCCCATCTCCATAGAGGATGGCTTAGAAAAGACAAAATCACAGTGAGTCAGCCTTTTTAGCCATCTGTGTGTCTGGTAGCGATCTACAAGATTACCTCTAATATACTCCATATGTAAGTTGCTCAAGTTGCTTTTAATTGCGTTTTGAAGTTGCAGAGGTTCTGTAAAGACTAATTGTTTTGTTATTTGGTTGTCGAGGAACTGGATTTCTCTGATGTTCAGGTTTCAGGGTAAATAACTGGAGAAAATCCTAAAAACAATGATGTCTTGTGTTTTTTTTTTTTGGGGGGGGGGGGGGGGGCTATGCCTTGCAATGATTTTGTGATTTCTAAAAGCAGTTTAAATATCAGATTTGCTAATTGCAATGCTTTATTTTCAGTCCAAATTATTTGATGTGCAGAATAATGACCGACTTAGATTTCTGTTTTTTTTTTTTTTTTTTAATTTTTTTATGCTCATCTACATATCTTTTATGGGTCTGTGTATACAGACACATTGTAGGGGGGGAAAAGGCTATATTTTATTTTTATTTTTTTAAGCTATCTTTAACCACTTCCATACAGGGCATTTTCACCCCCTTCCTGCCCAGACCAATTTTTTAGTTTTCAGCGCTGTCACACTTTGAATGACAATTGCGCGGTCGTGCGATGTGGCGCCCAAACAAAATTTACACCCTTCTTTCCCCCACAAATAGAGCTTTCTTTTGGTGGTATTTGATCACCTCTGCGTATTTTTATTTATTTGTTTTTTTTTTTGCGCTATAAACAAAAAGCGTACAATTTTTTTTTTTTTTTTTTTTTTTTTTTTATTCCGTTTAGACCGATACGTATTCTTCTACATATTTTTGTTAAAAAAATCGCAATAAGCGTATTTGATCGGTTTGCGCAAAAGTTCTAGCGTCTACAAAGTAGGAAATAGAATTATGGCATTTTTTTTTATTTTTTTACTAGTAATGGCGGCGATCTCCTTCTTCCCTTTTTTTTTTTATTTTTTTTATATAATATATTTATTGTGACTGTGACATTGCGGCGGACACTTTTGACACATTTTTGGGGCCATTCACATTTACACAGCGATTAGTGCTATAAAACTGCACTGAATACTGTGTAAATGTGACTGGCAGGGAAGGGGTTAACACTAGGGGGTGCTGAAGGGGTTAAATATGTACCTAAAGTGTGTTCTAACTGTTAGGGGGACTCACAAGGGGAGGAGATCGTTTGGTGTTCCTCTGTACTGGGAACACACATCAGTCTCCTCACCGCTGACAGGCATGGATCTGTGTGTTTACACACACAGATCCATGCTTCTGCCGTGATGCCATGCTTCTGCCGGTGCAATCGCGGGTGCCCGGCGGTCATCATGACCGCCAGGCACTCGCATCGCGTCCCGAGGAATGCAGGGGGGGTCGCACACACGCCACCTAGTGTCCGGAAAATGCAAGGACTTCATATGACGTCCAGTCTGAAGGACGAAGGGTCCCCACCGACGTCATTTTAAAATGGCTCGGTGGGGAAGTGGTTAAGGGGGTATTCTTCCTACTGACCCTCATGCCGCGTACACACGATCATTTTTTCGGCATGGAAAAAACCGTTGTTTTTGAAAAACGTCATTTAAAATGATCGTGTGTGGGCTACACATCATGTTTCAGGTTCTGAAAAACGACAAAAAAAAATTCGAACCTGCTGCATTTTTTAACGTAGTTTTAAACTATGTAATTTTTGGGTTGTAAAAAATGATCGTGTGTGTGGGCTAAAACGACGTTAAAAACCTGCGCATGCTCAGAGGCAAGTTATGAGACGGGAGCGCTCGTTCTGGTAAAAACTACCGTTCATAATGGAGTAAGCACATTCATCACACTGTAACAAACAGAAAAGCGCAAATCTTCTTTTACTAACAAGGAATCGGGTAAAGCAGCCTAAAGGCAAATAGAACTTCCCCTTTAGAGTGCCGTCGTATGTGTTGTACGTCGCCGCACTTTGTTCACCATTTTTTAAAAACTATGTGTGGGCAACGTCGTTTTTAATTATGAAGTTGGAAAAACATAGTTTTTTGGACATGCTGAAAAATGATCGTGTGTACCCGGCATAAGACTGGCCATAGACGCGCAAATTTATTTCCGGTAACCGAAGAAACACGTTCGATTTCACCATTGACAGGGGAAGCCCTCTTGCTGAGCCATTGTCTTGCCAGTGACTATTGCTAGCGACTTTATAACAGCCACTTGCGATAATCGCATGTAAAATTCGGCAGGCAGGTTGCACCCAAGTTGATCAATGAGCTTTTGGTATATTCAGACTACCCATGCATGGTTCGAAACTCTGCAGGCTTTTGCTGAATTACCTGAGATTTTAACTGTTAAATGTAAGCATTCTTCCTTTTTGACCATCACACTAATGTACTATGAGCTGTTGCTGTAGAAATTATCAGGGGTTTCCTGAAACCAGAAAGTTATTTTCAAGGGTTGTTTAAAAAAAAATAATAAGTAAAAATGGAAAACTGCTTTAAATTTTAAATGCTTTCAATTATTAACAAATTTTAGTACTTTCTTTTTCTATTTACCCGAGTTTTCTGGTAGGTCGTTATTTCTACTGGTTAATGATTTCTGTTCATGACAAGATAACGATTGCCACTGTTTATCTTGGCTGCCTTTACTGATACAAAATTTATATTTTGATCTTTCAGATTTTAAAAATGTGTGTTTAAAATGTATTTAAATGTGTGGTTTGTTTCTTGTGGTGTGGGTGTGTGTTTTTTTTTTTTTTTCCCTTAATGCATTTAAAATGAAATAATGCACAGTATATTCTAATATCATTTCAGTAGTAGAAAATATAATATAATTTTTCTTTTCCAAAATGTGACTATTTCTTGCATGCTTTGCCTATCGCATGCCAACCTTTACGATTTTATAGATAGAGTCTAAAGCTGGCCTTATACTGCTAGGTTGTCCAAATAAACATTCATAATAAAAATCTGGTCATTACCTTTTGGTAATGCAAACAGACTTGATGAATGGCATTTAAAAGTACCATTCAGTTTTGCTTTTAACCATATTATTATTATTATATTATATTATATTATATTATATATATATATATATAATATTTTTGTGTGGAACTTTCTGAATGATCACTGTAATAAATTGATTCATTCTAGAAAAAATTAATTAAAATTTTCTTGTCACTACTTTCGAAAGCAATCTTAATTTGACACCACTAATGACAATAAATGGAATGAACATTCAGACAAAAATAAATAAATATATAATATATATATATATATATTGAATGAACATTTTCTTGCCAACATTAGGAAAGCTGTACACTAGTAAAATTTATTTTGTTCAGCTCCAAGTAGAGTTGCAACCTGTCCAGGATTCACCCGGACAGTTCGGGTTTTGAATTATGTGTTAGGCGAACTGAAACGCAGGCATATTATTCAGACCCGGCTGTGGTTCCTCAAGTAACCAATATAGTTGCAACTCAAATTTGTTGCCATCCAGGATCTGGGGGTAGGTTCGTCATCACTGGGATGATGTCAATAGTAATTCGGCTACAAACGCTGTTCGCTGCGGCACACAATGCGCATCACATTACTACTCTCCTTGGGGCACACAAAAGTGTCCCAGCCTACTAAAGTGTTTCAGTTTGGCTTGGAGAAAAGGTGGCAACCCTTAGCTGAATGGAGGAATGTCCCTTCCAACTATTCTGTTTGGACTGCCACAGTGCATGCAGCTGGTTGAATATCTGAGCACTGATCTGATTGGATGCAGTTGCTGTTTGGCTGACCATTTTCAATTAAATTTCCCTTTTTTGATTTTTCAGTTCAGCAGAAATCGACTGTTCATTTGCAAGGCTAGGCATACATGGCTTGAATTTCAAAGACCGACTGGTTGCTAGATAAATCTGTTACAAGGAATTGTCAGCACACAGCCCATGTTTGTTCCTCCAAAAGTGTATTCCATTGGATCTTCACCCTAAAGTAAAAATGTATTTTTCCCTGTATGACAGAATTTCATATACTTTGCATTTATATATATACATACAGGGCCGCCATCAGGAATTATGGGGCCCCTTACACAGCTACAGGCATGGGCCCCCTGGAGCAGAGAAGGGGGGGGGGGGGTGCTGACGCCTAAAATTGAGAAGCGGGGGGGCTGCTGCAAATTAGGGGCCATTTACAAATAAAATAAAAATATATATAAAGAAAAGGGGGGTAGCCATCCGGGGCCCTGGGCCCTTTAAAAAAAAAGCCAAGGTAGATATTATACTTCTCCAGGAGACCCATTTCCGTACAGGTGGTGTTCCTGCGTGTCCACGTAAACATTATTCTCAATGGTTCCATAGTTCTACACCGGGTTCAAAAGCAAGAGGAGTGTCAATAGCACTCCATAAACATATGCCAATACAATATCTGAATCATATAGCTGACCCAAATGGTAGATACATTTTTCTTAAAATTCGGTTATGGAATAAGATTATTACCATTGCAAACCTTTATATTCCGAACTGTGACCAAACGACAACAATCTCACATTATCTTGATCTTTTAGCAGATTTTGCGGAAGGAATTATTATTGTGGGAGGAGACCTTAACTTAGCCTTAGATCCCATATTAGATAGCTCCACTCAACGATCGAACATCTCATACTCTCGCCTGAGGGCTCTCAAAAAAAAACTCTATGAACATAGGCTACTGGATCTATGGCGGATCTTATATCCCAAAGACCGTAATTACACATATTTTTCATTGGCCCATAAAACATATAATAGACTGGACTATTTCTTAACTGGACAAAGGGTATTAGAATGGGATCCTTCAATGGAAATAGGCTCATTTACCTGGTCTGACCATTCACCAGTATTTCTAACAATAAATCCACCACAGACTCACGGAACAAATTGGTCTTGGCGTCTAAACGATACACTTATGTTAGATCCAATATGTCATAAGGCAGTTATAGAAGCAATTAGTAATTTTATCTCTGACCATGCCCAGGATGAAACCGCACTCCCCTTAAAATGGGAAGCTCTAAAAGCAGTATTACGGGGTCTGTTTATTCAACATGGCTCACGACTTAAAAAGAAAAAATCCATAATTATCCAAAATACTTTATCAAAGCTTCACTCTTTAGAAACTTTACATAAAACCAGTCATCGTGCAGAAATATTAGCTAATATTTCATCCACAAGGGCCTCTCTATTGCAGCTATTTGAAACATCCCATAAATCATACGAACAGAGAAGAGCTCTGGAAAGATATAAATTGGGGGATAAATGCGGGAGACTATTATCACGAACATTGCATCCCCGTTCATCCCAGACCTTTATACCCAGTATAAAAAAGCCATCGGGAGAAATTACGTCAGACCCACAATCTATTCAACATGTTTTTAGAGATTACTTCTCAGGTCTCTATAACTTAGCTCCATCACCATCTTTGGAAGATGTAGTTGGAGTCAATCAACAAATTGAAGATTATGTACAGGAAACAGCTATCCCAGTATTAAGTGATGACAAAGGAACATTGTTAGATTGTCCTTTTCAACTTCAGGAATTATTGGATGTGATTGCCGATATTCCATCAGGAAAGAGTCCAGGCCCAGATGGATTCACTCCAAAATTTTACAAAACCTACAAGGAATATCTATCTCCATTTTTGCTCCAAGTATTAAATTCTATCTCCCCTAGGAATCAATTCTCAACTCAGACATTAGAAGCGCATATCACTCTGATTCCGAAACCGGAAAAGGACCTAACTTTATGTTCCAGTTTTCGCCCGATCTCATTAATTGGGATAGATTTAAAAATCTTTGCTAAATTAATTGCATTACGTCTCCAACCTCTCCTTCCAAACCTGGTACACTTAGACCAGACGGGTTTTGTACAAGGTAGAGAAGCACGGGACAATACTATAAAAACTTTTTTATTAATGAACTATGCTCAAACAGCAAAAATACCAGTATGTCTCCTTTCAGTTGATGCAGAGAAGGCCTTTGACCGAATTGGATGGCCCTTCTTAAAACAAGCATTAATGCAAATAGGTCTGGGCCCAAATTTACTGCACAAGATCCTGGCATTATATACTAAACCTGAGGCTAGGATAAAGATCAATGGATCGTTATCAACAAGTTTCACCATACAAAATGGTACCCGACAAGGATGCCCACTATCACCTTTACTTTATGTCCTGGTAATGGAGCATCTAGCAATAGCAATTAGACAGAACCCTTTGATTGGGGGCATACAGATAAACCAAACGGAAATAAAATTAGCCTTGTTTGCTGACGATCTATTGCTATATGTCACTAATCCACAGGTTTCCATACCGGCTATTTTATCAGAATTTAAACGTTTTGGTACCCTTAGTAACTTTAAAGTAAATATATCAAAATCAGTTATTCTCAATGTGTCACTCAGTCCACAACAAGTGGCGGTATTGAAAAATAGTTTTCCACTCAAAATCTGTTCTTCGGTATTAAAATATTTAGGTATTTTTATCCCCTCTGACCTGAACCATTTATATCTAACAAATTATATTCCTCTTATGCAACGAACCTTACAGGATTTAAAAAAATATGATCACAATCAATATTCGTGGTTTGGGAGGATTAATATTCTAAAAATGGATATAATACCGCGGTTTTTGTATCTCTTCCAAACCATGCCTGTCTCTATCCCTAGATCTTATTTTTCTACTCTACAGTCGGCCTTTACAAAATTTATTTGGGGCCATAAAAAACATAGATTGAAAAAGAAATTACTATCACTACCCAAAGTGAACGGAGGAGCGGGTGCACCTGATCTTTACCATTATTATGTAGCGGCAGTATTAACAAGGATAGTGAACTGGTTCCACTCCTCCAATACTAAACAATGGGTACTAATAGAGCAAGGGTTAAATCAATTTGATCTTACCGCCCTCCCTTGGTTAGACCTTGAGAATAGTGATATCTATCGAGATTTATCTTCTACTATGCCCTCCCTAACATCCCACCTATTAAAAATTTGGACCAAAACAATTCTACAATTAGAACTTTCCTCATTAGTGGGACCTATGACACCTTTATTTGGTAACCCACGATTTCCGCCGGCTTTAAAACGTAAAGATTTCCTCATTTGGAACAAAGAATCTCATCGTAGAGTGTGCCAGATTACTTGCCAGGCAGCATTTCCACCTATACTAAACCTAATCTTTACATCGAAGCCCTCACTTACGCAATGGTTGGAATATCGGCAACTATTATCTTTCTTGTCCTCTCTTCCCTCAAATACATTTTTGTATAGAGACACAACTCAGTTTGAACTTCTATTGCTACAAGACTCAAAACCAAAACATGTCTTATCTTCAATCTATAAGATATTAGCTATAAAAAAACACCCTGAACTTCCTGAATACATAAGGAAATGGGCGAATGAGTTAAATGTTCAAATTGAAGATGCAGAGTGGAAGAAAGCATTTAATTTAACACATTGTATGTCACTAACAATTAAAGCACAAGAGACAAATTACAAACTTCTTTCCAGGTGGTATTGGAGCCCAATATCATTAAAGCGTATATACCCAGATAAATCAGACATATGTTGGCGATGCCATATATTTAAAGGTTCATTGCTACACATTTGGTGGGAATGTCCCCCAATCTTAAATTTCTGGGAAAAAATTATGCAGCTATACACTTTAGTTACTGGGGAACCAATATTAAATATACCACAAATCACTTTGCTATCAATACTACCAGGATCATATAAGAATATTAAAAGGGGTCTTTTGAGACATTGGTTGACAGCAGCAAGATTAGTTATACCACGGCACTGGCGCTCAATACAAACTCCATCAGTTAAGGAATGGGCCAGTGAAATGGATGGTATAGAAAAGATGGAATCACTTTTAGCACTTGAATTGGATACATATGAGGAACACCTTCAGACTTGGGTCCACTGGAGAGTATATAGAGAAACAACAAGAATTTAGAAATTACTTGTAGGAACAGAACAAATTAGTGGTGAGTGGTGGGGGTTGTTGCTACCAATCCTTAACCACTTGCCCACCGGGTTTGTTTTTCAGATTCGGTGTTTACGAGACTAAAACTGTTTTTTTTGCTAGAAAATTACTTAAACCCCCCAAACATTATATATTTTTTTTTTCTAACACCCTAGAGAATAAAATGGCAGTCATTGCAATACTTTTTGTCACACCGTATTTGCGCAGCGGTCTTACAAGCGCACTTTTTTTGAAAAAAAAACACTTTTTTGAATAAAAAAATAAGACAACAATAAATTTGGCCCAATTTTTTTATATATTGTGATAGATAATGTTACGCCGAGTAAAATGATACCCAACATGTCGCACTTAAAAATTGCGCCCGCTCGTGGCATGGCGTCAAACTTTTACCCTTAAAAATCTCGATAGGCAACGTTTAAAAAATTCTACAGGTTGCATTTTTTGAGATACAGAGGAGGTCTAGGGCTAGAATTATTGCTCTCGCTCTAACGATCGCGGCGATACCTCACTTGTGTGGTTTGAACACCGTTTTCATATGCGGGCGCTACTCGCGTATGCGTTCGCTTCTGTGCGCGAGCTCGTCGGGACGGGGCGTTTTACATTTTTTTTTTTTTTTTTTCTTATTTATTTTTAATTAGTTTATAATTTTATACATCGAAATAAATTAAAAAAAACAATTATCACTTTTATTCCTATTACAAGGAATGTAAACATCCCTTGTAATAGAAAAAAGCATGACAGGTCCTCTTAAATATGAGATCTGGGGTCAAAAAGACCTCAGATCTCATATTTAGGCTTAAATGCAAAAAAAGAAAAAAAAAAAAAAAAATGTCATTTTTCAAATTTCTGAAAAAAAAAATGTTTCTTTAAGACGCTGGGCGGGACTGACGTTTTGACGTCACTTCCGCCCAGCAGAGCTGTGGGGGACGGGTGGGGGCGATTTTTCCCTCACTCGTATCCCAACACAGCCAGCAGGAGGACCCGATCGCCTCCGCCGTTACCGACGGCTCCGGTAAGCGGCGGAGAGCGCGGGAGAGCGGCGGGAGGGGGGGGGGCCCTCTCCCGCCACCGATAACGGCAATCTTGCGGCGAATCCGCCGCTGGGACCGCCATTATCGTGTACAGCACTGCCCACGGAAAAGATGGATATCTCGGTTGTGGCAGCAGCTGCTGCCGTTACCGAGATATCCATCTTTAAAGTCATGACGTCTTTTGACTATGACACCATGGGCAAGTGGTTAACCTTGCCCTAATTTTTTTTTTTTTTTTTTTTTGTATTTTTGTATATATATATATATATATATTTTTTTTTTTTTTTGTATTTGGGTATGTTGTCTTGTCTTGTCTAGTCCAGTTTTGTTTGTCTTGACCTGTCTTGTCATGTCTAGTCTTGTCTTGTCCAGTCCGGTTTTGTATAGTCTTTTTGAACAATATATGGAAACAAAAATATATCAGAAATTGATTAGATGAAATAACTATATTACTTATCTGAACACATCAATGTCTGTATTATATTCTATAATGTATTGTTATAACATAATAAAATCAGAATGAACTAAAATTGGGGCCATTTACAAATAAAATAAAAATATATATAAAGAAAAGGGGGGTAGCCATCCGGGACCCTGGGCCCTTTAAAAAAAATGATGAAAAAAAAATATATATATTTACATTTTTTTTTTTTTTTTTTATAAAAAGGGTTGTTGCCATCTGGGGCCCTGGGGACCTCTGGGCCCTTTAAAAAAAGAACATTTTATAAAAGGAAATTGCAAAAAAAAGGAACCTCTGGGCCCTTTAATAAAAAAGAAATGAAAAAAATATATATATAAAAAATAAATAAACATTATAAAAAAAAAACAAGGGGAGTTGCCTTCCAGGGCCCTGGGGACCTCTGGGCCCTTTAATTAAAAAAAATAAACAAAAAAAATATATAAACAAAAATAACATGGGGCCCTGGGGACCTCTGAGCCCTTTAATAATAAAAAAAAAATATATATATATATAATTTTCTTATATAAAAAAGAGGGGTTGTCATCTGGGGATCTCCAGGCCCCTGTGGACCTCCGGACCCCTAAAAAAAAAAAAAAAAAAAAAAAATTGGCCCTTTAATAAAAAAATAATAAAAAAAAAAAAATATATATATATATATATATATATATATATATATATATATATATATATATATATATATATATATATATATATATATATATATATATATATATATATATTTATATATATATATATATATTTTCTCTTTTTTATAAATAAAAAGGGGGGGGTTGCCATCCGGGGGGCCCTTACAGGTGTACTGCCTGTACCCCCCCCCTGATGGTGGTCCTGTGTATGTGTGTATGTATGTGTGTGTATATATATATATATATATATATATAATTAATATATATGTGTGTGTGTGTGTGTGTGTATATATGTGTATATAAAAAGTTATGTAAAAGGCAAAGTCTTCAGCAGTCTATAGCCTTCAAAAATAATCAAAATATTGCATTATCAGAATGCCATTTTTCTTTTAGATATGTATGTGTTTTCTATTTAAATTAGCTTTTTTAATTTTGATAGCATTTTATAACAGCTGCGACCTGATGTGGAAACAGAGTGTTTGGACCTCGACCATTTCCAGCCATCTTGCCACAAAGCATCTTAAAGAAGGAGGACTTCTCACCCTGTCTGGTGCAAATGCTGGGTTATCTGCTACCCCAGGTATAACTTTCCACAGCAAA
This sequence comes from Rana kukunoris, assembly GCA_029574335.1. Classification (NCBI taxonomy): domain Eukaryota; kingdom Metazoa; phylum Chordata; class Amphibia; order Anura; family Ranidae; genus Rana; species Rana kukunoris. The sequence continues at coordinate 660,507,333 of CM056049.1, forward strand.
TGTAATGTTTAATTTTGTATCCACCTTTCCTTCTCCCCCTTTTTTTTTTTTTTTACAATCTGACATATGTATATCATTTAAAGACTTGGGCATCTCATACATTTGCCAAGACCATTCTATTACAATCATTCGATCTAGCAGAACTATGTAATTTGAGGACCTACCTAGTCTGGTTGTGCAATGACTGCATTGGATAGATTGTAACATGTGAGCTTTAGATGGTGCTGTTGCTGACACTCCTCCCCCCCCCCTTCTTTTTTTTTTTTACTTTTTAAATTGGAGCTGTGCCATATAATCTGATTTTTTGGGGAGCCAATGAACAATGGCTACTAGCTCAGATCTGGGACCTGAAAGTATCTACTCATTGGCTCTTAAAGTTACATCCAATGGGTTGATCATTGATATTCTAAGCCTGGCAACAGATGGACACATATTGTAGTTTGCCATGAGATTTGCCAATTGGTAAGTCAATAAACAGGTTGTGGTTCTTTAAGAATTATATGGACCTATAGAATTCTTCTTCCTTAGTGGTCTATAGACATGTGCATTCGTTTTCGTTAGAATGCATTTTTATCCGAAAATGATAACGAAAGTGCAAGAAACGAAAACCGAAAGATCCGACATAAAAAATGCTTTATTTTCGTTTTTGTTGCGGTAAAAATTCGATATAGAGAGATTCGACCTTTTGGGGAAGAGATTTTGATTTATGAGAACATAGATTTGACATTATTACTAGTCATACAACATTATAATTCTTGTAGGCAAGATATTCGACCGGAAATGTACGATTCAACGTAAAGATTCGACGTTCCGTCGAATATTCTTTTGACCATTCGACAGAAACCAAGTATTATTGGATTTTTGGACAAAAAACGAAATAAATCAAAATAAATCAAGTAACTAAATAAATTTATTTTCCAAACGAAAAAACGAAACTAAATATTCCAGTCTGCACATGTCTAATGGTCTATATTTCCTGGACGTTGCCTAGTGGAGCAACCCCTTTCCCATTTACTTATTAAAGGAGAGCACCTAACAGTCATTATCTTGCAGAAGAATATCTATCTTATCTATCTTATCTATCTTATCTATCTTATCTATCCTTCCCGACCACCACTACAGCTTCCTGCTGCAGAAAAATTTAAATGATGATCTCCCACCCCCCTCCATGTGCCACAATGCAGCATTGGGTGCTTGAATGGTACTGATGTCAAGTGGTATTAAACCCTATAATAAAACAAATATATTGAAGCTTGCCAAGCCTTAAAAGCTTTGACTTCCCTTTTAGGCTTAATTTTATTTTTTTCATCTGATGACCCAACCAGTTACACACTTCCTGTCTTAGGCTCCATTCACACTTGTGTGACCTGTCATGCAACTTTGGACATCAAGGTCGTTCCCCATGTTTTTCAATGATAACCATTCATATATGTGCAAATTAAAGTTGCAGCCACTTTCAAGTAGTTAATGCATTAATTTAATCTGACTTTCATGCAACTTGAGGGCCATAGACTTCAATGTCAACCATGAAAGTTGTACCTGAATGTTATACAATGCACCAGCTGTCCATTATCGCTGGTCAAAGCCAAAGTCGTATCCAAGTTGCACCCAACCAAAGTTTCACTACAAAGTCAGCGCTACTTTGAAATCTTACAAGTGTGAATGCAGCCTTGTAGCTTAAAAAGGAAAACGCATGCAGCCACTGCATCTAGGAATCGGTAAGCTGTGTTGTTTTTAGGTTTGATACCACTTGCAGTACCCTTTTAAGCCGCTCCTCTAAAAAAAGCATGCAGCAAGAAAAGTCAACTCCTAGACTGAATGCTTCCGTGTCATTAAAGCGGAGTTCCACCCAGGAAAACAACATGTTCCCATATTGCTTAAAAAAATTTAAATAAAAAAAAACCTGGGAAAAAAAAAAAAAAAAATACTCACCCGAAATACCTGTTGCTATGCGGAAGTCCGTAATCTGCCTCTTCCACACCGCGGTGTCCTTTCTTTTGCTTCTTCTGCTTGTGAATGGGGCGCACTGCTTTCTGGGAACTGTGTGTGTTCTCAGAGAGCAGCGCGCCCATTCACAAGCCAGCGTGAGACTCACGCAGGCGCAGTAGGAAATGGGCAGTGAAGCCGTACGGCTTCACTGCCTGTTTCCCATAGTGTGAATGGCGGGGCGGGACCCGGAGCGATCGTGGGACTGGCATCGGGGGGGCCATCAGCGCGGGCAAGTAGGACAGGTAAGTGTCAGCAGCTACACTGTTAGTAGCTGCTGACTTTCAAAAAAAAATCGCGGCTGGAACACCCCTTTAATTTAATGTATTAAAATAACTGGATTAACACAACTTTTATGAAGCATAGGTCCGCAAAGGCAGTGTCTAGCCCCGCTGCATGGTGCTATGGGAATTTGCTGCTGGGTGTGCAGAGGGCACAGGATGTCTGCCAAGCTCTGAGAGGCTGACAGCTTCTGCAGCTGGATAGGGCACCTAGCAGTATGAACATTTTAGGGCAGTATGTGTCTAGGGGGCGAACACCTGGAGCGTAGACATCTTTGACAGGGTGTTGATAGCGGGGCTGCATGGGAAAACTGTGCGCAGCACCTGCAGCCCAATACCCTATGCAGCAGTGCTAAATGACCAGTTTTCATGGAGCCCAAGATAGATTGTGCAGACTTTAAAGCCTCGTACACATGATCGGATTTCCATCAGAAAAATCAGTCGCATTTTGTGCGAAAGGAAGTTGGCCGTGAACGTGTTCTGCATACCAATGCCAGAACTTTTTCAGCCAACATACACAAAACATGGTCTTTCAGCTCTTTAGCGCCACCCTTTGGGCAACTTCTGCTAATGTTGTGCTACGGTTAGCATTGGTTCGAAGCATGCGTGTTTTGCACATTGGATTTTATTCTGACGGACTTGTGTACAAACAATTGGATAATCCAACAAGACACATTTGTTGGACAGTTCTAAAGCATGCTATAAAACATTTGTTGTCGGAATATCCGTCAACAATTGTCCGATAAAGCATACAAACCGTCAGATTTTTCCATCAAAACCCTGCCATCGCACATTTGTTGTCGGAAAATCCGATCGTGTGTACAGGCCTTAAGACCCTGAAGATGCTGGTGCCACCATGACTAATGCTCAAGCTAGAAAACAGGCGTTGTGCCCGTTGGCTGAGAACACAAAAGTGCTCAGTGAATCCATGACTGTGTATGACACTACAGTCTGGTTCATATGAATTTTATTCTTTTTGGCAGCAATCACCCCTCCCCATATGAGGCCTTACTGACAGCTTGGATGAATGTAGGACTGTAGCCACAGGTGCTGGGAATGAGTCCTGATATAGAACGGAGTACTGAATGCTGAAAAATAAGGCCACTTCTCTGTTTAAAAAGGAAGAAAAAAAAAAAAATCTAGCGGTCATCTTTCATGTGCTATGACCATAGACAGACATGTTTGATCACTGCTGCCAGAGATTTCCTCCCGCTGTAAAAGGATCAGATTGTACAAAAGACCTTTTGCCTTATGACATTTAACCCTTTGCTGTTTTGCGAGATGTTCTGCAATATTTGTCCTTTTGATCCTGGAGAGCTATACTTGGTCTCATTCGGAAACCCACGGAAAAAAGAAATTACACGCAGTGCTGTATGATTATATGGGGCTTATTATATTACATCTGCTGACCTCTGATCTTACAAATTACCAGGAACTCTATACTATGTTGTTGCATCATAATAACCACATATAGGCGCTTGTTTTGTAGGAATGTCTTTATTCAGCAGACATGTGCCTTTTATTATATAGAATAGAGGAGTATTGCAAGGATTGGGAAACCTCCTTACTTGGGATGATCTGGCTTAATTAACAAAGCCTGCAGCAAGACGAGCTGCTGGTGAGAAGGCAGACAAACGGATGATTAAAGGGGTTGTACAGGATTTTATTTTTTTTCCCCCCTAAATTGCTTCCTTTACCTTAGTGCAGTTCTCCTTCCCTTACCTCATCATTCCATTTTGCTTCTTTTTATTTATTTCTATTGTTTATAGGTTTTTGCAAGTCATACAAAAGAAAATGCATTAGAATTAGGGCTGTTACTCATTTCTTTTTTTGATCGACTAATTTTGATTAATTATAACGCACATACAGATCCAACTACTTTTTAGCTGATCTCCTTGCAGGCTGATTCCCAGTGCACTTACCAACCACTGGAAAAATGGATAGCAGGATACAAAAAACACACAAAGGCAGCGCTCGATGGGAATAGCATTAAAACTTTTATAGTCTTCAAGTAGGTAACCAAATAAATATTGCACTGGAGATAAAATCGATGTAGCTACATAAACTGTAAAAATGGTGCGAGTAATACCAAACGGTAGCAAAAGCAGTCATTAAAACATGTAGCTATTTATGATACTGGTATAAAAATGTGTACGATGATACCACTGCTGAATCCAGATGAGGAGGGGTTAACATCAGTCCGTCGGCATGTAGATGTCCCATGAAGGGAACTATCGCAACTCCCAGTGGATGGCTGTAGAATCCCAGGTTGATAGAGGGAAGTGTAACAACCCTTGCGTGTGGCAGATAGTAAGGTCCTGCTGGCATGCAGATATGAAGGCACAGCAAAGGAGCCCTTTAGATAGACACGGCCAAGCCCCGTCGGTGTCCGTGATGTCACTGGATCTCCGACGGAACTCCCAGAAGACACGGAAGCCGGCAGAGAGGCGAGTACCAATCAAGAGTTTTAATCGATCAAAAAAAAATTAAAGATTAATCGAAAAATTAATAGTTAATTTTCACAGCCCTAATTAGAATCCTTAATATTTTGAAACAATGCAGGTATACACTGTCTTCGAAAAGCACACAGAGATTGTACAAAGTAAGGAACAGCGATGTGAATAAACAATTGCCTTGAGTGGGAGGAAGAAAGTTAGACCCATGAATAAGAAATAATATTAAAATTGGTAGAATTAGTTTGCAACAGCCTCCTAACACAGGAAACATAAACAGACCATATAGCCTCATACAAAGAACTGTACAAAAAGAAAAATAATTAGCGTACAAACTTAACCACTTGAGGACCGCCGCACGACTATGTACGTCCACAGAATGGCAGATGGGCGTACATGTACGTCCCTGCCTTCTAGCGGGTCGGAGGTACGATCTGGACCCCCTCCGCTGCGTGCGGCAGTCACTAAGTGTCTGGGAGCGATCCGGGACAAGGGGTCGGCTGTTCATTTTTGTCTGCCCCCTCGTTGTCGCTCCCAGCCAATCCGCTTTCTCCTCTGCCTGAACTGTAAACACAGGCAGAGGAGGAAGTGATGTCACCTCTCCTCCCGCCAGTATTTTTGTCCGGAGGAGGAGAGGAGACATCACACAGTGAGTACACAAGCACTACACTGACACCAGTACACATAGGCACAAAAATCGTTTTTCTGATCGCTGTATTAGTGCCGCTAGGTAGCTAGTTAGTGCCAGTAACGCTTACACCCACGCGCAAAGCATACACCCCCCATATGTGGAATTACACCCCAAAATACATTCTGCTGCTTCTCCTGAGTACGGGGATACCACATGTGTGGGACTTTTTGGGAGCCTAGCTGCGTATGGGACCCCAAAAACCAATCACCGCCTTCAGGCTTTCTAAGGGTGTACATTTTTGATTTCACTCCTCACTGCCTATCACAGTTTCGAAGGCCATAAAATGCCAAAATGGCACAAACCCCCCCAAATGACCCCATTTTGGAAAGTAGACAGCCCAAGCTATTTGCTGAGAAGCATGTCGAGTACATAGGCAGTCATAAAATAAAAGCTGTGTAAATTCCAGAAAATATACCCTAGTTTGTAGACGCTATGGGCCAGATTCACATACACTTAATATTGCGCTGCGTAATCGAAATACTCTACGCTGCCGTATTTTACCAGGCTCTACACCGAATCCTGGTACATTTTTGCCCGTACGCTACGGCGGCGTAGTCTATTTCTCGCCGCGTAATCGAAATACGCGATTAGGGGGCGTGAAGCATTTAAATTAAGCGCGTCCCCGCGGCGATCGAACTGCGCATGCTCCGTTCAGAAATTTCCCGCCGTGCATTGCGCGAAATCACGTCGTTACGTCATTCGTTGTTTGAGTAGCGTCGTTTATGAACATTCCTATTCCCGGACGTTTTACGTTAAAAATAATAAAAGACGTCGGAAAACGTAGAAATTCGACGCGGGAACGACGGCCATACTTAACATGGGCTGTCTAATATTAGAGCAGCAAAAAGCTGGTATAGTGTTACGCAAATAAAAGATGACTAAAGGTGCCGTAAGAGTTGAAGATCGTAATTTCGGGGATCGCCGGCAAAAGCTCATTTGCATACCCCGACGCGGAAAACGATGGGAAGTCCACCCAGTGGCCGCAATTTTATTGCAGCGTAGATCCGAAGGCATACGAACACGTAATCCAGTCGAATTGAAGCCTGCAGCCGTCTATTCATGGTTTGAGGTTTTCGACTAGCTAGAAAACGCGCGTAATTTGAAATTACTCCAGTCTAACACCAGTTAGACAGGCGTAATGGCTCTCTGAATCTGGGCCTATAACTTTTGCGAAAACCAATAAATATACGCTTCTTGCAATTTTTTTCTTTTTTTACTAAAGACACGTGGCTGAATACATTTTGGCCTAAATGTTTGACTAAAATTTAGTTTATTCAATATTTTTTACTTTTTCTTATAAGAAAAATCTATTTTTTTTCAAAATTTACGGTCTTTTTCCGTTTATATCGCAAACAATAAAAATCGCAGAGGCAATCAAATACCATCAAAAGAAAGCTCTATTTGTAGGAAGAAAAGGACGCAAATTTTATTTCGGTAAAACATTGCATGACCGCGCAATTACCAGTTAAAGCAGCGCAGTGCCAAATTGTAAAAACACCTCTGGGCATTTAGCAGCATATTGGTTTGGGGCTTAAGTGGTTAAAGAAATATGGAAGCAGCTGAAGTTAATTAACTGGTTAATTTTGCTTTTAAATGTCCTTATTTCTTCTGAGAAATCCTCACTTCCTGTTCTTCTAACTACACACCGTAATGCAAGGCTTTCTCCCTGGTGTGGAGAAAGCCTCTTGACGGGGCAAGCAGGAGTGTCAGGACGCCCACCAACACACAGCTCCTTTCTCTATCTGCAAAGTAGAGTGTGTCCTGACTTGCCTGCTCGCTTTCTCCACACCAGGGAGAATGCCTCGCATTAGTGCGTGTAGTTAGACAGGAAGAACAGGAAGTGAGGATTTCTCAGAAGAAATAAGGACATTTAAAAGCAAAATCGAAGGATGAGGTAAGTGAAGGAGGACTGCAATAAGGTAAAGGAAGCAATTTAGTGGGAAAAAAATAATTTCCTTTACAACCCCCTTTTAAGGCTCGGTTTCCACTTATGCGACTTGGGACTGCAAAGTTCCATGACAAGGCTAACCCCATGATTTCCAATGAGTACCAATTATATCTGTGCGACTTCAAAGTAGTACCTGCACTACTTTGGTCCCACTGTGATGCGACCTTGAGGTCCAGGACCTCAAGAATACACAGACATTGCTTCAAGTCGCATCAAAAAGGTTTGAGAGTGTTCACATAATACAATGTATGAAGATTCAAAATCCCTGTTTACTTTATTCTGCACATTCACAAAGCCTTTAGTAAATGCTGTTGATAGTGCCAAATCGCAAAAAGGGGCCTGGTCCTTTACCTGCATATTGGTCCAGGTCTTAAGTCTTAAGTTTATCTTTAGTGATCCTTTAAGTAAAGCGCTGAGTATATGTCATATGTGTATAAATTGCAACAGTGTCGAAAGGAGGGCTAAATATCCCTAACTTATGGCTGTATTATCTGTCAGCCAGACTTACTCAACTTGCACAGTGGTATGCCCCAGCCTCCCAAATACCATGGCTCCAGTTCGAAGAGCAATCAGTCCTCCCTTACCACCTACAAGGACTACTCTGGTCCAAATCCATTTTGCCACAGAGAATAAGACCGTTAAATACAATCGTAACTAATTCCCTACAACTGTGGAACAGACAAGTTACCAAATTTAACATGTCTTCAGACATCCCTTCCCTGGCATCCTTCCTAGGAGACCCTCATTTCACTTTCCTACATAATAACCAAAACTCATTGGCAATATGGAAACTACACAATCTAACAAATCTAAAAACGCTCACCCATAACAATACATTTTACTCCTTCACAGACCTACAAACGAAATATGACCTTGCGCACACAACATGAAAATTATGAAAAGATAAAGCACTTTAACAAATCTCACTATTCAAACAGATTTGTATTTCCTCCCCTCGTGACAAGGGTTTAATATCAAAAATCTAAACAAAAAAACACACCCCATGCTACAATGGGAATCTGACTTAAACGTTTCATTCTCCCCGAACAATGGGATACCCTATTTGAAAATCTACATAGATGTACCAAAACTTTACAGATGGTATCTCACCCCCGTAATCGGGAATTTTGGGGCCCCTTACACGGCTTCAGGCATGGGCCCCCTGAAAACAGAGAACCGGGGGAGGGGGGGGGGGGGCTGCCGCCTCAAATTAAGAAGAAGCGGGGGGGGGGCCCTGGGGACCTCTAGGCCCTTTAATAAGAAAAAGAGATATATATACATTTTTTTTATATTATATATATAATTTTTTTTTTTTTTTTTTTAAAAAGGGTGGTTGCCATCTGGGGACCTATGTGCCCTTTAATCATTTTTATCATATATAAATAGAAATTACAAAAAAAGGGGGCTTTCAATCCGGGTCCTCTGGGCCCATTAATAAAAATAAATAAAAAATAAATATATAAACAAAAATTAAAAAAAAACATTTCTAAAAATAGGGGGGTTTGACACATGGGGCCCTGGGGACCTCTGAGCCCTTTAATAAAAAAAAAAAAAATTATATATATAATATAAAAAAAATGTAAAACATTTTTATAAAAAAAAGGAGGGTTGTCACCCGGGGGCCCTGGGGACCTCTGGGCCCTTTAATTATATATATATATATATATAATATAAAAAATCTAAATGAAAAAACACACCCCATGCTACAATGGGAATCGGACTTAAACTTTATATTTTTTTTATAAAAAAAGGGGGGGGGTTGTCACCCGGGGACCTCGACCCCTAAAAAAAAATGGCCCTTTAATAAAATAAAAATATATTAAAAATATATTTTTTTTAATAAAAAATTAATAAAAAAAAAAGGGGGTTTGCCATTTGGGGACTTCCGGACCTCTAAAAAAAAAAAAAAAAAAAAAAATGGCCCTTTAATAAAAAATAAAATAAAAATATATTAAAAAAATATATTTTTTTATAAAAAAATAAAAAGAGGGGATTGCCATTTGGGACCCTGGTGGCCTCCGGACCCCTTACAGGTGTACTGCCTGTACCCCCCTGATGGTGGCCCTGCCCGCCAAACTTAATTCATTTTACCCATCAACTTCTCCGCTCTGTTTCAGGGGTTGTCCTACACATGGGACACTATTACATATATTTTGGGAATGCTCCCACCTTAACCTCATCTGGCACAATGCAAGTCTTATGATTGATCGGATTTCAGGCAGAAAGATCCCAATAACACCTCAAATGTGCCTTCTATTTGCCCCCATACAAGACATACCAATAGCCAGTTCCACATTAATCCACACTCTTCTTGACTCTATCCACTGGGCCATAGCTTTCAACTGGCGTCCAACCAATGTGCCATGGCCTCAGATTCTTAACCGTATGGAAAATATCAAATTATCGGAGAGAATACACCACACGTTATACGACATTATGCATATATACCAAAAAAAAATGGTCTTTGTGGGAAACATCACTACTGACGTAATATCCATTACAGGTATCCTACTTTAGCACACCCACTGATTTTTTTTTTTTCCCCACGGATATCGTATGGATCTATAGATCAAATGTATGCATTTTCTCATGTGATCTATCTTTACTTGTATACAATGTATAATGTAAATGACTCTCTCACTTGTTCATTTTTTACCACTGTTAAATGCTTATACTATGACCTTATCCATTAATAAAAACTGTTTGTAAATAAATTGAAACAGTGTCACTGGGACATAAGCCTTATCCTGTTGGATACCAACCTCTTCTTCTTCTCTTTTTTTTTTTTTTTTAACATGTTTTTATTAATAGGAAATGTATTATAAATCACATTTTTACAACCCAGGCCAGTAAATTGCTAGCTGGGTATCAACACCACCACAAGTGATTGGAAACATCCCTACATACATCAATAAATAATATAACACGCCTATCCAAAACTAAAAAGGTATTGTCAGGATTTGCACTTTAACCTCATTGCATGCTTTTCTTTCTTGGACCTAGGTATGATTGCTTATGGCATGGCAAAGGCAGCCGTTCACCAGCTGTGTCAGAGCCTTGGCGGTGAGAAGAGTGGTCTGCCAGCGAATTCTTCTGCCGTAGCCTTACTTCCGTAAGTCTTCTATTTATTTGTTTCAGATTTCGATCCACACTGATTCTGAATGTGTTTTTAGACTGACTGGGAGGTAGCGGGAGGATGCTGTTACTGTTCATACAATACAGACACTTGCCAGGCCGCCTGTCTTATTGATCATGTGAAAATAAATCATTTCTGATTTTTATGGAGTAGGGAAACCTGACTTTACGCTGAAACAAGTTATTATATTTCTGCCAATGTTTGTATCCAAATAAGGCAAGCTATTAACCTGCCCCGCATGTTATGTATTTCATTCAATAGAGAATTTCCTTTCAATCTCATCTTATTTAGATTTGTATGTCTGTTCTCAGGAAATGGTAATAGGCCTAGATTAGAATGTAGATTCCATAGACAATAGAGGGGGTGACCCTGATACAATTTGTAGCAGGTGTTGGCCACTGTATCAAAGTGACATGAAGTGTGTGCTGGTCTCTGAGAACCGTACAGATTATCGCACTTCAGGAGAGCGCAAGGGATGATGCTATCCAGATTACTACCCCCCCCCCCCCTCCGGTGTCACATTTGGCACTTTTCAGGGGGAGGGGGGTGCAGATACCCGTCAAAGATATTTGCACCCACTTCTGGGCATAGATGGCTGCCTCATCTGCGGGTATCTATGCCATGTCCGGTGCCATCCCCCCCCCCCCCTTCTGCAGAAGACAGCAGGGACCATTCAAATCACGCAGCGCGACTCGCAGTAGGGAACCAGGAAGTGAAGCCGCACAGCTTAATTTCCTGATTCCCTTACCGAAGATGGCGGCGGCAGCAGCATTGGAGAGCCGAGCGGTAGATTGGCTTTGGGTGCCGACATCGCAAGCGCGCTGGACAGGTAGTCCTTATTTTAACCACTAAAGGACCGCCACATGTACATTTATGTCGGCACAATGGCACCGACAGGCACATCAACGTATCTATACGTTGGTGCCTTGAGGTGGGTCGGGGGTCCGATCGGGACCCCCCGGTACATGCGGCGGTCCGCACGGCTGTAGGAGCCAAACCGGGATGAGGGGGTGGCTATTCGTTTTTGTCCGCCCCCTTACGATCGCTCCCAGCCAATGCGCGCGCCCGCCCTGTCATTTCCTCTTCCTGTGTAAACACAGGAAGGAGGAAGTGATGTGATCTCTCCCTCGGCGTTTTTTTCAACCACTGCTGAGGAGAGATCACAACACAAGTAAGTCCTGCACTAACACACACTACATATAGGCACATTTAACCCCCCCCCCCCCCCCGATCGCCCCCCTCCCCCTGTCACAGTGTCACTGAATGCAGTAATCATACATGTATGATTACTGTATTTAGTGTCAGTGTGACAGTCAGTTAGTGTTAGGTCCTGGTTAGCCCCCGTACCCCCCCCCCCCCTAATAAAGTTTTAACCCTTTCACTCCCTATTGCCAGCATCACTAAGCGATCTTTTTTTTTTTTTTTTTTTTTTTTTACTAAAGATATGTGGCTAAATAAATTTTGGCCTAAATGTTTGACTAAAATTTTGTTTGATTTTTCTTATAACAAAAAGTAAAAAATATTGATTTTTTTTTTCAAAAATGTCGCTCTATTTTTGTATATAGTGCAAAAAAATAAAAATCGCAGAGGCGATCAAATACCACCAAAAGAAAGCTCTATTTGTGGGAAGAAAAGGACGCAAATTTTGTTTGGGAGCCACGTCGCACGACTGCGCAATTGTCTGTTAAAGCGACGCAGTGCCGAATCGCAAAAGCCCCTTGGGTCATTTGGCAGCATATTGGTCCGGGTCTTAAGTGGTTAAAGGATACTGCAGCTGCTGACTTAAGAAAAAACAAAAAATCGGCGGACCTCAGCTTTAAGTGGCCAATGAGAATATCGATTATTGTATTTACATTTTGTCAACCCACGGCATATACATTGATAAAACAAATAATAGTGCGCTAAACCTCAAATGTATAATGCATTCCAGTGAATAAATGACAAATGGTGATCATATAAAAATATACAAATAAGTCGACATGCACTTGCTCCCTGGTGGTAATCACTCTGCTGACAGGATGTGATGACAGTCTTAGCCGGCACTAGAGGGAAACTGTATCACTGCAACATTGTTGCAGAGTGTCTTCTGATACTGCAGGTAAGATAGCCAGCTCCCTGCTACACATCACAAAATGTGATACAAATATATGTAAAACCTGTGAATGAATGAATGAAAACTTATATAGAACTAAATCGCCTCTGTATAACCGTTTTAAAAATTGTGCTGCACCAAAACGAATTTATACTTTGTTTCCATTCATTTTTGATGCAGGTAAATGAGCTCATTTCATAGCAGACCCACGCTGAGACTGAATTTGGTATCAATGCAGGCTCTCTCTATCGTCCCCTGCAGGCTGGAGGGAGGAGAACGCCTAATCCTCTCTCCAGCTATCTGAGCGAGCCACAGTCCGGTCTGAATCATGTGTCCGGTTTTCAGGCAGACTGAAAACCGGACACATGATTCAAAATCCGAACTATCTGGAATCCTAGATGAATTCCAGACAGGTGGCAACCTTATGGCCAGCTAACATCTAATGTTATGATCATACAGTATGCCCTTCTAAGAAAAACTGCAGCAGTATAACTTCAATACTTTGTTAAGAATGAGTTTGAGTGCCTCTAAATAATCCTGGAAAGCATAAAGGAAAGACCAAAGGAGGTGACTAATGCCCTGTATACACGATCCAGAGTTTTTTTTTTCATCGGAAATTCCGATTTAATTCCATCGGAGTTTAGATATAGAACCAGGGACGGACTGTTAACCCATGGGGGCCCCCAGGCAATAAGAAATTATGGGGCCAGACAGTATATAATCACTCACACACACTGAAAAGGTACTGGAGAGGCGGGGCAGCTATAATTTTTTTTTTTAAACACAAATTTTTACATGCTGTGCCTGGTTTTACTGAGGCTGGCAACCCTGATGGGGCCCCCTAGTGGCATGGGGATGATTGGTCAGTCCACCCCTGTATAGGTGGCATTAGATGTTGTAGAAGGAGTTTAAGAGTTAACCACTTAACACATATACGTTGGCAGAATGGCACGGCTGGGCACATGCACGTACAGGTACGTCCTGTGCTAGTACCCAGCCGCGCCTGCGGCGCGCTCCTGCGTCCTGGTCCGAAGCCCTGGAGTAAGCACATTCATCACGCTGTAACAGACAGAAAAGCGTGAATCTTTTACTAACACGGAATCGGCTAAAGCAGCCCCAAGGCGAATAGAACTTCCCCTTTAGAGTGCCGTCGTACGTGTTGTACGTCACCGCGCTTTGTTCATCATTTTTTTTAAGACGATGGTGTGTGGGTAACGTCGTTTTTTGGACATGCTGAAGAACTATGTTTTTTTTCATGCTGAAAAATGATCGTGTGTACGCGGTATGAGGATCAGATGTGTGCAAAGTGATAAATGGATGTTCAGAGAACGGAATGGAGGCAGTAGTGTGAGAAGTTGAAATGTGAGAGATTTAGGGGACAGTGGGGTTGATTTTCTAAAGGCAAATGGGATGTTCACTTTTCAAAGTGTAGAGAATGAGGAAAAACTTTGCAGACTTCTATCATCAATCACGAGCAAGCATGTTTTTATTTTCTTGCTTGCACTTGCAGTATATATACTATGCCTTGAAAAAGTATTCATACCCCTTGAAGTTTTCAACCTTTTGTCATGCAAAAACCTAAATTTATTTTATTGGGATTTTATATAATAGACCAACACAAAGTGGCACATAATTGTGAAGTGGAAGGAAAATAATAAATGGTTTTCAAATTGTATTCGGCCTCCTGAGTCAATACTTTGTAGATCCATCTTTCTCTGCAATTACAGCTGCAAGTCTTTTTGGGCATGTCTCTACCAGCTTTGCACCTGTAGAGTGTCATTCCATTGTAGCTCTGGCTGTATGTTTAGGGTCATTGTCCTGCTGGAAGGTGAACCTCTACCCCAGTCTCCAAGTTTTTTTGGAGACTCTTAACAGGTTTTCTTCTGATTGCCCTGTATTTTTGGCTCCATCCATCTTCCCATCATCTCTGACCATCTTTCCTGTCCCTGCTGAAGAAAATAATAATAATTTTTCAAGGTAATGTAAAACCAAAATTACGCCATGTCAAATAGTGTCCTGGTGAAAATTTTTAATTATAATAATGCAAGCTCACTGATAGCAAATCAACCTCATAGTGTGAGGGCAAGCTAAGGTTGGATTCACACCTATGCAGTTTTAGTGCTTTTTTGCATATTGCAGATTTGCGCTGCAGTCCATTTAACATGGTTTCCTATGGAACACGTTCTATAGTGCAAATCTGCAAAATGCAAAAAGCACTGAAAATGCAGAGGTGTGAATCCAGCCTAAAGGCAAATCCATATTTCACTACAAGTGCACTTTGAAGTGCAGTCGCTGTAAATCTGAGGGGAAGCTCTGCTGATTTTTATCATGCAATCATGTACTAGCAAAAATTCTGTTTTTTATTCTTCTTGCCTGTCCCCCTCAGATCTACAGTGACCTCTTCCAAGTGCACTTGCTGTGCATTTGTAGTGCAAAGTGGTTTTGCCTTTAGTAAATTAAACCCCTATGTCCACATAAGCCATAACCAAACTATTCAAACTGAAAGTGTTGCGCTATCCATAAAAAGTGCATAAATCCATAACCGAACATCAAATCAAGTGAAAAACCAATAAACATAATCCACATGTGCAAAAGAGAGCGTTCATAAAAAAAAAATAAAAAAATCGCCAAAAGTTCATCAAAGATGAAAAAAATAATTTCATATAGTGCAGTAAATCACATGCAGGCACCCAGATAGAATGCAATAAGGTCACCGCTGTGCTCTTGTTCAGAAGAGTGCATTATTACACTTGTGTTTAGCAGGATTCAATGCTCCAGCATGAGTGAGAAACCTTTTCACACCCAGAATGTGCACACCCCACTCACAAGCGGCTTGCCAGCTAATTTGACTCCAGGATGGGAGTCTGACTGCACCTTATCCTAATAACCTCATGGGATGTATGGATAGTATGAGCCGGGATTTCAGGGTGGGTTGTCAAATACCAAGAAGATCATCTCTGAGCCAGGTCAAAGGAAAAGACTAGGAGAAACTCATTGGGGTTTATTTACTAAAGGCAAGTGCACTTGGAAGCGCAGTCGCTGTAGATCTGAGGAAGACATGCAAGGACATTTTCAGATCTTCCCCTCGGATCTACAGCGACTGCACTTGTAGTACACAGTGTATTTGCCTTTTAGTAAATCACCTTCAGAGTTTAGTAATTCAAAGTTCAAAGCTTGCATGCAGGCACCCAGGTGGATGCAATAATATCACTGCTGTAGCTCCTGTCTCGCGTTTCATTTAAACTAACATTATCAAGGGATGCAGGAGTAAAGCAATGATGTTTACCAAAGTTGTATTTGTAACGGTCCTTTCACACGTGCGGACCGTTCGTCCGTTTTTTAGACGTCCGTTTACGGACCGCAATGCTTTCCTATGGGTCCTTTCACACCCATCCGTTAACCTCCGTTAAGCTCCGTTTTTTTGAACGGAAGAAAACCCTATTTTTCTTCTGTCAAAAAAACGGAGCGGACGATCCGTTTAACATCCGATCCGCTAACATCTGTTTTTCATCAAAATATGTAATAAAAATAAAGTTCTAACAAAAAAAAAACGGATGAAAAAACGGATGAATAACCGGATCAACTGATGATAAAAAAACGGATCTAAAAAACGGTCCGCACGTGTGAAAGGACCCTAAGAATAATCTGCCAATTACCTCCCCAGGAAGTGTGGAACGTGCACCATGTTTAAACGTATTTGCAAAGTGATACGTATTAGGGTGCAAACAGATTTTTAACAGCCTTTACATAATTAACCCCAATATTTAAATCTGATATGTGTAAAGTGATTGCAGAAGGTTTAGGCCGCGTACACACGATTGAATATATCTGCTGAAACTGGTCCGACGGACCGTTTCAGCGGACATATCCGATCGTGTGTACGGGCTAGCGGACATGTTTTCCCAGAAATTGTCCGCCGTAGACATGTCCGTTGGATATGTCCGCTGGTTAGTACACTAACCAGTGGACATAAATCTCTGCACATGCGTCGAATGGATTTGACGCATGCGTGGAAGTATTTCGCTTCCTCGTTTGGTGGCGTGGCGGCGTCAACGTCACCGCCACGTCACTGCGTTCCCTGGCTGAGGGATTTTCATCCGATGGTGTGTACACACCGTCGGACGAAAATCCGGAGGAGACCTGTCCGCTGGAAACGGTCCGTCTGACATGTTTCCACGGACAGGTCCCTCCGTGTGTACGCGGCATTAGAGGACAGGTTTGAGACCAGATGTGTACAAAGTGTTTGCAAGTCATTCGGAGAATAGCACAAGGTGTTTTTTTTTTTTTTTTAACAATCGGGAGTGCTTTATTGAAGGAGAAACAAATACATAACAGCAATATAGTCGGTTCGTCAGACAAAAATGATGTACTAGAAAACATGACAATCACGTATTTCACATACCATGCACATTCAACAGTAACAGGATTGCAACCCACATCAAGGAGTCAGGAAGGCAGGATGCGCCCCAGGGAGCCACCGCGCGGTGTCTGCCCCGATAGCCACCCCGCCTCCCAGGTGGTCAGAGCTCCATCCATGGCCGCCACACCCTATCATATTTCCAGGGACACCCACGACTGATATAGGTCAACTTATATAGTGGCAGTGCTGCGTTTAACCTATTTTCCCACGCGGACACAGAAGGGGGGGCAGAAGAGGTCCAATTAATTAGTATTTCCTTTTTGGCATAAAATAAGAGGTATAAAATCAGTAGCTTACAATGATGGGACCTTTGCTCGTTGTCCATAACGCCCAGCAGAGCCAGTGCAGGCGCAACGAGGAGCTGTTTTGGGAGTGTCCAGCACAAGGTTTAGATGTGTGGAAACCGATTGCCAGAGGTTCAAAAGACAGCATAAGATATGTGCAAAGCGATGGCGGTGGTGGACAGTGTAGGGTTAGGATCATTATTACATATTTGGTGGAACTGCGACATCCTTAAACCTTTCTGGGAAAAGGTACATGAGGCAATTATCCAAATCTCAACTTACACATTGGACTTTTCTCCTGCTCAATATCTACTACACCATACATTACCTCAATCCACCTATAGAAAATCATTGATACTCCATCTCATAAGTGCTGCAAAACAATGCATCCCTCTTTTTTAGAAGAAGGCTAATCCTCCTACACTAACTGGATTAACCGCGTGCAACAAATTTCTGAGATGAGGACTTGATTCACCAAGCCAGTGATAACCCGACAAAATATAGATCCACTTGGTCATGTTGGATTAACTTTAAGAATTTGAGGTTTACAGACTTATTAGGCGCTTAATTGTTTCTTGTATTTGCAATTGTTACGACTACTTTGAATTTTCTGTTTTTCATTGAAATAAATCACCTGAAGAGATTGGAACCCCCACACATTCCTTTTACCACTCGGTTTGAGTGCTTGCCTATACGTTTTTAAGTTTTTCCTCTGAAATCTTTCCCTACCTTTGTTTTAGTTTTACTGAATACTTTTACTATGTGCTAAATAAATACCCCCTATATTTTATTTTTTATTTTTATTCCTTACCACATTTTTATAAGACTACACTATATCGGAGTCTTTTATCATTTCATTCACATCAATATGATCAGACTACATCGTTATGTAATTTCTGATTCATCTGTGCTTTATATTTTCAGGCTATTGATATAGTGATTTATTATCTTCCTATTTGTCATTTATATTTAATTCTCTTTGACATTCTGATGCTTGAATATATGGGGATAATAGTATTATATTTTATGCCACTATATATCTGTTATTCTGAATTCTCTTTTTATTGTACAACCCCATGTATATATACATGAATTGATTGTATTCCTATTTAACTTTAATAAAATATTTGAAATATGTATGGTAGAGGAAAGTGAAGACGGTACACCTCTGTTTTCTCTGTTGTGCAACAGAGATGATGTCAAACATATGTAGCCAGGCTGGAATAGGAGTTTCCTTATAAAAAAAATTATACCAGGGGCTGCTCTGTCACCCGTGGCCCCGCACCTCCTGCCATCTTTGCTGGTGGCTGCTGGGCTTAAGACTTTCACAGGCTCATGTAGGGATGATACACCTGTTAGTATTTGCAAAGGGGGATCTCCCCCCCCCCCCCTTACTAACTGGAATGTAATGCGAGTGGCGCTCCTAGACAGACATCTGGATGCTCTGCCCTCTTCCCTATTGGCACGGAGAAAGAGACAATGAGAGGCAGCAGAGGACCATGGGACTTGAAGTCCCAGCATGAAGCAGCCTCACTGACTTAAAGAGGTGGGACTACAAATCTCAGTCTGCATTGCAGAAAGAGGAGAATTGTGGGACAGACTATAAAGTGGACGGCAGACCAGGCCCCAACCTCTCTTGCTTCCTGGATCCTATTGCATGGGCACCATCTTGCTGCTGTGTGAGGGGATTGTGGCCTACCACTTAATACACAGACTACAGCTCCAGCCCTAGAGGGTCCAGACATTGCCCGCTTCCTGAAGGAACGTGCTGTGCGATTTGCATGGCACAGAGCTGGTAACTATAATGTTTATTAGTTTAGGAAAAAATGTAATTTTTACAACTGCTTTAAATCAGAAAGGCAGCTAACAAAAAAATTATATTGTCTTTATCAAGAAGAGGGAAAAAAAATATAATGTTTTTTTGGCCTTTAAAAAAAAAGATGTACAAAAACATCCACTGGAGTTTTCAGCCAGTTGACAAGTCCCCCAAACTCGGGCATGGTGCCTTTCTGGGCCTGGATTTCAACTTTTGGAACATTGGCATTGTCAGACTTGTACGTACCTGGTCGACGAGCCCAATGGAGCAGAGGAAGATTCCCCTTGCGGATCCGACTTTTGGCCCCTGGTAGTGCAGATAGGAGGCGCGGCAGTGCAGAAGGCTGAGAGTCTGGTGAGAAGCTGCAGAGAGGTGGCTCAGAAAGGAAGATGATCCACTCAGGCGGCAGGCAGGTAGGCAGGTACACTGGAGGGTGAGACTAAGCAGGAGCAGAGGAGAGTGGTCAAGTAACAGGCAGGGTTGGCAATGGTCAGACAACATGGTACAGAGAAGCAGGCAGATTCAGGGTCAAGGGCAAGCCGAGGTCAGATGCAAGCGGAAGGCAGGAGAAGTCCATATAACAAGCCGGGTGGCCAGGAGGTCAAGATTCAGGCAGACAGCAGGCTCAGGGTAAACGGAGAGCTGCGGATCAGACAGCACTGGTCTGAAGTATTCCAGACGTTTAAATAGGCGACAAGCGCACGCACGCACAGGCACACCACCGTGCATAGGTGCACGCCCCCGCAGACCGGCACGTGAACCAGCACACCCAGGGGCATGCACAACAGCATGCGCATCGGAGGATGACGAGCAACAGGGCGACCAGCAAGGTGAGTACTCTGACAGTCATCCTTTCCTCCCCAACTTGACTCCAATCAGAGAATGATCAGCAACCAACAGAGTTGTCTCTCAAATAGGAAGACTTTTTGGAGGTGGTGGTAGCTGAAGCCAGGGTTTGTTTAACAAGTGTTAAAACCGTAAGTAGTTGCAAGCTGATTCTTCTTCATTTTTTTGTGTGTGTGTTCAAGTTTGGGGAATAATGTTGGTTTTATAACAGTATATGTTTGGCAGGCTCGCCTAAAGCATAATATAAGCTCAAAGAATTCCAATAAAAAAACATTTTATAAATGTACAAATATATTGGCCGCTGTATTGGCGATACTGAGAAGGGTTAACATACAATGCTGCTCTTAGGTGTACAGTGCGTTTTAATAATCGTTATCTTTTTTTTCCGTTGCCAGCGTTACCTTGGATACGCCAGCCAACAGAGCCTCAATGCCTGATGCAGACTTCAGTTCCTGGACACCATTAGACTTTATCGTGGAGTGAGTACACAGTATTCTCTTATCAGCTGCCAGCCTCTCGCCCCAGACTATGTTCTTCTCATTATATTGTTTACCTTGTAATGTTCTGCTTGGCACAATTACTGTCTGATGCTGTATGCAGTGACAGTATTTCTCTTTCTGTAGATGAGATGTGTGTAATATATTTTTGACATACTCTGTTAGCATGTTCTGCTGTACTGCTTCCATTTATCACATATTTCATTTTTTTTTTTTTCAAAATTCTTTATTTACACACAACAGGGGACACATCTACACACAACAGGGGACACATCTACACAGATCACAGTATTGTTGTATATAGGAACATGAGAGCAGGTAAACAGATATATCTCAAACAGGAAAACACAGTGGTATGTCTAGTACAGCTGCCTGCCTGGGGAGATGGTCGCGTTAGGGTGTACGCCCGCTCAGATGGCAGACATCCGACCCCCGCGCCACCAGCATTGTAGACATTATCACATATTTCACCTTAAACACTAGGTAGTTTTACAATGCTGTGGTGCAGATTGGCCTCAACGCGGGTGCAGTGTTGTGTACCCACGGATTTCGTACAGATTATCCACGGTTTCCCATGAGATTTCTATTAGAGTGCACTTTGGTATAAACATGAAGAAGAAGGGGGTGGGTACCTAAGGACCCTGAGATTATGAGTCGGTGCAGATAGAATGTACTGAGACAAAAATTAAAATGGTAAAATAGTAGAAAAGTTTTTATTCATACAAAAAAGATATACATATAAATAGAGAGACCATCTGAAGTCTTGAAATAAATCGAACTTCAACAATGTGAGAAAAGTTCCAACTAATATCTTGCTCGACATGTTTCGCTCCAGGAGGAGCTTTTTCAAGAGCTTTTATAAACAACTACACAGTCTCTAAAAAGACAAACATAAATACAGATGGTCAGTAGAATAAAGAATGCACTTTGGTGCCTTTACTAAAAGCACCCCTAAGATGCAGCAAAGGAGACTTTTAAAAAATGCACCAAAAAATGTGCAATCAAAAAAGTCTATAGGCAATTTCAGGTAATTTGCGCAAAAACTGTGGAAACACTGCGCTGTGGCCAACCCGCTGCCTAGCAGTGTGAAATCGCTCTAAAATGTGGGCATATTTTTTCTTATTGTTAATAATAATAATAATATTTTTTTTATTAAATTTTCACATAAAGAAAAAAATCCACATGCTTATATTTTGTTGTATATATTTCACAACCCTTCCAGAGGACCCCCCCTCCCTGTCAGTCTCCTATCTAATCTTCTTTTTTTTTTCTCCTAGTTCTCCCTTTTCCCCCTATCTTATAGTCCAACCAGCTCCGTATAACTCATAATTTTCTTGAATAACTTCCAGTCTTTCCATCACTTTATCAATCCTTTCTTCTTATTTTTTTTATAATTTTTTTTTTTTTGCACAGGCAGTCCTTGTGCCTCCCACCCCTCCCAGCAAAAAAAAATACTACATTCTGTAGCTGCTGACTTTTAATATCAGGACACTTGCCTGTCCTGGAATGCAGCGAAGTTGGCTTTACAGCCATCTCCATACTGCACATGTGCGAAGCGTGCTTCACTTTGTAAATGGCGGTGGGGCAAAGAGGGGGGCCGAACTTTTAAATGATCACAGCACAATCTCCCTAACGCGGGGACGAGTACCTGTTAAAGACGGGTACCTGTTCCCCCACGAAAGGTGCCAAATGTGGCACCGGAGGGGGGGGGGGGGGGGGTTTGTCAGATAAGCAAAGCTTCCACTTTTGGGTTGAATTTCTATGCAAGTCAGAACAAGTACATATTCTGATGGTTCCTTCCATCAGGATAGTGCACTTTGTCACAAAACTCACATCATCTCACCATTGGTTTCTTGAACATGACAATGAGGTAACTCTACTCCAATGGCCTCCATAGTCACCAGATCTCAATCCAAAAGAGAACCTTTGGGAAGTGGTGGAATTGGAGATTTGCATCATGGATGTGCAGCCGACAGATCTGCAGCAACTGCGTGATGCCATCATGTCAATATGTACCAAAATCTCGCAGGAATCTTTCCAACACCTTGCCACAAAGAATTAATGGGAGTTGTAAAGTCAGAAGGTTTTTTATCTTGCTGCATTAGGATAAAAAGCCTGTGTCTAGCACCCCCCCCCCCAATACTTACATGAGCCCCCATCTCTGTCCAGTAATGTCAGGAGTCCCTTGGCCTTCCGAGACCTTCTCTCCTGATTGGCTGAGACACAGCAGCGACATCATTGGCTCCCTTGCTGTCAATCAAAGTCAGTCAGCCAGCCAATCCGGACCGAGAGGGTTCAGGCCCGCAGCTCCGTGTCTGAATGGACGCGGGGAGCTGTGACGCTGCTTGGATGCCCCTATAGCAAGCTGCTTGCTCTGGGGGACACTGAACAGAAGAAAGGGGCCAGGAGCACAGAAGAGGGACCCGAGAAGAGGAGGTTTGAGGCTGCTCTGTGCAAATCCACTACAACCAGAGCAGGTAAGTATAACGTGTTTTGTTATATTTATTGAAAAATAAAACAAGACTTTACAATCGCTTTAAGGCAGTTGTGAAGGCAAAAGGGGTTCCAAGCAAGGTGTACCTAATAATAAAGTGGCCCGTGAGTGTAGTTTTAAAGATCATGTTACATCATTAAATATGCAGGTCTAATGCTGACCATATATTTATGCATTTTTACACATTTCTTTTTATCAATGTGATTTTTTTTTTTTTTTTTTTAAATATAATGAGGTAATTGGATCAGTAACGCCTGAATAACTAGCCTAAAAAAACTAATATTTTGTTGTTCTTGTCATCCTAGTAGATGACCATGTTAAATATATTTTAACTTCTGCTGTTATTACAGCTATTGTGCTTTTTAATTTCAATTGTATGTATTGTTGGTATTGCTGTATTGCTGTTACTTGCTGTTTTGGTCTTGTCTAATCCTCATGCAATAATTGACCCTGATTATTTTTTTTTGTATTTCCTCCTCTGCAGAACATTTTATAACTGGACCGCCGGGGATAGCAGGCCAAAGTCTGGCAGCCTTATTACGGTGGTCACAGAAAAGGGAAAAACAGAACTTGTTCCCGCACAACTCTAAGACGGTCACAAGGGAGTCTGTCTAGGAACTAGCCAATGTCGGCATTGAATAGGGTTTTTTTTTTTTTAGTAATATAATTAGTTACAATTCTGGATATAAAGAAAAAAGCTAAAAACATGTATTTTTCTTGGCCTCCTTTTATGATGTGTACTACTATTAACCTAAAACGATAAGCTTTTATTGGCATTTTTCTGTATCATGCATTATTAAAGTATTCTATTAGCTCATACCACTTAAACTGTCAATGGAATTATTTAGATATTCTTTGTTCTTAAATAAACAATTTTTTTTTTTTTGGCCTTTTGCATTGCATTTTGCTTTATTTTCTCTGGGAAATTGAACCTCTTCCTTTTTTTTTTTTTTTTTTTTTTTTTTTTTTTTTTACTTTTTGGGCCCCAGCCAGGTTTTTTCTTTATATTATCAGTTTCATTTATAACATCTATTTTTTTTTTTTTAAGTATTGTCATTTTTACTGTTGAGTGAATGAATCGCACTTGATTTGTTGCCCGGCTTTCTCTTATATTTGCAGATAGATTGACTGCCTTTGCAACAAAAGTCTAGGTTAAAGGAGTCCAGCCAAATCTTGTTTAGCTGGAATTCTCCTATGGATCACAGGAGTGCATTTCGTTTTGCACTCCTTCGACCCGTTTTCAGCAGAGAGAGCGCTGAAGTCAGCTCTCTGCTGATGTCACGGATATCAGTTCAGGCTTGGCGTCATCCCGACTGACACCCCTCTCAGGCTCTCAGCGAGCAGATGAGAGCCTGAGACTGCCCGCTTCACCTCTCAAAGCTTGGTGCTCCAAGCGAGGAGGGAGATAAGCAGAGAACTGTGTCTGCAACTCCCTGCTCAGAGCTCTGAAAACCAAGTGAACGCAGATGTTTGATCGCGCGGTTTTCAGTGCAGAGGCGCCGGGGGACAGATGAAACATCGGACTGATGCTGCATCCAACTAGGTAAGTATGAATGGGGGGGGAATAAATTCCCATACTTTTATTTTAAATGAAGGTGCAGCACTACACTATCCTTTATCCTATGTAATGCAGAAGGAAATGGTTGTGGGACTTTGTATGAGGCCTTTTATTCTAAGGCTGCGTACACACGAGGAGACATGTCCGATGTTACCTTGCTAAAAATGCAAGAAAAATACTTTCCTTTTAAATCTCATGGGTCTTTTCACTCTACTACGCTGAGGGTGCAGTGTGTTTTAAAAAGTCCTGCAGGCTGCATCTTTGGTGTTCTTTCCAAAACTAAACCAAAAAATGCACCTCCTCTAATTGAAGTGAATGAAAAACACACTGCAGTGCATTTTTGTGGTGTGTGTGTTTTTTTAACGGAGCAGTGTGAAAGCAGCCTAATTCCAGACTATTATATACAGTCATACATGGATGCCATGATATTGATTTAACAATAAAGGGCTGAATTATGGGATCCAGGAAAAACTTTTTTTTTTTTCTATCTTGACATAATTTAAAAAATTCTTAGAGTGCAATACTCCAGACGAATCAATCAGATTTTAAACTTTTCTTTCATGCCAAGACTTATATAAAATGATGAAATCAAATGTTCAGGCCCAGGTCGAATGTCCTGTACATTATATGACAGTGGTTTAGTGTGCAGCAGCTGTCTGTCCTAGCTGCAGTGGTCAGCCAGTAGGGGGCAGTGAGATGTGTATTTAATTTCATCACACAGCTTCCCCCCCCCCCACTTTTTTTTTTTTTTGTGTCTAAACTTTATGTGAAATACACAAAGCAACATGCAGGGCCCTCCAAAGAGGTGTGATAATATGCAAACATGTTGCATAATACTGCACATCTCTGTAATGCGGTGAAACGCTGTTTTCTGGTATAAACCTGACACATAGGAAATTGATTTTTTATTTGTAATTGCAGTGACTTGCATTTATGCACGGGGGGAAAAATGCAGGTAACTTCACATAGTGCGAACGTGCTCTGAAGTACGTGCACATACAAAAAGATAAATTGCTAACCACCGTGAGGAGGGGGAGGGGGGGGGTGGTAATGGAAAAGCAGGAAACTTGCAGGCGTCAAATAAGTTCAGAGTAACTCTACTTTTGTTGGGGGGGAAAAATATAGCAAATAAAAAAAATCTTTTTGTATATATAATTTTTATGTGACAACACTGAACAAATTACAATTTATACAAGCTGTACACTCTACTACTTTACATTGTAGCAAAGAGTACATTTGCTGTACCCTCACAACAACTCGACACACAGCCATTAATATCTAAACCCCTGGCAACAAATCTGAGTACACCCCTAAGGCCTTGTACACACGATGGGATTTATCCGATGGAAACGGTCCGACGGACCGTTTCCATCAGATATGTCCGCCGGACTGTTTGATCCGATGGCTGTACACACCATCGGATCAAATTCCCTGCCGGCGGACAGCGCGGTGACGTTGACGCCGCCACGTCACCGCCACGTCACCGCACCAGGAAGTAAACACTTCCGTGCGCATGCGTCGGATCCATTCACAGGATACGATGCATGTGCGGGAAGATATGTCCGCTGGTTTGCCGTACTAACCAGCGGACATATCCGACAGACAGGTTTGTAGCGGACAAATCTGTCCGCTAGCCCATACACACGATCGGATTTGTCTGCTGAAACGGTCCATCGGATAAATAAAAAACCCAGTGGTGATCAAATCTAGCCAAAAGAAAGCTCTATTTGAGGGGATTTTTTTAAAATAAAAATGTCATTTGGGTACAGTTCTGCATGACCGCGCAATTGTCATTTAAAATATGACAATGCCTTGGCAGGAAGGGAGCATAAACCTTGTCCTGTAATGAAGTGGTTAAAGAAAGCATTGATTGCTGAGTTTTTTTATATATATATATATATATATATATCTATCTCTAGAACTAGTTGCCTTGATGTCCTGCTGACTCTTCTCACTTACCCAGAAAAATGAAAGCACAGACCTTTCATTGCTCTTAAGGCCGCGTACACACACGATCTGTCCAACCCGATGAGAATGGTCCGACGGACCGTTTTCATAGGGTCATCGCTGAAGTGGTCTGATGTGCGTACACACCATCAGTTCAAGAACCAATCGTGTCAGAACGCGGTGACGTAAAACACAACAACGTGCTGAAAAAACGAAGTTCAATGCTTCCAAGCATGCGTCGACTTGATTCTGAGCATGCGCGGGTTTTTGAACCGATGCTTTTGCGTACTAACGATCGGTTTGGACTGATGGTCAGGCGTATATCAGTCCGATTTTAAAGCAAGTTTTCAAACTTTGGTCCGAAGGACGACGGACCGATGGGCCGTACACACGGTCGGTTTGGACCGATGAAACTGGACTTCAGTCCATTTTCATCGGTTTGGACCGATCGTGTGTACGCGGCCTGACTGTCCTGGTCCGCATACTTGTTCTAAGTCACTAACGCAGAAATTGTTAAAGCCAGAAAGTCAGTATGAGAGCCAGAAATGTCAGCAGGCAGGGGTAATATACGCAATTTGAGGCAATCAAGACACGTACAGTATTTATATATCTCTACTTTAAATACATAGAAAAAAAAAATATGATCATTTTGAGTTCTCATTCTGAGCCAGCACGTGGCTCTTTATGCTCCTTTTTCAAATTTTACAAACTCTCCATTTGCGTCTTTTGATGTGAAGCCTGTTTAAAGAGCTCAGTAGCTAAAGCTGTATACACATAAGTGCCAACAAACAAGAAAAATTGCAGTGCTTGAAATAAATAACTTTTCTTCAAAAATATGTGCTTTCCTTCACTCGGTGACCTCTGCCAAGTACACTGCTCAAAAAAACAGTAACACTTTATAAACACATCAGATCTCAATGGGGAAAAATATTATGCTGCATTTCTATACTGATATGGACTGGGTAATGTGTTTGGAATAAAAGGATGCCAGATCATTTGATGAAAAATTATTCAGCCTATAGAGGGCTAAATTTAAAGACACCCCAAAAATCAAAGTGAAAAAATGATGCAATGAAATTTCATTGCAGCAACTCAAAATGGTAATAGTTTGTATGGCCCCCACGTGCTTGTATGCATAACAACTTCAGGGCATGCTCCTAATGAAATGACGGATAGTGTCCAAGGATATTTCTACCCAGATCTGGACCAGAGCATCACTAAACTCCTGAACAGACTGAGGTGCATTCTGGCGGCACCGGATGGACCGAAACATAATGTCCCAGAGGTGTTCTATTGAAATTAGGTCAGGCAAGCGTGGGGGCTATTCAATGGTATTCATTTCCAGGAACTGCATGCATGCTCTCGCCACATGAGTCCGGGGCATTGTCATGCACCAGGAGGTACCCAGGACCCACTACACCAGCGTAGGGTCTGACAATGGATCCAAGGATTTTATCCCGATGCCTTAGCACAGTCAGGTTGCCATTGTCTAGCCTGTAGAGGTCTGTTAGTCCCTCCATGGATATGCCTCCCCGGACCATTACTGACCTACCACCCCACTGGTAATGCTAAACAATCTTACGGGCAGCATACTGTTCTCCACAGCTTCTCCAGACCCTTTCATGTCTGTTACATGTGCTCAGGGTGAACCTGCTTTCGTCTGTGTAAAGCATAGGGCGCCAGTGGCGGACCTACCAATTCTGGTGTTCAATGGCAAATGCCAATCAAGCTCCATGGTGCCAGGCAGTGAGCACAGGGCCCTCTAGAGGACGTCGGGGCCTTAGACCAACCTCATGAAGTCTGTTTCTGATTGTTTGGTCAGAGACATTCGCACCAGTGGCCTGCTGGAGGTAATTTTGTAGGGGCTCTGGCAGTGCTCATCCTGATCCTCCTTGCACGAAGGATCAAATGCCAGTCCTGCTGATGGGTTAAGGACTTCCTACAGACCCTGTCCAGCTCTCCTAGAATAAGTGCCCGTCTCCTGGAATCGCCTCCATGCTCTTGAGACTGTGTTGGGAGACGCAGCAAACCTTTTGGCAGTGACAAATATTGATGTGCCATCCTGGAGGAGTTGGACTGCCTGTGCAACCTCTATAGGGTCCAGGTATCGCCTCATGCTACCAGGAGTGACACTGACCCTAGCCAAAATAAAAACAATCAGAAAAGGTGAGTAGGGAACAAAATGTCAGCGGTCTTCACCTGTAAAAAAAATCCTGTTTTTGGAATGCTCATGGAATTCCTTAAGGAGTATGTATGTTTTTTCAAAAAGAATAATCCTATTGAGATCTAAAATCCACTCAGATACAGTCAAGAGCAATCTTTCTACGGGCAACAAAAAGTGCACATTTTATAGTATTACCAATAGAGGAGGTATAGATAGACGTATCGCAGTATCCCAAAAGACATATAAGTGGTTCAACCAGAATATTAGTATCCAATAGCCCATTTAGTGTACCAATCACCTCCGCCAGTACTTGTATTACCACATCTAGCACATGCTGGCTCAGATTTCATTCCAATTGCATACTGGAAATGGGGAGTTCTATAGAGATATGGAGAATAAAGATCAGTGTCAGTGTTACGGCCCCTATGGCATCGAATAAATACCAAGAGGAGAGCTTCTGACGGGTGCAGTAGTTTTATTCTTTCGCGACAAAGGTGCGCAGCAGGGTTGAATATTGTTCTCTTTATCTCCTTGAGCACCG
Organism: Rana kukunoris; assembly: GCA_029574335.1. Lineage (NCBI taxonomy): Eukaryota > Metazoa > Chordata > Amphibia > Anura > Ranidae > Rana > Rana kukunoris. Next base: position 660,536,487 of record CM056049.1, read on the forward strand.
TAAACATGAATATCGTAAGCACCGTAGCACCATCGCACTGTTGCACCGTGAAAACTGTAAATGACATACAACACACTTATTTACAGTTATCACCACAAAAGGGGGTTACAGGGTTAATTGCAGTTGTCTGCACACACATCTAATTACATTGAACATTCAAAGAAACATGGTTACATGCAAAGTGCTTTGGATTATATTGTGTTTAAAACCAAACAGCATGAACACGGTTTATCTCTAGAACATATACATCTTTATAACAATGCACACTTTTCTGCATACCTCGATCCGCTTGCCAAGGGGGGTACAAACTTTAAGCTTTAGGGATTTTCTGCAAACATCTGCCATGAAGTCCTATGCATAAAGCTAACATGTGGCCTCTGATACAGGAAAAGACTTTCTTTCTAAGACAGGAAGAAAGGAGTAGTTTTGTGATCCTGCTAGTTAAACATTCCCCCCGGGAACTAAAAGGGAGGCAGAAAGGTTCCACCCAGCAGCAAGTGCTGAACAAGATCCACAATGACAAGCGGACAGTTACACTCCCACCAAATTATGTTATGATGAATATAACTTAAAGTCATACATAATTTACAGAACATAACTAAGGCCGCTATAAAACATGGTACATCATACACAATTTAGCCTATAGGTACCTCTGTAACTGGCTACCGTCTTGTGTGGTGGTATGCTAGTGTATCAGTAAAACTGAACTTATTTGCTTTCTATGAGGACTACTAGCTTTTGAATAGGACGTTCAATAAGTGAAGGTTTTGATACATAGTGTTTCTTATCTTGCAATCTTCTGTCCCCTACTAACACCTTGACACGACGAACTAGACCATCCTTTTCTATTGTAGTTTCAATTACACGTCCTAGTTGCCACTGGCATCTGGGAGACATATCTTCTTTGATTATGACAATGTCATTTACTTTGAGGTTACGTCGAGGTGTGTGCCATTTCTGTCTTGTGGAAACGCTCATTAGGTATTCTCTTTTCCACCGACTCCAGAATTGTTCTGCTAAATACTGTACTCTACGCCACTGTTTAGCTGCATATACGTCTTCCTTTACGAATTTCCCAGGTGGAGGTAATGCAACCTTGGATTTCATCAGGATGAGGTGGTTTGGAGTTAGAGGTTCTGGTGCCTTGGGGTCATTGATTCCATCGGCAGTTAAAGGACGGCTGTTAACAATGGCCATAGCTTCATAAAATAGCGTTCTAAGAGAGGCATCATCTAGTCTACTTGAACATTGGACTATTGTAGCATTTAGCACATTACGAATGGTTCTAATTTGACGTTCCTCCACAGACACAAGATTGCTGCAGTGATGCGTCTTCATTTTTATTCTCCTGATTCTTGCAATCACCTTAATGAGCATTAACCAACTGGAGAACCTGCTCAGACGATTTAGAATATCAGTTTGTTCACTGGCCTGTGATGCAAGGGTTGTAATGGGTTTGACTTCAGGGTCACCTACAATTAGTTCTGCCGAAGATCTTGAAGATGCGTGCACTTCAGTTTTCCAAAGGAAACTAGGGCCAGATAACCAGCTTGAGGGGGGGATATCTGCTACATGTAGACCCCTGGATGCATGGTCGGCTGGGTTTTGTGTCGTATCCACATAGTGCCACTGAGTTGGGTCTGTAATCTCTCTTATGAGTTGAACACGATTGGCTACAAACACGTGAAACCTTCTTGCTTCATTATTGATATAGGCTAAGACTACTTGGGAATCTGTCCAGAAGAATTCTTTGTCAATTTCTATCTCAAGTTCTGCCTTCAACATGGCACTCAACCTTGCTGCGGTGACAGCAGCTGAGAGTTCAAGCCTTGGGATGCTCACAATCTTCGTTGGTGCGACTCTCGCTTTAGCCATTACGAGGCTGCAATGGACTTGATCTCTGTCATTCTTGTACCTAAGGTACGAACAGGCACCATATCCTATGTTGCTGGCATCGGAAAAGTGGTGTAGTTCCACTTTCATTCTGTTACCGAAGTCTGGGGGATGGTAACATCTGGGTATCTTGATTTCCCTTAAAGCTTGCAGACTACTCTTCCAAGCCTCCCACCGTGGACATAAGCTCTCAGGAAGTGCTTCATCCCAACTGATGCCCCTGCGGCAAAGCTCTTGGAGAATGCACTTGCCACTCAGTATGAAGGGGGCTATGAAGCCCAGAGGATCATAGAGAGAAGCTACGACTGACAGGATACCACGACGAGTTGAGGGTTGATCCTTTATGTCAACACTGAAACTGAAGGTGTCATTTTCAATTGACCACTGAATGCCCAGTACTTGTCCTTCTGTTGTTGAGTCTGGGTTAAGTTTGACAGGTACACTAGTTGTTGCTCTTTCTGATGGAGCTATACAGGACAGGACGTCCCTTCTATTAGAGTTGAACTTATGCAGTCGTAGGCCAGCATTTTTACATAATCTTTGAGTTTTAAGGATTAGATTCGAAGCTTCACTGACTGTTGGAACGCTGGTTAGGCCATCGTCGACATAAAAGTTCTTCTCGATGAAGGCTGATGCTGAGGGATATTCTGACTTGTATTGTCGTGCAAGATACTTAAGGCCGAAATTGGCACATCCTGGAGAGGAACTGGCACCGAAAAGGTGGACTGCCATTCTGAATTCTTTCGGTTCTGTTTCCAACTGACCGTTCTCCCACCAAAGGAACCTTAAGTAATTGCGCATTTCTGTGGGGATGTAGAATTGATGGAACATCTTTTCAATGTCGCATATCACAGCAACTGCTTCCTTCCTGAAGCGACAGAGGACTCCCACTAGAGAATTTATCAGGTCGGGACCTGTCAGCAAGGTATCGTTTAGGGAGATGCCTTTGAACTTTGCTGAACAATCAAAGACAACTCTTAACTTGTCTGGCTTCTTGGGGTGATAAACCCCGTGATGTGGGATGTACCACACTGTCTCTTCCTCTGATAATGAAGGGGCTGGTTCTGCATCACCCTTTCTGATTGTTTCTTCCATTAATGCGGTGTAGTGTTCATGGTACTGTCTATTTGCCTTTAGTCTTTTCTTTAGATGATGAAGTCGAATAAGGGCCAGCCTCTTATTGTTTGGTAGAGCCAGTTGACTGTTGTCTTTGAAGGGTAATGGCATCTCGTAGTGTCCATCTTTCCTTTTCGTTATAGTTTCCGAGAGAAACTGCACGAAGCGAACATCATCTTGGGACACGTACTTATCTTCATAATTTCTTTCAATGAAGTCCATTTCTAAAACCTTTAACACATCAGTGACCGTCGGCATTGGCATTTCCTTTACTGCGACTCTGTGTACGAAGCTCTGGCTACCCTGTCTATCAAGATGTGGATTTGCTGATCCTATAATGCTCCAGCCGAGCATAGTCCTTTGAGCGAAGGGTTCATTTTCGGAGCCGATAACAACCTCCAAGCGAGCCAGTGCTGATGGGCAGTCATAACCGATCAGTAGTCCTACTTCACAGTCTTGAAGTGGCTGTAACTTGTTTGCCAAGTGTTTGAGGTGTGACCACTGGAGTGCAGTCTCCTTAGTGGGGATGTGAGACTTATCTACTGGAATGAAATCTCTTGTATAGGCTTGACGGAGTTGGACTTGAGCTTTAGAGTTGAAGCCACGCACTTGCAGACCATGAGCAATTTGGCTTGATATAACTGTGTCAACAGCTGTCATTGTGCTGAGCTTTAGCTGTAATGGCTTGGTGCTCACACTTAACTTCGATACCAGGTCTGCCAGAATAAAGGTTGAATCACTCTGTGTGTCAAGTAGGGCATAAGTGAGGATTTCCCTCTGAGGCTCCGTCGTAGCTGACAACAGAACTGGAACAATGCAGGATGTGGCAGAAGTATGTCTTGTCAAAGTATGGGACATAACTTTGGGAACATTGTCGTTTGCTTTAACTTCCATGTCTACTGAATCATCGTTTGATGTTTTGACAGGCTCAGTGTTTCTCTGTATGTGCAAACAGGTTGGATGACGTCGACTGCATATGCTACACGTGTGCCTTCCTTTGCAGTCCTTTGTAGTGTGGCCCTTTCTTAGGCAACCAAAACAGAGATGGTTTTCGTGAATAAAGGCCTTCTTTTCATCGATGGTCTTTGCAGCAAAGGTCGGACATTTAGCGACACTGTGTGTTTCGTCTTTGCAGACTAGGCAAGGTGGTTTTGGTCTTGAAGCTGAGATCTTTGGAACGTTGAAGGTAGAGGGCTTTATTTGAGTGCTTGTGTTGAGCGCCTTGGCTCTCTTGGGGATTCTCTCATCTGTAGTCTTGGTACTGAGGAGGAAAGGAGAGGCAATGGGGTTGCATGCAATCTTAGCTTCCCTTTGCAGGAACTCTGTGAAACGAGCAAAGGTTGGGTATTCTTGAGACTTGTCAAGCTCGTCCACAACAATGCGACTCCATCTGCGTACGATCCATTCAGGCAGTTTCTTGAGAAGCTTGTGGTTTTCTTCACAATCATTTAGAATAGCTAGGCCTTTAACATGAGGAATGGCCTCCACACAACCTTGAAGGAAATCCGCAAACTCTCTTAATGCTACAGGGTCATTTGCTGATATCTTTGGCCATTTAGCCAACCTTTCTCTGAAGGCTCTTTGCACTATGAATGGACCTCCATACCTGTCCTGTAGGATTCCCCAAGCACCTAGATAGGCGTCTTCTGAATTTCGGTAGAAGAACCCTTCCACTGCCTTACGAGCTTCACCACCGAGATACCTCTTCAAGTACAGCATTTTCTCGCACACAGGGAGTGGTTTCTGATCAATCAGCACCATAAAGGATATCTTCCAATCTATGAACTTCAAAGGATCACCTGTAAATACAGTCGGTTCAGGTATAGGGAGACGGTTGGAGATAAGCAGACTTGCAAGTCCTGGGGTCAGACTAACTTCTTCTTTTGGTCTTGACACCTCAAGTGGTATATTTGAAGGTTTAAATGGCACAGCCTTTGGATTCAAAGAGGTTCGAGGTTCATTATTTTGATAGAGGTATTGCACCTGGTGGTCTGTCTCCTGTTCGTAAATTTCAAGACTATCATAGGCGTCGTAGGCTTTCACTCTAGCTGCAGCTACCTTGACTTCATTTTCTGCTTGTAGCTGTTGTAGTCTTGTCTTTTCCTCATCCAACTTCAGTTTAATTTCTGCCTCTAGTTTGTTCAGCTTAGCTTGCTCCTCGCGCATCTGTTGCATTGCCTTTGCCTGTTCTATCTTGGCTGCAAGATCTGCTTCTGCGTCTGCGCGTTTGCTAGATCTGGAAGTGGCTCTCGAGCTTGCGCTGGAGTCTGGTAATGACTCTGAGAGGACAGTTTCTGTTTCTGAGTTTCCAAAGACTGACTCATGATCTTCTTTATTAAGCACCATCCTCACCTTTTCCTTCTCAAGTTGATCGTTAAAGATTTCATCTTCATCTACGTTCTCTAGCCGCTTGCTGATGAGGTTGAAGATTTCAGCCGTTAACGCGGTGCATGCATCCATTCTCTTAACAATGTGCGGGGTAGTGGAATTATTTCGGCACATGGACTCATACTGTTGGTGTACTAACGCTTCTTTGGCTTTAATCTCTTTCAATCTTGTATTAAGGTCTTCAGTTGAGCAGAAATCATTTAACTTTGTCCTAGATTCCTTTGCTATCTCCTTCCAAGAGTTGTACACCTTGTTGAATGCCTTTTCATTTCTCTTAACTGTTTCTTCATGCATTTCTTTGCCCTTTTCTGTTAGGCTTCGCTCTCTGGAGCTGGATCGCGCCTGTTGTGACTCTGTGGGTTTGTCTGTTTCTTCAGCAGGTGACAGCATTTTGTTCTAGTGTGCCTGTGCCTTTCAATAGTGTGTGTGCCTGAAACCTAACTTGAATGAGTGTTGGCTCAAACTTGCTCCTAAGGGCTAAGACAGAAAACAGGCATTTACCCTTGTAACTAAAGATTAGCAACCAATGCACACAGTATGACAAAATGTTTTAAACGAATATACTGCTGACACTTTCTAACCAGACAATTAACCCTTACGTAACTAACTGCAGTTTAGTGGATTAGGAACTTGGAAGATAGCATTGCTTTAAATCTGACACTAGGCCTCTAAACACGAATATAATAACTTGATTTAGCAAAATATTAACTATTTGGCTCGCATACTAGTTAAGGGAGGCTTCCGGATCACATATAAAGAGCCCGCTATATTTAAAAGTCCACGTGGCGTGTTTGCTTTTCAGCCAAGTCTCTGTCGCCAAGATGGCGTCCGCACGTGTCCTGCGAGGCCTTGGGAAGCCTTACTCACGGTTTGATGAGGACAGCGACGCAGCCGGTGATGTCGAGTCTCCACCGCAGCAACGAGTCTCCACCGCAGCGACGAGTTTTCACTGTTACGGCCCCTATGGCATCGAATAAATAACAAGAGGAGAGCTTCTGACGGGTGCAGTAGTTTTATTCTTTTGCGACAAAGGTGCGCAGCAGGGTTGAATATTGTTCTCTTTATCTCCTTGAGCACCGTAAACATGAATATCGTAAGCACCGTAGCACCATCGCACTGTTGCACCGTGAAAACTGTAAATGACATACAACACACTTATTTACAGTTATCACCACAAAAGGGGGTTACAGGGTTAATTGCAGTTGTCTGCACACACATCTAATTACATTGAACATTCAAAGAAACATGGTTACATGCAAAGTGCTTTGGATTATATTGTGTTTAAAACCAAACAGCATGAACACGGTTTATCTCTAGAACATATACATCTTTATAACAATGCACACTTTTCTGCATACCTCGATCCGCTTGCCAAGGGGGGTACAAACTTTAAGCTTTAGGGATTTTCTGCAAACATCTGCCATGAAGTCCTATGCATAAAGCTAACATGTGGCCTCTGATACAGGAAAAGACTTTCTTTCTAAGACAGGAAGAAAGGAGTGGTTTTGTGATCCTGCTAGTTAAACATTCCCCCCGGGAACTAAAAGGGAGGCAGAAAGGTTCCACCCAGCAGCAAGTGCTGAACAAGATCCACAATGACAAGCGGACAGTTACAGTCAGTCTGTGTGATGGAGAAAGAGACACCTCGGACGAGGACCGAAAAATTCATCCCAGACCTCCTCAAGGATAGAACCGAGCGAACTAGAGCGAATGGGAAAGTTCAGTAGAAACCTATTAAACCATACCATATATGTTACAGAGGTGAGACATTTTGTTGACCCCTGCCTGTACTATCTTATCAAGGACAAGGATAGGGGGAAACAATATCCTAGCAGAAGAGAATTGGGCATGTAAAGCCTGTCTTAGTTGGAGAAATTGATAGAAACAATTAGATTGTAAAGAGAACTCTCCCCTTAGATCTTCAAAGGATTTAAGTATACCGTTTTCGTATAACTGAGGTAGAGTTGTTATTCCTGATTTCCCCCCATCTCTGAAAGCCTCTTAGGGCCAAAATTTGAGGAAGTCTATCTTTTTCCCATATGGGGGTATATCCGACTAGTAGGATAAGAGACACCCTTTTTTTTTAACTATATCCCATATTTTACATATTAACGCACAGGTAGGCATATCGGCAAGCGAGATACCGCCTCTTGCACCACCTAGGACATAGAGTGGTAACCGTCCCTTAAATGCATAAGAAAATAATCATTGGGCAGGAAGAAGTGTCTGCACAGACTCCCATCCAGCAAACTGCTGTAGTTGGGATGCAAAAAAGTATAACCTTGGATTAGAAACTGACAGACAGCCCGCATTTTTGGGGTGTTGTAGAATCTCCAATTGAATGCAAGTTTTATTTTTTTCCTCCATATTAATCGCCTAAATATGGTATTAATCTTAATAAAGATCCGTATGGGTATCCTAATCGGAGAATTGTGTAAAAAATAAGCACGTTTTTATCCTTTTTAGGTATGACTACAATTACAGATTGACCCATAGGCCCGGATTCACAAAAGAGTTACTTATTAAAGAGTTAATTTTAAATGTGCACCGTCTCATCTTTGCGCCGATTCACAAAGCAAGATATGCCGAAAAACATGGCTTCATTCGGCGTTCCAATGTAAAATATGCAAATGAGCAAGATACGCCATTTCACAAACGTAGATGCGCCCGGCCGCTTCATATACGCGCTTTGCGTAAGGCTTACGTCCGGCGTAAAGTTACCCCTGCTATATGAGGCGCAGCTAATGCAAAGGTATGGGCCAGAGAACGACGCCATTGAATTTTACGTCGTTTACGCCGTTTATGTAGTACGTGAATAGGGCTGGGCGTAGGTTACGTTCACACGTCGTAAACATTGCACGCCGACGTCACTTAGGCATTCAATCCGACGTGATTCTGAACATGTGCACTGGGATACGTCCACGGACGGCACATGCGCCGTTCGTTCGGCCCATCATTTGCATGGGGTCACGGATCATTATACTAAAACACGCCCACTGCCTAGCTACTTTGAATTACGCGGACTTACGCCGGCCCATTTACGCTACGCCACCGTAACTTAGGGAGCAAGTGCTTTGTGAATACAGCACTTGCCTCTCTAAGTTGCGGCGGCATAGCGTAAAGAAGATACGCTACGCCGCTCTAAAGATACACCCGGGTACGTGAATCCGGGCCATAGTGTCTGGAAGCCGGCCCAGATGAAAAGCCTAATTTAATGTACTAAGGAGGGCAGGAAGCATCTTTGTATTATATTTTTTATAGATCTCTATAAGGAGACCACCAATCCCTGGGACCTTGGAGTTAGGGAAGTTAGCCACTGCACTTTCCAGTAAGGTGAGTGGAGCATTAAGAATTTCTTTCTCTTCTTGCGGGATAACTGAAAGATTAATACTGGCCAAAAAACTAGATAGTTCTGCTGTGGTATAGTCAGCCCTAGTATACTTGATGCTATACTCTGATTAAAAAGTGTTCTTTACATTTTTTTGATCAGTGTATTTTTGACACTTCAAATTAATAACCTTTCAGGACCTGAAATATGCTGAGTGAATTGACTTGGTGGAGGTCACTGACTAAAGGGCATATACCTATCGGAGGTCACTAAGTGAACGAGAGCACATCTTTTTGAAGAAAAGTAATTTATTTTAAGCTTTGCAGTTTTTCATGTTAATATTTAAAGGTCTATATATGTCATTTTCTGCAAGCTGCTGACACATTTGCATTTGTTTAGATGTATAATAGTGTAGACTTATGTTTATTATCTTTTTATACACAAGTGAAAGCCACATCATGCTCATTCCTCTTAGAAGGCTCCATCCAAAGTTTCAATTAGAAAAAGCAAACCTCAAAGCAGACGTAAGCCATCCACCAGTGACCTCCGCTGTTTAAAGTGTGGTGCTTCTAACGAAGAGTTCACAGGTACGGTTCCCATGTAGTTTTCTTTGTAAATAATCTACCTTCAAACTGCAATAATAATGAAGAGTTTCAAAACCTGGCCTGCTTCCTAATGCAGTTTGAAGGAAAATTATTTTAAAAATATCCGGCGATCAAACCTTCTTCCCTTGCTTTTGAAGCATTTTACTTTATCCGATGAGCTGATCAGTTGGTACACTTACTTGGTGAAAGGTACATTTACAAAGTTAGTCCATTTGGAAATCTGTATGCCATAAAGTTATGAATAAATATAATAATTTGGCCCAGTGCCCACTGTATGTTACAAGCTTATACTAGGGTAACGGATACTGTGATACCTAATGCCTCCAGGATTGCTTTATTATCTATTGTCCCTGGCACAATACAGTCAATTATAAAGGACATTTTGCATCACATTCCTCTTTAGCTGAATGTGTTACTGATTCACTCAGTGGGGACTCTGATGTAATGGGGGGTCTATGTGGACTCTGATGTAAGGGGGCTCAGTGCGGAATCTCATGTAAGCGGGCTCAGTGCGGACTTTGATGTAATGGGGTCTATGTGGATTCTGATGTAAGGGGGCTCAGTGCGGAATCTCATGTAAGGGGGATCAGTGTGGACTCTGATTTCAGGGGGGTCAGTGCAGACTCTGATGTAAGGGGGCTCAGTGCGGACTCTGATGTAATGGGGGTCTGTACGGAATCTCATGTAAGGGGGGGGGGGTCATGATTGCAAGGACACTATTAAAAAGGGGACTGCACTGTAATCATTAAAGTGCAGTCCCCTTTATATTTATATCACAGTGTCCCTGCACATTACAGCGTGGAGACCGAGATCTCCCCCTCTCCCTGGAAAAATTGGCTGCTCAGTCTAAAATGCCTGGGCCTATTTTTTGTCCCAGTCCGGGCCTGCTTCTCCACCTAACACCACATGTTCGCAGGTACAATCATAACTTCCTTCATTTAAACCCCACCACTATAGACAAAGTTGCTAAACTTCTCTAACGTCCACCTTACCACCTGGACCCTGTTCCCTCACAAATGCTACGTTCACCCTCTGGCTCTATTTTACACTCTCTAACTCACATCTTCAATCTTTCCCTCTCTTCAGGCATCTTCACCAAACTCTCTAAAACATCCATTAGTCACTCCCATTTTTAAAAAGCGCTCACTAGACCCCACTAATCTTAACAACCTATGCCTCATCTCCCTGCTCCCATTTTTATCCAAACTCCTTGAACATCTGGTCTACAACCGACTGAGCAACCACCTCGCCAAGAATAACATTCTTGATCCCTTTCAGTCTGGATTATGCCCTCAACACTCCACAGAACTGCTCTCCTAAAACTCACAAACAATCTGCTAATAGCTAAATCCAATGGACACTATTTTGTACTACTACTACTCTTAGGCCCAGTACACACGGCCGAGATTCTCGGCAGAAACCAGTGAGAAGCTCGCTGGGATCCTCATTCTGCCGAGAACCTCGGCCGTGTGTACGGTTTCGGCGAGCATCCCGTGGGGAAAGCCGTCGAGCCAAAATAGGGAGCAGGTTCTCTATTTGCTCGATGGCCCATCGAGAACCATGGCTCGACGCCTTTCCCGACGGCTTGGTCAACGATTTTGACGGCCGAGCGAGAACCTCGACGGGCGGAACGATGTGTTTGGCCCGTCGAGGTTTGACACAGTGGACCACCCCCTCCTCCTCAAAAAACTCCATGCCTTTGGTCTCCGTGACTGTACTTTTCGCTGGTCCTCATTCTATTTATCCAACCGCACCTTCAGTGTCACTCACAACTCTTCTTCCTCCTCTCCTCTCCTCCTTTCTCTGTCCCCCAAGGTTCTGTTCTTGGACCTCATTTATTCTCCATCTACACCTCCCATGGCTTCCAATACCATCTCTATGCTGATGACACCCAAATCACACCACTTCCTTAAACCTAATCTATCCTCCCCCACATGCTTCTTTTCCTGACTTCTCTATCAAGATCAATAGCGCTACTATGAGCCCGTCCACACATGCCAAGGTTCTAGGTGTAACCCTGGACTCTGAACTATCCTTTTTTTTTTTCTAGTGCGTGTGTGAACTCGAGAGAGAGGAGCCGGACTGCAGAAGTTGGGAGTAGGCAGACCCTCCCCCCAGAGGCAATCTGCCATCCTTCTCCATGCCCCCGGTGGCAATGGCAGGTGTGAGGGGGTCTCCCACTCACCCCGCCCTACCTGCTCCACTTGGGAGCCCAACTGAGGCCCAACGGGACCCCAACGGGGCAGAGGGACTCCCCCTATGAGGGAGTGAGGGGGTCTAGCCCACCCAGCCAGCCCCGTAGGTCGTTCGCCTCTCTTTTTTAGGAGACCGCAAGGCCAAACCAATTTCGTGTGTGTGCAAGTGTGGTGGTTTTTGTGTGTGGGGGGGGGGGGGGGCGTACTAAGCACCTTGCATAGCACACCCACCAGGAGCCGGGCTGAGACCACCAAACTTAATTCACATGTAGCCGAGACCGGGATCCGAACCCTTGGCTGCAGAGGTGAACGGCTTGTCAGCGCAGTGCCAATCACGTTGAGCCACCACAGCTCCTCTGAACTATCCCCAACGTCCAAACACTTTCCAAATCTTGCCGTCTCAATCTCTGCAACATCTCCAAAATACGCCCCTTTCTAACCAATGACACCACAAAGCTCCTAGTTCACTCCCTGGTCATCTCCCGCCTCGACTACTGCAACTGCCTTATTACCTTTACTTGGCTATCCCCCCTTCAGCCCATCATGAATGCTGCTGCCAGGCTCATCCACTTTACCAACAGCTCAGTGTCTGCTACCTCTCTCTGTCAATCCCTCAACTGGATTCTACTCACCCAACTAATGCAATTCAAAATTCTAACAACTTACAAAGCCATCCACAACTCGGGCCCCTAGCAAAATCACTAACCTAGTCTCAAAATACCAATCTACTCTAGTTCCCTCGTCACCTTAAAGACTTTTCCTGAGCCTCTCCTATCCTATGGAACTCCCTACCCCAATCTTTCCGACTATCTTCTACTCTGCTTGCTTTTAGACGATCCCTGCAAAGACTTCTCCTCAGAGAAGCTTATCTGGCATCCCAACTAACAACTGTACTTTGAATTTCTCCATCAGATCATCCCCCGCAGTTATTACCGTTTGTATCACTTGACCCTCTCTCCTAGATTGTAAGCTCTAACAAGCAGGGCCCTCTGATTCCTCCTGTATTGAATTGTATTGTAACTGTACTGTCTACCCTCATTTTGTAAAGCGCCGTGCACTGTTGACCATATACTGTATAAATCCTGTATAATAATAATACCAGACAAGCCCGGGCAACTTGTCAGTACTCTCAAGAGTTTCAGATTATATTGACTAACTATCCTGGCCGATATCACTATGTAATCATGCCCGGGCTAGTGGGTGCCAACAATCCCTCTCTCCTGCCTATATCTTACTTTAATACTTTCCCTCTCTCCTTTTTCATTTTGGATCTTTACTCTCTGTTTTATTTCTTCCTTCTAACTTTGTTCTAGTATCATAGTGCTAATAGAGGCATACTTTTGTATCGTGTCTGGCAGTAAAAAATATAATATTATACTCTATATGCAAAAAAAAAAATGGACACAATGCCTCTCCATCATTGTACTATTATTATGAACATTCAGAAGAAGACTTCTACGCTATTGTACTTGTAGCACTACCCCCAAAGGAGCTGCTGGTTTGATTTGGGTGGCACGTTACCTCTGTATCTCTGCCGTCTAGGGTACTGGATGAAAACCAATGTCCACACGACAGCCACGACTGGCTTTTATTACCCAACGGGGTAAAATAGAGAAATTTAGTGGAAGGTGAAGGGATAGCAAAATGAAAGAGAGCTAATTCAGGTGTAACTGGATACGGAAACAGTCCTGCTTCCAACGACAACTTTTACTTCGCCACCCTAGCCAGGGTAGGTATAGTGCACCTGGACAGGCCTCTCTCACCAGCCTGGCAGCCAGAATGTCACTCGAACAAACCGGATTAGGCCTCTGCCACAGACCCTCCTGAAGATTGGAGACAGTTGTGGTCCAAAATCCTTCTTGACTGGATTCAGCACCGGGTTCTCCTTCAAGTAGCTTCAGTTAAATCAGCAACTGATAGGCGATCTACATCCAGCCTCTCAGAATCAAAGTGTCCTCCGATGAATGGACAGGCCTCTCCTGAAACACCAGCCTCCTGCTCGGTATATCCCGGACAGGTTTCTTATCAGTCGGCTACCTACAATTGGACAGACAGCCCAGGAACATCTGGCAAGTTAGGGACCCAGTCGACTCACTGTATCCACCAGATAGATGAATGTGCTCCAGACCAACGTGGTTCCGGAGCCAGGAACACTGCGACACACACACACGCGCACACCCCGGCCAGGAGGGCCATACACGGGGGGTGGCGGGACGACTGCCCAGCTCAAGGGCGGAAACACAGCGACCCCGAACCAATGGCATCTGCCCTTTTAAATACCCTCTCCCAGCATGCACAGTGTGCTGATTGGCTGCCGGGAAGAGCTATCCAACTGCACTTGACCCTACTGCCGCCACCTGTCGGTCTGGGGTGGGAACATAACCCCAGGCAATGACAGTATGCACAAACAGCACAACCAAATTTGGAGCAGAGGCCCTAAATTTAACCAAATAAACAGGTTCAGAGCCAACTACCTCTCTGAACTCCCTCTAAATTTACAATAGCACCGGCTCTGAAAATAGCCCGGCGCTACATACTTGTTTGATACATTTTTCTATATGTCTTTATGTGTGCTCCAACTAAAGTCATATTTCTTCCCTTTTTTTATGGGTGTTTGTTCAAACCTTTGCCAAATAACTGTAACGTGTTTAATCATGTTAAACATACATAACGTTTTTTTTTTTTAAATTACAGAACCAAAAACAATAAGATGTATCATAAATAAATATAATAATATGCAGCACTACCATAAATTTCCTTTCTAGTTTTACCTTATTCACTAAACTAATTAACCACTTAAGGACCGCCTACTGCACATTTACGTCGGCAGAATGGCACGGCTGGGCACATCAACGTATATATACGTTGATTTTAGTACCCAGCCGTGGGTCACGGCCGCGCTCCCGCGGGCACGCGCCCGCGACCCGGTCCGAAGCTCCAGGACCGGGACCGCGGGATTCGCGGACCCGATCGCCGCTGGAGTGCGGCGATCCGTCCCTGGAGCGGAAGAACGGGGAGAGCCGTGTGTACACACGGCTTCCCCGTGCTTCTCTGTGGCCGTAGCATCGACCGCGTCATCCCTGTAATAGGGGGACGCGATCGATGACGTCACACCTACAGCCACACCCCCCTACAGTTGTAAACACACACACATTAGGTCACACATCCCCTACAGCGCCACCTGTGGTTAACTCCCAAACTGCAACTGTCATTTCCACAGTAAACAATGCAATTTAAATGCATTTTTTGCTGTGAAAATGACAATTGTCCCAAAAATGTGTCAAAATTGTCCGAAGTGTCCGCCATATTGTCGCAGTCACGAAAAAAATTGCTGATCGCCGCTAGTAGTAAAAAAAAAATAATTAATAAAAATGCAATAAAACTATCCCTTATTTTGTAAACGCTATAAATTTTGCGAAAACCAACCGATAAACGCTTATTGCGATTTTTTTTACCAAAAATACGTAGAAGAATACGTATCGGCCTAAACTGAGGAAAATTTTTTTTTTTTATATATTTTTGGGGGATATTTATTATAGCAAAAAGTAAAAAATTTGTTAAAATTGTCGCTCTATTTTTGTTTATAGCGCAAAAAATAAAAACCGCAGAGGTGATCAAATACCACCAAAAGAAAGCTCTATTTGTGGGGAAAAAAGGACGCCAATTTTGTTTGGGAGCCACGTCGCACGACCGCGCAATTGTCAGTTAAAACGACGCAGTGCCGAATCGCAAAAAGGGGCAAGGTCCTTTACCTACATTTTGGTCCGGGTCTTAAGTGGTTAAATGCTGTTTTTGTAAAGCAAACATTAAGTTTTCCAAAGTGAACAGTCTATGCTCCTTTGATAAATTAAAGGGTTTGTAAAGAATTTTTTTATTTTTTATTTTAAATAACAAACATGCTATACTTACCTCCACTGTGCAGCTTATTTTGCACAGAGTGGCCCCAATCCACGTGTTCTGGGATCCCTCTGCGGCTGTCTCTGGTCCTCCCCGCAAGAACTCCACACATTCATGCAAGCTCCCTCGCATTGTGTGGAGTCCTTGCGGGCGCTCTCCCGTGATACAGCGAGGGCCATAGCCTCTCACTGTATCACTCGGCCAACACGTCATTGCATGTGTTTGAAAGCAGCACCAGCCAATGGCTGCGCTGCTTTCAAACCATCCGCTCTAGCCAATCAACGGCAAGGCTGAGCGGCGAAGAGGATGTTGAGGCCGAGCGCGGGACTTTTGAGGCATCAGGTAAGTATAACAAGGGGTGGGGGGGGGGGGGGGGTTGGTATAGACAGAAGTTTTTTCATCTTAATGCAAAGAATGCATTAGTGTGAAAAAACTTTTACCTTTACAACCCCTTTAACCCCAATGAATAGGTATAATATATTGTCAAAAGTATCGGGACACCTGCCTTTACACGAACATGAGCTTTAATGGCATCCCAGTCTTAGTCTGTAGGGTTCAATATTGAGTTGGCCCATCCTTTGCAGCTATAACAGCTTCAACTCTTCTAAAAATGCTGTCCATAAGGTTTAGGAGTGTGTCTATGTAAATGTTTGACCATTCTTCCAGAAGTGCATTTGTGAGAGCAGGCACTAATGTTGGACGAGAAGGCCTAGCTCGCAGTCTACACTCTAATTTATCCCAAAGGTGTTCTATTGGGTTGGGGTCAAGTTCCTCCACCCCAAACTCACTCATCCCTGTCTTTATGGACCTTGTTTTGTGCACTGGTGCGCAGTCATGTTGGAACTGGAAGGAGACATCCCCAAACTGTTCTCACTAATTTTGGGGCATGAAATTGTCCAAAATGTCTTGGTATGATGACACCTTAAAGAGTAAGTAAAGTCTTATTTTTTAATTGTACCTACAGGTAGGCTGCACGTGTTAGTGCGACATGGAGACCACACATTGCCACTCTGCTCCCCCCGGGTCCGGATCTACGCTCGGTTATCAAGCCCACAAGCTATCCAGTCACCTGAGCCATACGAGTATCTGGGACTCGTTTGAGGAACCTGAGTCACTGCTTCAGTTGTCGGCCGTTAATAATTATTTTTATAAACCGTGCCTTAGCCCTAAGCTTTTTATCTACATATACTATGGTGTTTTAAACAGCCTCTCTTATGCCTACGTGGCTAGTTAGGTAACAGCACTGTATATGCCATACACTGACTTCATTGGTTTGTTCCTTACATCCCTTTGGAGACCTATTGTACCTACCGTTATGCTCCTGATGAAGTGCCCTGAACGCGAAACATGTTGAGTTAAAACGAGTAAAGGCAACATTCATCTCTTCGCATATTTAATCCGTTTTTTAGGATCTTAAGTTTCTGTATACCCCCTGGTGCTGTATGGTCTTATTTATATGTGCATCAGTAGAAGCTTTTATGTATAATTTCCTTATTTCTGTCTTGTGACAATATGCTGCTATTTTACTGTTTTGTTCACAAAGTTTTGTATATCATACAAGTTTTTCGTACATCTTTTTTATAAATAAATTCATCTATAGATTTTCTACTATATTTATTTGTACCGTTTAAAGTCCATTCTATTAGTCCAATTCTATTTCCAGTCACGTACCTACAGGTAAGCCTATAATAAGGCTTACCTGAAGTTACTGTGAATATCTCCGAAACTTGAGATAGTCAGAAAGCATGCAGCTGATGACGTAATCGGCGTATGCGCTCTGAAGGTCCAGCTTACTGTGCCGGACCTTCTGAGCTTGTGCCGTAAAACTGCCCAAACTCTGAAAAACAACCCCACACCATAGTCCTCCCTTTCCAAATGATTTTGACCAGTGCAAAAAGCAAGATCCATAAAGACATGGATGAGTGAGTTTGGGGTGGAGGAACTTCACTGAGTCCTGACCTCAACCCGATAGAACACCTTTGAATGAATGAGAGCAGAGACTGTGAGCCAGGTCTTCTCGTCCAAGAATGGTCAAACATTCCCATAGACACATTCCTAAACCTTGCGGACAGCCTTTCCAGGAGAGTTGACGCTGTTGTATCTGCAAAGGGTGGGCCAACTCAATTTTGAACCCTACGGACTAAGACTGGGATGTCATTAAAATTCATGTGCGTGTAAATGCAGGTGTCCCAATACTTTTGACAATATAGTATAGAATTGCATTCAGCATTACCTAGAGTGAGATTTTTCAGAAGCTAGCCAGTTGTTCTCTGCTACATATTTTCAAAGCCATAGACATGGGATATATGAATAGAAATCTGATAACAGTAGCACATGTACATTTTTTTAGGAAACAGAAAAAGAAGATCATTAGCAGCAGCAAAATAAACTGCCTGTACATCTCTCATTTTTTTAGACATAGCACAGGCTATTAAAATTGGAATGCTGTTTTAACATTTATTCCTAAG
Organism: Rana kukunoris; assembly: GCA_029574335.1. Taxonomy (NCBI): domain Eukaryota; kingdom Metazoa; phylum Chordata; class Amphibia; order Anura; family Ranidae; genus Rana; species Rana kukunoris. Next base: position 660,554,377 of record CM056049.1, read on the forward strand.
TAGCATTGGCCACTAGGTGGCACTAAAGCACCACTGCAAGAGGTTTTACACAATCCTTTGTCCTTGCTTTGCTTCCAATCTTTTTTAGAACCGATATATTGTTTTGTATTTTAAAGCTGAAATAATAAAGGAAAAATCCTGCTTTTTAAAGAAAAAAAAAAAAAGAATCAATAGTCGCTTAATACATAAAATACGTTTTTTGTTGCTTAATTTTAAAATGAATGTACAAAATAAGTAAACACGTGTCCGTCTATTTCTGTCCTAACATCCCATCACTTTTTAGTAGTATAAATGTTCAAATGTTTCATTAAAACTAGGTATTCACAGAGCTTGTTGGGTTACAGACAGATGTCTATGTATGGGTTGTCAATAGATCTTCAGGATCTACATGAGATCCAGAGAAATTCTAAAAATATGATGCTCAGTGAAGTGTTCCTGACCACTGTGTACTTTTAAAGTTTATTTTTCTGAACAGCTATTGCTTGGATCTATATATATCCCCAGTTCTTTAGAGCACCTTTACTGTGAAATATACATTTCTTATCGCCTGTTACTTTGTTATTTCTCTGTAAGCTGTATGTCAGTCTATCCAGTGACCTGTCCATAATGCAGCGCTGTCATGTATGGTAATGCTGGCCACCTAACTCTCTTCACTCTCAGATAAGCACAAAATAAATAATCAGGTAGCTGCTCTGCATTAAGGCAGGGGAGGGGGGTGTTAAGTGTCAGCAGGTGACAAACACGTTTTTGGACCTCCAGGTCTTTTACTGATGCAGCATAAATCTAACAAAAATTCAGCACTTAGCTAAAGTGCTCTCTGACCCAGCTACTGTGTGTGTATCAAATATATAGGGCCAGATTCAGGTAGATTGGAGCATCTTTAATCTGGAGTAACGTTTCTCATTTACGTTACTCTGCCAAAATTTTAGGAGCAAGTGCTGTTATTCATGAAGCACTTGCTCCGAAAGTTGCGGCAGCGTATCGAAAATGAGCCGGCGTTATTCAAATTGGGCGGGTATGGGGCGTGTATTATTTAAACTAGGCGCGATCCCGCGGCGAACGAACTGCGCATGCGTCGACTGTCAATGCATCCCAGTGCGCATGCTCCAAATTCTGTCAGTGAACGTCAATGACGTCAAATCCCCATTCTTGGCCTTTTTACGCAAGCAACGCAAATTTTTTTTTTTCGACGCGATGACGACGGCTATACTTAACATAGGATACTCCACTAGGGGGCTGCTTTATCTTTACGCCGCGTATCGCTTACGGAAACGTCGGAAAGTCACTGCGTCGCGCCCGAATACGATCGTGAATTGCCGATTCCCGATGATTAACATATTTTCGGCGTTAATCAGCAGGAACGCCCCCAGCGCCATTTTTAAAATTGCAGTTGCAATGCAATGGCGAAATTCAATTACGCCGCTCGCATCGGAACTCCAACCCGACGTTTCTTGTTTTCTGGTTACAGAAAACAAAAACGCTGGCTTAAAGTGACAGTTAGGCTGGAGTATCACTGATACTCCAGCCTAACTCTACCTGAATCTGGCCCAAATGCTAAAGAAAAAACAGCGCAAATCAAAAATACAAAAATAGAACATTAGTTAATAAAAAATCACAACTACAATTCATTAACATATTGCCCCAATCCCTATATCCACAAAGAACAATATCCCTTGGTACAAGTGTCAGTAGAAGTTACATTGTTATATACATGGGGGAGATTTACTAAACCTGGTGCACTCAGAGGGCCAGATTCTCGTAGATATTCGTTTTTTGTGCGTAGCGTCGCGTTTCCCCTAACGCTACGCCTCCTCACTATTTACGGGCAAGTGCTGTATTCTCAAAGCACTTGCTCCGTAATTTGCGGCGGCGTAGCGTAAAGGGGACAGCGTAAGGGCGCGTAATTCAAATAGGGAAGGAGGGGGGCGTGCTGTATTTAAATTAAGCGGGCATGCGCCGGCCATAAAAGAAGCCCACTGCGCATGCTCCATAGTACGACTCAAATACATTGGTTTTGACGTGAACGTAATTAACGTACAGCACTATTCGCGACGAGTTACGTAAACGACGTAAACAGCGGAAAAACCCGACGCTGTCCCGACGTCCATACTTAACATGGCTTACGCCGGACCTACGCAAGGTAACCCCTCATATAGCAGGGGTAACCTTACGCTTACGAAAACTACGACGACGGCGCGCAAAAACGTTCAGGAATCAGCGTATCACGCTTATTTGCATATTCAACGCAGAAATCGACGGGAACGCCACCTAGCGGCCAGTGTAACATTGCAACTTAGATCCGACAGTGTAAGTGACTTACGCAAGTCGGATCTACGCCAAATCTATGCGTAACTGATTCTAAGAATCAGTCGCATAGATGCACAGCCCCGTAAACAGAGATACGACGGCGTATCAGGAGATACGCTGTCGTATCTCCTTTCAGAATCTGGCCCAGAATCTGGTGCAACTGTACATGGGAGCCAATCAGCTTCTAACTTCAGCTTGTCCAATTATGGTTTGGCAATAGAACCTAGAAGCTGATTGGTTTCAATGCAAAGTTGCACCAGATTTCAGGTTTAGTAAATAACCACCATAGTCTGGTTGAAAAAAAAAAAAAAAAACACAAGTCCATTCTCTTCAACCAAAAAAAGGGGGGAAAAATCATAAATCCCATGCACATAATTCTATACCCACAGTAGATCCAGGGGAAGGCAAAAAAACTCAAAACCTTAGAAAAGCATGATCCAATTTTCTCCAGCAGGGGAAAAATTCCTTCCTGATCCCCGAGAGATTTTCCCTGGATCAACTTTGCCTACAAATGTTAGTACCCAGTTATATTATGTACATTTAGGAACGTATCCAGGCCTTTCTTAAAGCAATCTACTGAGCTGGCCAGAACCACCTCTGGAGGGAGTCTATTCCACATTTTTACAGCTCTTACTGTAAAGAAACCTCTCTGTATTCCTCTAGATGTAAAGAGTGCCCCTTGTCCTCAGTGATGACCTGAAAGTGAATAACTCAAGTTCACTATATGGACCACCTATGTATTTATACATGTTAATAATACCCCCCCCCTTATTCTCCTCTTCTGAAGAGTGAATAAATTCAGTTCCTCTAATCTTTCCTCATAGCTGAACTCCTCCATGCCTCTTATTAGTTTGGTTGCCCTTCTCTGCACTTTCTCCAGTTCCCTGATACCCTTTTTGAGAACTGGAGCTCAAAACTGAACTGCATATTCCAGATGAGGTCTTACTAATGGTTTGTACAGGGGAACAATTATACCTCTCTCTCTCTCTAGAGTCCATACCTCTCTTAATACAAGAAATAACTTTACTCGCTTTGGAAACCACAGCTTGGCATTGCATGCCATTATTGAGCTTATTGCATATTCTTAGCCCCCAAGTGCAAAACTTTATATTTATCATCATTGAATCTCATTTTCCACTTAGTTGTGGTGATCAGGGACACTGAGGAAAGCTGAAACTGCAGTCTGTGAATGTACATGCACTGTTACAGACTGCTGTACACTCACAGGTTGTAGCCACACTTCTCTCTGCTCTCTCAACTGATCTGTATGAGAGCAGAGAGAACAGATGTTTACTTTCGGTTTCCATTGAGTATTATGTGATTGCGGTGATTGGACACCGCAATCACATGGTACAAGACCAGTCACAGTGGTAATATGATCCTCTGTGTTCGGGACACACACCCTCCCAAGCTGAATCATGAATGAACTGTGATTAATCACAATTTTTTTGGAAAGCTAAATTAAATTTTACTTGCCACACCCTGGTCTGATTACTGCCAGACCTGTTGAATCAAGAAATCACATAAATAGAAGCTGTCTGACAAATTGAAGCATGCTAACAGATCACAAAAAGGCACACATCATGCCACAATCTAAAAAAAAATAATTAAGAACAGATTAGAAACAAAGTAATATACTGTACATGTTTCGGTCTAGGAAGGGTTTCAAAGCCATTTTAAAGGTTTTCGTGGCCGCTGCGAGCACTTGTTTTGAGAGACGTTCCTGAACGTCCACTCAGAATGAGAAAAGGACCACCTGGCCGTTTATGTGCAGTGGCCAAGTGGGACGTGGTTAAAAAACAAATTCTGAACAAAACTAATTGCACATGTCTACAAAAATTACCAAATGACCAAAGCAATTCAGTGCTGCAAAACATTGATAATTTTCTACCCTGACCAATTGACTCAGTTCAGTCAAATCCAATCAGAAGGGTAGTTATGGCTATTTGATTGTTTGTCAATTTGATAATTTGAATGATTTTCACATTGATTGGATAGTTAGGCTGCATTCACACCTGAGCGTAGGCGGTATGCGGCGTATTGCAGCGACATGGATTCAGCGTTTTGTCCCCGCGATTTGCGGCGACAAGTCGCTCCTTGTTTTTCACTGGAGGGGTGATTTTATCATTGTCGGGTATGCCCGAACGCCCAAGACGCCTGAAAAAAAGGGTCCGGGACCTGTTTCAAGCTTCAGGCGTTTCAACGTTCGGCGTAGAGATGTGAACCATCTCCATAGCCGACAATGTAAATTCGCCCCTCCAGCGTATTTCAGGCTGCTACAGCGTCGGGCGTAGGGTGACAAAACGCCTAGGTGTGAATGCAGCCTAAGTTCAACATGTATATGGCCACCATGAGGGGTCTATGTATGAAAAATGTACCAAAAAAATTATCTTGCTGACCATAGATACCAATCTGTCCTCCATTCCAGAAATGAGAGTAGGACACTATTTTTCTGCAATGGCCAACAACAAAGTATCTTGTTATTACACTTACCATACATAAGCCCTTTAATATAGAGATACAAAAAACTGAATGACCATGTCTGACATTAGGTGTATAGAGACTTTCCATTCTTGCATAATGCATATCCTGCCTGTGCTGCGATGTTATTATTACATGAACTGGTAACTGGAGACTTCACATTTGTGTCTGTCTTACTAAATCTGCAGGCATCCAGGTAAATCCAACAGCAGAACTGAGGGCATAGGGAATATGGGGCTGGTTTACATTCTGTACATTAAGTGAAATCTCTTTCTCTGAAGGCTGTAGAATGGCATACTAAAGGAGCTGTATATGTAAAACATTACACATAATAGCATGCTCGGCTTTTGATTTATCTGTTATAATCATAAAATATGGCAGCATGAATGCCAAGTAAGGGGTTCTGTTGGACAAATAAACATACTTCAATAAACATGGTGCATCTCTGCTTCAAGCTGAAGTTCAGATATGCCAATTAATATGTAGTTACTTGGACCTATGTAAGTATGCATGTTCCATACCAGTGGGATCCCTATAAAGGCTGGAAATCACTGTAGACAACATTATTATTATGTAGCGCCTGGGTACTTTACGGTATCGGTGCTAGTTAAATTTAGAGGGAGATTAGAGTGTAGTTAAACTCTGATCCAAATCGTTATGTACAAAACAGGGTCTCTGTCTCAGCTTGGCTGTGCTGTGGGCTCATTCTGTTGCGCTGGGTTCTTCTTCCAGTCGAGGTTTGCGTGCTCTTTCCCAGCAGCCAATCAGGAGGGTTTGGCCTTGCTGTGCATGCTGGGGAGGGGTATTTATGAGGCAGATGCTATTGGTTCTGGGTCTTCTTCTTCGAGTGTGGCACCCACCTTTAGGGTAACCACATCACGGTGCCCCGGCTTTATGGCCTACCTGGCTGGAGTGTACGTGCCACGCGGTGTTCCTGGTTCCGGGACCATGTTGGCCCGGAGCATCTGAACAGCGACAGGGGACCCAGTGAGCGACTGGGTTCCCACCTTTGAGGATCCCAAGCTGTATTGCTGTTCGTGGGGAGTCCGTCTGAGGAGCGCTATTGAGAGTCTGGCGATCCAAAAAGGCCTCGACAAACCAACGGGGATCAAGGTAGCCGGACACTGAAGGATTGATCACCTGTCAGTCGGTACCTGGGCGACAAGTTGAAGGCAATCCAGGCGTAATTCATCTAAGGAGGATTATCTCCGTAACTACAAATCAGAGAGGGCCTGTGGCAGAGGTGTCTCCCTGACGTTCACCAAGGAGGGTCTGTGGCAGAGACTTTATCGTACAAATGTTCGAGTGATACTCCGGCTGCCAGGTCAGTGAGAGAGGCCTTCCTGGGTATGCTAAACCCACTCACATAGAAGCGGCACAGAAAGTGTTACGCTTGGGAGCAGGACTGTTTCCCTATCATCACACCTGAATCTGCAGTTTTCCTTTCTTCTTCAATTTTACTTTCCTCACCACAAGTTTGTTTTTACCTGGCTGGGTAATAAAGAGCACAGCAAAGAGCACCTGTTGTGGACATTCCTTTACTTCTACCAAATGCAATACGCATCATTCACCCCTAGGAATTCGGGGGAGCCATGAGGTAAATGTGCCACCCGAAACAACCAGCAGCTTCTCCGGGGGTAATGCTACAATTAGAATGATCTTCACTATCTTCTGTGTCCCCGGCTGCCCTGCTCTATTGTAAACAGAGTTATACAGTGGTGAAAATAATTATTTGATTCCCTGTAGATTTTGTAAGTTAGCCCACTTACAAAGAAATTAAGGGTCTATAATTTTATTGGTTTTCTTTTCCAAAGGATAACATAACAGTAAGGTTCGGTTCACACTGCTGCGCTGTGAATTTGTTCAGTTTTTTTGTCCTGTGGGAGGTGCGAATTTACCGCAAATTTACAGTGATTTTACTACTAGTTTCAGGAGTTGGACATAGCTGCGATTGAGTGTAAGGGATGGGGCCATTCTCAACTGACCTAGAAATAAGTAAACCAAAGTGCAATTGGGTACACTAAGCAACAGGATGCTAACAGCTAGAAGAAACTTTATGTCTAACCACATCCCACCCGGCCACTGTATATATATGGCCGGGTGGGCTCTCTCTCCTTCTACGCGGACATTCAGGAATGTCCCTCAGAAGGAGGGAGATCGCGTGTGCGTGACCGCGCATGCGTGCCCGCACAGTGGAGCGATCCAAATGCGCTTGTGTCATCTAAACAATCAACTGCGCACATCTGTACATGATCATCTGCGTACATAAGTCCGTGTTCACACTAACCAATTATTATACACTTAACAGGATTTTTTTTCACCAAAGACATGTAGAAGAATACATTTTGGCTTAAATGTATGAAATAATTAGGTTTTATTGGATTTCTTTTCAAATAGAAAGAATAAAATATATATTTTTTCCAAATTTCTGCTTTTTTCGCTAAGAAATTCAAACAGAGTTGTGAATAAATACCACCAAAAGAAAGCTCTATTTGTGCGAACAAAATGCAAAAAATTTCATTTGGGTACTGTGTAGCATGATCGCACAATTTTCCTTGAAAGAGCGAGAATGCTAAAAGATGAAAATCGGCCTGGAAAGGAAGGGGGTGAAAGTGCCCAGCATTGAGGTGGTGTTATACTGAATAATAATATATGTACTTTCAGTATGGGCACCAGGCTAAAGTTAGTTGGAATGGGAGAGTTACTTTGCTCCCATTCGTGATTTATCTAAATTGGGACTTCTGTCATTTTAGAAAAGTCTCCTGGGCCAGTCTGCATTCTAGAGATGTGGTATCATCTCTGGCCAGCAGTTGATGCCAGTGGGGTTTCTGGTAGAGCAAGTTTTCCCTAGCAGCCAATTGGAGGAGTTCCTCCCTCGCAGGGCATGCTGGGGAGGAGTATATCTGTGACAGGTGTCATGTGTTCTAAAATCTTTGCGGGGTCCCGGTGCGGGGTGCGGCATTCACCTTCAGGGTGCGCGCACCTATGGGCCCCACCGGCGTAGCCCTCCTGGCCAAGCTTACAGGCCTCATCGAGCCTCAACTGGAGTTGAGAGAGGACCCTAGTGACGCACTGGGTTCCAGGTTCGATTGAAACGGATCTCAGGCTGAGTGCCGCATTAATCGTGGATCTGGTGACCGGGATGTTACAGGTACGCATTACTGTCTTCCGGTGACAGTGCCGATCCTGACCTCCATGGGGCCCTAAGCAAAATGACATGGCACATTAAAAATGAGAAGCGGGGGGGCGCTGACGACAGTGACATGTCACATTAAAGAAAGTTGAGAAGCAGGGGGAGCGGGTGTTCTGCTGTCGGAAATGACATCTTTCATTAAATTAAGAAGCGGGGGGTGCTGACTTCTTACTTCTTACCTCTTCTCCCATGCAGCCAGCGAGTTGAGAAGCGGGGTGAGGGGGCGAAAATGACTTCTCACCAGACGGGGCCTCTAGTAATTTGGGGAGCCCTTCGCAGCTTTACGGGGCCCTAAGCGGCTTGCATAGTGAGCCTATATGGCGGATCGGCCCTGCCCGGTGACCTGGGCTGGAGTTCATTGGAAGGATTCGCCCCTATTCATTCATTTGACAGAAGCGACGACGAGCTTACAAATCGGTACTACTAAGGGCTGGCTTGCCCGTCCACATCCAGGCCTGACACCGCAAGTTCACCTCTCTCCTCTCATCAACCTTTCTCTCCTAACTGAAGTTGATGTTGGCTGTGTTGGCCTGGAAATAAAGCATTGGAAAACTTTTATTGATTGTCTGGACCTCCGCTCACTACTTTGTTCCTGCATCACACCCCTTGACAACGATAGGGTAACTTAATTTGCAGATCCCAACAATCAACCAGCGGCTCCTTCTGGGGTAGCGCTACATATAGAAGAGCAAACTTTGGTAAAAAAAGCAACATCCGAAAGCGAAATGCAAGAAAAGGGTACAGGGCCAGCTAACACCAGGTCCTACCTAAATACAAGACGTTAAATGCTTCAACATGGGAGACACAACAAGGTTAATATGATTTTTTTTAATTATTATTATTAATACAGATTTAAAAATTCATTGATAAAGCAAGGGCTTATCAGCCTTAACACCATCCAGTAAATACTGTTGCATATGGAACATATTGTTAAGGCTGATAAGCCCTTGTATTATCAATACATTTTATTTTTATAATTTTTATATAAACCTTGTTGTGTCTCCCATTTTGAAGCCTTTAAGTCTGGTATTTAGGTAGGACCTGGTGTCAGTCCTATACCCTTTACCCTTTTCTTACTGAATAATAATAATAATAATAATTTGGATTGTACAGTGGTACCATTAATAATAACTGCAATTATTGGAAGACAGCAGGAGCCATTCTTGGTCACAAGTAGAATATATGAACAAGTTTTGTTGGAATGAAGCTTAAGTCTATATGAGATTGTTATGCCATGACGAACAAGATCTTACATATTTCTTATTCAGGTCTTTTTCTGTATGCTTTGGATTCATTTTTTTCTTTCTTTCTGTGTCTCATTTATTTTTATATTGTGCTTTGAAAGCCTTTTCTTGTGATGTACAGGGAGTGCAGAATTATTAGGCAAGTTGTATTTTTGAGGATTAATTTTATTATTGAACAACAACCATGTTCTCAATGAACCCAAAAAACTAAATTAATATCAAAGCTGAATATTTTTGGAAGTAGTTTTTAGTTTGTTTTTAGTTTTAGCTATTTTAGGGGGATATCTGTGTGTGCAGGTGACTATTACTGTGCATAATTATTAGCCAACTTAACAAAAAACAAATATATACCCATTTCAATTATTTATTTTTACCAGTGAAACCAATATAACATCTCAACATTCACAAATATACATTTCTGACATTCAAAAACAAAACAAAAACACATCAGTGACCAATATAGCCACCTTTCTTTGCAAGCACACTCATGCAGCCTGCCATCCATGGATTCTGTCAGTGTTTTGATCTGTTCACCATCAACATTGCGTGCAGCAGCAACCACAGCCTCCCAGACAATGTTCAGAGAGGTGTACTGGTTTCCCTCCTTGTAAATCTCACATTTGATGATGGACCACAGGTTCTCAATGGGGTTCAGATCAGGTGAACAAGGAGGCCATGTCATTAGTTTTTCTTCTTTTATACCCTTTCTTGCCAGCCACGCTGTGGAGTACTTGGACTCGTGTGATGGAGCATTGTCCTGCATGAAAATCATGTTTTTCTTGAAGGATGCAGACTTCTTCCTGTACCACTGCTTGAAGAAGGGGTCTTCCAGAAACTGGCAGTAGGACTGGGAGTTGAGCTTCACTCCATCCTCAACCCGAAAAGGCCCCACAAGCTCATCTTTGATGATACCAGCCCAAACCAGTACTCCACCTCCACCTTGCTGGCGTCTGAGTCGGACTGGAGCTCTCTGCCCTTTACCAATCCAGCCACGGGCCCATTCCTTTGGCCCATCAAGACTCACTCTCATTTCATCAGTCCATAAAACCTTTGAGATATTTCTTGGCCCAGTCTTGACGTTTCAGCTTGCGTGTCTTGTTCAGTGGTGGTCGTCTTTCAGCCTTTCTTACCTTGGCCATGTCTCTGAGTATTGCACACCTTGTGCTTTTGGGCACTCCAGTGATGTTGCAGCTCTGAAATATGGCCAAACTGGTGGCAAGTGGCATCTTGGCAGCTGCACGCTTGACTTTTCTCAGTTCATGCAGGGCCGGATTAACAGAGGGGCTGATGGAGCTGCAGCTCCAGGCCCCTTTCTCAAGATAGGCCCATTTGCCCCAAAAAAAAAAAAAAAAAATTTTTTTAGATCGACTTCAGGGGTTGTAGCTCGATGACCAGAGGTCACAGAAACCCCACATTTGGGGGATAGTCAGTTGAAGACCTACCCCACAACCGGTCAAAATATGGGATGGCTATCATTTATGGTTCCGGAGATACGGACCTGCTTGCACAGCCTGTCAGAAGCTACATACAGGGCAGCCATTATAAATACAAGCTGACACACTGCAGCAGACTGAGAAAAAAAAAAATCATCATTTGTTTTTTGCTAGAAAATTACTCTATGGTGGTCTTTGCAACTTTTTATGTTGCACGGTATAGAGCTGCAGGATTCTGGCTAAAACGACAACTGCAATTTTTTTGCTTAGAAGATAGATCACGATTCTCTCACGATTCGTATGGCATAACATCGTCTTTCACATTAAAATGAAAAAAAAATGGGCTAACTTTACTGTTTTGTTTTTATGGTTTTTATTATTCATTGAAGTGGGCAAATGCAGTGTGACATAAAATATTGCAGCAATTGCCATTTTTGTCTCTGCTAAAATATATATAATGTTTGGCAGTTCCAAGTCATTTTCTAGCAAAAAATATTGCTTTTTAACTTAAACAAGTGTTGGACTTTAAGTGGTTACATTTCTTGCATTTACACACAGAAGTTTGTCCTAAAAAGTAAGTTGGTTACAATGTGTCATGTTGTTTACAAACTTGGCAGACAGTCGGATATTTTCTTTACACACAGAAGTTTATCCCTTTGATCTATGAAGAAAGCGTTAGTTACAATGTTTCCTGCTAAGAACTTGGCAGACTGTCCAGATATTTTCTTTTGACAGCTGAAAGTCTCTCCATTTGTTATATGAAAGAATCAGCAAACTCTGCATTGGAGATGTCAGGGGGGTTGAATCAAGATCACAATTTTAACGATTAATTGTGCAGCTCTAGTACGGTACTGTATTTGCGCAGCAATTTTTCAAACATGTTTTTTTTGGAAATAAACTGTTTCATACATTAAAAAACCACTAAAGTTAGCACGATTTTTTTTTTTTGGTATCCTAAGCGATGCTTTAAACATTTTTTAGGTTAGATGTTTAGAGTTACAGAGGAAGTGTAGTGCTAGAATTATTGCTCTCGCTCGAATGATCGCGACGTATGTAACCTGTGTGTATCTGGCTCTGATACTAGCCAGTGCCTACCCAGCTACTGGCTGGTATCTCTCCCCAGCCTGTCCCCACACACCCTGTCACCTGCTGACCTGTAGATGGGGGAATCACTCCTGTAGTGTTATTGTGTCCTGCCAGTGAGTACAATGATCAGTGTTGCTATCTATAACTGGCAGCACTGATTGTTTTTGGAAAAACAGGCTGGTTGTACTCAAGTCGATTAATAGATTGACTTGTGTAAAACCAGCTAGCCCATACATAGATCGACTATGGCTTGTCTCGGCATAATTGGTGTAATTTCAATTCATGTATGACCCGCTTAACCACTACGCAGTCCCTAAACATCCTTCCACTCCTATACATTGTGCTCACTGTCATACCCTCCACACTCCTCTCCTGTACATAGTGCCCACTGTCATACCCTCCACACTCCTCTCCTATATATAGTGCCCACTGTCATACTCTCCACACTCCTCTCCTGTACATAGTGACCACTGTCATACTCTCCACACTCCTCTCCTGTACATAGTGCCCACTATCATACCCTCCACACTCCTCTGCTGTACATACTGCCTGCTGTCATAGACTCCTCTTCTGTACATACTTCCCACTGTCGCACCCACCACACTCCTCTCCTATACATAGTGCCCACTATCATACCATCCCCATTCCTCTCTTGTACATACTGCCCACTGTCATACCCTCCACACTTCTCTCCTGTACATACTGCCCCATCATACCCTCCACACTTCTCTCTGGTACATACTACCCTCTGTCATACCCCCACACTCCTCCTGTACATACTTCCCACTGCCATACTCTTCACACTCCTCTCCTGTACAAACTGCCCACTGTCATACCCTTCACACTCCTCTCCTGTACATAGTACCTGCTGTCATACACTTCTCTCCTGTACATACTGCCCACTGTCATACCCTCCACATTCCTCTCCTGTACATACTGCCCACTGTCATACCCTCCACACTCCTCTCCTATACATAGTGCCCACTATCATACCATCCACACTCCTCTCCTATACATAGTGCCCACTGTCATACCCTCCACACTCCTCTCCTGTACATGGTGCCTGCTGTCATACACTTCTCTCCTGTACATGATGCCCACTGTCATACCCTCCACACTTCTCTCCTGTACATTGTGCCTTTTGCCATACCCTTTGCACTCTTCTCCTGTACATAGTGCCCAATGTTAGACCCTCCACATTCCTCTCACTCACCTGCACATACTTCCCACTTATATACCGTCCGTACTCCTCCCCTATGTCGCTTACCCACAAAAACAGTTCTTTAAAATGATACTGAATAGCCTCAATGTTACCAGCTCTAGAATGGACACACTTGTTAGTTCAACTAAAGGAAATCTCAGTTCTCATATTTGTTCTGTCCCATTATTAGAACTTATTTAATGTTGTGATAACTACGGTGATGTACAGAGGAACATCGGGGATCTCAGCTACTTTCCTGACATTACTACTTTTTAGAGGCCCTGGGGTAGGTTATGCCACAATGTACAAGTATGCACAGCATATTAGCACATTAGGGTACACTTACATTTTCAGACTGGGCCCTCCATTGCTGCGCTGTGATTCACACGCATTTATTTATTATTTATAAAAAAGGCCCCATCAAAATCCTCAGCACCAGGCCCATGATGTTCTTAATCTGGCCCTGAGTTCATGGGCAGTTATTTTGCTCCTTGGTTTTTCCAAACGCTTCTTGCGACCCTGTTGACTATTTTGAATGAAACGCTTGATTGTTCGATGATCACGCTTCAGAAGCTTTGCAATTTTAAAAGTGCTGCATCCCTCTGCAAGATATCTCACTATTTTTGACTTTTCTGAGCCTGTCAAGTCCTTCTTTTGACCCATTTTGCCAAAGGAAAGGAAGTTGCCCAATAATTATGCACACCTGATATAGGGTGTTGATGTCATTAGACCACACCCCTTCTCATTACAGAGATGCACATCACCTAATATGCTTAATTGGTAGTAGGCTTTCGAGCCTATACAGCTTGGAGTAAGACAACATGCATAAAGAGGATAATGTGCTCAAAATACTCATTTTCCTAATAATTCTGCACTCCCTGTACACGTTTACATGCTTATTTGATTTTTTTCTATATAATTTCTATTTTTTTTTGTTTTACCTTTTTAATACTACAATAAAATGTTGGTAAAAAAAAAAAGAATATATGAAGAAATTGTCAGGTAGCAATGTCCTTATATCTGGTGTCAGGTGGAAGAATAAACAATTCAAATTCAAAATGGCAATGTTTAATCTGTTTAGTAAATTTCAAAACATTTTGACATCCCTATTATTATCCAAATATGTCAAACCTAACGAGAGCCTGGCATAACCTTTTTTGTCCCGCTAACATGAAGCTACACTGGGCATTGGGCAAAAACCAACTGTTTGTGATGGATAAAAGACGTTGAACGGTAAAGATAAATACTATTGTTTGAAAAGCTCAAACTGGCAATCATACCCTGAAAGCCGTATTGGGGACAATTCACAAACAACAAACTAAAATTAGAAAGCGTGACAACCATGTGCTGGGTGTATAGCAAAGTGCTCTGAGAGAAAGAAAAAAAAATCATGTTGGTTGTGATTCATTGTAATGATAAAAAAACATAAAACTGAACAATGATTGTACCTCATGTCATTGGGATGATGTGGCATATGTTGCTTTTGTGGCCTGCCAACTGAACATGATTACAAGACAACTAAAGTGCACTCCAGTAGATATTATGAGTATAACAATTGGTTTGCAACTTTCAAATATGTATTAGTTTATTTCGCATTTTCATGAATTTATTTGATTAAGGGCCAGTTCACGGAGTGCAGAGACCTACGTTTTTCTGTAGAAGAAAAATATAGCTCCCCACAAGGGCACACAGAAATCAATTGTTTTATGTGCACTCTGTTCCCACTTCCACACTGTTGAGCGTGTTGTAAATCTACCAGTTTATCCAACCCTACCCCCCCTGATTAACCACTTAAAGACCGGAAGGATTTGCCCCCTTAATAACCAGGCCATTTTTTTACGACACTGCGTCCCTTTAACTGACAATTGCATTGTCGTGCGACGTTGTACCAAAACAAAATATATTTTCTTCTTTTCCCACAAATAGATCTTCCTTTTAGTGGTATTTGATCACCTCTGTGGTTTTTATTTTTTGCGCTATAAACAAAAAAAAGACCGACAATTTTGAAATAAAAAACAATATTTTTTACTAATAAACATCCTAAAAAAATTAAAATGTCTTCATCAGCTTAGGCCAATATGTATTCTTCTACATATTTTTGTGAAAAAAATCGCAAAAAGCGTACAGTGCAGAAAATAAGTATTTGAACACCCTGCTATTTTGCAAGTTCTCCCACTTGGAAATCATGGAGGGGTCTGAAATTGTCATCGTAGGTGCGTGTCCACTGTGAGAGACATAATCAAAAAAAATAATTCAGAAATCACAATGTATGATTTTTTTTAACTATTTATTTGTATGATACAGCTGCAAATAAGTATTTGAACACCTGAGAAAATCAATGTTAATATTTGGTACAGTAGCCTTTGTTTGCAATTACAGAGGTCAAACGTTTCTTGTAGTTTTTCACCAGGTTTGCACACACTGGAGGAGGGATTTTGGCCCACTCCTCCACACAGATCTTCTCTAGATCAGTCAGGTTTCTGGGCTGTCGCTAAGTAACACAGAGTTTGAGCTCCCTCCAAAGATTCTCTATTGGGTTTAGGTCTGGAGACTGGCTAGGCCACGCCAGAACCTTGATATGCTTCTTACAGAGCCACTCCTTGGTTATCCTGGCTGTGTGCTTCGGTTCATTGTCATGTTGGAAGACCCAGCCTCGACCCATCTTCAAAGCTCTAACTGAGGGAAGGAGGTTGTTGCCCAAAATATCGCAATACATGGCCCCGGTCATCCTCTCCTTAATACAGTGCAGTCGCCCTGTCCCATGTGCAGAAAAACACCCCAAAGCATGATGCTACCACCCCCATGCTTCACAGTAGGGATGGTGTTCTTGGGTTGGTACTCATCATTCTTCTTCCTCCAAACACGGTTAGTGGAATTATGACCAAAAAGTTATATTTTGGTCTCATCTGACCACATGACTTTCTCCCATGACTCCTTTGGATCATCCAAATTGTCATTGGCAAACTTAAGACGGGCCTTGACATGTGCTGGTTTAAGCAGGGGAACCTTCCGTGCCATGCATGATTTCAAACCATGACGTCTTAGTGTATTACCAACAGTAACCTTGGAAACGGTGGTCGCAGCTCTTTTCAGGTCATTGACCAGCTCCTCCCGTGTAGTCCGGGGCTGATTTCTCACCTTTCATAGGATCATTGAGACCCACGAGGTGAGATTTTGCATGGAGCCCCAGTCCGAGGGAGATTGACAGTCATGTTTAGCTTCTTACATTTTCTAATGATTGCTCCAACAGTGGACCTTATTTCACCAAGCTGCTTGGCAATTTCCCCGTAGCCCTTTCCAGCCTTGTGGAGGTGTACAATTTTGTCTCTAGTGTCTTTGGACAGCTCTTTGGTCTTGGCCATGTTAGTAGTTGGATTCTTACTGATTGTATGGGTTGGACAGGTGTCTTTATGCAGCTAATGACCTCAAACAGGTGCATCTAATTTAGGATAATAAATGGAGTGGAGGTGGACATTTTAAAGGCAGACTAACAGGTCTTTGAGGGTCAGAATTCTAGTTGATAGACAGGTGTTCAAATACTTTTTTGCAGCTGTATCATACAAATAAATAGTTAAAAAATCATAAATTGTGATTTCTGGAATTTTTTTTTGGATTATGTCTCTCACAGTGGACATGCACCTACGATGACAATTTCAGACCCCTCCATGATTTCCAAGTGGGAGAACTTGCAAAATAGCAGGGTGTTCAAATACTTATTTTCTGCACTGTATATTGATTCGTGTGCGCAAAAGTTACAGGGCCAGATTCAGATACACTTAATATTGCGCTGCGTAATCGAAATACCCTACGCTGCCGTATTTTACCAGGCTCTACACCGAATTCTGGTAGATTTTTGCCCGTACGCTACGGCGGCGTAGTCTATTTCTCGCCGCATATTCGAAATACGCGATTAGGGGGCGTGAAGCATTTAAATTAAGCACGTCCCCGCAGCGATCGAACTGCGCATGCTCCGTTCAGAAATTTCCCACCGTGCATTGCGCGAAATCACGTCGTTACGTCATTCGTTGTTTGAGTAGCGTCGTTTACGAACATTCCTATTCCCGGACGACTTACGTCAAAAATAATAAAAGACGTCGGAAAACGTAGAAATTCGACGTGGGAACGACGGCCATACTGGGCTGTCTAATATTAGAGCAGCAAAAAGCTGGTATAGTGTTATGCAAAAAAAAAAAGATGACTAAAGGTGCCGTAAGAGATTGCGAATGAAGATCGTAATTTCGGGGATCGCCGGCAAAAGCTCATTTGCATACCCCGACGCGGAAAACGACGGGAAGTCCACCCAGTGGCCGCAATTTTATTGCAGCGTAGATCCGAAGGTGTACGAACACGTAATCCAGTCGAATTGAAGCCTGCAGCCGTCTATTCATGGTTTGAGGTTTCTGACTAGCTAAAAAACGCGCGTAATTTGAAATTACTCCAGTCTAACACCAGTTAGACAGGCGTAATGGCTCTGTGAATCTGGCCCACAGTGTCTACAAAATAGGGGATAGATTTATGGCATTTTTATTATATATTTATTTTTTACTAGTAATAGCGGCAATCAGTGATTTTTAGCGGTACTGTGACATTGCGGTGGACAGATCGGACACTTTTGACACTTTTTTGAGACCATTGAGATTTATACAGCAACCAGAGCTAAAAATAGCCACTGATTACTGTAGAGTTGTCCCGATACCACTTTTTTAGGACCGAGTACAAGTACCGATACTTTTTTTCAAGTAGTCGCCGATACCGAATACCGATACTTTTTTTTTTTAAATGTGTCCACAAATGCAGCCGTGTCCACAAATGCAGCCATGTCCCCCCACAAATGCAGCCATGTCCCCACACAAATGCAGCCATGTCCCCACACAAATGCAGCCATGTCCCCACACATATGCAGCCATGTCCCCACACATATGCAGCCATGTCACCCACATATATGCAGCGATGTCACCTCCATATCCCCCATATATGCAGCCATGTCACCCCCATATATGCAGCTATGTCACCCCCAAATATGCAACCATGTCACCCCCATATATGCAGCCATGTCACCCCCATATATGCAGCTATGTCACCTCCATATCCCCCATATATGCAGCCATGTCACCCCCATATATGCAGCAATGTCACCCCCATATATGCAGCTATGTCACCCCCATATATGCAGCTATGTCACCCCCATAGCTGCATATATGGGGGTGACATGGCTGCATATATGGGGGTGACATGGCTGCATATATGGGGGTGACATAGCTGCATATATGGGGGTGACATAGCTGCATATATGGGGGTGACATAGCTGCATATATGTCACCCCCATATATGCAGCCATGTCACCCCCATATATGCAGCTATGTCACCCCCATATATGCAGCTATGTCACCCCCATATATGCAGCTATGTCAGCCCCATATATGCAGCCAGTTCCCACATACCTACATCCTGCATCGCCGCTGCCGCCGCTGCCGCCGCTTAGTTAGTACAGGCGGGGAAGATAACAGCTTTCATTTGAATAGCTGTATAGTTTCCTGCCGCGCCGCGTATAGACACTCCCCCTTGCTCGCGATCTGTCCAATCACGAGCAAGGGGGAGTGTCTATGTGCGGCGCCGTGGGAAACGATACAGCTATTCAAATGAAAGCTGTTATCTTCCCCACCTGTATTAACTAAGCGGCGGGGATTCGGCGATTGTGCGGTGCGGCGGCGGCGGCGGGGAGGGGCGAGTATTCTATTCTGGTATCGGGGGTATTTGCGGGAGTACAAGTACTCCCGCAAATACTCGGTATCGGTCCCGATACCGATACTGGTATCGTTATCGGGACAACCCTAGATTACTGTATAAATGTCACTGGCAGGGAAGGGGTTAACACTAGTGGGCGATCAAGGGGTTAAGTGTTCCTTAGGGAGGTGTTTCTAACTGTGGGGGGGTGGGACTGACTGGAGGAGGAGAGAGATTGCAGTTCATGATCAATAGGAAGAGCAGATCTCTCTCTACTCCCCTGTCAGGCTCCCTATGACTAAGTGGTTGACTTACAACTACGACGATTTATACAGGGGAGCCAACCTGCTGCAATATAATGATGGCGGCTGGTCGGCCAACGGTTAACCAGATTCGCCAAGTGAACAGGAAAAGGCCTAAAAAAATTAAATAATAATGAATAAAACAACCAAATTTAATGATTGGTCAGATGCAATACTACAGTTTTGCTTTTGGGTTTACTACCACTTTAAATTCAAGGATTTAAACTAAATCTATAGGAAAAACTCTTTTTGTTTTAATTTTGGTTAGAACAAGAGAGTGTATAACCCCTATCAGATTTTTTTCCCGCCCTCTGTGTCCTATTGCAGAGATTTCCCTTCACTTCCTGTCTCATAGTTAACCAGAAAGTGAGAGGAAATCCCTTCAAATGAAGAGACTACAATAGGGACCCCCAGATCACCAGAACTAGTGTCCCCATTGGACAATTTTCCCTCCATTACTTTTTTATGGCACAACCCAAACATTTGTGATTTTCTTTCACAAATAGAGAGGGTGAATCACCTTAACGGGGGGCTTAGACAACAATAAAAACTGAGAAGTGTTCTAATCCCAATGCACTACATTCAAAGCTAGAAAAAAAGTTTGTATTGTGTTTTGGTTATACTGTAACTGTGGCAAACATGGGGATAACAGTGGCATTGTTTGATAGTGACAAGGCAAGGGCATAGGATTAAATTATAGTTATATTGTAAAGTGCTGGCACTATATAAATCCCATAGAATAATACAAATAATAATAATAATAATATGGTCTTCTAAACCAGTGGTTTCTACCCTTTTTTGAGTCACAGACCCTTTTAAGAATCTGTTGAAAACTATGTGATTCCTTCCTAGAAATATTTACATATACACAGCTTTGGGTGCTTAGACATGTGCGGTTCATTTTGTCCGAAATTCAGACAATTTGTTCGCTATTTGGATGTGTCTTGTAACTTCCAATTTCAATTAACAATTTTAAACGAATACAAAATAATGAAATGAAATTTAAATGAAATTCAAACTTTTTTAGAATTTGATTCAAATAGATTTCAAATTAGAATCGTTTTCGAATTTGATTCGATTAGATATCAAATTAGAATAATTTCTTAATTTGATTCTAATTGTTTTCAAATTTGATTCACATTCAATTTTAAGAATACGATACAAAAGAATAGATAATAAAGGATTAGAATACAAAAGAGTGTAATAAAATAAAATAGAATAAAATAGAAAATAAAGGAATAAAATAGAAAATAAAGGAATAGAAAATAATAGAGTAAAATAGAACAAAGGCGAATGGAAAATAAAACAGAATGAAATAGAAATAGAAAAAAAAGGAATAGAATAGAGTATAACCATCTTCTGAAATTTGAATTACAAATAAAATAAGTTGGAATTGGAAAATAATTGAAAAGAATAGATTAGAATAGAATAGAAAATAAAAGCATAGATCAGAATAGAAAATAGAATAGAATAGAAAAAAAACCACACATACTACTACTAATACTGTATAAAAAACATCTGTATGACTAGTGTTCCATCAACAGCTGTACCAAAACATCTGTCACAGTGTACCATGGCACAAAACCTCTGTAATACTAGTGTCCCAGCAACATCCGATGTGAAAGCTGAAAAATGGCCCCGGCAGGAAAGAATTGTCCAGTATTTAGGTGCTTAAATAAAACATATATGTGCATTGTACAAAGGCTACCTGAGCTAACAGAAATAGCAATCAAATATTCAAATTGTTACTAACTCCAATTGATTCGAATTTGAAAACTAAATAGAAATGAGTACATCATATTTCTGCTGATGAAAAAAAAAAAATGATGCTCATTCTTCTTTTCTAAAAATGTCTCTAGGCCAGGTGTACTACTCGTGCCCCATCAACACCTGTCACAATGAGCTTACCAGTGCAACCAAGCAGCTTTCACAGCAGGCATGTTCCACTGTTCAAGAACATCTAGTCTCAGTGTGTACTAGTGTCCCATCAACATCTGTCTCAGTGTGTACTAGTGTCCCATCAACATCTGTCTCAGTGTGTACTAGTGTCCAATCAACATCTGTCTCAGTGTGTACTAGTGTCCAATCAACATCTGTGTCAGTGTGTACTAGTGTCCAATCAACATCTGTGTCAGTGTGTACTAGTGTCCAATCAACATCTGTCTCAGTGTGTACTAGTGTCCAATCAACATCTGTCTCAGTGTGAACTAGTGTCCCATCAACATCTGTCTCAGTGTGTACTAGTGTCCAATCAACATCTGTCTCAGTGTGTACTAGTGTCCAATCAACATCTGTCTCAGTGTGTAATAGTGTCCAATCAACATCTGTCTCAGTGTGTACTAGTGTCCCATCAACATCTGTCTCAGTGTGTACTAGTGTCCCATCAACATCTGTCTCAGTGTGTACTAGTGTCCCATCAACATCTGTCTCAGTGTGTACTAGTGTCCAATCAACATCTGTCTCAGTGTGAACTAGTGTCCCATCAACATCTGTCTCAGTGTGTACTAGTGTCCAATCAACATCTGTCTCAGTGTGTACTAGTGTCCCATCAACATCTGTCTCAGTGTGTACTAGTGTCCAATCAACATCTGTCTCAGTGTGAACTAGTGTCCCATCAACATCTGTCTCAGTGTGTACTAGTGTCCAATCAACATCTGTCTCAGTGTGTACTAGTGTCCAATCAACATCTGTCTCAGTGTGTACTAGTGTCCAATCAACATCTGTCTCAGTGTGTACTAGTGTCCCATCAACATCTGTCTCAGTGTATACTAGTGTCCAATCAACATCTGTCTCAGTGTGTACTAGTGTCCCATCAACATCTGTCTCAGTGTGTACTAGTGTCCCATCAACATCTGTCTCAGTGTGTACTAGTGTCCAATCAACATCTGTCTCAGTGTGTACTAGTGTCCAATCAACATCTGTCTCAGTGTGTACTAGTGTCCCATCAACATCTGTCTCAGTGTGTACTAGTGCCCAATCAACATCTGTCTCAGTGTGTACTAGTGTCCAATCAACATCTGTCTCAGTGTGTACTAGTGTCCCATCAACATCTGTCTCAGTGTGTACTAGTGTCCCATCAACATCTGTCTCAGTGTGTACTAGTGTCCCATCAAAATCTGTCTCAGTGTGTACTAGTGTCCCATCAACATCTGTCTCAGTGTGAACTAGTGTCCCATCAACATCTGTCTCGGTGTGTACTAGTGTCCCACAAACATCTGTCACACACAGATTTGATTGAAATGTTTTTGAATGCGGTTAAAATGTTTTACAAATCGGTCGAATAAACCAAACAAAACAAATTCAGAAAACAAATTACACGATTTTAACAAATCTATAAATGAAATTAGTAAAATAGGAATTTAAACTTTGAAACTATTTTTTTTCGTTTTGCTCATGTCTACATGAAATTAATATACGTACTTTATTTTATTGGAATGCGATTGCCCCATACATATAAAACATGCACAAAACAGAATATCAATATAGTAAAGAATAAAGAATAAAGAATAAAGTAAATAATCTTAAAAACAAATTCAATCCTTTTCATGCACATAGTAATGGATACTCAAAATGACTACTACTACTAGAAAATGAGAATTAGCACTTGCTGTTATGGAGTGGCACAGGATGGCGGTTATGCAAACAACAATAATACAAACTTAAAGCGGTTGCAAACCACTGGACGTTTTTTTTTCTGACCCTGCACAGTAAAGGCATAATGTGTTAATATGCATTGCATACTAGCACATTATTTTAAACTTACCTTAAAATTAAGCTCTTCCAGGGCCAAGATTTCAGTGTTGCACACACTCCGATCTTCACCTGTCTTGCTTCTGGCTTTGCATACTCCAGGTCTGTGACTGGCCGGAGCCGCGATGATGTATGCGCATGATAGACACCGTTCGCTGCACAGGGATATGAAGAAACGGCACAGGTGCACCAGTGATGTCACTGGCTGTATGTACAGTAAATATAGATATAATAAGATTTTTACACTAACTACAGGTAAGTCTTATTATAGTAAAAAATATAGGTAGATGGCGCACGACTAAAAAGTGCAATCAAGAAATCAATAATACAATTAATAATTAATAAATCATAAGGTTCATGTCAATATCAGAGGAAAATGATCAAAGGAAAATAAACAAATGGATAAATAAATGACCATGTAATGACAGTCCAATGAATGACCATACAAATTTGGTCAAAAAAGTCCCAAAAGTTCAGTCACACATATCGTCCACAGCTGCAAAGGTCCAGGCAGGCTGACTTGGCCAAGTCATGGGAGATGTAAAAGCCCATCCTGGGGAAGCCTAGGAGAAGCAATAGGGGGTCCAGGAGCCGTGTATCCTAGTTAGGACGCGCTGTGCGTTCCAGCATGAAGCGCAATCCGTCGCCGTACGACCGGAAGTGACGTCGAACCTCGGGCCAACCAATGGGATGACGCGTTTCTCAGCATCCGCTGGTTCATCAGATCCATCTCCTAGGCTTCCCCAGGATGGGCTTTTACATCTCCCATGACTTGGCCAAGTCAGCCTGCCTGGACCTTTGCAGCTGTGGACGATATGTGTGACACCGGACCAGTCATTAACCCCCTATGTGCCTATGCTCTCATTGTCTTGTGAGTAGCCAATTTATTGTTTACTAATTTATTTCATTAAACCCTTATTTACTGCACTTAGTTTGGCGCATGTCCTTCTTGTTTACATAAGTCTTATTATAGGCTTACTTATAGATAAAAGCAAGAGATGGAAGTTTACTTCCACTTTAAATGATAAACAATTGCCCACTAGTAGTCAAGAAACGCTAATGCCGCGTACACGCGATCGAACATTTTGACAACAAAACAGATGTTTTTTTCCCAACAGATGTTGGCTCAAACTTGTCTTGCATACACACGGTCACACAAATGTTGTCGGAAATTCCACACGTCAAGAACGCGGTGATGTACAACGAGCCAGAAAAAATTAGGTTCAATAGGCAGTGCGACTCTTCTATTTGATTCTGAGCATGCGTGGATTTTTGTGCGTTGGAATTGGCTACACGCGATCGGAATTTCCGACAAGAACTTTTGTTGTCGGAAAAATATTTGTTGATGGAAATTCCAACAGCAAATGTCCAATGGATCATACACACGGTCGGATTTTTTAACAACAAGCTCACATCGAACATTTGTTGTCGGAAATTCCGACCGTGTGTATGCAGAATTAGTGTCAGTGCTATGAGCAGTGGCAGGATGAGTTTTCTTTCATTTCTTTCAATGGGAAACCATTGATTGGGACAAAGAGGAGGACTGTATAGGGAATGTAACTATTATTTATTATGTCACTCTCAAAGACTCCTGAAACCCCCTAAGTGGTCAATGGAACCCAGGTTAGGAGCTCTGCTCTAAACTATGGTATGTTGACAATATGCTGGCAACTAATTGCAATCCTGAAAAAAAGACTGTTGTGACAACATACAGGCAACAAATAGACAGCTGTCATAATATACATGTAGCAAGGTCCCAGGCCTCCTAGTCTACTGAGAACCTCTAGTCAAGGACAGCTGACATCCTTCTGTATAGAGTGGGTTACAAGGCATAGTGGGTGTAATGTAAGGTAGATTCATTGGCACCAGACACTTCTTGAATGCAAAGAGATTTATTTTCTCTTAAACAGAACAGTGGGAGAGAGGGTTTAGGGCCAGGACACCCTTAGGTATTTGCAATGTTAATTAGCGAGACTTCTACAGGTAGACAGCCATGCAGGGAAAAGCATCCAGCAAGACACCACATTTGCATGTGTAGGAGCACTGTCTCCTATGACAGACTTTGTAACTAACTCCTTTACTTTTATACAGTCACTTCTTGTAGACTCCCAGCCCACTGAGCTCACAGTCTCTCTCACTAGTCTTGTGGGGCGGACTGGGCTAAGAGGCAAATTAGTCTAGTGCCCCCATAAAGCAGACGCACTGCGTCCGGCATTCCGCAACTTTGGGGGGCAGTGCTGCTTCTAATTTTGACCGTCCTATCATCCTGGTCCACAAACCTTCCATATGTTTTCTGCTGCGCCATTGGCATGGTTATATCTTCTTAGTCCTCTCCATAAAATTATCAGAAATGTGTGCTTAAAGTAGAACTACAGGCAACACTTCTCTTTTTTTTATATTTTTTTTGGTAGAGTAAGGGAGGATTATAGCCCCTGTAAGTTTAGTTTTTACCATCCCTGTCTCATTTCAGAGATTTCCCTTCACTTTCTGGCCCATAGCCAAACAGGATGTGAGAGGAAATGCAAATTAAGGGAATCCATTGCGCCGCCATAGAGCATTTAATAAATAGCCCAGAGTGCCGCCGACCAGGGACCATTTTGTTTCCAAGAGTGAAAGAGCAGGTCTGGCTTTCTGGAGCCTGCAGCGCATATGATGGAGGTCCCTCTAGTCCAATCCGGGACCACGGGACATGTGACGTCCATCATAGGCGCTGCAAGCTTAGAAGGCAGGAATTACAATGCCGCCCGCTCGGTTCGGTGTCTCCATGGCTCCTGAGCCTCCTCTCCTCTGGCTGACTGAGCCTCCTCTCCTCTGGCACCATGGCTGCCCACCATGCCACATCCCCGCACCCCACTCCCTGCTCGGGGTCTCTCCTCTCCTCCTTGGCTCCATCGCTATGATGGGCACATTGGGCGTGCCGGTGCCGCACACCACGGCTGAGGTAGGTGACGTCAGTGATTGTGTTTGTATGTAGGTCAGGTCAGTGTAGTCAGGACAGTTTTGTCAGGTCAGTGAAGTCAGACATTCCGACATCAAAACCATGTTTTTTTTCCCGACAGATTGTTTGCTCAAACTTGTCTTGCATACACACGGTCACACAAATGTTGGAAATTCCGAACGTCGAGAGTGCCGTCACATACAACACTACGACGACCCGAGAAAAATTAAGTTGAATGATTCCGAGAATGTGTCAAATTGATTCTGAGCATGCGTAGGATTTTTGTGCGTTGGAATTGGCTACAGACAAAAGAACTTTTGTTGTCGGAAAAATTGAGAACCAGCTCTCAAACATTTTTTGTTGGAAATTCCGACAGCAAATGTCCAATGGAGCATACACACGGTCGGATTTTCCGACAACAAGCTCACATCCAACATTTGTTGTCGGACATGTGTGAACCCAGCCTCAGACCCCTGTATGTATAGCTGGTATTCTTGAAGGCCATGCATGAGATGTAGTAGACTTTTGCAATGAAGGGGTTACATTCTGATAGTACTTAAATGCTGTTGTTCAATGCAGTTTCATTCCAGCAGGTTCGCTGCAAAAAAAGCCTGTGTTACTGTATTGCAGCTCTGGAATTATACACACCTACCCAAATCAATATAAAACAATTCACGTTCAGACCGCCAAGTGAATTTTGCACTGTAGGAAACCATCATATCTTTATCATGAGATTTGTACCTGCAGCTTTATAGTTGTGTGAATGAGCTCCTAGGGCTGTGCCACATGTGTCTGCAGGAAATAGCAATTGCTGTTAACACTTCAGGAGCTCAGCTGGGAAATAGCTTATCTAACACAGCAATGGGTAGGAGCAGGTTTGCCGAGTATGCTTGGACGGGAAGGGAGTCTGGCTTGAAACCTTCTTCTCTTTAAAGGGAAAGTATCGTGTCTTTTCAATCAGTGCAAACTTTAAATTAGTAATGCATTATTTACCCCAGTACCATAAAAAAAACAACAAAGAGAAAGCGCCTCTTAGTGCAAATATTAAATGGCTGCAGCAACAAGTAATTCCACACATACACTTAAGTGATAGACAACAAGCGCCCAAAGGATGAGGAAACTGGGGGCTCCTGAGTCCATCACTCGGTTCCTGGCAGGTAGATGTAATGGTGTCCAATGGACGGGGAACCGACAGTCCAACTCAGCGTGCAGGACACACGATCATTTTAAAAAATGCTCTAGCAAAGCGTGGTGACGTACAACACGTACGACGGCACTCTAAAGGGGAAGTTCCATGCGGATAACGCCACCCTTGGGGCTGCTTTAGCGTTTTTTGTGTTAGTAAAAGACGATTTGCGCTTTTCTGTCTGTTACAGCGTGATGAATGTGCTTACTCCATTATGAATGGTAGTTTTACCAGAACGAGCGCTTCCGTCTCATAACAGGCTTCTGAGCATGCGCGGGTTTTTCACGTCGTTTTAACCCACACGTGATAATTTTTTACAACCCGAAAAACGACATTGTTTAAAACATTGTTAAAAAATGCAGCATGTTTGAAAAAAAAAAATATGTCATTACACTTAAGTGATGGTCAACAAGCGCCCAAAGAATGAGGAAACTGGAGGCTCCTGAGTCCGTCACTCGGTTCCTGGCAGGTAGATGTAATGGAGTCCACTGGCCGGAGCGGCCGCTGTGTCTGGTGGACGGGGAACCGACAGTCCAACTCGGTGTGCAGGACAAGGTAGCGAGACTCCATGCTGCGATGGGATCAGCTGGCGTGAGACGTAACCCAGGGTAGGAGAGAGAGAGAGAAACACAACACGTTTTAGAGCATGCGTCAAGCTCACGACGGGCATGCGCGCTCCTTTGTCAAGTGCAGGGTGGAAGAAAAAGACTGGTGATTAAAAAGAGCTCAGCTTAATTGACAAGATCTGCAAAATTGAGACAAACTGGGCTGGTACTAATCGGAACAGGAAGACTGGTACCGACATAAAGTTCTAAACGAAAGTTAATTTTAAATAAAGGCATACATGGTTGGAAACCATCAACAATTAGTAACCATAAATTACACTGAATAAAATTACGCTAAATAAAACTAATGTCATTGAGGATGAGACATAAATCACATTCTAATACTAAATTGGTGGGCACACAAAATTGATACGATTAAATGGGTAATTAACTGGCTATAAACAATTACAAAAAAATGATAAAAAAAAATTAAAATAGAGAAATAGACATGGCATGTATACATCTATAAAGGGGGAAAAAAATATAATAATAATAATAAAAGGTGTAAAATGGAGAAGTTATTATGCTGTGTCTTGAAGCCCATGTGAGAGTAATTACAGTCAGACACATATACCCAAAACATTTATTAATTAATGGCCCCCTAATATCATAATGACATAACTAATCAATTGTATATATATATATATATATATATATATATATATATATATATATATATATATATATGCAGGAAGCATACACATTTATATATATATATATATATAAAAAAGAAAAAAAACTTAATAACATTGGATAAGGAAATGACACATATACACACATATATAACACATGTATATATACATATATACACACATCTCCACACACACACACACCAACAACTGGCGTGAATGGGACTAGGAGGGGTGGCAAAAAATTCATGTTTCATATATTTGTGGAAGATATATAGAGAAAATATATATATGTGTGTAACGGTCAGGGGTTAACACCATTTACGATTTCCCATTCCACCAACCCAAGACAGCTTATCCGACACTCCACAATCCAGCAGACACGATCCAAAGGAACTCCCCCAGAAAGACGAGACACAAGCTCT
Organism: Rana kukunoris; assembly: GCA_029574335.1. NCBI lineage: Eukaryota > Metazoa > Chordata > Amphibia > Anura > Ranidae > Rana > Rana kukunoris. The sequence goes on from CM056049.1 coordinate 660,582,881, forward strand.
GTTCTCTCTGGTTCAAACAAATGAATCCTTTAATGGTAACTCAGCCTTGTTATATACAGTTTAGAAACCAAGTGAACAATGAATCAACTCCACCCACCACATTACACAAGGAACTTCAATACACATTCTTATGTCAGACGTTCGGGCACCGAATCTACAGGAGTTAATAACTACAGCTGACAAGTCACATTCCACATCTAATATCAATAGCATTTTCACACAGAAGAGTGTTATTAGCATACACAATGAAATATCTTAGGAGCCATCACAGCAAGCCCCATCACTACAGCCAGGTAGACTTAATTAGCACCTCAACAGTCTATGTTACACATTGAATGAGTCACTCTATTGACCTGTTGGGGTCAGAATAAACAAACAACTTGTAATATTTTAAGATATCCTGCAATACATGAATTATAATAAATGTCCCATCTTATGTAATTTATGATATAATTTCTCAGTCATCCTATGCCCAAAAGGGACTCCTGTTACAATGTGTATATATACACACACGCACATACACACACATCTACTTAAACGTGCATGTGTGTGTATATAATGAAAAACACAAAACGAAACACACACATACGTGTCTATGGAGCATTTACACAAGAATATTAAACAATGGTATTGATTTCTAGCTCTTCATTCAACCCATTGGGCGCAAGAGTATCTAATGAATAAATCCAGAAAGTTTCTCATTCACCATTATAGATGTACATATGCAATGTCTATTTCTCTATTTTTAATTATTTTTATTTTAATACAATTTTTTATTCTTTATAGCCAGTTAATTATCCATTTAATCTCATCAATTTTGTGTGCCCACCAATATAGTATTAGAATGTGAATTTATGTCTCATCCTCAATGACATTAGTTTTATTTAGCGTAATTTTATTCAGTGTAATTTATGACTACTAATTGTTTATGGTTTCCAAGATCAATTTAGCAGATCTTGTCAATTAAGCTGAGCTCTTTTTAATCACCAGTCTTTCGCTTCCACCCCTCACTTGACAAAGGAGCACGCATGCCCGTTGTGAGCTTGGGGCATGCTCCAAAACGCGTTGTGTTTCTCTCTCTCTCCTACCCTGGGTTACGTCACATGCCAGCTGATCCCATCACAGCATGGAGTCTCGCTACCTTGTCCTTGCACGCCAAGTTGGACTGTCGGTTCCCCATCCTCCTGCTCCGGCCAGTGGACTTCATTACATCTACCTGCCAGGAACCGAGTGACGGACTCAGGAGTCTCTAGTTTTCTCATTCTTTGGGCGCTTGTTGTCCATCACTTAAGTGTAAGTGTGGAATTACTTGTTGCTGCAGCCATTAAATATTTGCACTAAGAGGCACTTTCTCTTTGTTGTTTTCCTTGTCTTTCAGCAGAGCTGGCTTTGCTCTATAGCAGGGGTCTCCAAACTGCGGCCCGAGGGCCAGATGTGGCCCTTTGCTAGCCTTTATGCGGCCCTTGAGGCACAATTCCTTCCAATGATCTGAGGTTCTATTCCTCCCATTAAACACCAACAATGGGGCACTGTATCTTGAACGTATACCAATGATGGAATACTATTCCTCCTACTAATAGGGGGAATAATCCTATTGACCACCAACGCTAAGGCCATATTTATTCTCACTGATTTTGGGCCGTGACATTTTATGCCCCTGCTGGCCACAATCCGGCCCTCCTTAAGTCTCAAGGACAATAAAGTGGCCCTTTAAATTGAAAAGTTTGGAGACCCCTGCTCTATAGGATAGCTTGCCCTCAGTGCTTACTATTGTCATCTTTCAGATGTGCTACAGCATCATTTTTAAAAACAGACTGCCTATTTCATGGACATCTCCATTATATTTATCCATGGACTAGTGTATTCATTGTTTTAGAAATAGACATTGTGGGACATTTAGTCCTAATTTGCTGATTGAATTAAAAAAATTCTGAACGCTGACATATTTGTATATAACTAAAGTACCATAAAGTCATTTTTAAATAAATACAATGTTTACCAACTTGCCCACATTATTGTCATTATAATAACCACTTCAACCGTATTACCTGTATACCCTTATGGACTAGAGGAATGTTTACATTTTATTTATAGGTCTATTGATTGGGCGATATAAGCAAGGGTATCTGGGCACTAACATGGAAAACACGAATCAATGCAAATATATATTTTTAAATATCATTCAGTGGGGAGAAGGTCGCCATTCGCCATATACCCCAGCCCCGACACATGCGCACTGAAGAAAGGGCATGATCCGTGACGTTTCTATAGTGCGTGACCATCGGCCCCGGAAGGAGGAGGGGTTGAAGATGAATGCGATTAGACAGTGGGGAAATCGCTGACATTGCAGGCTTCTTCTGCAGGTAAGTGCCAAATAATGTGATGCATACTAGCCCATTATGTGTTTACTTTGCAGGGAATAAAGAGGAAGTAAAACCCATCAGGGTTTACTTACTCTTTAAAGTGTTGCTAAACCCACAACCAGGGCCGCCATCAGGGGGGTACAGGCAGTACACCTATAAGTTGCCCGGGGGTCCCCAGGGGCCCGGATGGGAACCCCCCTAAAAAAAAGGGGTCCGGAGGTCCACAGGGGCCCGGAGGCCCCCAGGGCCCCATATGGCAACCCCCCTTTTTTTTAATTTATTTTTTGATAAAAAAAAAAATATTTTTTTATATATTTTAATTTTTTTATTAAAGGGCCATTTTTTTAGGGGTCTGGAGGTCCCCAGGGGCCAGGAGGCCACCAGGGCATACTTAACATTGGCTTTGTCTCCTAAAGGCAGGGGTAACCTTACGCCGCTCTAACGCAAATGACGTAAACTACGACGCGCCACAGCATAAATAGCTCATTTGCATATTTTACGCGAAAACCGCCTTAAGCGCCACCTACCGGCCAGCGTAAATATGCAACTAGGATACGACGGTGTAAGTGACTTATGCCGCTCGTATCTTAGGAGAAATGCGGCGTATCTTGTTTTCTGAATACAGAAAAAAGATACGCCGGCTATTCTTAGTATTTACGCAGCGTATCTATAGATACGCCAACGTAAATACTTTTCTAAATCTGGCCCAATGTTCTTAATAAACATATGTAAATTATTCAGAACGTGACTGTCCAATGAACACAGTTCTGTGAAACTGAAATCAAACAAATCTTGTGCTGTCCGCCACCTCTGGTAGAAATGAAGGCTTACCAAAAAGCCTGCGACCACCCTTACTCAGGGTAGTCAAACAAGGCTTAGCAGAATGGTGTCCTCGCTGGATGAGAAGAAGCTCCTCCCACTGGAAGCCAACTGCAAATGATCGATTCGCAATCTCAGACGCATAAAGGGAGGTCAATCCTTAGCCTCAATCTGTGTGCTCCCTTGTGGATGCGCAGACGGATATCGAAATAGATAGCAAAATGTTCTCAGGAACAAAAACAAAAAAGATCCAATAGTGTAGATGTTCATCCAAAATATATATATATGTATAAAAAGAGGACCTAATTCTTATCACATGAAAAATTCCTTGCAAGGATTCGAAACAGCTCTGAGTGTCAGATAGGTTCTGGTTCGCGCATGCGCAGTGCGTGAACGTCTGATAAGGGGGGGGGTTTCGTCATTCATTTTTCCATGTTTTGTCAGTGAAAAACCATGCCCTAGTCTCAAAATACCAACCGAATTGTCCTCTTCATTCCTGCCAAGACCTCCTGCTCTTTATCTCTCTCATCACCTCCTCCCATATTCGCCTACAGGATTTCTCCCAAGCCTCTACTATAGGGTGACCAGACTTCCCCGGTTTCTGGGGACAGTCCTCTGAGGTCACTGTCTCCGGACCAATTATGTCCTCGGTTTTGATTTGAACAGGGATGGGGCAATTTCAAAGACAGTCCGTGCATAATAAAAAAAAAAACTGAGTTACACACCCCCACTCCGCCGCTCCTTTAGCTTAGGGGGTGTATTTCTTTACATTATCTGTGCCTCTTTCTAATGATCATGTGCTGGTCGGAGCGGAGGGAATATTTCTTCAGTTTCGGGTACATGCCCATCCATCCCTGCTTGCATGTTCTTCTGCCTTGGCTCAAGTCCCGGCCAGCCGCCTGCCTGCCTATCACCTTCCCTTCCCTGGCTGAGTGATCTTCCTCGGCTTCCCACCCAGTAGTAGTTGGGGGGCCTGGAGAGTAAGACTTGACAGGCTGTGAGGTGGGCGGTGGCGGCGATGGGAAGAGAGTTGCTGATTGCCGCCATTACTAGTAAAAAAAAAAAAAACGTCCCCGGATTTCATTTTTAAAATCTGGTCCCCTTACTCTACCATCCTCTGAAATACCCTACCCCTATCTGTCACACTTTCTCCAAATCCATTTCTTTTTAGGTGATCCCTGAAAAATGTTCTCTTGGGAGAAGCCTACCCTGCCTCCACCTAACAACTGTTCTTATTTTCTTCATTAGCTCATCCCCCACAGTTATTACCCTTTTGTAATCACTTGATTGTAAGTTCTAATTAGCAGGGCTCTCTGATTCTTCCTGTATTGAATTGTATTGTAATTGTACTGTCTGCCCTACTGTTTTCAAGCACTGCACAAACAGTCGGCGCTATACAAATCCTGTATAATAATAAAAATATTGGCCTGCCCTCAGTCCCTGACTATGTCCTGCAGCATGCTGCTAGTCTCCAGCGTTTCCTGTAGCATCACTGTGGTCTCCATATCTTGAAAGCATGTCTGCAATCTCTCAGTACTTCCTATAGCCAGGGGCGGACTGACCATTGAGTAACTCGGGCACTGCCCAAGGGCCCCATGCCACTAGGGGGCCCCACCAGGGTTGCCAGGCTCAGTAAAACCAGGGACAGTATGCAAAAATCTGTGTTTTTTTTTACATCTGTCCCTGATATGTCCGAAACTGACATGCTTTTGATGTGAAAATTCTGAGATTTTAGCTGCCCTGCCTCGTGGCATTGTGGCCATCAGTAAGCCCGGGGGCCCCATAATCTTCTATTGCCCTGGGGCCCTCATGAGTTGTCAGTCCGCCCCTGCCTATAGCAGGTATATTAAATTAGTGGACCAGCTGTAGCAGAACTACAAGCCCCATGAGGCATAGCAAGACTCTGACAGCCACACGCATGACACCCAGAAGCAGAGGCATGATGGGACTTGTAGTTTTGCAACAGCTGGAGGTCCGCTAATTGCATATCCCTGTCCTATATCTATCTCCTGTATCATGGTTGCAGCCCCTGACCATCTCCTGTTGCATATCTGCAGTCTCTGACCATTATCAGTATTATTCTTGCAGGCTATGACCACTTCCCATGGCAAGTCTGGAGTCTCTAGCAATCTCCTGGTGTGTTTGCAGACTCTGACCTTCTCTAGTGGTGTGTCTGCAGTATCTGACAATCTCTTGTAGTATGTTTCAATATTACAGCACTTACAGTACTACTAATTCACAAAAACCAATATACAGTGATTTATATATACATAATAGATAGTGACAAAAACATGAAGTGAAAATAATAAAATGTGCAGATATTGTGAAAAAAATATAAATAGCTTAGTCCCAGTATTATTGTAATCCAAATATGTATTTGCTGTAAAGTGCTTGGTGCTCCAAAGAGACATACTGTGCAACGTGCCACACTCCCCTTTTCCACTCCTACTCCCTAGAAATATTGGTCCCTCCATTTTTCAGTCTGGGGGTCAGACAGGCTTTTATTTGGTGGTGGTGGTGCCACAGAACTTTAGGTATCCTTAATATAGGTCTCCTGCTAGTAAAGCAGCTCGATCTTCAACAGGTACAATAAAAAGAGTGAAGTACATAGTAAAGTACCATATAAGAGGTTTATGAATGCAAATTAAAATTCACTTACGAAATGCCAGGAACAAACAGGCATTACAATGGTAGTATAGGGCTCTCCTGGGTTCGCCGCATGGAAAACCATACTACCATATACTAAAAAAAATGGCCAAGATACATCCCTGGGAATTACAGACCAGTTAGCCTAACATCAATAGTATGCAAGCACTTGGAAGGGATGATAAGAGACTATTATATACAAGATTTTAGTAATGACAACAGTATTATTAGCAGTAATCAGCATGTTTTCCTGAAGAATCGTTTTTGCCAAACCAATCTATTAACCTTCTATGAGGAGGTGAGCTGCCATCTAGATAGAGGAAGGCCTGTAGGTGTGGTGTATATCTGGATTTTGCAAAAGCATTTGATACATTTCCCCATAAACGTTTACTGTATAAAGTAAGGGCCATTGGCATGGGCCATAGGGTGAGTACATGGTTTAAAAACTGGCTACAAGTGCGAGTTCAGAGGGTAGTGATAAATGGTGAGTACTCGGAATGGTCAGGGGTGGAAATTGAGGTCCCCCAGGGTTCTGTCCTGGGACCAATCCTATTTAATTTAGATGATACTAAGCTAAGCCGGGCAATAAAGTCTCTGCAGGATGCGTAAACCTTGCAAAAAGATCTAAACAAATTAATGGGTTGGCCAACTACATGGCAAATGAGGTTTAGAAAAATTAAAAATAATGCATTTGGGTGGCAAAAATATGAATGCAATCAACTCACAAGGGGGAGAACCTCTGGGGAAATCTAGGATGGAAAAGTTCCTGGGGGTCCTAGCAGATGATAGGCTCAACAATCACATACTATGTCAATCTGCTGCAAACAAAGCAAACAGAATATTTATATGCATTAAAAAGGGGATCAACTCCAAAGGTAAAATGATAATTCTCCCGCTCTACAAGACTCTGGTCCATTCCGCACCTGGAGTATGCTGTCCAGTTCTGGGCACCAGTACTCAGGAAGGATGTACTGGAACTGGAGAGAGTCCAGAGAAGGGCAACAAAACGAATAACGGGTCTGGAGGATATTAGTTATGAAGAAAGGTTACGAGCACTGAACTTACGATCGGTCCGACCCAATTTGACCCTCCATTCACTTCTATGGATCGGCAGATGTAAACAGACTTTTGTCCATTTACATCTGCCTACCTCCAATCTGATCTGCTAAAAAAAACAGAAGTGGATCTGTCCCCTTCCATCTGATTGAATCAGAGGGCCCATAGAGAAGTTTGGGCTGTGTCTGCTTGGCATATGCAGACTGGACACAGACCTGTCATCTGCCCACTCCACTCATTGTGGCCTGCAACTGGTTACTAAGTCGCTTTAAGTGGCCCTCTGCCTTCAAAAGGTTGGGCACCCCTGATGTAATGCCTGTTTGTTCCTGGCATCTTGTAAGTGAATTTTAATTTGTGTTAATAAACCCTTTAAATGATACTTCACTATGTGCACCAGGGGTGTCCAAACTTTTTCAAAGAGGGCCAGATTTGATGAAGTGAACATGCGTGAGGGCAGACCATTTTGCTGACATTCTTTGAACCATTAAAACTCGGTCTAAATGTGTTTGCCCGAGCACTAATACATTGCCCAACAAGAATTGTATTGCCTTTGTGGCTGTGTGTGGTGAAGAGATGAGCTTGGGCGTGTTATTTGGATATACCGTATTTATCGGCATATAACACACACCTTCACTTTAGGAGGAAAGTTTTAGGGGAAAAAATGGAAATAAAGAGCTGTGAAGCAAAATAAGGGTTATTGCCCATCAATACAGCCCAATCCGTGCCCATCTGCAGCCTCTCCATTGCCATGAATGCAGGCTCTCCATTGCCATGAAGGCAGCCTGGTCGATGCCCATCTGCAGCCTCGGAGGGAAGGGGAGGGATGGGCGCCAACAGATTACATACAGGATGCATCACATATACAGCAGAGTGCATCTAAACGCATCACATATACAGCAGAGTGCATCTAAACACATCAAATATGCACCACAGAGTTTCTCAACGCATCAAAAATACACCACAGTGCATCTAAATGCATAAAAAACTAAATCTTCTCGATTGTAAGCTCCAACGAGCAGGGCCCTCTGATCCCTCCTGTATTGATTTGTATTGTGACTGTACTGTCTTCTCTGATGTAAAGCGCTGCGCAAACTGTTGGCGCTGTATAAATCCTGTATAATAATTATAATAATAATCTAAATGCATCAAAAATACAACAGAGTGCATCTAAACACATCAAAAATACACCAGAGAGCATCTAAACCAGGGGTGTCCAAACAAGAGGGCCAGATTTGTTGAAGTGAACATGCTTGAGGCCTGAACATTTTGCCTGACATTCTTTAAACCATTAAAACTTGTGGCTGTGTGTGTTGAAGAGATGAGCTTGGGAGTGTTATTTGGATATACAGCATTTATCGGAGTATAACACGCACCTTCACTTTAAAAAAGACATTTCAGGAAGAAATCTTACATTTTAAATAAAGAACTGTAAAGCAAAATAGGGGTCAGTGCCCATTAATGCAGCCTAATCAGTGCCCATCTGCAGCCTCACAAGTGCCATGAATGCAGCACTCACCATTTTCCATACATGCAGCACTCACCATATTGCCATGAATGCAGCACCCACCATATTGCCATGAATGCAGCACTCACCATATTGCCATGAATGCCACACTCCATTGCCATTAATGCAGCACCCACTGTATTGCCATTAATACAACACCCGCATTGCCATGAATGCAGCACCAACCACATTGGCAGTTAAAGGGTTAAAAATTGATAAATAATTGGTGTGTAATAATGATAACATAAAATAAATTAAAACATTTATAAGGCTCCATTCACAGTGTTATCAGAGGAATACACATCATTATTTCAGCTAGGGTTGTCCCGATACCACTTTTTTAGGACCGAGTACAAGTACCGATACTTTTTTTCATGTACTTGCCGATACCGAATACCGATACTTTTTTTAAATGTCATGTGACAGTTTTCAAACCACACTACAGACTAAGGATATTTTCTTTAGAATTATGAAGAACTCTAACTCAAGACATTATAAAAGAATAAAAATGAGAAAACATGAATAAAAATGTTTTATTTTCTTGTCATGCAGTAGTAAAAAACTCAAAAAATTTTCACAGAACATGTTGATAAATACAAAAAAAGTATTCTATTTAGGTATCGGGAGCATTTGCGCGAGTACAAGTACTCCCGCAAATACTTGGTATCGGTCCCGATACCGATACTAGTATCGGTATCTGGACAACCCTAATTTCAGCCATGGGACTGTAAGGGTTAAATCTTATTCACAATAACATGTTCTTAAAGGAGCCGTATACTGAGCCTACAGGCTGAATTCACAAAGCTCACAAACAGGACCAGGCCCCTTTCTTGGCGCCGTATACAGGGAGCCAATTCCACCACCTGACAACTGCCAACCAATTTTTTTTTTTAAACAAGCTTTGCACTCCCCTTATTACAGATTGGGATTATTTCATGTCTTTAGGGTGCAGGTGGCATAATCTGAAGTACTGGATTTCCCAACAATTACAATTCCAGCCTGTCCCTGATTGGTTAATATAGAAGAGGCCAAAGCTTACAGTTAATTATTGGGAACTGCAGTGCGGAAGATCACTTCATATGCACCCCATAGGCAGTAAACAGACCCTTTATACCCCCCCTGCAAAACAAACAAATGGGGCCCCAGTAAGTTGTAATTCTGCCTTAGACCCCACCCACACTTGGCGATCTGGAAGGGCCGGCAGAAGTGCTATGATACTGCCTGCCTGCAATTCCAAATAATGGGAAAATGGGAAGCAAGCATTCGGATTATTCTTAATGGCCCCCCAAACATGGCAAGATCTTGTCACGGTTGTCACATGACAGAATCGCATGGCAATCGGTCCATAATGTGCAGGGGACTATTTTTTTCACTATGAGGTGTGGCGGAGTAATCTGCACTCCACCTGAGTGCGCCCCAGACATGGCCACTCCATCAGAGTGCGCCCCAGACATGGCCACTCCTTCAGAGTGCGCCCCAGACATGGCCACTCCATCAGAGTGCGCCCCAGACATGGCCACTCCATCAGAGTGCGCCCCAGACATGGCCACTCCATCAGAGTGCGCCCCAGACATGGCCACTCCATCAGAGTGCGCCCCAGACATGGCCACTCCATCAGAGTGCGCCCCAGACATGGCCACTCCAACAGAGTGCGCCCCAGACATGGCCACCCCAACAGAGTGCGCCCCAGACATGGCCACTCCAACAGAGTGCGCCCCAGACATGGCCACTCCAACAGAGTGCGCCCCAGACATGGCCACCCCACCAGAGCGCGCCGCAGACATGGCCACTCCACCAGAATGCATCCCAGACATGGCCACTCCAACAGAGTGCGCCCCAGACATGGCCACTCCAACAGAGTGCGCCCCAGACATGGCCACCCCAACAGAGTGCGCCCCAGACATGGCCACTCCAACAGAGTGCGCCCCAGACATGGCCATTCCAACAGAGTGCGTCTCAGGCGAGGCCACTCCACCAGAGTGCGCCCCAGGCGAGGTCACTCCAACAGAGTGCGCCCCAGCTGTGGCCACTCCACCAGAGTGCGCCCCATATGTGGCCACTTCACCAGAGTGCGTCCCAGACGTGGCCACTCCACCAGAGTGCACCCCAGACACGGCCACTCCACCAGAGTGCGCCCCAGACATGGCCACTCCACCAGAGTGCGCCCCAGACACGGCCACTCCACCAGAGTGTGCCCCAGACACGGCCACTCCAGAGTTCGACTACCACAAGGTGACTCCATCAGAAGAAACCTCGATCATCACAGAACCGGACAAAGGAAAAAGAACCAGAAAAAGAAACAAAAAAATAAAAAATAAAAGACAGCATGAGTGCGCCCCAGGCAAGGCCAATCCCCCAGAGTGTGCCCCAGGCGAGGCTACTCCCCCAGAGTGTTCCCCAGGCGAGGCTACTCCCCAAGAGTGTGCCCCAGGCGAGGCTACTCCCCCAGAGTGCTCCCCAGATAAGGCTACTCCCCCAGAGTGTGCCCCAGGCAAGGCTACTCCCCCAGAGTGTGCCCCAGGTGAGGCTACTCCCCCAGAGTGTTCCCCAGGCGAGGCTACTCCCCCAGAGTGTGCCCCAGGCGAGGCTACTCCCCCAGAGTGCACCCCAGACGAGGCCACTCTTCCAGAGTGCGCCCCAGGAGAGGCCACTCCAACAGAGTGCGCCCCAGGCAAGGCCACTCCCCCAGAGTGCTCCCTAGACGAGGCCACTCCCCCAGAGTGTGCCCCAGACAAGGCCACTCCCCCAGAGTGCACCCCAGATGAAGCCACTCAATCAGAGTGCACCCCAGACTAGGCCACTCAATCAGAGTGCCACTTCCACAAGGAGACTCCACCAGAGTGCCACTTCCACAAGGAAACTCCACCAGAGTGCCACTTCCACAAGGAGACTCCACCAGAGTGTGACTTTCACAAGGAGACTCAAGCAGAGGGCGACATCTACAAAAAGAAACCAGAACGTCATGTTCGCTTTATGATTGCTCCAGGAATGGACGATGGAACTGATACTCGACGAAAACATAGCCGTGAATTTCAGAAAGCTTTAAAGAAATACCTCCACCAACGGATTCCACTAAAACGTCGTGATCGCCCTACGCTTCCTACAGAAATCGACAATGACACTCCCCAAAAAAGTGGCGCGCACTGTCAGAAAGAGTACAAGAAAGAAAACAAGAAAGAAAACAAGAAAGAAAACAAGAAAGATAACAAGAAAGAAAACAAGAACGATAACAAGAATAAAAACAAGAAAGAAAACAAGAAAGAAATTCAAAGACCAGAAGTGTCATCAGCTCCCCCCTGCAGAACCCTCGATCATCATGGACAAAAGAAAAAGAAACGAAAGTAGAAAAAAAATACAGTACGAGTTGGACCGGCTGTGAAGGGAGGTTGGAATTCAGAAGATTTTTTCTTTCCTGCTGCCGTGTGTTGGACCGGCTGTGAGGGGATGTTGGAGGCCGGTAGACTTTTCTTTTCCTGCAGGCGTGTCTTGGACTGGCTGTGAGGGGAGGTTGGAGGCCGGTAGACTTTTCTTTTCCTGCAGGCGTGTGTTGGACCGGCTGTGAGGTGAGGTTGGAGGTGTTAAAGTAAAAAATAAATGCACATCCAAGGATAAAAGCAGGAACAAAGTGCAAGAAAAACATTATTAACCACTTAAGGACCGGACCAATATGCTGCTAAATGACCCAAGGGGTTTTTAGATTTCGGCACTGCGTCGCTTTAACAGACAATTGCGCGGTGGTGCGACGTGGCTCCCAAACAAAATTTGCGTCCTTTTCTTCCCACAAATAGAGCTTTCTTTTGGTGGTATTTGATCGCCTCTGCTATTTTTTGCACTATATACAATAATAGAGCGACATTTTTGAAAAAAAATCTATATTTTTTACTTTTTGTTATAAGAAAAATCAAATAAACTAAATTGTAGTCAAACATTTAGGCCAAAATGTATTCAGCCACATGTCTTTAGTAAAGAAAAATCGTAATAAAAAAAAAAAAAATAGCTACCTAGCGGGAACAGTGACACTAATACAGCAATCAGAACAATGATTGCTTAGTGACAATGGCAATAGGGAGTGAAAGGTTTAACTAGGGCAGTGATCAAGGGGTTAAACCTTTATTAGGGGGGGTACGGGGGCTACCCTGAACCTAACACTAACTGCCTGTCACACTGCCTGTCACACTGACACTAAATGCAGTGATCAGTACATATATGATCACTGCTTTCAGTGACACTGTGACAGGGGGTGGGGGGGTGATCGCCTATGTGTGGTGTGTGTCAGTGTAGTGTTGGTGCAGACTTACAGTGTGAGTCTTCTCTTCTCAGCGGCGGTTGAAAATACCGATGAGAGGAGAGATTACATCACTTCCCCCTTCCTATGTTTACACAGGAGGAGGAAGTGACACGCAGGGGGAGCGCGCGGATTGGCTGGGAGCGATCCGGAGGGGGGCGGACAAAAACCAACAGCCACCCATTCATCCCGGATCGCTCGGACAGCCACGAGGACCGCCGCAGCCCACGTCTAGGCAGGGACGTGCAGGTGCGCCAATGTGCCTGTACGTGCCATTCTGCCGACGTATATGTACATGTGGCGGTCCACAAGTGGTTAATGAAATTAATAAAAATCAGCTGATGCCAAACCTGGTATCAGAGATATATGTGATACAACAAAGCTACATAAATGTCCATATTGCACAAGTGTCCGTGAAGAAAATATATAAATAAGGTGCAAGCGCTTCACTGTAGCCAGAAAAGGTATGCCACATATACACTCTTTCTCAGATACTTCCACTGAACAGATGACAAGCAGTTAGGGATTAGGGATGAGCTTCGCGTTCGAAACAAACGTATGTTCGACTCGAACATCGTCCGTTCGATCGTTCGTCGAATTTCGAACAAAAACGATCGTTCGCGGCAAATTCGAGTGAAACGAAACAACCGCTTTTAAGACTTTTTCCCATTGATACATGTTCCCTGGGGCAAGACCCGGGTTCTGAAAGACGTTTTCCAACAATAACTTGAAAATTGGTCTTTAAAACAACCGTTTTTAAAACTGTTTTCCCATTGATATTACTATCAATGGAAAAAAAAAGTTTTAAAAACGGTCATTTTTCAGGAGTCCTGCTCCTGAAAAAACAACAGTTTTTAAGACTTTTTTCCATTGATACATGTTCCCTGGGACAAGACCCGGGTTCTCAAAGACGTTTTCCAACAATAACTTGAAAATTGGTCTATAAAACGACTGTTTTTGAATTCGAACGTTCGAGTCCCATAGACGCCAATGGGGTTCTAAATGTTAGTGCGAACGATCGGACTGTTCGACGGTTCTGGTGCGAACCAAACGCGGGGGTGTTCGGCTCATCCCTATTAGGGATATACAAAGTGGCTGCTTACCAGATAAGTTGGATCTCTATCATGGAGATCAAATGAGCTCAGCATACAGGGATCACTCAAACAGCGGCAGCTGGTCTCCCTCCTCCACTGACAATCCACAGACTGCACCAGGGACCAGGGATCACTCACAGGGCATAATATAGTGAAATAAAAGAAGGATACTTCATGGTGCAGTATATCTGCAGTATATATATATATATATATATATATATATATATATATATATATATATATAAAATTAAATCCCTTTATTCGTAGATAGCTGGGATACTGACATCATAAAAGTATTTTACGAGCAGGGGAAATTACAGCAACATAGTAACCAGCTGCGTCTTGAGCCAGCCAGCTGGAGCGTGGTGACGTCAAATTCTATCACTTCAGCTCCAGCGCATTTATTTTTTACATTAACATATTTCAATTAGTTTATATTCAAACTAATTTTAATAGATGCAGCACCATCACTAATATTTTCAGTTTTTACATATTTATTTATTTGTTTGCACTTTCAGCACTGTGCACTTTGGAGGGAAGCGCGGATTGTCCCTGCTACACAGGGGAGGTTGGAAGCCAGTATGTTTTTGAGGCATGTGTTGGGTCGGCTATAGGGGGGGGGTTGGAGGCCGGTATGTTTTTCAGGCGTGTGTTAGACTGGCTATGAGGGGAGGCTGGAGGCCGGTATGTTTTTCAGGCGTGTGTTAGACTGGCTATGAGGGGAGGTTGGAGGCCAGAATGTTTTTCAGGTGTGTGTTGGACCGGCTATTAGGGGAGGTTGGAACTCTTCTTGTCTTCAGAGGTGGTAGGAGTATTTCCAGCTTTCTTTAGGCTTTCTCTGCTGGGAAAATTAGAACTCTTTCCACCATTGAGGTGCTTCATGGAGAAGTCCAAGGCCTCATTCACATGATGTGTATGAACTAATGTACTGATGTACCCCGCTCTGCGGGGGGCAGACCTTAGAGAAAAGAGTCTGTTTATGGGCAGCACAGAGGGTTAGTGGTTAGCCTTGCAGCACGTGGGTCCTTGGTTCAAATCCTGACCAGGACACTATCTGCGTGTTATCCCTGTGTTTGCATGGGTTTACTCCGGATACTCTGGTTTCCTCCCACACAAAAGAAAACATGCTGCCTTGCGTTTGTGGTGCAGTGGTGAGCATAGCTGCCTTCCCAGCAGCTGACCAGGGTTTGATTCCCGGCCAACGCCATCTCCAAGTACTTGGAGTCCCCAGAGAGAAAAGCACTATACAAGATCAATGCTGAGCATATATTAGCAGTGGAATAAAGAATCAACGCATCAAAAACACCAGTGTGCATCTAAACCCATCAAAAATACACCAGAGAGCATCTAAACACATCATATATATACCAGAGTTCATCTAAACTTATCAAAAATACACCAACGTGCACCTAAACACATAAAAAAAACACCAGAGTGCATCTAAATGTATCAAATATACACCAGAGAGCATCTAAATGCATCAGAAATACACCAGAGCGCATCTAAACGAATCAAATATACACATATACACCAGAGTACATCCAAACACATAAAAAACACACCATAGTGTATCTGAACGCATTAAAAATACAACAGAGAGCATCTAAATGCATTACAAATACAAAAGAGAGCATCTAAAATGTATAAAAAAAAAATACACAGAAAGCATCTAAAAGCATCAAAAATACACCAGATTGCATCAAAATGAATCACAAATACACCCGAGAATATCTAAACGCATCAAAAACACCAGAGGTCATCTAAACGCATCAGAAATACACCAGGGTGCATCTAAATGCATAAAAACTACAACAGAGAGCATCTAAATGCATCAAAATTACGCAAGTGCATCTAAACGCATCAAAAATACATCAGAGTGCATCTAAACGCATCAAAAATACATCAGAGTGCATCTAAACGCATCAAAAATACATCAGAGAGAATCTAAACGCATCAAAAACACACCAGAAGAGGCATCAAATATACACCACAGTGCATCTAAAACGCATCAAACAAACACAAGAGAGCATCTAAACGCATTTAAAAATACACCAGAGTGCATCTATTTGCATCAGAAATACACCAGAGAGCATCTAAATGCATCAGAAACTCACTACCGTGCATATAAACGCATCAAAGATACACCAGAGTGCAACCCCCCTCCCTCTTCCACTCACCCCCCTGTTCTACCTTGCCCTTTCCAATGTGATATTTTTGATTAACCTTAAATCTTAATATCTACATTTACACTCTTGGCAACTCTTGGATATGAGGCAGCTTTTGGGGGGGCTTGGTTTGGTTTCCCCTGGGCCTAGCAGGCTGTTTAACACCAACATCTCAGGCACTTTATTTTATAGGCGATTATATTTAAATGATGTATTGTCTATCGACATTAAGTAGTTGATTATGTTGTGAAGTTTGGAGTCCAGTATGTTTTTCTGGCATGTGTTGGATGGGCTATGAGGGGAGGTTGGAGGCCAGAATGTTTTTCAGGCATTTGTTGGGCCGACTATAATGGGAGGTTGGAACTCTTCTTGTCTTCAGAGGTGGGAGGAGTATTTCCAGCTTTCTTTAGGCTTTCTCTGCTAAGGAAATGAGAACTCTTACCACCAGTGGGGTCCTTCATGGAGAAGTCCAAGGCCTCCTCACATGATGTGTATGACTATGTACCCTGTGTGGGGACTGTGTTTACTCCAAAAGGACATCCATGCGGGTGTAGTTGCATGTACGTACCCTGGGTGCGTTCAGGACTGTGCATCGGCACCCACATAGATGTCACATTGGGTACAGCCGCTGCACCCTAGTTGACAGCAATGGGACTGTGCATCCCTGTTCCAGTAATCAAGACCCTCCCATGGGGTACAGATTCATACCCAGTGGCTGGTGCTTAAAATTTTTGGGGGGTGCAAACGAAAAAAAAAATTGCAGCCTCACTGTGCCTATCAATCACAGCCACTGTGCCATCAATTGTCAGCACTGTGCCATGCCATCAAACACAGCCACTGTGCTATCAATTGTCACCACTGTGCCATGCCATCAAACGCAGTCACTGTGCCATGCCATCAAACGCAGCCACTGTGCCATCAATTTTCTCCACTGTGCCATCAATTGTCACCATTGTGCCATGCCATCAAATGCAGTCACTGTGTCATGCCATCAAACCCAGCCACTGTGACATCAATTGTATCCACTGTGCCATGCCATCAAGCTCAGCCACTGTGCCTTCAATTGTCACCACCGTGCCATGCCATCAAACGCAGCCACTGTGCCTTCAATTGTCACCAATGAGCCGTGCCATCAAACGCAGCCACTGTGCCATCAATTGTCACCACTGTGCCGTGCCATCAAACGCAGCCACTGTGCCATCAATTGTCACCACTGTGCCATGCCATCAAACGCAGCCACTGTGCCATGCCATCAAACGCAGCCACTGTGCTATCAATTGTCACCACTGTGCCATGCCATCAAACGCAGCCACTGTGCCCCTCAATTGTCGCAACTGTGCCAATTGTCACCACTGTGCCCTTTAATTGTCGCAACTGTGCCAATTGTCACCACTGTGCCCTTTAATTGTTGCCACTGTGAATGTCACTGTGCCCTTTAATTGTTGCCACTGTGTCTATTGTCACCACTGCCCCCATTGATGCCACTGGCTCTGATAGGCACTTCTGCACAGCCAACCAGCTGCCGTTATTCAAGTAGCCGGCACCCAAGGTCCGGCCATCTGAATAGACCAGCGGCAGCTGGCAACAATAAAATACATCCATGCAATGCATGAATGTATGTTATTTGCGAGAGCCAGAGGGGGCAGCGCTGCAGCGCCCTCTATAGATGGACCGCCATCACTGCAGTTAGTATTTTAAGGAAAATAAAAATTCTTAAAGGACCCGTTTTTTTTTTATTATTATTATTATTATTATTTTTTGACTACAGGAGGGGGGGCGTTGCCCAGGTGCCCCCTGTGGACGGGCCGCCACTGTTTATACCCCCTGTGTGAATGAGGCCTAAGTGTGAATGGAATATTTAGCTTTGTTGAGTTGCTAATATGAGGACCACGGTACCCCTCTTCATTGTTATTTGGACGCGTTTTATTATAGGAGTGTTATATATTGTAGATTAGGATACGCTGGTACATGTTGTGGGGCTGTGCGTTATTCTTTGGGTGTGTTTTGGAGTGTTATATATATGATTTTTGTAGTTTAGTTTAAGTTTGGATTTCTTATGTAGGCGCTTTGAGTGGACATAACTGATGTACCTCGCTCTGCGGGGGCGTGCCTTAGAGAACAGAGGCTGCATATGGGCAGTACAGAGGCTTAGTGGTTAGCCTTGCAGCACGGGGGTCCTTGGTTCAAATTTTGACAGGACACTATCTGCATGGAGTTTGCATGTTCTCCCTGTGTTTGCATGGGATTCCTCCGGACACTCCAGTTTCCTCCAACACTACAAAGACATGCTAACTTGCGTTGGTGGTGCAGTGGTGAGCATAGCTGCCTTCCCAGCAGCTGACCCCGGTTCGATTCCCGGCCAACGCCATCTTCAAGTACTTGGAGTCCCCAGAGAGAAAAGTATGCAGAGTGCATCTAAACACTTTAACCACTTGGCATCCTGCCTATCGTTAAAAGATGGCCACAAGGTGGCTCTCAATTGCCAGGAGGACGCCTATAGACATCCTCGGCTCCTCCGGCCACTGGGGGGCGCGCACGCCCGCCGCATTACTGAGATGCATTACGTGCCTGGTGGCCGCGATGTCCGCCAGGCTCCCGCGATCAGCAGTTACACAGACAAGGAGGTGGATCTGTGTGTGTGTAAACACAGAGATCCATGTCCTTTCAGGGAGAGAGGAGACTGATGCTGTGTCCCTTGTACATAGGGACACAGATCGGCCACCTCCCCCCACAATTAGAAACACTATGCAGGGTACACATTTAACCCCTAGTGTTAACCCCTTCCCTGCCAGTCACATTTATACAGTAATTAGTGCATATTTATAGCACTGATCACTGTATAAATGTGAATGGTCCCTATATAAATGTGAATCTGTCAAAAGTGTTCCCATGTGTCCGCCATAATGTCGCAGTTCCAATAAAAATTGCAGATCGCCGCCCTTACTAGTAAAAAAAATAAAATAAAAAAATAATAATAAGAATTCTGTCCCCTATTTTGTAGGCGCTATAACTTTTGCGCAAAACAGTCGCTTATCGCGATTTTTTTTACCAAAAATATCTAGAAGAATACGTATCGGCCTAAACTGAGAAAATTATTATTATTATTTTTTAAACTGGGATATTTATTATAGCAAAAAGTAAAAAATATTGTGTTTTTTTTTTTTTAATTGTCACTCTTTTCTTCTAAAGCAGGGGTGTACAAACTTTTTTAAAGAGGACCAGATTTGATGAAGTGAACATGCGTGAGGGCCAAACATTTCGCTGACATTCTTTGAACCATTAAAATTCGGGCTAAGTGTGTTTGCCAGAGCACTAATACACTGCCCAACAAGAATTTTCTTGCCTTTGTGGCTGTGTGTGGTGAAGAGATGAGCTTGGGCGTGTTATTTGGATATACCGTATTTATCGGCGCATAACACGCACCTTCACTTTAGGAGGGAGGCTTCAGGGGAAGAAAATGTAAATAGAACTGAAAAAAGAACTGTGAAGCAAAATAAGGGTCATTGCCCATCAATGCAGCCCAATCAGTGCCCATCTGCAGCCTCTCCATTGCCATGAAGGCAGCCTGGTCGATGCCCATCTGCAGCCTCGGAGGGAAGGGGAGGGACGAGCGCCAACAGATTACATACAGGAGAATCTCCTATTTACACAGCAGCCTCTTTAATACAATGTCCTGCCTCCTATGATAGACAGAGGAGTCGTCCAATGGCAGCCCAGGAGACACGACTTCTTATTACAAATGCCGCCAAGTAAACAGGAGATTCTTCTGTATGTAATTTGACAGCACTCGTCCCCCCCCCTCTCTGTCCTCTCCGAGGCAGCACCGATAAATACAGTATATATCCAAATTACCAGGGGGGCCACATTAAACTGGAACGGGGGCTGCAAATGGCCCCCGGGCCTGACTTTGGACATGCCTGATGTACACCCTCTCTTTTTATTGAACCTGGTGGAGATCGCATTGCTTTACTAGGAGCAACCTGGAGACTTATATTAAGAATACCTAAAGTTCTGTGGTACCCCCACCACCAAATACAACAAGGCTGTCTGACCCCCAGTCTGAAAAGCTTTCATTAAGGGGGCAAATCCTTCTGGAGCTGAAGTGGTTAAATGGCCCCCCGGCCCGAATTTGGGGCGTTGTCCTTGTGTTTGACACACGTGGTCTACAGTATATGGCAGTCTCCATTAATATGTTTGCTGTCTCTGACTTTCTCCTGAACCATTGCCGCAGTTGCTAAATGTCTTTGGTAGTATGCCTGCATTCTCCCTTGTATCAGGTATGATGACCACCATTGCTCAAGCATACCTCCCAACTTTTTGAGATGGGAACAAGGGACACCCATGAGCAAAAGTATGTAGGAATAGGAGACACACCCCTACCACACCCCCTTAAAAGGAGAATTATGCAAACAAAAATTAAAAAAATGAATTAAACCCACAGGTGCTTTTTTTTTACCACTACTATTCCTTTATATTGTCTTTTGAATATTACAAATTAGGGATGTCCCGGTACCGATACCGAGCATTTCCCCAGGTACTTGTACTCGGGGAAATGCTCCGATGCTTCACCCGATACCTGGGCAGTCAGGGTGATCGGTGCGGCAGGGGAGTTACAAGCACTGATCTGCTCCCTTTTCAGCTGCTTTAGTTAAAGTTATACAGCGGTGATCGGTGCTTGTAACTCCCCCCCAAAGCGGCACCGATCACCACTGACTGTCGGTGTCATGTCCCCCCTCCGTGCTCCATGCTGCTCTCCCCCCTTTGTGCTGCTACTCCACCCCCTTGATCTGTAAGGACGGAGAGCGAAGGTAGGAGGCGCTAAATCCGGCTCCTACCTTTTCCGAATGAACAGAGTTGGTGATCACTGACTCTGTCCATTCACATAACTGAGCATCGTAACCTGTGTTTACCATGCTTCTGTTTATGAATAGAGGAGCTTCTCTCCATTCATTTCAGCAGAGGCTGCAGAGAAAGGGACTTAGTCCCTTTCTCTGTTTCTAAAGGAGGCATGTCAGGGGTCTGTTAGGACCCCTGATATCTCACCAAAGACCCCCCAAAAGGTCTGATAAAAAAAAAAAAAAAATTGCAATAAATAAAAAAAATGAATTTTAAAAAATAATAAAAATTTAAATAAAAAACCACACTGAAAATCCACACCATCCTCTCCTAAAAAAAAGGGAGAAAGCACTGTAAAAAAAATATAAAAAAAAATAATAAAGAATAAATAAATATATATATATATATATATATATATATATATATATATAAATAAAAAAAAGTATCAGTATCGGGGAGCACTTGAAAGAAAGTATCGGTACTTGTACTCGGTCTCAAAAAAGTGGTATCGGGACAACCCTATTACAATGCAACAATTTAGAAATTGGAGGAAAGGTTTAGCACTGGGAAACACTTTTTGAGAGATAAAAAGGTGCATTTTTTATATTTATATACAACTATATGGATCAGACCAAAATAAGGAGAAAAGAGGGAGATATGGCTAAAGACAGAAAAAGACCGTTATAGCTGCCTCCACATTGTAACCATTTTTTATTTTTGAAAGGGGGGGGGGGGCAGGCTAGACAAAAAAAAACGAAACCTTAAACTCTGTGACCCCTCAAGTGCAAAAATCAGGATGTGTGACCTCTGCCTACATTTATACCATTCCTGCTTTTGTTTCCGTGGAAAGTTTTCAATAAATAAAACCTATAGTTGTATGTTTAGAAATCTCAGATACTTCCTTTTTAATGAGCCGCCGTCAGCATGAATATGAGGGAGATATATTTCCAAACATCTATGTTTACTTTTATCACATAATCTGTGGAAATGCAGGGTGACCCGCGGGGTAAGTCTGGGTGATTTCCTTCTTAGGCCGCGTACACACAACCAAATAAATCCGATCAAATCGGTCCGATTTGAACAGATTTGTCTGCTGGGATAGATTGGTTTGATCGCTGTACACACGATCAAACCAAAATCCCCGCCGGCAGACAGCGCGGTGACGTGGCGGTGACGTTGCCACCGCTACGTCACCAGGAAGTAAAACACTTCCGCGCATGCGTCGAATCCATTCGACGCATGCGCGGGCAGATATGTCTGCTGGTTAGCGTACTAACCAGCGGACATGTCGGACGGACGGGTTCCCAGCAGACAGATTTTAAAGCATGCTTGCTGGAAAAACCCGTCTGTCCGCCTGTACACACGATCGAATCTATCTCCTAAATGGTCTGTCGGACCGTTTCCAGCAGATAGATTCGATCGTGTGTACGCGGCCTTAGAATTAAGGTCAGATGATGAAGGCCTAATACAGTAACCTATAGAACAAACTCCAGCCGAGACGCATTCAAATGAAGTACAGCATGAGATGTGAACTTTAGTACAGCACTGTCAGTCCAGCAAATGTTATTGTTTGAGAAATGCCATTTCTGGCATTCTTCAGATAATGCCAATGGTCTTGCTGTGTCCCAGACACAGAACAAGCATGCAGCAAATGAAAATGGCTTTGCACTTGTTCCAAGTCATTGATGCAAAAAGTATTAAAAGCCAAAGCATCCCTATGACAGCCAGGCAATCAACATTCCCTTTATCGTCTTCCCTCTTCAAAGTACTTGTATAGGCAAAATTTGTATTTATTTTTTCCTGGCACCTGTAAAGGAAAAAGCATAATGAGCTAGTATGCACTGCATACTAGCTCATTATGAAATACTTACCTTGGAACGAGGCATCGGTACCGCTGCCGGTCCAAGGGAGATGACATTTTCATTTTTTTTATTTTGTTTGCAGAAAATAAAAATCCTATCAAAAGAAAGCTCTATTTGTGGGAACAAAATGATAAAAATTTAGTTTGGGTACAGTGTAGCATGACCGCGCAATTGCCATTCAAAGTGCAACAGCACTGAAAGCTTAAAATTGGTCCGGGCGGGAAGGTGTATAAGTGCCTGGTATGGAAGTGGTTAAAGCACCCTAAAAAAAATAAACTTTTTTAAAACTTCCTTTTAATTTAAAGAAAAACATAAAAATAAATAATAATAATACAAAAATCTTGCCTGCAAATGGCTGTTACTTGGCAGATTTCCTAATCTGCCTAGTTTCTTGTCCACGGTGGATCTACTTCCTCTCCTAAGTGTCATAAATTTCCAGGAGTCTGTGGGCATTACAGTGCCAAAATATTGCCTTATGTCTGCCCGTTGTCATGGAAACGGCACAAACTAACTGCGATACGAGCGCCATTCAACTGCGCATGCGCGAGAGATGCATGCTGGTGACCCAGCAAGCACCTCTCTCATAACAATCAGGAAGAAAAATCAACTGAGCTTCACATGCCCTTCGCTATAATGGTAATGGGCACAAGCAGTGCCGGACTTACCATTGGGCTTGACTGGGCTCAAGCCCATGGGCCCCACCCAATATGGGGCCCCGGATGGCAACCCTCTAAAAATTTTTTTTTTTTATATATATATATATATATATATATATATATATAATATATATATTATTATTATTAAAGGGCCCAGAGGTCTCCAGGCCCCCCGGATTTTATATATATATATATATATATATATATATATATATATATATATATATATATATATATATATATATATATATATATATATTAAAAGGGCCCCAGGGCCCCATGTGGCAACCCCCCCTTTTTTTATAAATGTTTATTTTTGTTTATATTTTTTTATATTTTATTAAAAGGCCCAGAGGTCCCCAGGGCCCCGGGTGGCAACCTCCCTTTTTATATGTATTTTTTATAAATGTTTATTTTTTTTATTATTTTATTTTTTTAAAGGGCCCAGAGGTTTCTTTTTATTAAAGGGCCCATAGATCCCCAGGGCCCCAGATGGCTACCACCTTTTTTATGTATATATATATATTTTTTTTCTTTATTTCTTCTTTTTTTGTAAAGGCCCCCCCCTGCTTCTCAATTTCAGGCGGCAGCACCCCCCCCCCCCCGGTTCTCTGCTCCAGGGGGCCCATGCCTTAAGCTGTGTAAAGGGACCCAAAATTCATGATGGCGGCCCTGCCCACAACAGTAAAATCAGTGTGTATATGAAGTAAAGCATGCTTGTTATACTCACTGTGGAACCTCAGGGGTTAATCCTCTGAAATGTATAAAAAGGCTGTTTGATCCTGTCTTCTCTGATCCTCCCCTTTTTCCACTGTCTCCAAACCATCTCCTGATAAAACAGAGGCTAGGGAAAAAGCTGCGGATGCTCGGTTTGGTGTGTATTGGAAGAGTTTTTCTTTCTCTTGGGAGAGAGCATGTGATCAGCGCAAGGCCAATCAGCACTGTCCAGACAGAGGGTCAGGTGTTCTGCAGGCTTATAGGACAGTCAGAGGAGGATGAAAACATAAGCTTTAACCATACACTGATAGAAGTCACAAAAATGCTATGTACTGCTGATGAGAAAAGGGTATTTAGCAGTTTATATTTACTAAAACTAGGGTTGTCCCGATACCGATACCAGTATCGGTATCGGGACCAATATGAGTATTTTCGGGAGTACTTGTACTCCCGCAAATACCCCCGATGCCTAAACAGAATACTTGCCTCCGCCCCCCCCGCCGCTGCCGCCGTATATAGCGAAGCCGCCACTGCGTTAATCACCGCGCGGGGAACATTAGAGTCACCTTTCGTTTGAATTGCTGTTTTCCCCGCCGCGCATAGACACTCCCCCTTGCTCGGGATTGGACGGATCTGTCCAATCCCGAGCAAGGGGGAGTGTCTCTATACACAGCGCGTCAGGGAAAACAGCTTATTCAAACGAAAGCTGACTGTAATGTTCTCCGCGCGGTGATTAACGCGGCGGAATCATTTAGGTACGGGGGACATGGTTGCATGCGGGGGGACATGGCTGGATATGTGGGGGACATGGCTGCAATATGTTTGGGGACATGGCTGCGTATATGGGGGACATGGCTGCCGTTTATGGGGAACATGGCTGCAATATGTTTGGGGAAATGGCTGCGTATATGGGGGACATGGCTGCCGTTTATGGGGAACATGGCTGCAATATGTTTGGGGACATGGCTGCATATGTTTGGGGACATGGCTGCATTTGTTTGGGGGACATGGCTGCAATATGTTTGGGGACATGGCTGCAATATGTTTGGGGACATGGCTGCGTATATGGGGGACATGGCTGCAATATGTTTGGGGACATGGCTACATATGTTTGGGGACATGGCTGCAATATGTTTGGGGACATGGCTGCAATATGTTTGGGGACATGGCTGCAATATGTTTGGGGACATGGCTGCATATGTTCGGGGACAAGGCTGCAATATGTTTGGGGACATGGCTGCAATATGTTTGGGGACATGGCTGCGTATATGGGGGACATGGCTGCAATATGTTTGGGGACATGCCTGCAATATGTTTGGGGACATGGCTGCAATATGTTTGGGGACATGGCTGCAATATGTTTGGGGACATGGCTGCATATGTTCGGGGACATGGCTGCAATATGTTTGGGGACATGGCTGCGTATATGGGGGACATGGCTGCAATATGTTTGGGGACATGCCTGCAATATGTTTGGGGACATGGCTGCAATATGTTTGGGGACATGGCTGCAATATGTTTGGGGACATGGCTGCATATGTTCGGGGACATGGCTGCAATATGTTTGGGGACATGGCTGCGTATATGGGGGACATAAAAAATATAGGTAGATGGCGCACGACTTAAAAAATGCAATCAAAAAGAATTAATAGTATAATTAACAATTAGTAGATCATAAGGTCCATGTCAATATCAAAAGGGAAAAAAATAATAAATAAATAAAATAATAAATGACCATATAATGATAGTCCAAATAAATGACCATACAAAAGATGGTTAAAATAAAAAGTCCCAAAAGTTCAATGTTTAGTCCAGCAACACTAGTGGCAGCACAGTCCTGAGGCAGAAGCAGACTCTGAAAAATATATATAGACAAGAAGGACATGCGCCAAACTAAGTGTAGTAAATTAGGGATTTAATGAAGTGAAAATAATAGTAAACAGTAAATTGGCTACTCACAAAACAATTGAGAGCAAGGGCACATCAGGGGTTAACAGCTGGTCGAGGGTCACAACGATCGTTTACATCTGCAGGCAGGCTGACTTGGCCAAGTCTTGGGAGTTATGGAGACCCATCCTGGGGAAGCCTGAAAGAAGCGACAGGGGATCCAGAAGCTGTGTTTCCTGGATAGGACGCGCTATGCGTTCCAGCATGAAGCGCAGTCTATCGCCGTACGACCGGAAGTGACGTCGAACCTCGGGCCAGCCAATGGGATTATCCCATTGGCTGGCCCGAGGTTCGACGTCACTTCCGGTCGTACGGCGATAGACTGCGCTTCATGCTGGAACGCATAGCGCGTCCTATCCAGGAAACACAGCTTCTGGATCCCCTGTCGCTTCTTTCAGGCTTCCCCAGGATGGGTCTCCATAACTCCCAAGACTTGGCCAAGTCAGCCTGCCTGCAGATGTAAACGATCGTTGTGACCCTCGACCAGCTGTTAACCCCTGATGTGCCCTTGCTCTCAATTGTTTTGTGAGTAGCCAATTTACTGTTTACTATTATTTTCACTTCATTAAATCCCTAATTTACTACACTTAGTTTGGCGCATGTCCTTCTTGTCTATATATATGGGGGACATGGCTGCAATATGTTTGGGGACATGGCTGCAATATGTTTGGGGACATGGTTGCATATATGGGGGACATGGCTGCAATATGTTTGGGGGACATGGCTGCAATATGTTTGGGGACTAGTGTTGCTCACGAATATTCGCATTGCGAATATTCGCTACGAATATTGCATATTCGAGTATTCGCGAATATCTCGAATATCGCGGCGAATATTTGCTATTTCGAATATTCGTATTTAAATTTCGCAATTTTTTTTTTTTTTATAAAATATAGCGAATATTCGTAAATATCGAATATTCGTGATATTTTATAAAAAAAAAAAAAAAAAAAAAATCGCGAAATTTCGCATTAGCGAAAATTCGCATTGGCGAAAATTCGCAATTTTTTTATTTTTTTTTATAAAATATCACGAATATTCGATATTAACGAATATTCGCGAATATTCTTCGAAATATTCGCGAAATATCGCGAAATCGAATATGGCGTATTCCGCTTATCACTATTGGGGACATGGCTGCATATGTGGGGGGACATGGCTGCATATGTGGGGGGACATGGCTGCATATGTGGGGGGACATGGCTGCATTTGGGGACACATTTAAAAAAAAAGTATCGGTATTCGGTATCGGCGAGTACATAAAAAAAAGTATCGGTACTTGTACTCGGTCCTAAAAAAGTGGTATCAGGACAACCCTAACTCGAAAATTGGCCTGGGCAGAAAGGTGGAGTAAGTGCCTGGTATTGAAGTGGTTAAGTAAAAAAAAAAAAAACTTTACAATCAATGACTTAACAAAAATAAATAACATTTTTAAAATGTCTTTTATACCCTTCAGTGTAATTACATTGTCAATCACTAAGTCCAGTCATGTAAATACATTGTTAATCACTAAGTCCATGGATTTAAATCCTCATCAATCATGACGACCTGATGCTGCCTATGTGTACCTGCCACACTCCCATCACTAAACAACAGATGTCTGGTGCTGCGGTAATGTAAACATGCCACTGGGTATTCAGGGTGATGCAATTGACCAAAAATAGTCATGATCATAGAACAAAAAATTGAAGAAAACCAAAAAACATTAGGTATGAATGGTAAAAAAAATCAGCACACAATCAGGCAGCTGGAAAAATATTTTGTATAGTATTTTTATGATGTATATATAAATATTGCTGTCAGCACCACTGCAACACAGACTGGGACCCAGCTGCCAAAGGACAATTCTGAAACTACAGCAGGAAAGGAAGATCAAGGTATAATAGATACACCCAAAGTAGTTACAAAAAAGTATATTTTTGGAGTGTACTTGGGATTTGCAAGTTTCATAATTAGTTAAAGTAAATGTGACATGTTAGTTTATGGGAGCTGTCACTGTTCACTAGGGATGAGTCGAACACCCCCGCGTTCTGTTCGCACCAGAAGACGTCAAACAGACCGACTGTTCGCGAGAACATTTAGAACCCCATTGAAGTCTATGGGACTCGAACGTTCAAATTCAAAAACGCTAATTTTAAAGACCAATATTCAAGTTATTGTTGGAAAACATCTTTGAGAGCCCAGGTGTTGCCCCAGGGAACATGTATCAATGGAAAAAAGTTTAAAAAACTGTAGTTTTTTCAGGAGCAGGACTCCTGAAAAAGTGACCGTTTTTAAAACTTCTTTTCATTGATACATGTTCCCTGGGGCAAGACCCGGGTTCTCAAAGACGTTTTCACAGGAAAGCTATAGACAACCAGCAGGTACAATATTTAAAGGAATCTTTTTTTCTTTTATTTAAGCATCATAACCACTTAAGACCCGGACCAAAATGCATGTAAAGGTCCTTCCCCTTTTTGCGATTCGGCACTGCGTCGTTTTAACTGACAATTGCGCGGTCGTGTGACGTGGCTCCCAAACAAAATTAGCGTCCTTTTTTCCCACAAATAGAGCTTTCTTTTGGTGGTATTTGATCACCTCTGCGGTTTTTATATATGAAAATAAAATTTTCCTCAGTTTAGGCCGATACGTATTCTTCTACCTATTTTTGGTAAAAAAAATCACAATAAGCGTTTATCGGTTGGTTTTCGCAAAATTTATAGCGTTTACAAAATAAGGGATAGTTTTATTGCATTTTTATTAATTATTATTTTTTTACTACTAATGGCGGCGATCAGCGATTTTTTTCGTGACTGCGACATTATGGCGGACACTTCGGACAATTTTGTCATTTTTGGGACAATTGTCATTTTCACAGCAAAAAATGCATTTAAATTGCATTGTTTACTGTGAAAATGACAGTTGTAGTTTGGGAGTTTACCACAAGGGGGCGCTGTAGGGGTTATGTGTTCCCTGTGTGTGTTTACAACTGTAGGGGGGTGTGGCTGTAGGTGTGACATCATCGATCGCGTCCCCCTATAACAGGGATGGCGCGATCGATGCTGCGGCCACAGTGAAGCACGGGGAAGCCGTGTTTACACACGGCTCTACCCGTTCTTCAGCTCCGGGGACCGATCGCCGCACTCCAGCGGCGATCGGGTCCGCGAGTCCGGCGGTCCCGGTCACGGAGCTTCGGACCGGGTCACGGGAGCGCGCCACGGGCGCGCGCCCGTGACCCACGGCTGGGTACTGGAACCGACGTAAATATACGTGGATGTGCCCAGCCGTGCCATTCTGCCGACGTATATGTGCAGGAGACGGGCCTTAAGAAGTTAAAATCTCTGCTCCAGGAGCAGTGATTTTAATAATGTTTAAATAAAAAAAAATGAAAAGTTCCTTTAAATATTGTACTTGCTGGGTGTCTATAGTTTGCCTGTGAAAACATCTTTGAGAACCCGGGTCTTGCTCGAGGGAACATGTATTAATGGAAAAAAGTTTTAAAAACTGTCGTTTTTTCAGGACTCCTGAAAAAACGACTGTTTTTAAAACTTCTTTGTCCATTGATACATGTTCCCTCGGGCAAGACCCGGGTTCTCAAAGATGTTTTCACAGGCAAACTATAGACACCCAGCAGGTACAATATTTAAAGGAATCTTTCATTTTTTTACATTTAAACATTATTAAAATCACTGCTCCAGGAGCAGTGATTTTAATGATGCTTAATCTAACAAATTTAAATAAAATTCCTTTAAATATTGTACCTGCCGGGTGTCTATACGCGTGATAACATCTTTAAATAGCACAATCACCTGCCTGCCAGTAAATTAGGAATAGCTGATCTATCTAAGCTATACAGTGTATACATATATGTACAACTCCTAGGGATGTATATATTCTCTACACACTGTAAATTATGCTAAACTGATTAGCCTGCCTGTCTGCTCTATCTAGCTATATAAAAAGACAATCTCTCTTTCTCTCTAACTGATCTTATCTCAAGCCGGAACACACTACACGAGGCCACCCAGCAGACGGCCTTTTATAGTGTGGGGTGTGTGCTAAAGCCCTGAGCCATAATTGGCCAAAGCCACCCAGGCTTTGGCCAATTATGGCTATTCTTTTTTTGCACGCTGTGATTGGCCAAGCATGCGGGACATACAGCATGCTTAGCCAATCATCAGCGCGCAATGCCGCAGTAAATTATGTTTTGCGTTTGCGTTTACGTTTTGCGTCACTCTAATTTGGCGCGAACTACCGATTTTGTTCGAATTTCGTCGAGCGTACGAACAGACAATGTTTGAGTCGAACATACGTTCATATCGAACGCGAAGCTCATCCCTATTGTTGACTTGTTTTGAAGGGCTTGTGTTAATAGGCAAATGCAACAATTTCAGATGTGTTCTGCTTACATTCATAAGATTAAAGTCCCAACCCTAGTTTTCTTTGTACCATACAGCGATGGAGATGTGTTTATTGATACCCTTATACAATTATGCATTTTTTTTCCCAGTGCTCTTCACCACAATACCAAGTATAGTTGGAGGCGGGGACACACCCCTAGTCACCTGTCCTCCATCTACCCATCAGTCTTTACATGCCTTTATTGAGGAGACTTCACAGGTTTAGTTAGGACTGCAGAATGCAGAGAGCCTTGGCGACGGCTCTGCAGCTTACTCATGTATTTGCAAATGCGTGCAACCAATCCTCTGCTTTTAACATATACAGTTAGGCCGCGTACACACGATCAAATTTGTCCGCTGAAAACGGTCCGATGGACCGTTTCAGCAGACAAATCCGATCGTGTGTACGGGCTAGCGGACAGGTTTGTCCATCGGACAAATTTCAAAGCATGCTTTGAAATTTGTCCGCTACAAACCTGTCCGTCGGATATGTCCGCTGGTTAGTACGGCAAACCAGCGGACATATCTTCCCGCACATGCGTCGTATCCTGTGAATGGATCCGACGCATGCGCGCGGAAGTGTTTACTTCCTGGTGCGGTGACGTGGCGGCGTCAACGTCACCGCCGCGTAACCACGCTGTCTGCCGGCGGGGATTTTGATCCGATGGTGTGTACACGCCATCGGACCGAAATCCGATGAGACATGTCCGCTCTAAACTGTCCGTCGGACAAGTTTGAGCGGACATATCTCATCGTGTGTACGAGGCCTCAGACAGTTGAATTTGGCTTGCTGTTTGGATGGTAAGTAGGAGCCTGGTTATAGATGTTTACTATTTTACTTATACTACTGTTTGTTTAAAAACGCATCTCATTTAAAGTCCCAAAAACCCTATTTTTTGCTTGCATTCATAAGATTTAGATACAGTTTAACACAACACCATAAGAGAAAATAGAGCCCCCGACATCCTAGCAACAACAAACAGACAAAGGGACACTATTAGATATTAATTAAAGACATAGGGCCAGATTCAGGTAGATGAGAGTATCTTTCCTCTGGAGTAACGCTTCTCATTTACGTTACTCTGAAGACCCTTTCAGCGCAAGTCCTGTAATTCACATAGCAGTTGCGCGTAAACTTGCGCCAGAGTAACGCTAATGCGCTGGCGTAACCCGACGCAAGTGGAAGTGGGTGTGATCATATGTAAATGATGGGCGGAGCCCAGCGCAGAGGCTTACGTTCAGCGCATCATCCACGGAGCATGCGCAGTGAGTGCGGCTCCACTCGCCCCCTTGTGCGCATGCTCACAACTTCCGTCGGCACCACTTCCTGGGAAACGTCAGCGCAATGCGTTCCGCTGGGCGCTTAAAAGCGCTGGCGGAAACGCCATTCCGGCGCAAAAGTAGTTCCATTTCCCCCCACCCCAGGGAAGATACTTTTGCCCTGTAATGGCTGCTCCCGCTACCCCCAAAGAGAGGAGGAACCTAAACTATAATGCCCAGGAGGTCTCTGTGATAATATCGGCTATGGAGACATTTAATGATTTTCTCCATGGGAAAAAAAGCAGGAAGACCAGCCGGGAAAGGAAGCAGGGTATCCTGGACACCATTGCTGCCAGGGTCAATGTGCTGGGGTACTCCACCCGGAGTGCAGACGACATTCAAAAAAAAATCAATGACCTGCGGCGCAAGGTGAGGGGCAAGGTGTCCACCATTAGGAGCCATGAGAGGGGCACAGGTGGTGGTCCCCCATGTCCTGTCACCCTGACCGCGGAGGAGGAGGTGTTTGCCCGCTGCCTGGACAGGGAGCAGTTGGAGGGGGTCCCTGGCTATGACTCCGTAGAGGAAGGCTCCAGGACAGGTAAGTGATTTTTACCCCCTTTTTGGTGTGTTGCATGTGTGGGGGGGGGGGGGGGGGGGGGGGTACATGTGCCAAGTGTGTGGGACCACCAACATGTGTCTGCTTTGTGTCATCCACAGATGACGGTGCTGGGCCATCATCTCGTGCCGGCCAGTCCACCCCAACCCCCCAACGGGATGCTGCTGACGAGGCCCTGGGTGCTGGAGACACCGAGGTGGAGGAGGAGAGTGCCCACACCACTTCAGCAGAGGTGGTTGTGGAGGAGCCTGTCCCTGAACAGGAGTTTATTTTAATGTTGGAGGAGTCCTCCTCCTCTGCAGGGCCCTCTGTGATCCCCTCCCCCATCCTAGGTAGCCCCTCAAGGGCGACTCCATCCCCACGGGGACAACCTTCCTCTGCCCCCAGGAAGGCCACCCGGAAGACCAGGGGGGTGTGTGATCTGGTCGAGGACCAGGTGCTGTTGGACCACGCCAAGCAGACCCAGCAGATGGGGGAGATTGCTGGCCACCTGGACCGGGTCGCTGACAGCCTGGGCTCCATGGCGCAGCTGCCCAGTGGTGTTCAGAACATTGTTACCAGCCTGGGGGAGGTGCAGGCTGATGTCCGGCACCTGACAGCAGCTGTACATGCCAACACTGCTGCCATTCGGGAAGAGGGGAGGCAGCGGCAGCGTGACCAGCGGCACAATATCACCCGCCAGTTGAGGATGCAGGCCCAGACAAACCTCTATCTGAGCCGGATTGCAGTGGCCTTGGAGGGCATGCAGCCAACAGCTGGCCGGAGTGGCCCATCCGGGGAACAGCCTCCTCAAGATGCCCCCACACCCCCACCACCACCCACTCCCTCCAGGCAGATGAGGAGCCCGAGAGTGCCCCCAAGGAGGAGCCCCCGTCATCCTAGATGAGGGTTTTTTTTTATTTGGTTTATATTTGTGCTTTTTTTTGTACTCAGGTTATGAGTTTTTTGTTATTTTTATACTCAGGTTATGAGTTTATATTTTATTTTCATGCTCAGGTGATGAGATTTTTTATTTCTTTTGAACTGCACACGGTCAGGAGTGCAGGGGACAGTGTGAATGGTGTGTGAATGTGAGGGGGTGGCACTCCTGACAGTAAGGGGTGTCACCCTCGGCCGTGGTGGTGAAGTTAACCCCACGGCTGAATGAATGACGTGTGAAAGGTGTGTGAATGGACAGTAACATCATTGGGGCCTTGACGCTGGCGTTGCTGCTCCCAACTCCTACATGCTGGACTTGGGCTAATCCAATGCGATGTGCATGTGGTGTGTGTGATCTAGGGACATCAGTGGTGTACACGCGTGCACTGTCTGTGTTATTAATGTTTTGGTTTAGTGTCCAAAGATGCCTACGGCGAGGACCCTCCTGACTGCTCTTCCATCAGAAGACTGGGTGTCCTCTGGCAGATGGGGACTGTGTGGGTCGGGGGTCAGGTCATCACGTATGTCAATCTGCAGGCCTTTTCTCATGGCAAAGTTGTGCAGAATACAACATGCAGCGATGATATGACACACGAAGGTAGGGGAATACAATAGGGTCCCCCCGGACTTATCCAGGCAGCGGAAACGGGACTTCAGGAGCCCAAATGTTTGCTCCACCACTCCACGGGTTTTGATGTGTGCTTCATTGTATTTTCTCTCTCCTCTGGTTTGGGGGTTCCGGAAAGGAGTCATTAGATGGGGTCCCAGTGCATATGCAGAGTCACCTGTAAGGTAAAAGACAGGAGGATGTTAGTCATGCATGTGCGACTTCTGTTGTGCATCACGGGAGGGGATAGTCATGCCTGACTCCCTTGTCACTCACCAACCAGCCAGCTGTCCCCATACATGTTCTGTTCGAATTCTGTAGGGATGGGGCTCTGACGGTATATGAAGCTGTCATGGCTGGACCCGGGGTGTTTGGCACGGACGTGCCATATGAGGCGCTGGGCATCGGCTATCACCTGTACGTTGATGGAATGCCAATGCTTCTGATTGCGGTATATGTGCTCTGTGGCACTGGGGGGCTGTAGGGCCACATGTGTGCAATCAATGGCCCCGATGGTGCGTGGGAATCTGGCAATGTTGTAGAAATCTGTCATTGCCTTCAGCCGCAGCTCCTCAGTGGTGGGTCTGATGAACTGGTTGGACATGCGTCTGAGGATTGCAGGGACAACCTGGTGCACACATCTGCTTATGGAGGACTGTGACATCCCAGCCACCACTCCACTTGTACGCTGGAATGATCCACTGGCAAGGAAATGAAGTGTTGCCAGTACCTTGACCAGTGGCTGCACTGCTTGTGAGCGGTGTGTCTTGCTGGTGATGTCATCCTGCAGGGTTGTGGTTAGTTCAAGTATTACATCTGGGCTGAATCTGAAGAGGCGATACACCTCCTCATCCCCCATGCCAAAGAGGTTCATACGAGTGCGGTATATCCTCTCACGTGCCCGCCTCCTCCGTAGCGAGGGACCCAGTACTAGTCTTAGGACCACAATTGCCCCTGGCATGTTGGCACACAGAGGTGTTGTCCTTGCAAGTGTTGTTGTTCAGCTAGCTCCTATCGTCGGTAACGCTGCTGTAGCTGCTCTCCTGCTGACCTGTGACCGTCTGGAGTAAAGATAAAGCAGCCTTTTGTAGAAATAACTTTGCGCCGGACGGACCAGATACGCGCGGCGCATGTAGCCAGCGTATGGTGCTAATCCGTTCGTGAATTGGGAAAAATACCTCATTTGCATATTTGCAGGGGAAATCAATGGGCGCGACTGATGCGCCCAGCGAAAATAAGCGCTGACGATACTCTGGCGTCGGAACGTTCCGCCGGTCGCAAATGAGCCGTTATTGGGCGCATCTAGTTTGGTGGGTACGGGCACATAGAAACGACGGCGCATCATCACAGTTACGCGGCGCATATCGAAATACTCCAGCGCAAGTGTTCCTGAATCTGGCCCATAATCTGTGACAGATTCATATGGAGGGGAGAGAAAAGACATGAGCTTACCCTTGCCAGAATGCCATAGCTATTGAGCTTGCAGTTCACTAACACCCAGTTCCATCGCCAGCCTTGTATAGCATGTGGTGTGCCACTGTCCAGTTCCACATCACACCCAAAACATGCTCTGGCAATCAGAGTGCAGAATACATGCTCACTGATTCTAAAGGCGAGCCAATCTATCTTAGCTATCCGTCTGTAGCACCCTCCTATGTAGGTGTTAGGACAGTTGGATTAATGGTATTGTTTGTTTTTGATACATACATTTAGTTGCCCACTGTAGTCAGTGTGACTGTGATTTTGGTTGAGGTAAAAGCATAATTTGGCTCACTGTACTTAGTGAGCATCAATTGTTTAGTCAGGTCTGATCTGTGTGCTCTGTTGCTGCCAGTGTACCTAATTGCTCCATCTGTATCCAGGTAACTTGAGATGTTTCTGGATGATAGGTGTGGAGTTATGCAGATTGCAGCATAAATATTGATACAAACCTGACCTATTCCAGAGAGGCAGGCTCTGAAGGAGTGTTGGGAGATGGCATTTATTCTGGGAGCACACAGAGCTCTGGATCTTGTCCCTGGGTGGAGGAGTCAAGCCTGAGGGGGGGCAAGCTGCTCCCTCAGGAACAAGCTGCCATGTAGAGGTCTCAAGTGGGCAACCTGAGGGAGGAGTGCAGATAACCGGGTGCTTAGAAGAAGCTGACTGAGGGGAACTGTCTACCACAGATCGTTGGTATCACTGGAGAACATCTCTTGGAAGATTGAAATGGGGAATCCATCTGTCCTTGGGCCTTGTGAGTACAGACCTTGCTGGATCTTGGGGGCCTTGTGCTCTAGCTACCCCTCTGGTGCCTAGTTATAGTCAGTCTATCAACCGCTTCAATATAGGGCATTTTCACCCCCTTCCTGCC
Source organism: Rana kukunoris (assembly GCA_029574335.1). Taxonomy (NCBI): domain Eukaryota; kingdom Metazoa; phylum Chordata; class Amphibia; order Anura; family Ranidae; genus Rana; species Rana kukunoris. Next base: position 660,618,961 of record CM056049.1, read on the forward strand.
CAGACCAATTTTTCGTTTTCAGTCGCACTTTGAGTAACACCTGGCTGTCTCCCTGAATGTGGCTCCCAAACAAAATTGATGTTTTGTGCTATAAACAAATGAAGAGCGACAATTTAAAAAAAAAACACAATGGGCCAGATTCAGGTAGATGGGAGAATCTTTATTCTGGCGTAACGTTGCTCATTTACGTTACTCCGCCGAAACTTTAGGAGAAAGTACTGTATTCACAAAGCACTTGCTCCTAAAGTTGCGGCGGCGTAGCAAAAATGGGCCGGCGGAATTCAAATTGGGCGGGTAGGGGGCGTGTAGTATTTAAACTAGGCACGATCCCGCGGCGAACGCACTGCGCATGCGCCGGCCGTCAATGTATCCCAGTGCGCATGCTCCACATTAGGACAGTGTTTTCTACGTGAACGTCAATGACGTCAATCCCCATTCACAGACGAGTTACGAAAACGACGTTCAACTTTTTCAATTTGACGCGGTCACGACGGCCATACTTAACATAGGATACGCGTGTTTTTTGTTGCTTTATGTTTTCCCCCGGGAAACCCCTTACGGAAACGTCGTAAGTGACTGCGTCGGGCCCGCGTATGTTCGTGAATTGCCGTATCTCGCTGATTTACATATTATCGGCGTAAATCAGCGGGAACGCCCCTAGCGGCCATTTTAAAATTGCAGTTCCAATACGACGGCGAAATACAATTACGCCGCTCATATCTGGACTCAATCCCGGCGTATCTTGTTTTCTGCATACAGAAAACAGATAAGCCAGCTCAAAGTGTGAGTTATGCTGGCGTATCACTGATACGCTGGCGTAACTCTACCTGAATCTGGCCCAATATTTTTTACTTTTTGATTTAATAAATATGACAATTTAAAGAAATATATAATTTTTTTTACTCAGTTTAGGCCGATATGTACTCTTTAGGGCTGTTACTGATTACAATTTTTGTGTTCGATTAATTGGTTTTTTTTTAAATTGATTAATCAACTAAATTTGATTAATTATAACGCACATACAGATCTTTTAGCTGATCTCCTTGCAGGCTGATTCCCAGTGCAGCTACCAACCACTGGAAACATGGATAGCAGGATACAAAAAACACACAAAGGCATGGAATAGCATTAAAACTTTTATAGTCTTCAAGTAGGTAACAAAATAAATATTGCACTGGAAATAAAAACTATGTAGCAACATAAACTGTAAAAAATAGTGTGAGTAATACCAAACGGTAGCAAAAGCAGTCATAAAAACATGTAGCTAAGTATAATACTGGTATAAAAATGTGTACAACAATACCACTGCTGATTCCAGATGAGGAGAGGTTAACATCAGTCTGTCGGCATGTAGATGTCCACGTGAAGGGAACTATCACAACTCCCGGTGGATGGCTGTAGAATCTCAGGTTGATAGAGGGAAGTGTTACATCCCTTGCGTGTGGCAGACAGTAAGGTCCTGCCGGCATGCAGATATGAAGGCACAGCAAATGAGCCCTTCAGGTGGACATAGCAAGCCCCGCCGATGTCCGTGGCATCACCGGATCTCCGACGGAACTCCCTGAAGATCCGGAAGCCGGCATAGAGGTGAGTACTGATCAAAAGAATTTTGATCGATCAAAAAAGTTAATCGAAAGTTGACCATGACATTGCGACAGACATATCGGACACTTTTTGGGACCATTCATATTTATACAGCGATTAGTGCTATAAAACTGCACTGATTACTGTATAAATGTGACTGTCAGGGAAGGGATTAACACTAGGGAGCGCTGAAGGGGTTAAATATGTTCCCTAGAGAGTGATTCTAACTGTAGGGGGAGGGGACTCACAAGGGGAGGAGACACATCTGTGTTCCTCTGTACTGGGAACACTCATTGGTCTCCTCATCTCTGACAGGACATGGATCTGTGTTTACACACACAGATCCACAGTCCTGCCGTGATTATGGGCAATCGAGGGTGCCCGGTGGACATCGCGGCACCCCCTAGAAGGCCGGGAAGCCTAGGTTGTCATATGACGTCAACCCAGGATTGGAGATCCCATCTGTGGATGTCACTTGACTATGGGCGGGATCTGAAGTGGTTAAAGGGGACACCATTTGTCCACTAAAGAGGAGGAACTCTGCTCTACTATATTATGTTATGTTCTCAGTTCTCATCCCTATCCAATTTCTCCAAAAACAACATCCCCTAGACTGTTTTTTTGGAGAAAGAGTGAATCATTCTGTTGTGTGCTTGGCTATCTGTCTGTCTGTCTGTCTATCTATCTATCTATCTATCTATCTATCTATCTATCTATCTATCTATCTATCTATCTATCTATCTATTTATCTATCTATGTATCTATCTATCTATGTATCTATCTATCTATCTATCTATCTATCTATCTATCTATCTATCTATCTATCTATCTATCTGTCTATCTTATTCTGTCTCCTCTATCTGTCTGTCTGTCTGTCTGTCTATCTATCTATCTATCTTATTCTGTCTCCTCTATCTGTCTGTCTGTCTATCTGTCTGTCTGTCTATCTATCTATCTATCTATCAATCTTATTCTGTCTCCTCTATCTGTCTGTCTGTCTGTCTATCTGTATATCTATCTATCTATCTATCTATCTATCTATCTATCTATCTGTCTATCTATCTATCTATCTATCTATCTATCTATCTATCTATCTATCTATCTATCTATCTTATTCTGTCTCCTCTATCTGTCTGTCTGTCTATCTATCTATCTATCTATCTATCTATCTATCTATCTATCTATCTATCTATCTATCTATCTATCTATCTACCTATCTATCTATCTATCTATCTTATTCTGTCTCCTCTATCTGTCTGTCTGTCTGCATGTCTATCTATCTGCTTGTATATCTATGCTATCACCTGTTTCTATATCTTTGTCTGTATAGTTCTGCAGAATGTTGAAGGTTTTACAATAAATATCTGAATTCCTTTTCTTGGATTTTTATAAGAATTAGATGCTTGCATATTTACACAATAAGGTGATTGGGGTTTACCACTCTGAGAATAACACCATGCTGTGTCTATTCCATCCTCATGTGTAATTATTATACCATCAGGCAAGTCAGGCAAAGGGGAGGAGCAAGTCTAATTTCATAGCAGGACTAGTGTGAAATAATGAGCACATCACGTTTTTGTTGCCATGGAAACATAGATAAATGGTGTAATGTTTGGAAAGATGGCAAATTATCTTTTTTTTTCCTCCTTGTTTACTTTATTCACCTAATTATAAGAAATATCCTTGTAAAGAGATAAGTCAGAAGGCAGAACAACCAAAGTTCTAAATTCTTTTTTTTTTACGGTAATATCAGGCTTCCTTCCAGAAAATAAAATGGTAAATGGAAAAACAGTTTAAAACTTCCTTTACTGCTGTTTTGTATTTAAAAAAAAAATTGCTAGTATAACTGCCTAAATCTATCTTTATATTATCTTCCCCCAGTTTCCTGTACAGCAAAAGGTTATGTGTTTTAAAGTACAACTGCAGTTTCACCAAACATAATGTACTTGTATTTGTCGCTGGAGCCTTTGAATAAAAGCCAGTATGGTGCTTTACCTTTACTAAAGATGAATCGTGTTTGCAGTAGCATGTCCCAGCTCTGTGTTTTCATCTATCAATGCTGTAAACAAGCTGTTCCTAACCACCTTAGAAAGTGCTGTTTGCAGATAAGAGTCTAATGCCGCGTACACACTACCGTTTTTCATGACGAGAAAAATGAATTTTTTTGAATTGGTCGTTAAAAATGGTCGTGTGTAGGCGCCAGATGAGAAAAATGGGCATTAAAAATTTATAACCTGCTCTATTTTTTCTCATCGTTTTTCACGTCGTCGTTTTTCTCGTCGTGAAAAACGGTCGTGTGTAGGCTTTAACAACAGAGGGGGGGGGGGGGGAACTCGCATGCTCAGAAGCAATTTATGAGAAGGGAAACTTGCGTAATCAGCCCAAAGGGTGGCGCCATTCGAATGGAACTTCCCCTTTATAGTGCCATCGTGCATGTTGTACGTCACCACGCTTTGCTCGAGCATTTTTTATCACGATCGTGTGTATGCAAGGCAGGCTTGAGAGGAAAAACTTTTTTCCCATGACATGAAAAACGGTTGTGTGTACGCAGCATAACTCTACATTGAGCTCAATTAGCAACCTATCTCCCAGAAGCAGCTTTTTTCGAGGCACAGAAGGATGTACTCAGAGCCTGGAGGCTGCAGGCAAAATTGTAGCATGAACTTCTCAGGAAAGGTAACCCATCACACATTTACAAAGCTTGCCGGAACAAAGATAAACCTTTTTTTCTTTGTCAAAGTCCAATTATATTTTAGAGTATATGTAGCCTCCCCCCCCCCCTATTGGTGGGGTGCTATGCTAAAGTTAGTGGGGAATGGGAGAGTTAAGTTACTCCCATTCACAAATTTCCTAAATTTGGGCTGCTGCCATTTGGAACTGCCTTGTAGGTCGGTCTGCATGTGAGGGGGGTGTTATTACCCCTGAGTGACAGTCAGTGCTAGAAGGGGTTCTGACAGACCCACCTTCTCCTAGCAGCCAATCAGAGGAGCCGTTTCTTCTCTGGACGTGCTGGTGGGAGGTTATATCTGGGGCAGTCGCCTGCGTGAGTGTGCTATGCTGGGCCTGAGTTCCAGGTGCGGCATCCACCATCATGGGCCCCGCCATCAAGGCCTGTCTGGCCAAGGTTGCATACCAAGCGGAACCTCATTCTGATGCAGAGAGGGGCCCCAGCGACTTGCTGGGTCCCAGATCCTAAGCCGGGAGCTGAACGGTGGGGAATCGGCTCGGGAGAACCCAGAGGCAGAGGTTGTTTGCGAGGCCTGGATGAACCACCGGGGATCCGGTCACCACGCCACATGACAGGTGCACTTCAGCTGTCAATTGGTGACCTTGGACTTACTGGGAGAATTCATTGGTTCTAACCTTTGACAAATCTAACAGAATTCATCAGGCCTGTGGCAGAGGCCCTGTTTCCTCCCAGTGACTTTGTTTGAAAGTGGCCCTTCGGCTGCCAGGCTCAAGTTAATCGCCTGTCCGGGGGCACTTTACCCACTCTGGCGAGAGTGGCGACGTTTGAACTTGACGATGCTGAGAGTAGGGTTTGCTCTCTTTCTGATATCCAAGGCCTGATACTACAGTTCTCTCTTTGCTCATCAACCTTTTCTCTATCGTGTGCCATGTTGATGTTGGCCGTGTTGGGCCTTGGAATAAAGCATTGAAAACTCAAGTGAACGTCTGGACACTTGCTCTTTAACCACCTTCACTAATATTATCCCTAGACAAGAATCATTGGTAGCCTAACATGCCGGTCCCAAACTAATCAGCGTCTCCATCGGGGGTGAGCGCTACATATATATAAACCCAATTACTAAAATCTATTATGATATATTTCATAGATATTACTGTAATGTAAATGTAAAATTGAGCTTTTTCAAAAAAATATATATTGTGATGCTACCATTAAAGCGGAGCTCCACCCTAAAAGTGGAACTTCCGCTCATCGGAATACCTCCCCCCTCCGGTGTCACATTTGACACCTTTCGGAGGGGGGGCAGATAGGTATTTGCACCTACTTCCTGGTTCCCTCACCAAGGATGGTGGTGGGGGCAGCAGAGTGACGAGCGATTGCTCGTCTTTTGCTGCCAACGTCGCTGGACTTCAGGACAGGTAAGTGTCCTAATATTAAAAGTCAGCAGCTGCAGTATTTGTAGCTGCTGGCTTTTAATATTTTTTTTGTATGGTGGAGCTCTACTTTAAGGACCTTAATACATGAACATTTGAACAAAAATGTGAACACAAATTCCAGATGTGTTCCGATTACATTTATAAGTTTTAGATACAGTTTAACACAAATGTCAATACAAATTTTCACTGCATTCAATGAATTGAAAAATGCAATGTGAAAGTACTTCATAATTTTGTTTAGATTTACCATTACATTTCGGGATGAACAGGAGCCATTCTGCTCCTTTAAATTTTCTTTTCACTCAGGTTGAAAACAAAACAAATCTGACCGCACTATCGATTAGAAAATTGAACGAATATTCTTAAAAAAAAATTATAATGAATTTCTACAAGTATCTGGTCAGCTTCAAACTAGAAGTGGGTGTGCCAACATATGTTGTGCAGGCATTATAAATCAGAACTCTACCCTTAACTGTTTATTTTTTAGCAAAGGACATGCATTCCACATTAATAATTATGCTAAAAAATGTGTGTGCACTGTAAGTTGCCTACAGCATTGCTACCAAAGTTTTTTTGAAGCAGAGCAGTCACTTCTTTATTGGAAGCTCTCCCTCTTTTTAGTCTCAAAAACTATATGTTACTTCCTGTAATTAAAATATGCACATTTCCAGTCTTCATTGAATGTCTAACAAGTATTGATCTCTACCTGCAAAGGTATGCCTGGGCAGCCCAAGATAGACCCCCACGCAATTTTCATTTTTTTACATTTTGGTTTGGGATTCCCCTAATATTCATACCAGACCCAAAGGGCCTAATAATGGACTGGGGCATTACGTTTTTCCAATGAGTTTTATCTATATTGCAGAGCCTTGACAATTCATTACAGCCGCAAGCCATTTTAAATGACTTTTGCATTGATACATGTCCCCTGGGGCAGGACCCAGGTCCCCCAAACACTTGTTATGACAACACCATGAATATAAGCCTTTAAAATTAGCACTCTTGATTTTTCATGTTCGTGTCCCATAGACTTTAACGGTGCTCACATGTTCAAAAATGTTTTTGACTGTTCGCAAGTTCTGGTGCAAACTGAATGGGGGGGGGGGGGTGTTTGGCTTATCCTTACACACGAGGTAGAGCGCATCTCACATAAAAAAATGGAATTGCTAATTAGTGCGGATTCCAAATTTAATAAGGCATTTTTGCAGCTAATAGCGCAATTTTTCATTCACATGTTCACCTAGTTCAGTGATGGCAAATCTTGGCACTCCAGATGTTTTGGAACTACATTTTCCATGATACTCGTGCACTCTGAAATGCAATTGAGCATCATGGAAAATGTGGTTCCAAAACAGCTGGAGTGCCAAGGTTCTTTATCACTTACCTAGTTGAACTCTTAATTGCCTGAAATGGGTGCTATTACATGTATACATTCTATACATGTAGAGCACCCAGTACTTCCTGGTAATCTTAGTAAATTACACCCTTCCTGTGTAAGGCTCCATTCACACTAATGCAATTTTTGATCCATTTTGCAGAAATGCAGGGACATTTTTTAACATCGTTTCCTATGGAACATGTTCACATCAATGCTTTTTTGTGCCTCTGTGATTTTGGAAAGGGTCGTGGGACTTTTTTTCCTGCAAAAAGAAGCGTTTTGCATTGGACCCGCATCCAAAACGCAAGTACCACGTTTTTACAGTGATTTTGTCGTGATTTGCGGTTTGTGTTTTTTTCTTTTAACCTGTTTATAGCTGGTTGTTTTAGGAAATGTAAAAAAATAAAAATTGCTGGTTTAACCACTTACCGCCCGGCCAATAGCAGATTTACGGCCGGGAAGTGGTTATGAAATCGTGACTAGACGTTCTCAAACGTCCAGCACGATTTCATGCCGCGCGTGCCCGTGGGGGCGCGCAGTGCGGCGATCACTGATGCGGGGTGTCAGTCTGACACCCTGCATCACTGATCTCGGTAACGAGTCTCCGGCGGAGGCTCGCTACCACGTGATCAGCCGTGTCCAATCACGGCTGATCACGATGTAAACAGGAAGATGCCCACACTGGCAGGGCAAAAAAAAAAACAGAGGATAAAAAAAAAAATACAGGTAAAAAAAAAAGAAAGATGCCAGTCAGTGCCCACACATGGGCACTGACTGGCAACATATACATCAGTGCAACCCCTCAAAGTACATCAGTGCCACCCCACAGTGTCCTTCAGTACCACCCCTCCGTGCCAATCCATGCCCAGTGCCTACCTATCAGTGCCCATCTGTGCCACCCATAAGTACCCATCAGTGCCACCCATACGTGCCACCCATGAGTGCCATTCTGTGCCGCCTATGAGTTCCCAGTGCCGCCTATGAGTGCCCATCAGTGCCGCCTATGAGTGCCCATCAGTGCCACTTATGAGTGCCCATCAGTGCCGCCTATGAGTGCCCATCATTGCCACCTATGAGTGCCCATCAGTGCATCAGTGCGCCGCCTATCACATCAGTGCCACCTCATCGGTGCCCATCAGTCCTACCTCATCAGTGCCCATCAGTGCCGCCATATAAGTGCCCGTAATTGAAAGAGAAAACATACTTATTTACAAAAAAGTTAACAGAAAAAATAAAAATGTATTTTTTTTCTAAATTTTCAGTCTTTTATTAGTTGTTGCGCAAAAAATAAAAACCGCAGAGGTGATCAAATACCACCAAAAGAAAGCTCTATTTGTGGGGAAAAAAGGACGCCAATTTTGTTTGGGTACAGTGTAGCATGACCGCGCAATTGTCATTCAAAGTGCGACAGTGCTAATAGCTGAAATTTGGCTTGGGCGGGAAGGTGCGTAAGTGCCTGGTATGGAAGTGGTTAAAAAAAATAAAAAAATATATAAAAAAAAAAGTGAAACGCAAATCGCAGTAAAAACGCGTGTCGAAAAACGCAACAAGCACCGCAAAAAAGCACTGCAAAAACACTCAAAAGCAACATGCATAGGTGTGAATCGAGCCTTCACACCAATTTCTTTTGTTCAATAGATTCTTATTATTATTATGTCAGAATTCCCCAGAGATAAAGTAGGTGATTGGATTGCACACTCAGGTAGATAAACAATTAATTGAGTGGGGAAAGGCACCTTTTTCCTATAAGTTATTCTAGAGACATTGGAGTCCAATTAAACACAGCAGGAACGGCAAATGGGTATATTGTTGAGGGCCCAGGTTTTTCTCTTGCTTTGTGGCAGGAATTTTCTAGTATATTGCTTTGTAGTAGAGGTCTGACCAGTTAGATGGACTAACGAATGGTGCATAAAGAAGGAGAAGATAAAAAGGAGGCACAACTGATAAGGAAGGGGGGGACCGAAGGACAAGAAAGGAAGGGAATTAATTACTAATGGGTAAGGGGGATGAAGAGGTTAGGTTTATTATGGTGTATGAATCCCAGTTCATGTAAGAAAAGTAAGGTCATGTATGTTGGGAATGTCAGGTATGTCTCAAATTCCCATCCAATAGGAATTTAGGATGAACCATAGTTCTTAAACCTTAGGCAGTGACATAAAGCATACATATGTTTACATGTATGTTCATATACTTTATATAGACTATCCTGAGACCTCTGAGGCTAAGAAAGACCTAATAAGAGCAACTTCCGTTTTGGAAGTTTGCTTGGTCTTGACACCTCCTGCAGCTCATGTCCAACTTATTAGTTCATCACTGTGACGAGACCCTTGCTCGCCCAGGTCCTGCTCTCCCGACACTACTCTGCTTCTATTGGATCCGATTGCAGATTGCAACATCTGATGGTCCAGTCATCCAAGGTTCCGTGATCCGACCTACAGCTATGTGCCGTTCGCGATCCATTTAAAGAACACACACCAGACGAGCTGTATGTATGTTCAAACAGGAGACTCTCTTTATTGAAACATTCAGCTGGTTATATACAGGTTACAAGCTTATCATCAATCAAAGAACAATGAAATCTCCACCCCTTTTTCCACACAGGGTTTCCATACAGAGACATTTCGGCACCGCAAAGCTTGACATCACATTCCTTTATCAATAGAATTCAATTAACCTTTTAGATAATGACATGCTAATCCAATACTCCTGACAGGAGACTTCAAACAGTTTTATCACATAATAGAAAGGTCTAGAAGCCGACCTGGATTAACACCTCTACACAATGAAATGTCTTTCACAAGCCGGGTCACTTAGCATTTTAAAAGCAGATGTCCTTGCATTGAATAAGCCAACAGCTTGTAATGTCCCTCTCCTGTGTAACAGATGTCAAGTAGAAACACCTTAATACAGAGGTCCTCAAACTACGGCCCTCCAGCTGTTCAGGAACTACAATTCCCATCATGCTTAGTCATGTCTGTGAATGTCAGAGTTTTGCAATGCCTCATGGGATGTGTAGTTCCACAACAGCTGGAGGGCCGTAGTTTGAGGATCCCTGCCTTAATAACTCAAGATCCATGACAATCACAATGCTTAAAAGCCTCACATAAAACAGTATGATACAGGAAAAAACAAGAAAATTGTTTTGCCCATGGGACCTTACTGAGTGGTGCAGGGTAAAAAAATTATTCTTCAAGTGTTAAAAAAAAACAACATTGATTTCACAATGCAAAAAAACAAGCAAAATTGAATACCGATTGTATCCTCATGAGAGACATATCAACTAGGGTTGTCCCGATACCAATACTAGTATCGGGACCGATACTGAGTATTTGCGGGAGTACTTGTACTCGCGCAAATGCTCCCGATGCTTCTGCCAAAACTTTTTTTGTATTTATCAACATGTTCTGTGAAAATTCTTTGAGTTTTTTACTACTGCGTGACAAGCAAATAATTTTTTTTTTATTCATTTTTACTAATTTTTATTCTTTTATAATGTCTTGAGTTAGAGTTCTTCATAATTCTAAAGAAAATATCCTTAGTCTGTAAAGTGGTTTGAAAACTGTCACATGACATTTAAAAAAAAGTATCGGTATTTGGTATCGGCGAGTACATGAAAAAAAGTATCGGTACTTGTACTCGGTCCTAAAAAAGTGGTATCGGGACAACACTAATATCAACACTTCCTCAGGAGACAGCCAAGGTTGGATTTTTTGTACATCTGTGGAAAGTCCATGTCATATCAAAAAAACAACAAATTAAACAATTAAATTAGAGACTATCCATTTTTGTTGCACTCTGATAGGACCAGACTTATTTGCAAACTCTTAAACCCCCATATTTTTAGTATATGTCCCTATCCAGGTATATATATCCAGAGGCGTATCTAGTGAAAATGGCGCCTATGGCAAGGACTGAAACTGTGCCCCTCTCAAAACATTGAAACTCATCTTTCAGATAACCTTAACAAAAAAAAAAAAAAAACAGCTAACAAAACTACAAGTCGAGCTCTTTAATTATCCCTTTATCAATAGCGTTACATCTTATATCACAGTTCCCCCTTAGAGTTCCCAGAGAGCCCTCCTTACATCGGAATGCACAGAGTTCCCCTTAACACTGGGAAATCTGATTTAAAGAATACTACGGACACCGGTGTAATCTTTGTATACACTGTAAAGGGGGGGGGGGGGGCTCTGACATAAAGGGAATCTCTGCAGACTCGAATGAAGGGGGTATCTGGTTATCACAGAGTCCAGAGATCCCACTTACATCAGCATTCCCCTTTACACCAGAGTCTGCAGAGTTCCCCCTTAAAGCAGTGTGCCAAACAACAAGTACCGTATTTCTAGACAGGGGTCAGGTCAGCCATATCAGCCTTTTACTTTATATGACCAGCCCTCTCTCCACAGTATGTGTGAGCATTTCCCCACCTCTATAGGACTACAAATTCCAGCATAGTAGGCTGTACTCTTATTTCTCTGCTGCTCCCCAGTCCCCCACACACAGTGTGACTGAGAATGATGACTGCACCAATATACAAGAGGACACCCTCTCTCCCTGCCTGCTGCAGTGCTGCACAAACCCAGCCATTGCCAGAGTCTGTGCCCCCACTACCCCCTTACCAGAGACCAGGGCCGCTGTTCGATATCATGGGGCCCCCTACAGCCTACCCGATGGGGCCCATGACCCCATCCTTAGGCCCATCCCTGGCCCTGCCCTAACCTCAAAAAATAATTCAGCTGTCTTCAAGTGATATTTATCATCCCTTGGGATACCTTAGGTAGTGACATACCCTCTTTATGGAGAAATCTGGGTTTATTAGACCCCTGGTCCCTCCTCTGCCCTCCAAGGCTTATTGGCTGCTTTCTTAGCTGGTACCAGTCAGGTAAATGAGGAACCGATACTGGAAGTGATGAAATCTTCATAACTTATGGCCTCAGTTGTCACAGAGGAGAGGGAGAAACTGATGTTCCTCCTCCTTCTTTGTACGCTGCCAATCCGACCAGATGGAATGGGAGAGCCTTTATTGCCAATAACTACATACAAGCGGGGAGGAGTTGATATTCCAGCAAGCCGAATTAGAAAAAATAATCCATCCATTTTATAGCCTCCTGGGCACCTGTGTTTGATCTCATGGGGCCCAAAAAAATATGATTTAAACTACAAAGGAGCCATGGCCTGCAGGGAAAGGGGAAAGCATAAAAAATGTGCCTGCATCTTAATCAAGAGGATCAGTTTCAGCATTAGGCACTGGCAGTACAGTTGTCCCTCCTGCTGAGCAGGTGGCTGGGTCTGCTTGTGCACTGATAGGACCCCGAGCCAGAAGGCCTGTAAGGAGACACCTCCTGACTGAGTCCACAGTCCAGGTGTCCTTTCGAGAAATACACCGGCCCGATGCCACCGCTATAGTCCTGCCTATAGCATCCCTGACAGCAGGCGGAGGAGTGATATTCAGCTGTCAGGGCTGCTGTAGCCAGAATAGAGGTAGCATTGGGAAATGCAGCTGCCTGCTTACTCCACGACCAGTGACTGAATAAGAAATTAGAAATAGTCCCACTTGCAGCACTGTCATTGTTCATTAGCAAAGGTGCTGAAAAAGAGATCCAGCCTATGCTCAGGAGCCTGGAGGGAACAAGAGACCATCAGACCCTGGTAAGTGCATTGCTGCCCAGCCACTCACCAGCGCCCCCTTCATATGGCGCCCATGGCACTTTCCATGGCTGCCATACCCTAAATAAGCCCCTGTATATATCTTTGGTCGGCTTGCTCTTTATATGTTTCACCCAGTTGAATCTATTGTTTCCACACTTACGAACCATTCCTAGTATATGCTTTTTAGCATGCATTCCCACTTTGGTCCGATTTTCATTCACTTTTCATTTGTTTCACTCTACTCCAGGCATGTCCAAAGTCCAGCCTGTGGGCCAATCGCGGCCCACGTTCCGGTTTCCAATGGCCCGTCTGGTAATTTGGACATGTATATCTTTTGTGGCCCCCAACAAATCCCTGAGCACCGAGGGCCAAAAAATATATACATGCTGGCTGCCTTGGAGGGGACAGGGAGGAGGCAGTATGAGTGCCATACATACAGGTGAATTTTCTGTTTGGACGACTGTTCTGTCCATCACAGGAGGTGGGACTTTGTATGAAAGAGGCCGCTGAGAAAACAGATTCTGCTGTATGTAATTTGTTGTCCCTCACCATGTCCCACTCCCTGTCCTATCCCAGATTGCAGATGGGCATCAATCATTTACCCGCAGACATTCCTCTTTTCACTTCCTCATTGTTCGTTTTTGCTCAGAAGTTGCTCTATTTCTTCTCTGTTCTGTTCACTTCCTGCTTGTCTGATTGTTACTCACCACCGTGAAGGGAGACTTTACTGCTGTGGTCAGTGACGTGCTCACCCCCTCCTGGGAACTACATCTGTGCAGCAGGACACTCTGTACGTGTTAGAGACTTCAAGGAGGTGTGAATTACTGGGCGTACTGCAATTTATACTGGGAAATGTAGTTCTTACATGAACAAGTGATGCAAACCAGGAAGTGAATGAGAGAACAGAAACTAGAACGCCGGAGGTGATATAGATGAAGGAATTTAATAGGTATTTACTCGTTTGTTAACAGAATCATTAAACTATTCTGTCTGTCTACCTTGCAGACATTAATTTTAGGCAAAAAAAAAAAAATTTCCTTTACAACACACAGTGCCAATCCATGCCCAGTACCCACCTATCAGTGCCCATCTGTGCCACCCACAAGTACCCATCAGTACCACCCATAAGTACCCATCAGTGCCACCCATATGTGCCGCCCATGAGTGCCCATATGTGCAGCCTATGAGTGCCCAGTGCTGCCTATGAGTGCCCTTCAGTGCCGCCCATCAGTGCCCATCAGTGCCGCCCATCAGTGCCCATCAGTGCCGCCCATCAGTGCCCATCAGTGCCGCCTATGAGTGCCCATCAGTGCCGCCTATGAGTGCCCATCAGTGCCGCATACCAGCGCCGCCTATCAGTGCCACCTCATCGGTGCCCATCAGTACTACCTTATCGGTGCCCATCAGTGCCACCTCATCGGTGCCCATCTGTGCCGCCATATTAGTGCCCGGAATTAAAAGAGTAAACGTACTTATTTACAAATAATTAACAGGAAAAAAATAAAAACTTTTTTTTTTTTCAAAATTTTCAGTCTTTTTTTAGTTGTTGCGCAAAAAAATAATAATCGCAGAGGTGATCAAATACCACCAAAAGAAAGCTCTATTTGTGGGGAAAAAAGGACGCCAATTTTGTTTGGGTACAGTGTAGCATGACCGCGCAATTGTCATTCAAGGTGCGACACGGCTGAAAGTTGAAAATTGGCTTGGGCGGGAAGGTGCGTAAGTGCCTGGTATGGAAGTGGTTAATTTGTTGCTTTTTTTCGCAATGACATGCTCTTTCCACAGATGTGCACAAAATCCAACCTTGGCTGTCTCCTAGGGGAGTGGGCGCTGTCAGACGAAATCATATGCTCTAGCAATGATGTTTATGCATCAGTATTGGTATTGTGTATGCAAATTGTTGATATGTCAATCAATATTACATTTTTCTTGTTTTTATGCATTATGAAATAAATGTTGTATTTTTTAACACTTGGTGAATTATTTTACTCTCAGTAAAGTCCCATGGGTGAAAATAGTTTTGGGTTCTACTCAGAGCTTTTTTTCTCAGAAAATAGGTGCAGGAACTCAACTACGACCCCGTTCAGATTTCACAAACAGTAAAAGGGTCTTAAAGGTGCATTAAATACCAGGATTGCATTACATACAGAGTGCAGAGTTCAGGGGGGTTACACACAGAGTGCAGAGCTGTCACTTGTAAACAGAGAAACCAGACTTCTGTGTTTACAAGTGATTGTGGTGAGCAGGCACCGAAGGGGCTGAGCCAGAGGTGGTGGAACTGAGTTCCCCCAAGTTCCCCCTGAAAGAAAGCCCTGGTTCTACTGAATATTGGGGATTACGTGCAGCCTTGGTCTGAGCATAGGTTGCCTTTTTTTGTCTTCATGATAATACAAGAAAAGCCAGGGCCAAAAATCTGCATCAGTATAAGGGGCCCACATGAAATTCTGCCTTAGGGCCACAAAGACTGTATGTTTCCTGCCTATACAGTAAGTGTATGTGCGTGCCTCTGTATGTGTTTCAGCTTGTGTACTTTGGGAAAATATTGCTGGGAATTACATCTGCCATTATATTTCAATGTATTGACAAGCTTGACAAGTTATGTCTGTGAAAATCTCATCTGCATAAGAACATGCATTTTGCTTCAATTACTGCTGCCTAACAAAAATAGGGAAAAAATCTAAATATGAACAGGAAACATGTAAATTGCTCTTTTACACTTAATGTACAGACTCCATACATTCATTAATAATAGATGCTGGAATGTGAGTTTTGAAATCCATTTTCTGTCTTACATCTAGAACAACAGCAAAAATATATACATACCAAGTAAGACCGTAAAGGGTGTTGGAAAAATTCTACAAACCATTATAGTTAATAGCACTTTTTAAACCATTAGAGTTGAGTGGTTGCGTTTCATTTTACATTTAGTTGCCCATGAGAGCGATTTATTTTGCTTCATGCTACACAAATAATGAAACTACTTGTAGGGGGAAGATTATGTTTTATAATGGTGACTTTTTCTTAAAGTAAAATGATGCTTTTTGGGTACCTATTTTATGGAATTAATATAATTCTTTAGCATTATTCAATTGATGGCTTATAAAGGAAACACTGTATATGATAAGCTAAGCCGCAATTTTACCCCTGGCCGTCCACCTGAACTGTAAAAAAACAACCAAAAGGGCCTGTTCACATGCCATGCCTGCAATGTTGTGCAACCGCTTTAATTTGGGGGTGAAGAATTTCACAAGTTCAGTTTTTTGTTCAATAGGGCCATGCTGCAACTGTGTGCAATGCATGCGATTGTGGCATAGTAATGCAGCTTTATAGGGTCAAATCAGGAAGTAGGGAGGCAATATCACCTCCTTAAGCCCTGTACACACGATTGGTCCATCCGATGAGAACGGTCCGATGGACCGTTTTCATCGGTTCACCGATGAAGCTGACTGATGGACTGATGTGCCTACACACCATCGGTTCAAGAACCGATCGTGTCAGAGCGCGGTGACGTAAAACACAAGGACGTGATAAAAAAAACGAAGTTGAATGCTTCCCAGCATGCGTCGACTTGATTCTGAGCATGCGCGGGTTTTTAACCGATGCTCGTGCGTACTAACGATCAGTTTTGACCTATCGGTTAGCCGTCCATCGGTTTGATTTTAAAGCAAGCCATCTGTTTTTGGACCAAAGGATAACGGACCGATGGGGCCTACACATGATCAGTTTGGACCGATGAAAACAAACTTCAGTCCGTTTTCATCAGTTTGAACCGATCGTGTGTACGTGGCTTTACTGTCTGTCAAATGCTTTCTGAAAAGCGATCTGAATGCTCATTGACCTTTAGAGGGCCCTGCACTACCTCCCAACATTTAAAATGGGATGGAAGGACACCTATTAGAAAAAGTATGTAGGGACTGGACATATCCCCTGCCACACCCCCTTAAAAGAGAATTATACAATACTTTTTTTTTAAATCCTGACTCGGTTTGCTAGGGTTGTCTCGCAAAACAAGCAGGATTCAAGCTAATGGGTAGTGCAGTACCACATTTGGCCAGAGGTGCTGGGTCGCCTGTGACACTCGGAACGGTTCATTTTTAAATACTCGGAAACACTCAGAAATACTCCATTCTCAAGTGTGTCTGAACTTTTCCGAGGGTTTCTGAGATCAGTCGACCTGTCCCCAAGTATTTCCGAGGCTCTCCAGTGCCCCCCCACCTCTGGCCACATGCGGTATTGCATGCCATAAAAGTCAATGCAGATCAAATTAACTTATTTTCCATTGATTTCTATGGGGAAACTAGCTTTGATATGCAAGTGCTTTGGATTACAAGCATTCTCCTGAAACAGATTATGCTAGTAATCCAAGGTTCCACTCAACGCTGTATTCTGGCCTAGGCCAACAAGGCCCAGGCATATGGCAGCACTTTGCAGGGGGGCAGCATGGAAAGAGTCCCAGCCAGCTTACACTACATTGTTAGTGTAGTGCCAGTTTTATGGGGCAGACTGGGCTGAGAGGCAAACTAGTCTAGCGCCACCCATAATTGCTTTTGGTATGCGGGCGGGAGGCATATCGCAACTGTAGGGGGGGGCAGGGGACACTGCTTCTAATTTTAAATGTCTTATCATCCTGGTTCTGGACCACAAACCTTCCTCACTGTGCTATAAGTTTTCTGCTGCACCTTTGACATGGTTATATCTTCTTAGTCCTCTCCATAAAATTATCAGAAATTTGTGCTTAAAGTAGAACTATTGGCAACACTTTTTTTTCCATTTAAGGGAGGGTTATAGCCCCTGTCAGTTTATTTTTTACCATCCCTGTCCTATTGCAGAGATTTCCCTTCAGGAAGTGAGAGAAAATCTATGCAATTAAGGGAATCCATTGCCTGCCCCCCCACAGGACCTCAGAACTAGTGTTCCAACTCGAAAATGTCAGGGTAGGTCTTAAACAGAAAGGGGTGTGGCCTTGACAGGAAGGGATGAGTCTTATTTAAATTAGGGAGTCACAAGTTTAGTCAGGCCTAGGGCAGCACAAAACCTAAATACACTACTGGTTCCACTGTATACGGTATGTATTTGAAGGCATGCTTTAGCCAGTTAAGTGAATTGTGCTAACCAAGGCACCGCAGAGAAGCTTCCAGATCAATAGTACATGGTGGTGGATCCATCCCCTTTATTGTACCCTGGTAATCCTGCAAATAAGAACATAAAAAGCTTAGCAATTCTCAGTGCAACAGTCAGGGCCGCCATCAGGAATTATGGGGCCCCTTACACAGCTTCAGGCATTAGCCCCCCCTGGAATTGAGAAGCGGGGGGGGGGGGGGGGCTGCCACGATTTGAGAAGCAGGGGGTTCTTTTACAAATAAGTAAAGAAAAATATATATCAAAAAAGGGTGGAAGCCATCCGGGGGCCCTGGGGACTTCTGGGCCCTTTAATAAAAAAGAAATAAATATATATATATATATATATATATATATATATATATATATATATAATATATATATATAAAAAAGAAATAAACATTTATAAAAACAAGACAAGGGGGTTGTCTGGGGACCTCTGGGCCCTTTAATAAAAAATAAATAAAAAAAATATAAACAAAAATAACATGGGGCCCTGGGGACCTCTGAGCCTTTTAATAAAAATATATCTATATATAAAAAAATTAAAATAAAATATAAAACATTTAAAACATTTTTAAAAGAAAAAAAGGTTGTCATCTGGGGCCCTCTGGGCCCTCTGGGCCCTTTAATAATAATATTATATATATATATATATATATATATATATATATATATATATATATATATATATATATATATATATATATATATATATATATATATATATATATATATATATATATATAAAAGAAATAAAAGAAATAAAAAAATATATAAAAAAAGGGGGAGGGTTGTCATCTGGGGCCCTGGGGGCCTCCAGGCACCTGGGGACCTCCAGACACCTAAAAAAAAAAATTGGCCCTTAAATTAAAAAATAAAATAAAAATATATTAAATATATATTTAAAAAAAAAAACACAAGGGGGATTGTCTTCCAGGGCCCTGGGACCTCTGGGCTCTTTAATAAAAAATAAATTTAAAAAATATAAACAAAAATAACATGAGCAGTTTAATAAAAATATATTTATCTATATCTATATATCTATCTTTTAATAATAATAATAAATGTTTGTATATTTATATAACAAAAAAAAAAACAAAAAAAAAAAAACAGGTTGTGGCTGCGAGGCGGACAGGTTCCGAGCTCCCAGCCTGAAGGGGATTGACAACTTACCTGGCCTACTATCTTCCTCCAGTGGTTACACATATGCATTCTGGGGTCTTCTTTTCACTAAAAGACCACCGGCTTTCTGGTAAGCAGTTATTGTTTTCTGCAAGGTGGAGGATCTACTATCAGCACTTTTCTATTGAATGTCACCACGCTTATTGTCATCATCACAATTTTCCCACTGGTGTTTTTCAAGAATAAGCTAATTAATTTACTCTGGTTCGAATAGGATCAGTCTGACATCAATTCTCTGTTTATCACTTATGGACACTATTTTGGTTTATTTTACTATGATCACCATCCATGGACACTAATACTGTTTATTTGTTAATATTTTTAGCGCATCCTGTTTTTTTTTGTTATTTGTTTATCTGTGTTTGTTACTACAGTCAGGTGCAGCTTTTTTTGATTTTTTAATCACCTTAGATCACTAGCACCCT
Source organism: Rana kukunoris (assembly GCA_029574335.1). NCBI lineage: Eukaryota > Metazoa > Chordata > Amphibia > Anura > Ranidae > Rana > Rana kukunoris. Next base: position 660,638,425 of record CM056049.1, read on the forward strand.
GTTGCTGTGCTTTTTATTGTTCCTTTGTTCACCTTAGCGCAGTTGACTTTCTCCTTTTTTCCATATTGTATATTTATATGTATATAAAAAATAAAAATAAAAGAAATAAAAAAAATATATAAAAATTATTATTATTAAAAAAGGGGTGTTGTCATCTGGAGCCCTGGGGATCTCCGGGCCCCTTGGGAACTCCAGACCCCTAAAAAAAATTGGCCCTTTAATAAAAAAATAAAATGAAAATATATTAAATATATATTTTTATAAAAAATAAATGAAAAAATGGGGGATTGCCAGCCAGGGCCCTGGGGGCCTCTGGGCCCCTGGGGACCTCCGGACTGCTAAACAAAAAAAAAAAAATTGGCCCTTTAATAAAAAATAAAATAAATAAAATATTAAAAAATATATTTTTTTATAAGAAAAAAAGAGGGGGGTTACCTCCGGGCCCCTGGGGGACCCCTTAGGGGGTTTCCATCCGGGCCCCTGGGGACCCCTGGGCCCCTTACAGGTGTACTGCCTGTACCCCCCTGATGGCGGCCCTGGCAACAGTGTTATATATGTAGCTGGGTATCACCCTTTTTGATGTGATACAAAAGACTACCATTGCTGATCGTGAAGGATCTTAGCTCCCTCCTGTGGCCGAGTTGGGTTAGAGCCACCTGTTGTTTGCATTTCATTCTGGTACTGCAGTGAATGTTGGGGGATTGAGTGCAGAAGGAGAAGGGACTCCATTTGCCCTGGCTTGTAATAAACTACATTACCCAGAGAGCAGCTGTGCCACCCCAAGATGCTTTATCTTCCTCACCACCTGCTAGAGAAGGTAATTTAAGGAAGAGGACGTGTTTATCGCGCTCTCTCAGGACTGCCTCTTCAACCCAGGAGGACACTGTCAGAAGTGTCTCCACGGGGAGTAGGCCGCAGTTGAGAATTGAGAAGTAGGGATGGAGTTTCTGATGAGATCCCAGTAACCCTGCGACCTGTCTGAGGACCGGAGACTGCTGACCAACTGGACGGTGTGCCGTGGAAGTACAAGGCCTGAACCGGTTGGGTGAGACAGGCACTTGCCTGAAAGTACTGATTGTCTTGCAGAAGGGCGGATTGTTGATATCCATCTTTGCGGTTTGATTATTCAGGAAACTTTTAACAGTTTACTATTACCCTTTTGAATTATAAGTTGCTCCTTGCGCGCCAACGCATGCCAACGCACAAGTGCACAAACTGTTAGCAAGAGACTGTATTGAAGTTTGGCCTGGGACTCGAGGCCATCCTGATTAGTTATAGCTATCGTACCCAAAGGTTACCCATTTAGAGTTGTATATTCACTATATTCATTGCATTGCTTGTTGGCTGAGTAATCAGTTTCTATTACTTTATATGGTATTGTAGAGAGGCAGAGAGCTGAGTGAGGTTTGGCAAGAGGGCGTTTCAATGTATGTGTTTTGTTGAAGGGGTCCCTCTTGCTGTGTGCTCACCCAGGTCTATTTGACATTGTAGCCTAGCTCACACTTAAAGTGGATGTAAACCCCCCCAAATTTTTTTTTTTTGATGTCACAATGTAGAGTATAAGATTTCCTATCATCTGTGCCCAGTCTTGCCACACAGAGTTAATCCAGACCTGAGAAATCCTCTTTTATGTTCAGTGAAAATGAACAGCCTTCCAGATAAAACCCTGCCTAAATAAAAAGTCTGTTTTCTCTCTTCTTGCTTTGAGTGAGAGGTTATTTACATATCTAGCTAGGACATGTTTATCATATGTTATGTTTTGTTTATCATAACATGAGGTGATATAACATCATAACACATCCTAGTAATATACAATGAACTTTGGATCACCTCTTGTTATGATAAACATGTCCAAGCTAGATATGTCAATAACCTGTTACTGAAAGCAATAACAGAGAAACGGACTTTATAATTTGGCAAGTTTTTATCTGGCATTCTGTTAATTTGCACTGAACTTTAAAAGAGGATTACTCAGCGCTGGGTGTTGGTGTCCTCACAGGGGCCCCAGCAGGGAGGGCCCTTGCCGCATCGCTGCGTCCTCCTGCAGTCCGGTCGGCCGTGTACCATAACCGCGCGGTACAGGAGATTCAGTTTGCTGTTCCCGGGGCCGGACTGAAAGGAAGTGAACACTCAGTGTGTGCACTTCCTGTCAGTCCGGCCGGGAACAGGAACCTGAATCTCCTGTACCGCGCAGTTATGGTACACGGCCGACCGGACTGCAGGAGGATGCAGCGGTGCGGCAAGGGCCCTCCCTGCTGGGGCCCCTGGCCAGCTTGGGGCCCCTGGCCAGCTCGGGGCCCCAGGCAATTGCTTGGTTTGCCTGTCGGGTTCCGACGGGCCTGTATATTGAGCTTCTCCACAAGTTACTGGGGCCCACAACTCCCATATTACTAGGTGTGTCAAGGGAGGGTTTTGAGACACTTTTAAGGGGTTAATCACAGAGCGTAGACCCAAAACAACCAGCAGCTCCTCCGAGGGTAGTGCTACATATAAAAAATCCTTCGGCTTCACGGCCGGGCACCCACTGCGCATGCGCGGACGGTGCTGCGCATGCGCGGACGGAGCTGCGCCGTCCCATTGGTCAGGCAATCGCCTGGGACCTGGACGTGTCCCAGGTGAACACCTACAGGGAGGGGTTGAAGTTAGGCGATTAAGCTTAATCGCCTAACCAGCCCCTCGGTGGAAGGAGGAAGTGGTACAGGAAGTCCCACTCCTCCTGAAGCCCCCATCCCCCCCCCAAAAAAATGATATGCCAAATGTGGCATGTAAGGGGGTGAGGAGTGGGTTAAGCGGAAGTTCCATTTTTGGGTGGAACTCCGCTTTAAGGTGAACTAGAGCTCACTGCTGGCTACAGAATGCATAACAATACAAAAAAGGAATTTAGCAAATATACCAGATCATTACATTGGAAACAACCTAAAATACTTCTGAATTTGACATATTTATCTCATACTAGTATTTATGATTAAGAGTTACAGTAACTAATTAAATAAATTCTAAAATCTCCACATCCAACCTGAAGAGGGGATGATGTGTGGGAAAGAGGAGAGGGGGTTTGCTCTAAGAAATATAGGAACTGTAGCTCCAAAATAGGGAATGTTATAATCTATGATATCACCATAGGTTCATCATTGTAAAGCCTCGTAAAAACACGATCGGACTTCTATCAGACTTTTCCGTGAATTTTGGTCTGAAGGGCGTTGGCCGTGAACTTGTTCTGCATTCACACGGCACAACATTTTCAGCCAACATTCACCAAACCACGTGTTTTTTCAGCTCTTTAACCCCACCCTTTGGGCAAGTTCTGCTATTGTTGGCTGATGTTTAACAATGGTTGCGAGCATGCGTGTTTGTACTTTGGATTTTAGTTGGACGGACATGCGTACACACGACCGGATAATCCGACGTAACAGATTTATTGCCAGACAGTTGGTCAGCATGAACAGCCAACATTTGTTGCCATTAATTCAGCCAACAACACAACACGTCCATCAGACAATTATGGCCATAAAATTGGAATGGGTGTACCAGGCTTAATACGAGACTTTGTGAGTCTGGATTCACACCTATGCATTTTTTGTGCTTTTTTCCTTTTTGCAGATTTGCACAACAGTCCATTTAACATGGTTTCCTATGGAACACGTTTTGTAGTGCAAGTCTGCAAAATGCAAAAAGCACAACAAATACTGTATTTATCGCGGTATAACGCGCTCCCGCGTATACCGCGCACCCCTAAAGTGAGCCCCAATCCTGTGGAAAAAAAGTTATTTTTGTACTTACAGTTTTGGTGTCTTGCGCGGCGTCCATCGGTGGCCTCGTCGGGTCAGGCGTCCTGCTGCGGCTTCGGGTGTCCACTTCGGCGGGTCCGGCGTCCTTCTGGGGCGGGTCCGGTGTCCTCTTCGGCGGGTCCGGCGTCCTTCTGCGGCGTCCTCGCGTCCTCCCCGCTCATTTCCTGCGCCGAGTTTTGAATACTGCGCTAGCATATACCGAGCGCAGTACACTCGGGCAGGCTCGGCAACTGTCGCGCTCACGTCCTGTACGTCCAGGACGTGACCGCGGAAGAAGCCGAGACTGGCCGAATATACCCCAGTGTACTGCGCTCGGTATATGTCGGCGCAGTATTCAAAACTCGGCGCGGGAAAGCGGGTATCGGCGTATATGGCGCACCCACGATTTTGCCCTGATTTTCAGAGCAAAAAAGTGCGCGATATACGCCGATAAATACGGTAAATAGGTGTGAATCCAGCCTAAGTCTAGTATTTAGCCTAATGCCAGTATTTCACCAGAAAATAAACTCTTAAGCCACGTACACACGGTTGGACCTTTGTCCGACCCAAATCACATCGGAATTCCGACAGAATTCCACTGGAGTAAAAGAGAACATGTTTTCTATCTAAACTCTGACGTAATTCCTCAGAATTTCCTGTTGAAATAATCCGATGAGGCATACACAGGGTTGGAATTTCCAATGGAAAAAGTCGGTCTGACTTTTTACATCGGAAATTCTGATCGTGTGTACGGGGCATTAGTACAGCCTAGGATTTAGGGGGCAGACAGACTTTCTGCTGTCCCACTCACATGAGTAATGTAAAAACATTAGTTTAGAATGTCCTGGTATGGTAAATATCATAAAATGTTATATAATATATGCCACCAAAAGAAAATGTAATGAAATGTAATTTGTAAACTGTGTGATCATATAGCGTGGGGATTGTGAATATAAATCATGCATGCCTTTTACAAAATTAGAAATACTACACATTAATTGGCCTAAAAATAACATACTCTACTTAGTTAGTTTGAGATTGTCATGATGTGTTTAAGATTAATAGTATAATACAGTATAGCTTATTCTATAGGCTCATATGGCCAAAATCTGAATATGAGCCAGATCAATACTATCTTAACTCAAGGAGATTTATTGCTCTTATTACTTGTTGTTCTTTCCTAGTTTGGAAATTCATTCATTGCTATCTTTGTCAGTACTATAGCTGGTTTATCTTGGATTTTTTTTTTATAAAGCTTCTGTTCTCACTTAGCCTATCCTGCCCGTGCAAGGCAAAACAGCAGGTTTAATACCCGCCTAAGCAGCAGCTTATACTCATCTTCCCATCTTTTGCTGGGAAGTAAAAGCATTAAATGCTTAGGAGATAGATTTTGTAGAGATTGCTCTACCCGTGCTGTTTAGCGTCTATTGAGAAATTAGTAAGTGTCTGAATAGCCTCACTGTAAAGGTTTTCTTGCCATGGAGGTATTGGTGGGCAGGGGTTCTTGCTAATTCTCCTATTCCAGCCATCCTTCAAGGGACTCCCCCTTATCAGGCCTGAGGACAAGTATCCATGTCTTTGGATTTCTGGTGGTAAATTCATTGAGCATCACTTTCCACAACTTCTTGGATTCCCTGTTTACTTTTGTAGTGCATAGACCATATTGGCCTTGGGCTTTTGATCCCAGGTTCTGATCCCTTAAAGTAGAAGTCCAGCCTAACACTAAAATTGCTACATCTATAGACATCCATGATCTAACACTAACCTATCTAACCCTGTAAAGAAGAAATCAGTATACATACCTTTTCTGAAGCCGATCCAGTCCGCTCTCCAGTGGCAGAAGCTCTGCAGAGGATACAATAGCCAACAATGCTGTGAAATTACTGATTTTTTCTTTACAGGGTTAGCTAGGTTAGTGTTAGAAGTGGATGTCTATAGATGTAGTGATTTTAGTGTTACCTGGACTTCTTTTATTGAGCTTGGCTCTGGGTGATGCCTCACTGAGCGAGAATCAGCTAAGATTTCTTAAAGTGATATTAAAATTGTGTTTTTTATTTAAAAAGAAAATAACAAATATGTTATACTTACTTGCTGTGTGCAGTGGTTTTGCACAGAGCAGCCCGGGTCCTCTTCTTGTCCCACATTGGCATTCCTGGTCCCTCCCTTCTGCTAAGTCCCCCCCATAGCAAGCAGCTGGCTATGGGGGCATCCGAGCTGAGCCACTTCTCTGTGTCTCCATTCACACATAGAGCTGTAGCTTAGCTCTGCCCCCTCCATCTCCTGATTGGCTCACTGGCTGTGATTGAATGCAGCCGGAGCCATTGCCAAAAGCCAATCAGGAGTTTGAGTCCCCAGAGAGAAGCTCTCCTGGACATCGCTGGATCAAGAGGGGGTTCAGGTAAGTACTGGGGGGGGGGGGGCTGCTTCATACCGAAGATGCCTTTACAACCACTTTAAAGTTTCTCCCAAACCTTGAAAGGTTTGACAGCATTTCCAAGTCATTCTCCTGCTGGCAAAGGACCCTGCTTCTCTCTGCTCTTAGCCTTAAACACACATGCCAGCCCCCCTGCTGGCCATTCTTCTCAACCAGGGATTGGCTGAAGCTGTATCCATGGCCATCTCAGAATCTGCCCTCTCCTGCTCACTATGTTTCTAGAAAATTCTGGAAAGACAGGGGGAGACAGACAAGCCTGCAGCCTCAGAACTCAGAGTAGGTAAACATAATTAAGTCTCAAATTCTAACAGCAAAGCCAAAAACGAAATTTGCCTCACTTCTAGCACCTGACCTAGGAGGGTGCTATACTTTCATTTTCTAAGGACTATATATTTCAAGGGACCTTGCTCCCTACAAACATTGATTCCTGTATTGGCTCCTGTGAGTTCTGTGACACAGCAGTGCCTACCCATAGGGCATAGTGAATACGTGTCACAGAATAAAGGTAAATGTTTGGGGATCTTTACAGGGTAAGTTTCCAATTTCAAGATCATTCAGACTAATAGGAGTAGGCTTGAAATAATTGAAAAACAGAGGAAATGAATATATGATTTTAAAATGTTAACTATAGATATGCTTTAAAGGAGAAGTATGTGTTTTAAAAACACACATACTGTACATACAGTACTCACCTCCATGCTACAGCGTCAGTGTGATGCTGCAGTTGTCTCCCGCCAGCTCTAAACCTGAGAACTGATCAATCACATGACAGCTGATTGCTCAGCTTTCAAGCCTTCTCATAGCAGAGAGAAGTAACCGTCAATCACTACAAGATATGAAAAAAACTCAGCAAAGTATCATTAAAATAGATTTACTATGGAATAACAAAATTATCTACAGTGAAAGGTTGTGCAACTGAAAATAACAGTGTCTTAAAGTGGGAATAAAGCCTCCTATTTTTTTTTTTTGCATCCAAAGATAGTGCCATCTGGACCTCTGTTTAGATCTGCAGTTGCCATGGTGCTGCATAAGTTAGCAGCTATGACACCAGCCATTTGAGGGGTTGAAAGATTGGTTGAAAGCAGACATAAGCACACTGGCAACTGCGACAGTATTAACAGAGACATGCCCTGAATGTACCACACACTGCATTTGTGCTAATAGGCAGAATGTAAATAAAAATACAAGCAGAATACAACATTTTAATGCTTGATAAAAGATTTGATAACACTTATTCATTTTTAGCTTAAGCTGTCCTTTGGGAAACCATTAAATCAGTGAGTTTAAAGTAGAAAGTTATTGTTAATATAAGATTTTCTTTTTGCCTTGCTCTTCCAGTGAAATTATTAAACTTTACTGCTAAAAGAATTGTGAATGTAACCACCTCGCTACTAAAAGGAATTGTAGGACTTTAACTTTCCTACTGCTAAAGGAATTGTGAACTTGAAAGCACCCCATTGTTAAAGAAATTGTAGAATTGTAACCAACCCACTACTAAAGTAATTGTAGGACTGTAACTACCCCATTGCTAAAGAAATTATGAGATTGTAACCACCACACTACTAAAGAAGTTCTAGGATGGTAGCCACCCCACTACTAAATAAATTGTACCATGTTTCCCTGAAAATAAGACCTAGCACTATTTTCCAGGAGGGCTGCAATATATGCCCTACCCCGAAAATAAGTCCTAGTTTGAAGCGCTTGTGTACTCCTATAAATCTCTTTGTTAGGGCAGTGTACTGTGTGTGTGTGTCTCTGTCATCTCCTGGCTGGCGACGGGGATCTCGGCCCCCCTCCCTGCAGTGTTCAGACCGGAGAAGACAGCTCAGGGCGGCCCATGGAAGCACCAAGCAGCAATGCACGCTAAGGGTGTTTGCACAATTGTATTGTAGCGGCACCCTTTGCATTATATGATCCTTTTACTGATATGTTCATACTGGGGATTTCTGGATTGCAAGCCCTACCCTCGAAAATAAGCCCTAGTGTGTTTTTGATGTCCAAAGTTAATATAAGATATATAATATCAGGGCTTATTTTCGAGGAAACATGGTAGGACTGCAACCATCACACATCCATTGATAAAGGAATTGTAGGACTGTCATCATCCCACTACCAAAGGAATTGTAGGACTGAAATGTCCGAACTACTAGAGGAACTTCTAAAGGATATCTGGGACTGAACTGAAACCAACCCACTACTAAAGGAATTGTAGGGCTATAACCATCCCATTGATACAAGAATTGTAGAATTGAAACCAACCCACTATTAAAGGAATTGTAGATTGTAACTACCCCATTGCTAAAGACATTTTGGGATTGTAACAGCCACACGTCTAAAGAGGTTGTAGCACTGTAGTGGTATATGCAAAAGGGGTAGTGGCGCTGTCCCAAACCCTGATTTATCAAGGATGAATGTGTCAGTGTGTCACCTTCTGAAACCAGTACTTGGGGGTTTCCTAGGTGCAAGTGTAATAAAAATACAGTGACACCATATACATCAAATATATACTAAACATATAGTGATAAAGTGCAAAAGTGCATAAACATGTGAATAATAATAAAGTCCATAAGTTCAAAACATAACGATTAAAAATGTGCAGCAATCCTAGATACGTAATTTCATCAGATGTGCAGATAGGTGGTATCGCTGTGGTCCGGTGCTCCCCCACCAGGTTCCCCACTCACCAGAGCCAATAACCCCTACAGGGGTACCGAGTGTGTAATCACAGAGGGATCCAGACGTCCTCCAATGGTGCTGTCAGCCCACGATGGATGTATCCACTGGATAGTGATTATAAGGTCCTCAATGTCTCCGCTCCCCTCTCGGCACACAAGGTCGGTCAGAAACACTGAGCACGCTGCCCGCACTTCACTACAGAGCCGACCTTGTGTGCCGGGAGGAGAGCGGAGACATTGAGGACCTTATAATCACTATCCAGTGGATACATCCATCGTGGGCTGACAACACCATTGGAGGACGTCTGAATCCCTCTGTGATTACACACTCGGTACCCCTGTAGGGGTTATTGGCTCTGGTGAGTGGGGAACCTGGTGGGGGAGCACCGGACCACAGCGATACCACCCATGTGCACATCTGATGAAATTACGTATCTAGGATTGCTGCACATTTTTCATTGTTATGTTTTGAACTTATGGACTTTATTATTATTCACATGTTTATGCACTTTTGCACTTTATCACTATATGTTTAGTATATATTTGATGTATATGGTGTCACTGTATTTTTATTACACTTGCACCTAGGAAACCCCCCAAGTACTGGTTTCAGAAGTTGACACACTGACACATTCATCCTTGATAAATCAGGGTTTGGGACAGCGCCACTACCCCTTTTGCATATACCATTTCTCTTAGGTACCCCTCCAGTGAGGTATCCTTTTTTGGGGGGCTGCAGTCCTACTTATACTTTCTTCCTAAGCGCACTTTTTCACTCAGCACTATAGCCACCCCACTAGTAAATAAACTGTGGGATTGTAACCAAACCATTACTAAGAAGGAATGATGGGATTGTAACCACTGCAATACTAAAGAAATTGTAGGACTGGATCCATCACATTTCTAAAGGAATTGTGGAATTATAACTATCCCTCTTTTAAAAGTATTGTGGGAATGTAATCACCCCTCTACTAAAAGAACTTCAAAACTGTAACCACTCCGCTGCTAAATGAATAGTAAGACTGCAACCACACTGCTACCAAAGGAATGGTAGAACTCTAATCACCAGACTGCTAAAGAACTTTTAGTTCAGTTTAAATTAATGCCGCGTACACACGGTCGTTTTTTGCGATGGAAAAAAACGTTGTTTTTTAAAACGTCATTTAAATTGATCGTGTGTGGGCAAAACGTCGTTTTTTGTCATAAAAAAAACGACCAAAAAAAAATTCCAACATGCTTGAATTTTTTGTGTCGTTTTTTGTTTCACAAAAAGTCACCGTGTGTAGCAAAAACGTTGTTTAAAACGACGTTTTTCAACCCGCCGCATGCCCAGAAGCTAGTTATGAAGCGAGATTCAATGAAAAGAGTGGTGAACGTAACCTCACTTTTTGTGAAAAAAACGATGGTGTGTATGCAACATCGTCTTTGAAAAGTGACGTTTCAAAAACGTCGTTTTTTACTTCACAGAAAACGTCGTTTTTTTTCATCACAAAAAATGATCGTGTGTACGCGGCATTATTGAGCTGCTCCAAATTTTTGGAACTGTGTAGCGCTACTGCTGACTAAAAGGACTACAAAGTACTATTAAGTGATCAAATAACACTAAAGTTTAACAGTTTTAAGTAAAAAAACGAAATAAATAAATGATCATAAGTGATGCATATGCCACTTCTCAGACATTTTAAGAAAAACCTCTGTATTCAGGTTGGATTATAAATACGCATGATATTAAAAGTTATGCCCGGTACACACGATCCGATTATCGGACGAATGATCGTCCGTTTTTTTTTGTATGCTAATCTCACGTCGAATCTGATGAGTTTACAAAAGTCACGAAAATTCTCGTACGGCAGAATAAAAAAGTGATGTCATGTGTTGTAATGCATTTGTATTGCATTTTCGAACGGCAGCTGTACTGATTAACCGAAAATCGTACGATCTGGCATCGTACGAAAAAAATTTCCGTGCATGTCCGATAGAATACAATCGGATGAACTGTCCTGATCGGCTCTCGGAAGCGCTGTACTAACGATCCGATTATCTTACGATCGCTTCGAAAGCGCCATTTTCCGTACAATTTTCGGATCGTGTGTACGGGGCATAAGAATATATGTTGACATGGAATAAATAAATAAAAAGTGGGAATAAATAAATAAATAAAAAATAATGTTTAGATTATCAATGACATCTTAGGTCATAGGAAAAAGTATGATTATAGCATCTGTTGATCTATAGACTTTTTAAGAAGAAATATATATATGGGAATGTGATTTTAGGTGTCCTTTTATGAAGCAGTGAAATCTATTCACTGCCTTGTTCTCCGGCATTCACGGAGGAGATTTTTCTCCTCTATGTGCCTGTTTATGAAGCGGAGAAGATCGCTTCACCCTTGGACCTACCAACACTTCAAACAGTGGGGAATGGCCCCTAATACTGAAATCTCGTGAGACTTTATGAGATTACAGTACCAGAAATTCACAGAAACACTGAGATGTCAGTTTATTGGGCAGTGATAAATTATCACCGTTCAGTACACTGATAGACGGCGTGGGCAATATAATTAAAATAACGAGTCCCCCTACATAATATATATATATGTATACACACACACACATCATATATACATGTATATTTTTGGTCCAATCACTGAAGGCACACCATATTGGATAGGCACCACATCCCAGACATTTGAAAAATGGAAAAGGAAGGGGGAAGGAAGTGGGATTTTCTAAACGGTGCTATTAACAAAAGATTATTATTGTCAGCAAGAGAAAGAAAATATTGTACAAACCAGGAAGTACAAAAGTAAAAAATATTATTTATTCAATATACATCAATACAATAATTATTCACAGAAAACAAAGAAGTTCTATGAATATTAAAACAGACAAATGATCGGTCAGAGGTAAGTAAAATCAGGTTTGAGCCAACAGTTGATTGTTGTATCCCGACAGTTTCGCTTATAATAAGCTTCCTCAGGGGTAGATGGTAACAATCACGGCTTTTAAATTGATTAAACTACAAAAGTGTAGAAAAACATCATTGTTAATTTTATACATACACAAAATGTAGGTACAAAATATACATATATTAAAAAGAAGGATGGGGAAGGAAGGAAAGACCAGGAACTAGTTGTTGGAGGTGATGGGAAAGGGTACTTAGGAACTTAGAAATTAACAGAGTAACCACAAAATATCATATAAAAGGTTTAAAGCTAAGACTCTCATTAAACCCGGGGTAAATGGTAGCCCTGAGCTTGTATATCCAGCGTGCTTCAAGCTGAAGCAGCGTTCCATCAACGCTGCCTCCTCTTGAGTCAGGCGGGATATGTTCAAGGGCAAAGAACTTTATAAAGTTTGGATCGAAATTGTGATGGGTTCCTACATGTCTACTAATAGCGGTGACTATTTTCGTTTTGAGAATTGGTTTTATATGATCTTGAATTCTTTTGAAAAAAGGTCTTTTAGTTTTTCCTATATAAAAGCCACCACAGCGGCATTGAACTAAATAAATAACACCTACTGTTTGACAAGTGATGACATTTTTGGTCGAGTGCCAGTTACCGTTGGGCAGTTTAAATTTTTGTTGGTCTCCAACAAACATGCACACATCAGATTTGCCACAGGGGGCAGTGCCACCTTTGGTTGATATTTGAAACTGATCAACCATATTAAAATGGCTATGTACTAGGCGATCTTGGAGTGATGGAACACGTCTAAAAGTTACTTCTGGAGATTCTCTAATGAATTTTTTTAATTTTGGATCTGCAGATAGCAATGGCCAGTAATTCTTTAAAATATTGCGCATCTCTCTGTGCTGACTGGAGTACTTAGTAATTATTCTTACTGTGTCCATTTTGCTTTTAGTGTTAGAAGAGAAGCTTCTCTTTTGAACTTTCACACGGTTATACGCACGTTTAAGTAGCCTGTGGCTATAGCCTCTTATTCTCAGTCTGTGAAAGGATCTTTATCACAGACTGAGAATAAGAGGCTATAGCCACAGGCTACTTAAACGTGCGTATAACCGTGTGAAAGTTCAAAAGAGAAGCTCACTTATCTTCTCTTCTAACACTAAAAGCAAAATGGACACAGTAAGAGTAATTACCAAGTACTCCAGTCAGCACAGAGAGATGCGCAATATTTTAAAGAATTTCTGGCCGTTGCTATCTGCAGATCCAAAATTAAAAAAATTCATTAGAGAATCTCCAGAAGTAACTTTTAGACGTGTTCCATCACTCAAAGATCGCCTAGTACATAGCCATTTTAATATGGTTGATCAGTTTCAAATATCAACCAAAGGTGGCACTGCCCCCTGTGGCTAATCTGATGTGTGCATGTTTGTTGGAGACCAACAAAAATTTAAACTGCCCAACGGTAACTGGCACTCGACCAAAAATGTCATCACTTGTCAAACAGTAGGTGTTATTTATTTAGCTCAATGCCGCTGTGGTGGCTTTTATATAGGAAAAACTAAAAGACCTGTTTTCAAAAGAATTCAAGATCACATAAAACCAATTCTCAAAAAGAAAATAGTCACCGCTATTAGTAGACATGTAGGAACCCATCACAATTTCGATCCAAACTTTATAAAGTTCTTTGCCCTTGAACATATCCCGCCTGACTCAAGAGGAGGCAGCGTTGATGGAACGCTGCTTCAGCTTGAAGCACGCTGGATATACAAGCTCAGGGCTACCATTTACCCCAGGTTTAATGAGAGTCTTAGCCCGGGGTAAATAAGTATACAGGCAGTAGGGTCAACCGATTGACCCTACTGCCTGTATACTTATATGCCCATGATTGTTCATACCAAATGTGAGTGTATTACTTTTTTTATCTTAGTAAACTTGTTTATCGGAGTTATGCTATGTCTGTTTTATTTTTTCCTTCCTCGCCATTGGGCCTTCTGAGTCACCTTGTCGGCTGAATGTATTAAGAAGAGAAGTGAAAATCTTTGGGTTTGATCTTTCATCCGATCTGATACTCTTACCACTCCTCTTCCCACCTGAGTCCTTGGTGTAATTTTAAGCCTTAGCTGACCAAATAGGTGTATACTTATTGTGGTCGCTATCCATCTGGTAAGCCTCCTCAGCTTTATCTACGGTGGTGGACCTTTCAGATCTCACTTGCACCCAGTCACTATATATTGATCCTTTTGGACTATATCACCATTTTAGAGACACTTCAATGTGCACCTATGGTGTCTAATATTCAGCTTATGTTATTATTTGCCATTCATCTATATTCAAGCGCTACATATTTTCTTTGTATAATGATTAAGTTGTCAACCTATAGAAACCAGACACATTTGGACAGTTACTTCCATATTTTCAACCAACCTATGAGTTAAGGACACATACTGGTTGGGTAGAACTTAGTATAAATTTTATAATCTTATTGTCCGGAAAAAGTACTTAAGAGAAGGAAAATTAGATAAACAGAGGGGGGAAGTTTGAAAACTCGAGACTCGCTCCCACAGGGAGGACGGAGGGACAGAGGGATGACTCAGGACTGACACCCATGGGGAGGGGCACACTGGGAGATTTACATTCCCAGACAGACTGATACACTTGCACCATGCATGAAGACATATTCTTATCCCATGAAGATCCATAAAAAGCCACGGCAGCCATCCTAACTCTGGTTAAAGTATAAAGATTACATTTTTCATGAAATTTTTCTTTTTGCATAGTTCCAATTTTAGTGATAAAACAAATGTCCAATTTATTTCACATTGTTAACCACTTACTTACCTGCAGAATAGTAACGGTTGGTCGTGTGAAATAGACGTTCTGTTTCATTGTCCTTTACACAAGGTTATTGAACCAAATTGAGAACGTATCATGACTGCATTATGTCAAATGTATTACATGCCCTTGTTGTAGGGATTTTTATTGATTTTCAAGTCTGTCATACAACGCAATTGGTATTTTAATTTCATGTAAATATTCATATTTTTGTCAACCAATAAATGTAGCTATTTTGTATGATCATACGTCTCCGTGAATAAGTTTCATATTATAGACTTTGTTATATAGATTGACTTGTATTAAAAAATATCTTCATTAAAAATAATTCTTAATAAATAGTGTGCAGGCAAAACTGACCTTAAGAAAGGACAAGATACAGTATACCTCTGTATATACAGAATATAACCTCTAGTCAGCAGGTAGTAAAATACTAGTCCTTCTTTCAACACTGTATTGGTAAAGTGTTATCTATATTATGAAAGAGCTCTGCCCTGATCACTAACGATGAGTCAACCAGGCAAAATATGATTGGCAATTTTAAACACCTCTAGAAAGAGCACCATGGTGGTTTGCCTCACTCCCTAAAGAAACTAATACAAATCCAATAGTGGGTAACACGGTGAGGATCTGTGCAGCAGCACTACCTATGATGGGCATCGAGCCCAGGACCTCCCCACTATACCCAATGATAGGTAACCCCCTCTTCCCATTGGGATACCAAGACGGAGCATTCCGGCAGTTGAGGAAAAGAGAGTGTACACAAGTAGCAAGGTATATCCACATGGGAAGATGGGTAACCATAGCGGAACTGATGGAAATAGGAAATGTATCCTGTTTGAAATTCTGGAATGCACTTCAGATAGTTCACTTCCTGAACACTTTGCCAAATCCAGAGAGCTTTCAAAGACCACTCATGAAATTCGAGAAAATATGTAATGAACAAGGAACATTACTACATAGTCTTTCAAAAAGCTATGAGTTATTAGTACGATCAGGAGGTTGCCCTCTGAGGTGCGTTCAAGAATGGGAAAGGGAATTGGAGAAGTCCTTCAGTCCGGAACAGCGACAATGCATATACAGGCGTACACACGAAACATCAATATGTGTGAGAATACAAGAGACAAACTATAAGATCTTCACAAGATGGTATAGGACACCAGAAAGGCTAAGCAACATTTTTGCAGAGGTATCAGATAAATGCTGGAGGTGCCAGGGAAGCAAAGGAACGATGCTACATACAGGGAGTGCAGAATTATTAGGCAAGTTGTATTTTTGAGGATTAATTTTATTATTGAACAACAACCATGTTCTCAATGAACCCAAAAAACTCATTAATATCAAAGCTGAATATTTTTGGAAGTAGTTTTTAGTTTGTTTTTAGTTTTAGCTATTTTAGGGGGATATCTGTGTGTGCAGGTGACTATTACTGTGCATAATTATTAGGCAACTTAAAGGGGTTGTTAAGGTACACGTTTTTTTACCTTCATGCATCCTATGCATGAAGGTAAAAAAACATTTAGCAGCACCGCCCCCCCCGAGCCCCCGTTGTACTTACCTGACCGTTCGAATGTCCCGGGCGCGTCCACGTCGTCCTCTTCGGTTCCCAGCCTGGCCGTTGATTGGCTAGGCTGGGCGGATTGATAGCAGCGCAGCCATTGGCTAGCGCTGCTGTCAATCATGGCGGATGACGCGGCGCGCTGGGGGGCGGAGCCGAGTGATACAGTCGGCGGCTATGGCCGCCGCTGTATCACGGGAGCGCGCTCGCAAAAGCTTTCCTCCATGCGAGCGCCCTCGCATGAAGAAGGAAAGCTTTTGCGAGGAGGAGCCCAGACAGCCGCCGAGGGACCCTAGAAGACAGGTTTCCGGGCCACTCTGTGCAAAACGAACTGCACAGTGGAGGTAAGTATCACATGTTTGTTATTTTTTTTTTTTTTAAAAACCTGACTTTAGTGTACCTTTAACAAAAAACAAATATATACCCATTTCAATTATTTATTTTTACCAGTGAAACCAATATAACATCTCAACATTCACAAATATACATTTCTGACATTCAAAAACAAAACAAAAACAAATCAGTGACCAATATAGCCACCTTTCTTTGCAAGGACACTCATGCAGCCTGCCATCCATGGATTCTGTCAGTGTTTTGATCTGTTCACCATCAACATTGCGTGCAGCAGCAACCGCAGCCCCCCAGACACTGTTCAGAGAGGTGTACTGTTTTCCCTCCTTGTAAATCTCACATTTGATGATGGACCACAGGTTCTCAATGGGGTTCAGATCAGGTGAACAAGGAGGCCATGTCATTAGTTTTTCTTCTTTTATACCCTTTCTTGCCAGCCACGCTGTGGAGTACTTGGACGCGTGTGATGGAGCATTGTCCTGCATGAAAATCATGTTTTTCTTGAAGGATGCAGACTTCTTCCTGTACCACTGCTTGAAGAAAGTGTCTTCCAGAAACTGGCAGTAGGACTGGGAGTTGAGCTTGACTCCATCCTCAACCCGAAAAGGCCCCACAAGCTCATTTTGATACCAGCCCAAACCAGTACTCCACCTCCACCTTGCTGGCGTCTGAGTCGGACTGGAGCTCTCTGCCCTTTACCAATCCAGCCACGGGCCCATCCATCTGGCCCATCAATACTCACTCTCATTTCATCAGTCCATAAAACCTTAGAAAAATCAGTCTTGAGATATTTCTTGGCCCAGTCTTGACGTTTCAGCTTGTGTGTCTTGTTCAGTGGTGGTCTTCTTTCAGCCTTTCTTACCTTGGCCATGTCTTTGAGTATTGCACACCTTGTGCTTTTGGGCACTCCAGTGAGGTTGCAGCTCTGAAATATGGCCAAACTGGTGGCAAGTGGCATCTTGGCAGCTGCACGCTTGACTTTTCTCAGTTCATGGGCAGTTATTTTGCGCCTTGGTTTTTCCACATGCTTCTTGCGACCCTGTTGACTATTTTGAATGAAACGCTTGATTGTTCGATGATCACGCTTCAGAAGCTTTGCAATTTTAGGAGTGCTGCATCCCTCTGCAAGATATCTCACTATTTTTGACTTTTCTGAGCCTGTCAAGTCCTTCTTTTGACCCATTTTGCCAAAGGAAAGGAAGTTGCCTAATAATTATGCACACCTGATATAGGGTGTTGATGTCATTAGACCACACCCCTTCTCATTACAGAGATGCACATCACCTAATATGCTTAATTGGTAGTAGGCTTTCGAGCCTATACAGCTTGGAGTAAGACAACATGCATAAAGAGGATGATGTGGTCAAAATACTAATTTGCCTAATAATTCTGCACTCCCTGTATATTCTGGGAGTGCCCAATGCTAAGGAGTTTTTGGGCAGAGATTAAAAGAGCTCTTCAGTTTTGCTCAGATTATGAGATTCCGGAAGATCCGGAATTCTATCTTCTGCATTTAAACCAAATACCAGAAAAAACCTATAGGGAAATGATTATATGCCATCTATTAGATGCGGCTAAGGCCTGTATAACGAAGAGGTGGAAGTCACCAGTTCCACCAACAGTGGAGATGTGGATATGTAAAGTTAAGGAAATAAGCAAATTAGAAGAGTTAGTTCTGACAACACAATATAAAAGGGGAAAATATTTAAGAACTTGGACTCCCTGGAAGTCCTATATGGAATACAGGGGTGAAGGCTAAGGAGGATAAGGCTGAACGGTATAGAAGGAGCCCGGGAACTTGGATTGGGTATATGTGGGATTTATAGAGAAACCACAGGAATATGGAGAAGGGTCAGAGGAGAGGGAAGTAGGGTGGGTGTTTTTTTTTTTCCCTTTCTTCTTCTTTCTCTCTCAGGGATGTTTGGAAAGGGGAGAGATACGTAAGAAGGAGATATATGTTTGATTTTGACAACAAGGTAAAAGGGGATGTACAATAATAAGATGGAATTCCATAACCGTGACTGTTGTGGTGTTTTGTAATGTTCTGTTATGTATTATTATTTTTTATATATATATATATATATTAGGGCTGTTACTGATCAAAATTTTTGTGTTCGATTAATCGTTTTTTATTTTAATCGATTAATCGACTAATTTCGATTAATTATAACGCACATACAGATCCAACTACTTTTAGCTGATCTCCTTGTAGGCTGATTCCCAGTGCAGCTACCAACAACTGGAAAAATGGATAGCAGGATACAAAAGACACACAAGGGCAGCGCTCGATGGGAATAACATTAAAACTTTTATAATCTTCAAGTAGGTAACAAAATAAATATTGCACTGGAGATAAAATCGATGTAGCTACATAAACTGTAAAAATGGTGCGAGTAATACCAAACAGTACCAAAAGCAGTCATAAAAATATGTAGCCAAGTATGATACTGGTATAAAAATGTGTACAACGATGCCACTGCTGAATCCAGATGAGGAGAGGTTAACATCAGTCTGTCGGCATGTAGATGTCCCATGAAGGGAACTATCACAACTCCCAGTGGATGGTTGTAGAATCCCAGGTTGATAGAAGAAAGTGATAGAGGGAAGTGTAACAGCCCTTGCGTGTGGCAGATAGTAAGGTCCGCCGGCATGCAGATATGAAGGCACAGCAAAGGAGCCCTTCAGATGGACACGGCAAGCCCCACCAGTGTCCGTGACGTTACCGGATCTCCGACGGAACTCCCTGAAAGCCCAGAAGCCTGCGGAGAGGCGAGTACCAATCAAAAGAATTTTAATCGATCAAAAATATTTTGATCGATCAAAAAAATTAAAGATTAATCGATTAATTAAAAGTTAATTTGCACAGCCCTAATATATATATATATATATATATATATATATGTATATATATATATATATATATATATATATATATATATATACACTGTATATATATATATATATATATATATATATATATATATATATGTATGTGTGTTGTACTGATTTGTTTTAAAAGTTATTCATAAAAACGAAAAGATAATGTGCTGCGACGTAAATCCAACATCAATCACATCAACCAGCCATGTAGATCCTCGTCAATTATGAATCCTGCTGCTGTCTGATGATGCTTCCCCACCGGCTGATGATGTTTCCACACTGCCTCGATGATCTACCAACCCGCCAATTCTGTCCCCCTGCTACTCCCATTACAAATGGACAGAAGTTGGCTGGGGATTGTGGATGGTCATGACCATATTTGGTCAATAATGTCACCCAGGACCCTTTGCCTGTTTGCTTACAAACAGAAGATAGTCATTTAGCAGCGGCAGCACTACTGCTTCAAAATGACAGATTCCCAGCTGGCTCTAGCAGTAATGCTAGTGTTAGTGCTGTGGTAGTGTCATCATTTCTAACTGACAGATCCCCAATTGGTTTGTTAACAAACAGCAGCTGGCCAGGGATCTGTCATTTTGTGTCACTAGTGCTATCATAGCAGAATGACAGATCCCTGACTAGCTGATGTTTACAAACAACCTGTCTGGGGATTTTGGGTAATGTTATTGGTCAGTTATGGTTATGACCATATTTCTTCAGTGACATCACCCAGGATCCCTAGCTGGTTTGTTTACCCTTATTACATATTTACAATAAAAAAAAAAAGGTAAAAAAAAACCTACACTGTAAAACAGTTCTTAAAAAAAAAGGAAAGCAAATAAACAATACCCAGTGAAAAATCCAACATTAATCACATTGTTCAATGATGTAGATCCTTGCCTATCATGCTGACCCATCGCCCGAGGACTTGATCCATCAACACAATGACCTGCTCACCCATGCACCGCTGTCACAAAATGACAGATCCCTAGCCAGCTGCAAATCCTGTCAATGATGTCACCCAGGATTTCTAGCTAGCCTGCAATCTGTTGCACTACCATCGCAAAATGGCAGACTTCTAGTCGATGTTTTATTTACAAACATCAGCAAGCGGTGTGGGCAGATGGACCAGGCTAAATAGGTCTAGTTTCTTATTCAATTCAAGAACAGGCTGAATTTAAATGGAACACATACTGTATTGAACTTGAATCCAGAAGCTCATCTGAAATCATGGCAAGCCTGTGCTGTGATATTTAAAACGTTTATGAAATAAAAATTCAGTCTTTAACACGGTTGGTTGGATCATACGAGTAGCTGAAAGTAAGTACACAATGCATTTGGGTAGAGAAAGAAGCAATGCAAACTGAATATATCAGCATATAATCCAAAATCAATCCAGAAAATTGGATCTCTGGCATAGAATCCTGCCCCTATTTTTCTTGCAGTAGCTGTGTAAGCAATACATAAACCCAACCGTTGTAACTCATACCTCCTGTAGATGGCAGTAGGAGGTCACAGACATATAAAGAACATACAATAACATTTTTTTCCCCCCACAAAAGGTACATTTTAAAAAGAAGCCTGGAAAAGATTCCCTGGTCATTTTTTCTGTTTTATTGAAAAATACTTATACCTTATATTGTGTGTACCGACCCTATTTAAAAAAAAAATATATAGAATTGAAATACAAGGCCAATCCATATTAATAACGCCTACGGGTTTAGCTATACGTGGGATTTTTAGTAACTTTGCTTTACAATCAAAAATCACTTGTGATCTATTTCAGTTACCAACTATTGATCTCTATCTGCAGAACACAAGAAGCGGATGGGGTGAACCACACATCAGGAGTCAGGATAATTGTGTACATATATCTGGATGGGCACTATATTACACTATATTTAGGTAATTTTTTTGCACACATTGATGCTGGCGTGATAGCATAGTGCAGTGGATTGCGGTAATTCACAGCAACCAGACAGAAATTAGATGTATTACTTAGTAAACTCTAGCGTACCTAAAGTTTATTTCTGATTGGTTCCCTCAGGATACTGCATTCTATTTTTAATGATATGCAGGGTTGCTGTTAGAAATCACAGGCCCTGTACTGCCTACCTGACATTGCCCCCCCCCCCCAATATACCAAGACCATAAGGAGAAGAAACTGACTTTTAGCTGCTGCAGAGAGTAGCACAGGGCATCCTTCTGTAATTACCCGGCCGGAATGAAACTGACACAACCAACCCCCGAGCCAATCTGATGCCCCCAAAAAAGGCTGCCACAGTGCCACATCACTGCATTACTCACTGACAGTACTTGTCCTGGCCGGGAATGTCTGGAGGAGCACAATCCCGCCCTCTGCTTGTGATTGGAGAAACCATTAATCCCGCCTCTTGTGTTCAATCACTGTGCTGTGATTCGTTACAGCACAAGCTGATTTTTGGGAAGGAGGGGTGGTGTCCCTGAATGGTAGTTTGTAAATGTGGTCACCCTAGGTCCCCCCTATCAGCAGCCCTGATGATATGCAAACAGTTATGTCATGCCCCTACCATCACCCATAGCTCCCAACTGTCCCTGATTTCGAGGGACTTTCCCTTATTTGGAGCAATGTCCCTCTGTCCCCTTTCCCCCCCCATTTGTCCCTCATTTTGGTCTGATCTATTTAGTTGTATATAAAATGCACTTTTTATCTTTCAAAAGGTGTTTCCCAGTGCTAAACTTCCATCCAACTTCTATATTGCTGCATTTCTATATTTTAAAAGCCAATATAAAAGAATTGTAGTGGTAAAAAAAAAGTCTTTGTGGATTTAATTAACCTTTTTTTTGTTAATTCTCCTTTAAGGGGGGTGTGACAGGGGGTGTGTCCTATGCCTACATACGTTTGTTAGTAGGTGTCCCTCATTCCCATCTCAAAATGTTGGATGGTATGCATCACCCCTACCACCCAGTGATATTTTGTGAAAAAGTTATCTGGTATGTTTTGTCCTATTCTTGCCCAAAAAGGACAGGAGTGCATTTGTTTTCATTAAACTGGTCATACACTGATAGATTTTTTTCTTGGCCAGTCCATTCCTCTGAACCCAGATGGACGAATCTGCAGTGTCAGTTATTGCATTCTGACAGGTGACATCTGTGGTTGTCAGAATACCAGAACAGCGGCTTCATCTGATTGGATACAGCTGCAGTTTGGCTTACAAATTTCTGTCTGGCTCCATCGACACTTCAATAAAGAACCTGACAGTATTATTTCATAGTATGTCAACTCAGTCAATGTAGAGATTCAGAAAAAAAAAGGGGACACCTTTTTCGGGATTTACCCAGACAGTCCAGGTTTTGAATCATGTGTCCGGGTTTCAGGCAGACTGAAACTATTTAGGCACTATTCAGACCGGGCTGTGGCTTCCTACAGTAAGCAAAATAGCCACACTGTGTGTGGCTGTCTGGGGGCAGGTTCAGCATCACTGAGGGGCAGGGCGATTAAGTCAGCAAGAGCAATTTGGCCACACCCATTGTTCGCTTTTGCACACTATGCGCACCACATTATTTCTCTACTTGGGGCACCCTAAGGTGTCCCAGGCCGCTAAAGTGTTCGGGTTTGGCTTGAAGAAAAGGTGGCAACCATAGGTGTGCGCAGCCTTTGGCATTAGGGTGTGCACCCCAAAGCTCAAACACACTCTACCAATCACTCAAGGAAGGGGTTGGTAAATGGCATATTTACTGGCCCCTTCCCCCACTCACCCTAAAACATCCACAACAGCAACTGGTGGGAGAGGGAGGAAGCCAGCAGTGCTTTGGGGGGAAGGAGGGGGAGCCAGGTCAGTAGGGGGAATCTGTTCTGCACAGGGTGATTATGGTGTGCCTGGGCACACCCTGTGCGCACGCCTATGGTGGCAACCCTATATACAGACAGAGCAACAATCACTATGCAACTGTGCCCTGCACACACAATCCTTTGCTTTCCTGCTTGTGGAAGCTGCTGACCAGCACCCTCACTGGATGTACACACCCCACACCCCAGTGGAACAGTGTAAAGGTAAAAATACTATTGCATACACTGCCTCACTTTGCGCCAAATTACATGCTTAGTGTTGGCTATATTTGCATAGTTCAAAAAGCAGCTAAAGCCACCAAGGGTGAGCAAAATTATTGTCCTGGCACATCATGGCAGCATACAATGGGTTGAGGCTCCACCCCCACAACCTGATGGGACTGGTTAACTTTAAATCAAAGACAGACCCCGCTTGCAGCATTCTCCTTTTTGTCCTCACCTGTTCAGGACTGGAGTCGCAATGTATCCCTTACTGCTTGTTGCCCCAGCCAGGTTCAGCCTCTCCTGGGTTGAAGTCCATCCTGTACAGCCCCTAAATAAACTATCTTTGAGAGGAATGACCTCTCAAAGAAAGCTTTGGAGTAGGTGGCAGCATTTTCCCTTTGCTTTTCCTTTTTGTTTTCTTTGTCAGTATTTTTCCTGCACCTGTATGTGTGTGGGCGTTTGCCATTTCCAAAATGTCTGCAGCAGTCCAAATACATTCTAAGCAGGGCTGACAGGAGGTGATTCAGACACTGTGGGCAGTTACTCCTGGCTTGTCCTTTTTCAAGATGGCACTTGGAGCTGAGGCCACGATCTGAGCATGCTCAGGAGTTGATATCATCACTAATGGCCAGGGATGCCAGTTTTAAATGGTGTTAAGGCATTATTTGAGCAACACATGATAGTGTTCTCTACACATGCATGCTGGATGCTTATGTGATCAATGTCTGCATGTATGTTTCTCTCTTTATCGCATTCACCTGCTTTCTTTCTGTCTCAAGTTCATTCTCTATACTTGCTCTAAAATCACTGTATCATGACGTGTTTCATTTCAGTCTGTTGATTTACCCTGTTTGGAGAATGCTATCCAGTCAGACCACCCATTGCTGTAAGGTAAAGGGATTAGCTAAGTAGTGAAGATATTAAGAAAAAGAGGGCACCTGGCCCTGCAAGGACTTCAAGATGGAGAAAGCCCTTTAAAGGCCAAAACAAGTTGCCATTTAGGTGCAGACATCCTAGGCAAGGGTATTAAGGTTATTAAGGTTAAGGTTATTATCTCGCCTCTTATTACTATTGCTCCATGTCTACAAAACATCACTGGTTACCAGCTCTAATAGTTGCTGGGTATTTGATGGAAAGTCATTACCTGACAAGTTAGTATGTCAAGCACGCTTGGAGGATGCAGCACCAGACAAAGAGGAGGATGTCAGGGAAGTAGTGGCTTAAAGAATCAACCAAGGAATCAATACATAAAGGATCTACTTTGAAGTCAAAACTTCCTACCAGAGCCAGCAGTTGGTGTCCAAATTGGAAAGTTCATGGTGAAGGAAGACATTAAAGGGGCCACAGGCTTTGACTTTGCCTAATAGAGCCTTTTGCAAGGGCAGTTAAAAAGGCAATTGCCTGGGGTAGAGAGGAGGAAACTCTCCACAAGGTTAGAAAGCACTTTCAAAATCTCAAGAGAGATCTGGTCCCCTTCATTGAGGGACTAGGAAGAAAAGCAGAGGACAGAGAAAAAAGGCCTGTATAAAGAACAATTTGTCAAAACGATATCCCCTGAAAGAGCCAAAGATCAATCTGCTGCTGTCACGTCCGACATTGGATGCATCAATAATGGGACTGGCAAGACACGTCACCTTGTGGTTACGTTCAAGAATGCTCTAGTATGAAATTTAGATTTGGATCTGGAGTGCTCTTATGCAGCATCTGGAGGTGCCTGCAGACCAGAAATAACATTTGCAGCAGTAGGCAGAGCAATATCGAGTTGGACTGCTAATGGAGAGATACAAAGTGGTAACAGCTTTGTAAGAGCCGAAATTGGCAGGAGGCTTTGTAGCAAAGGTGTCAGTAGTCGTAATTAGACATTCTTTAAGGCCGAGTACACACGATCGAATTTAAATCCGATCGTGTGTATGGGCTAGCGGACATGTCTGACCGGCGGACAAATTTTAAAGCATGCTTTAAAATTTGTCCGCCGGCGACTTGTCCGTCGGATATGTCCACTGGTTAGTACACTAACCAGCGGACATATCTGCCCGCACAAGTGTCGTATGGATGCGACGCATGCGTGAAAGTTTTTTACTTCCCGGTGTGGTGACGTGGCGCCATCAACGTCATCGCCACGTCACCACGCTGTCTGCCGGCGGGGATTTTGATCCGATGGTGTGTACACACCGCCGGACGAAAATCCCGAGGACTGTTTCCATCGGACATGTCCCTCCGTGTGTACGCGGCCTTAGAGTGATGTTGTCTGCGGTCACGGCAAGGAGGGCATTACGGCTGAAGCCATGATCCGCCTCAAAGTCAAACTGGTGCAAGATACCAGATGATAGCTCCTACCTATTTGGGAGTAAACTGGATACAGCCAATTAATGGGGGACCAGTGGAAGGTCAGGGCTAACACCATATGATACAATCATAAAAATCCGAAAGATCCAGCTTACAGGGGGCAACTTCCGGATAGATACAGACAGGCAAAATGCTACAGTCTGGCAAAACATAAAAGGAAAAATGTAAGGCATCTGCCCTGGGAGAACTGAAAAAGTCTTCTTTAAGGGTGCGCTTATCCAGGGGGTACTAATGCGAGCTAGACTAAAGATCTGTGCACACACCGGGATGAAAAATATTCCGGATCAGTGGACCATAATGTCTATATTAGTGTGACATTGGTGGAAGCCCACCTTTCGATCACTTCCAGCCAGCCAGGCTACTGCTTTCAATGGAAAAGCAAAGAATTCTGGTCCAGTTTGTTGCTGAATTAAATAAAAAACAAGTGACAGTGAAGGTTCCAAGTGCCCAGAGAAGAAGAGGATTCTGTTCACCTCTGTTCCTAGTAAAATTATTTTCTAGGAGTTCCTGCTGATCCCACCCTTACTCCCGTTTGCTCGTTACTCAATAACCAGTCTGTGGTTATTTGTGGTTTTGTATTTCATTTTGGAACTTGGATGGGAGAAGTAATGGGGCCCAGGCAGCAGGAGGAATTTGGGATGTTTAGAGTGTAGAAAAACGCCCATGCTCGATAACACTTTGACGCATGCGTGGTAGCATACAAAGTTAGTGTGGGCAGGGCCAGATTAAGAACATCATGGGCCTGGTGCTGAGGATTTTGGTGGGGCCTTTTATAAATAATAAATAAATGCGTAAGAATCACAGCGCAGCAATGGAGGGCCCAGTCTGACAATACGTGTACCCTAATGTGCTAATATGCTGTGCATACTTGTACATTGTGGCATAACCTACCCCAGGGCCTCTAAAAAGTAGTAATGTCAGGAAAGTTTACTACCGCTTTAATATCACAGGATCCCAGAAACCTCTCATGGGGCCCCCTACTGACCCAGTGGCCCTTGGGCAGTGCATAAGTGCATAGTTGCCAACATTTAAAAAATATTTTCAGGGACACTTTTTTTCACAAGTGCTATATTTAGAGGAGCTGAGATCCCCTATGTTCCTCTGTATATCATAGTAGTAATCACAAAATTAAATAAGTTCTAATAATGGAACAGAACAAATATGAGAACTGAGATTTCCTTTAGTTGAACTAACAAAAGTGTGTCCATTGTAGAACTGGTAACATTGAGGGTATTCAGTATCATTTTAAAGAACTGTTTTTGCGGGTAAGCGACATGGCGGAGGAGTACGGATGGTATATAAGTGGGAAGTATGTGCAGGTGAGTGAGAGGAATGCGGAGGGTCTAAAATTGAGCACTACGTACAGGAGAAGAGTGCAAAGGGTACCGCAAAAGGCACAATGTACAGGAGAGGAGCGTGGAGGGTATGACAGTGGGCAGTATGTACAGGAGAGAAGTTTATGACAGCAGGCACTATGTACAGGAGAGGAGTGTGGAGGGTATGACAGTGGGCAGTATGTACAGGAGAGGAGTGTGGATGGTATGATAGTGGGCACTATGTATAGGAGAGGAGTGTGGAGGGTATGACAGTGGGCAGTATGTACAGGAGAGGAGTGTGGACGGTATGATAATGGGCACTATGTATTGGAGAGGAGTGTGGAGAATATGACAGTGAGCAGTATGTACAGGAGAGGAGTGTGGAGGGTGCGACAGTGGGCACTATGTACAGGAGAGGAGTGTGGAGGGTATGACAGTGGGCAGTATGTACAGGAGAGGAGTGTGGAGAATATGACAGTGAGCAATATGTACAGGAGAGGAGTGTGGAGGGTGCGACAGTGGGCACTATGTACAGGAGAGGAGTGTGGAGGGTATGACAGTGGGCAGTATGTACAGGAGAGGAGTGTGGAGGGGATTAAAGTGAGCAGTATGTACAGGAGAGAAGTGTGGAGGGTATGACAGTGGGCGGTATGTACAGGAGAGAAGTGTATGACAGCAGGTAGTATGTACAGGAGAGGAGTGTGGAGGGTATGACAGTGGGCGGTATGTACAGGAGAGAAGTGTATGACAGCAGGTAGTATGTACAGGAGAGGAGTGTGAAGGGTATGACAGTGGGCAGTTTGTACAGGAGAGGAGTGTGAAGGGTATGACAGTGGGCAGTATGTACAGGAGGAGTGTGGGGGTATGACAGAGGGTAGTATGTACCAGAGAGAAGTGTGGAGAGTATGATGGGGCAGTATGTACAGGAGAGAAGTGTGGAGGGTATGACAGTGGGCAGTATGTACAGGAGAGGAATGGGGATGGTATGATAGTGGGCACTATGTATAGGAGAGGAGTGTGGAGGGTATGACAGTGGGTTCTCTGTATAGGAAAGGAGTGTGGAGGGTATGACAGTGGGTGCTCTGTATAGGAGAGGAGTGTGGAGGGTATGATAGTGGGCGCTATGTACAGGAGAGAAGTGTGGAGGGTATGACAGTGGGCAGTATGTACAGGAGAGCAATGGGGATGGTATGATAGTGGGCACTATGTATAGGAGAGGCGTGTGGAAGGTATGACAGTGGGTGCTCTGTATAGGAGAGGAGTGTGGAGGGTATGACAGTGGGTGCTCTGTATAGGAGAGGAGTGTGGAGGGTATGATAGTGGGCGCTATGTACAGGAGAGGAGTGTGAAGGGTATGATAGTGGGCACTATGTACAGGAGAGGAGTGTGGAGAGTATGACAGTGAGCACTATGTACAGGAGTGGAAGGATGTTTAGGGACTGCGTAGTGGTTAAGCGGGTCATACATGGATTGAAATTACACCAATTATGCAGAGACCAGCCATAGTCGATCTATGTATTGGCTAGCTGGCTTTACACAAGTCAATCTATTAATCGACTTGAGTACAACCAGCCTGTTTTTTCCCAAAACAATCAGTGCTGCCAGCTATAGATAGCAACACTGATCATTGTACTCACTGGCAGAACACA
Organism: Rana kukunoris; assembly: GCA_029574335.1. NCBI lineage: Eukaryota > Metazoa > Chordata > Amphibia > Anura > Ranidae > Rana > Rana kukunoris. The sequence goes on from CM056049.1 coordinate 660,667,174, forward strand.
ATAACACTGCAGAAGTGATTCCCCCATCCACAGGTCAGCAGGTTAGAGGGTGTGTGGGGACAGGCTGGGGAGAGATAACAGTCAGTGGCTGGGTTGGCACTGGCTAGTATCAGAGCCAGATACACACAGGTTACATACGTCGCGATCTTTGGAGCGAGAGCAATAATTCTAGCACTAGACCTCCTCTGTAACTCTAAACATGTAACCTAATTTTTTTTTAAAGCATCGCTTAGGATACCAAAAAAAATCATACTAACTTTAGTGTTTTTTTTAATGAATGAAACAGTTTATTTCCAAAAAAAGAACATGTTTGAAAAATTGCTGCGCAAATACAGTACCCTGCTAGAGCTGCACAATTAATCGTTAAAAAATTGTGATCTCAATTCAACCCCCCTGACATCTCCAATGCAGAGTTTGCTGATTCTTTCATATAACAAGTGGAGAGACTTTCAGCTGTCAAAAGAAAATATCTGGGCAGTCTGCCAAGTTCTTAGCAGGAAACATTGTAACTAACGCTTTCTTCATAGATCAAAGGGATAAACTTCTGTGTGGAAAGAAAATATCCGGGCAGTCTGCCAAGATTGTAAACAACATGAAACATTGTAACCAACTTCCTTTTTAGATCAAACTTCTGTGTGTAAATGCGAGAAATGTAACCACTTAAAGTCCAACACTTGTTTAAGTTAAAAAGCAATATTTTTTGCTAGAAAATTACTTGGAACCGCCAAACATTATATATATTTTAGCAGAGACAAAAATGGCAATTGCTGCAATATTTTATGTCACACTGCATTTGCCCACTTCATTGAATAATAAAAACCATAAAAACAAAACAGTAAAGTTAGCCCATTTTTTTTTTCATTTTAATGTGAAAGATGATGTTATGCCGCACGAATCATGAGAGAATTGTGATCTATCTTCTAAGCAAAAAAATTGCAGTTGTCGTTTTAGCCAGAATCGTGCAGCTCTTCACTGTGCAACATAAAAAGTTACAAAAAATACCATAGAGTAATTTTCTAGCAAAAAACAAATGATGATTTTTTTTCTCAGTGTGCTGCAGTGTGTCAGCTTGTATTTATAATGGCCGCTCTGTATGTAGCTTCTGACAGGCTGTGCAAGCAGGCCCGTATCTCCGGAACCATAAATGATAGCCATCCCATATTTTGACCGGTTGTGGGGTAGGTCTTCAACTGCCTACCCACCAAATGTGGGGTTTCTGTGACCTCTGGTCATCGAGCTACAACCCTCGAAGTCGATCTTTTTTTTTTAGAATTTTTTTTTGGGCAAATGGGCCTATCTTGAGAAAGGGGCCTGGAGCTGCAGCTCCATGAGCCCCTATGTTAATATGGCCCTGAGTGTGGGGTGTAGCAAGATGGCGGTGACGGAATCGAATATGAGGAGATGTTGACTCGTCGTACTCGATGACTTCACTTGCCATTCAAAAGAACGGCTGTCTGTATGCACGGCTTTGCAAGGCAAGCTTGCCAGGAATCCCATCAGGAAAACAAACAAAAAAATTCCTGACGTGATTGCCGGCCGTGTGTACAGGGCTTGAGAATAGCTACCCATTTGCTGCTACCAGTTTAGTTCAGTTTTTTTTTTTCTCCAGCACTTGCTCAGGATATGGGACCTTAATGCATATAGCACTATGCTATATAATGAGTCTCATTGTGATAGCACTGTGTTCTATTCATATATAATTTGACAGTATTTCATCATGCATAGTCTTTTTTTCTAGTTTTGTGCAGATGAATGTGTCATGCTTCAGCTTAGACAGGACAAATAAAGCTAAATTTTATCTTTTCAGTACAGAACTGTGAATTTTCTGTACAGCCTATGGCTGAATAAAGCTTATCTTTCACACTGAAGTAGCATGCTAGCTAGACCCTGGTTCTTGCTCTATTTACATAAGTTCCTAATGCCTGTACATCACATTGATTTCTATCTCTACATTTCCCACACTTTTGTGTTCAAAGCATTCTACAGGTCCGTACTTCATGTGCTAGTGCATTGAGTACTGAAAACACTAGAAAATTATAAACGCCTTTCAATTTCACTGCATGGATGTATGCAAACCAGTGTGGGAAGAAAGAAAAAATATGAACCAATAAAGAGATGTGATTGCTATAATTTCCTAAATGGGAAATTGTTTTATGTTTTTTTATTTTTTTTTATGCAATAGACTAAATATGCATTTTTTAACATATGATAATCATTTAACTTGGATTTACGAAGATGTATTTCTTTAAAATTAAATGAATGTTTCCACATTAAAAATGTAGCTAAACTTTATTTTTTTTATATGCTTGTATACATAAACAGTATACAGTAACTCACAAAAGTGAGTACACCCCTCATATTTATTTTTAATTTTTTTATTATATCTTTTCATGTGACAACACTGAAGAAATGACACTTTGCTACAATGTAAAGTAGTGAGTGTACAGCTTGTTTAACAGTAAATTTGTGGTCCTCTCGAAATAACTCAACACACAGCCATTAATGTCTAAACAGCTGGCAACAAAATTGAGTACACCCCTAAGTGAAAATGTCAAAATTGGCCCAAAGTGTCAATATTTTGCATGGCCACCGTTATCTTCCAGCACTGCCTTAACCCTCCTGGGCATGAAGTTCACCAGAGCTTCACAGATTGCCACTTCCACTCCTCCATGACAACATCACAGAGCTGGTAGATGTTAGAGACCTTGCGCTCCTCCACCTTCCGTTTGAGGATGCCCCACAGATGCTCAATAAGGTTTAGGTCTGAAGACATGCTTGGCCAGTCACCTTTACCCTCAGTTTCCCTTGTGTTATGTGACTCATTAGTGTTACAAGGTTTCGGGTGTGTTAAATTTGATGTTATCGCTGTCACTCTCTCATACTGGTCACTGGAAGTTCAACATGGCACCTCATGGCAAAGAACTCACTGAGCATCTGAAAAAAAAAAGAACTGTTGCCCTACATAAAGATGGCCTAGGCTATAAAAAGTTTGCCAATACTCTGCAGCACGGTGGCCAAGACCATACAGCAGTATAAAAGGAAAGGTTTACACTCAGAACAGGCCTCGCTATGATCGACCAAAGAAGTTGAGTGCACGTGCTCAGCATCATATACAGAGGTTTTCTTTGGGAAATAGACCTATGAGTGCTGCCAGCATTGTTGCAGATGTTGAAGGGGTGGGGGGTGAACCTGTCAGTGTTTAGACCATACACCACACACTGCATCAAATTGTTCTGCATTGCTGTCGTCCTAGAAGGAAGCCTCTTCTAAAGATAAAGCACATGAAAGCCCGAAAAGTTTGCTGAAGACAAACTTGGTGGTGGTGGGAGTGTCATGTTCTGGGGCTGCATAAGTGTTGCCGGAAATGGGGAGCTACAGTTCATTGAGGGAACCATGAATGCCAACATGTACTGTGACATACTGAAGCCGAGCATGATCCCCTCTCTTTGGAGTCTGGGCCGCAGGGCAGTATTCCAACATGATAACGACCCCAAACACACCTCTAAGACGAGCACTGCCTTGCTAAAGAAGCTGAGGGTAAAGGGGATGGATTGACCAAGCATGTCTCCAGACCTAAACCCTATTGAGCATCTGTGGGGCATCCTCAAATAAAAGGTGGAGGAGTGCAAGTTCTTTAACCACTTGCTTATTGGGCACCTAAACCCCTCTCCTCCCCAGACCAATTTTCAGCTTTCAGCGCTGATGCATTTTGTATGAAGGGTTATGTACACAAAATTGTTGTTCTAAACGTATCATCAATCTATAGCACATTAACAGCGCTAGATGCATTTTGAATGACAATTGGCTGACAGCTGATCACGTGGTAAGGGGCCAGGACTGGCCCCTTACTCGGATCTGTGATCACCCGAGTCTCAGTTACTCAGTGATCACTAGTGATGAGCGGAATACGCCATATTCGATTTTGCGATATTTCACGAATATATAGAAGAATATTCGCGAAATATTCGTTAATATCGAATATTCGTGATATTTTATAAAAAAAAAAAATTTGCGAAGTTTCGCTAATGCGAATGCGAAATTTTGCTAATGCGAAATTTCGCTAATGCGAATGCCAAATTGATTGCGAAATTCTCGTCAACACGCGAAAACGGAGATCATTTCCTGGATTACTAAACTAATATGCACTAAACACTAACTCTACTTACACAAACTTATATGACTAAACTAAAGCTAATTTTTTTTTTTATACACAAAACACAGAAGGGCAGAGAAAGTATTCGCGAATATTCGTAATACGAATATTCGCATTGCCAATATTCGGCAACATAAAAGGATCGCCTCAGCTACTCGGCCCAGGGTCTCTAATCATACCAGCAATGCTTTTAGACGTCGATGGAGATCACTAGGATGTGATCTGTTTTAACAATAAATTTGAAAAAATACGAATATTCGCAATAGCGAATATTCGCCGCGATATTCGATTTATTTGCGAATAGTCGAATATGCAATATTCGTAACGAATATTTGCAATGCGAATATTCGTGAGCAACACTAGTGATCACAGCGTGCTCCGCGCATGCCCTGCATAGGCGCACAGGGAGCGCGCGAAGTGGAGGACGTCTACTGACGGACAATCTGTGAAGCTCTGGTGAACTCCAATGACCAAGAGTGTTAAGGCAGTGCTGAAAATAATGATGTCCACACAAAATACTGACACTTTGGGCCCAATTTTGACATTTTCACTCAGCGGTGTACTCACTTTGTTGCCAGCAGTTTAGACATTAAGTGTTGAGTTATTTACACTCACTACCTTACAGTGCCATTTCTTTAGGTTGTCACATGAAAAGATATAATAAAAAGTATAAATAATAAAATATTTCCAAAAATGTGAGGGGTGTACTCACTTTTCTGAGTAGGGATTGGCTCGATGTTCGGGTCAAATTACCTTAAATGTATTAAATTAACATGTATGGAACATTTTTGAGTTGAAATGTTGAGGGGAAGCAGCCTGGTATAGTTTAGGAGAGGGGGGCGCTCACCCCCCCTTTCTTGGTCTGCCAGGCTGCTTGCTCGTAAAAGGGTCTGGTATGGATCTCGCAGTGCATTATGGGGCGCTACGCATCGCTCGAATTTGCCACAAATGCCCCATATGTTTGAACACCCAATGTTTCGAGTCGAACTTACATTTGATTCGAACATCGGGACCATCCCTACCTGAAATTTGTGTCACAAAGGTTGCTATAAATAGATTAGCAGAGAGTTAAACTATTCACAGAACAGCTGTGAGAGTCTTTGCCTTTGTTGATTGAGGGTGTGTGGCTTTCCTCCAATCAGCTGTCTTGGCTTTGTGCCCAGACTTCACTTCCAGTGCTGAACAGGAAGAGAAAATCTCTAAACACCATCTGAACTTTCTAAAGAATATATAAAGCTGAAGACAGCAGATATACATGTAAGAATTATGTAGGGGGATTTGTTTCATCTCTGTGTATCATCTCAGGCTGTTCACTTCACTGGGTATATGTGAGGGTTTATATCTACTTTAAATGAGGATAAGCCATCACATTTCTCTATAGTAGACATCTACAGCCTATGTTTGCCTCATATGGCTATTACCACCAACAATGACAGGTCATTACATTTGTTGTGTAAATAGATAAAAGTAGCAAATAATTCTCTGCCATCAGGTCTCATTAAATAGAATAAATCTAATTAGCACAAGTTGACTAAATGTGCCCTGATTAGCATAATGTGCTAATCAAACATAGCACTCAATAGAATCTTTTTTATTGATTTTCAACAGTTCAGGCTGAAGCAGGAAATCAAACCTAAACAGGCTATTAATTTGCACATTAAGAAGCACTGTGTGTAGCGCTGCCTTAGTTACAGTAGATTATGCTGATATTAATGGAACATATGTCTCTGTTTAATATTAAATATGGTACAAAAGGAAATCCCTTAATTTAATTTAACAAGCAATTAATTAAAGCTAATAAAAGCTGTGAAGTTATTACTTTTGTAATTGGAGTATTGAAATGTTATTTTGCGTGGACATATACAGTATACAGCCAGGCAGTTATACTTGATTACGCAGCAGAGGCATATAGGCAGGTGCCTACTTTTGGGGTGCGCATTACCTAATGTTGTTAACTTGCACTGTTTTTCTAATAAAGTGTATTCTATTAAGCTCTGGTCTATTAGACTGTCCTGGTGTTAGGAAAGGGTTAGGGCTGCCTACTCCTGGGTGTTCATAGCTCCTTGCATTTTTAACCCCTTGTGGTGAGCTATAAATACATAGGGAGGCAACCCAGCTGAGTTCTGGGTTCCTGGATGGGAAAGTGCAGGGAGGACTACAGCCACATGTAATTGGGACTCTATTCCTTGGGGCTTCACCAGGGTACTGAACATGGCTTGTGGGCTTTATTGAAAGGGCAGCCTGAAGAAAAGATTTATTAGAGTGTGTATGGAGGAATCTGTGAAGCCCCATACACACTATAAGTTTTCCTGACGGTTTTCTCTTCAGGTTTACCAAAACCATGTAGTACAAGGGCCTACCTGATTGCATACAAATTGAAACTCTTGAGGTTTGACGTCATATTAGATGGTTTTGGTAAACCTGAAGAGAAAACCGTCAGGAAAACTGATAGTGTGTATGGGGTTTGAGAGTAAGGCCGCGTACACACGATCGGTCAAACCGATAAGAATGGTCTGATGGACCGTTTTCATTGGTCAAAACCGATCTTGTGTGGGTGCCATTGGTTATTTAACCATTGGTTAAAAAAAAAAAAGCCAATTTGCTTTAAATTTAACCGATGGATTCCTAACGGATAGGTTCAGCACGTCGTTGTGTTTTACGTCACCGCATTCTGACACGATTGGTTATTCCATCAGACCGTTCTCATTGGATGGACTAATCGTGTGTACGCGGCTTAAGAGCCCTTTCACTCTGCCAGCGCCCGGGCGTTTTCGTTTAGTTTTAGGGGCGCTTTGGCATAATTTTTGCACTTTTCGGGTGCTAGTGGGGCAATTTTAATCCCTGCTAGAGGCCGGGTTAAAATCGCCTACAAAGCGCCACTGCCAAGGCGCCTCGGGGGCTCTGCCCATTGAGTTGGTGTATACACTGCTCCTAAAGCGCCTCAAAGAAGCTGATTGCTGGATTTTTTTTAAGTCCTGCGAGCGCAGCGCCCCAGTGTGAAAGCACTCAGGCTTTCACACTGGGATTGCAGATGAGGCTTTTTTCAGGTGCTTTACAGGACTTATTTTTATGCCTCTAGTGTGAAAGGGGTCTTAGGCAGGTCATACATGGGTCGAATTACGAAAGAATTTTCTTTCGTTCGTATTTTGCATCATTAGTGGGCTGCGGCAAAATAAAAGATTTTCTAATCAACGATGGGAGAATGGTGCGAGAAATGTAATTGAAAAAAAAAAATGCGCATGTGCAAGAAAAGAAAATTCTCGGAAATAAAAAAAAAAACTGTAGCATCATGAGGTGAAATTAAAGGCTTGGTTGGTCGAATTTCGAAAATCAATGGTGGCATCATCAGATCACAAAACACACACATTTTCAAGTTTTCAAAAGAAAATTCTTTCGAAATTCGACCATGTATGGCCAGCCTAAGTTTCATATTATTTTTGCATCTGCAAGAGTTTTCAAATGAATGTTCTAGAGTGCCTGGTCTGAAGTTCTTTAGAAAAGGGGTGCATGCAAGGCATAAAAAAGAACAGTAATGAAGAGGAGTTTAGGATAGAACACTATCCAGGGTTACCAAGTGGTGAAGTCTGAAGAGTAAAAGGCTATAGTGCTGTTGCAGTGAGTAACCAGAGAAGCATTGGGTGTTATAGCTGCCAGCCAGCAGAAGGTAAGTGTGACTAGGCATGAATGACAGAGAGCTCTGGTAGCAAAGGAAGGTTTGTGAGCTTAGTCTCCCTCCCTATCGATTGGTGCCCCATACATGGGACCAACATTTTGACACAGAGCCCCTATGTATGAAAGGAAAAGGGAAGAGGAACCTCGGGAGTAGTGCAGCTTAGAAATATATGGAGAGTCTTTTGCCTAATATGAGTGAGAAATCTCATGTGGTCGCTGGGACTACCTGATGGCTGGGCTGGAGGAGCAGGATACAGGCTCATCTCAAGAGTGCTTTGAAAGTTTATAGCTACCCAGACCAGGCTTATTACAGGTATTTATATAGCACTGACAATTTAGACAACACTTTACATAGCGTAAGACAGGAGCCAGTTAACCTACCAGTATGTCTTTGGAACGTGGGAGGAAACCAGAGTACCCAGAAGAAAACAATGCAAGCACAGGGAGAACATGCAAACTCCATGTAAATAGTGTCATGACCAGAATTCAAACCAAATAAGCTACTGGGTTTTTATTAGCACATCAACAAGTTCAAGCAAAACCCAGATTCAACAGAAAGTGGGGAGACGCGTAACACACAAAGTAATGTAGGAGTCCCATATATGGCTGGAGTGTCAGAAAAAACATCCCTGAAACGTAAGCTTATACAAAAGACACAACATCTGAACACAAATGAAATAACCAAAGTGCAAGCAATCCAGTGTAATGAAGAGTACTCAACAGTAAAATGAACTCTGGACTTAGCAGTCCTCCTATGCATTAAAGGAGGTGTATGGAAAATGTTTTTTTTGAGCTATACCCTCCCTGGGGATCACAGGAGTACAGTTCATTCTGCACCCCTGTGAAACAGTTTTAAGCCAACAGCGGACTAAGGCCCGCTGTTGGCTGACATCACTTTACTGACCCAGGCTCCAAAAAGATCCCAACCTTAAAGTTGGGATCCACTCAGCAAGTCACTGAGAGCTTAAGCCTGCAGAACCCCCCCCCCCCTCCAGTGAGAGCTGGAGGGGCAGAGCAGAGAGCCATTGACTGACAATCACTGCTCTCTGCTCAGATGTTTGATTGCTCAGTTCTCGGTGAAGAGCCAGCAGGGGATAGATGCAGCATTAGACCAATGCTGCATCCACCTCGGTGAGTATAAGTCTTTATTTTTTCAAAAGCCATACTCCTCTTTTAAGTATAGGAGACATTCTTTTATAGATGGCAAGGTATACATTTTAGACTGAGGCCACGTACACACTATCGGTCCAACCCGATGAGAATGGTCCAACGGACCGTTTTAATCGGGTCACCGCTGAAGTGGCCTGATGGTCTGATGTGCGTACACACCATCAATTTAAAAACCTATCGTGTCAGAACGCGGTGAAATAAAACACGACGACGTGCTGAAAAAACGAAGTTCAATGCTTCCAAGCATGCGTCGACTTGATTCTGAGCATGCGCAGGTTTTTGAACCGATGCTTTTGCGTACTAACCATCGGTTTGGACCGATGGTCAGGCGTCCATCAGTCCGATTTTAAAGCAAGTTTTAAAACTTTGGTCCGAAGAACGGCGGACCGATGGGCCTTACACATGGTCGGTTTGGACCGATGAAACTGGACTTCAGTCCATTTATATCAGTTTGGACCAATCGTGTGTACACGGCCTGAAAGAACAACTTGTTCATGAGAGGCCATCTATGCTTGATTGGAGCTATATCATAAATATAGAGGGGCAGGGTCATTTGACACAATCTGCCCCCATATACAGTAAAATGCTATTTTAACATCTCTACTCAAAGCAATTTGACATCAATCTATGTATTTAACCATGCAACTTGAAAATGAACACTTGTCACAGACTTCATATTACCATGGTGATTAAAATAGGTAGTAAGAATAGTCTGGCTTCATAAACTTTCATAGCTTTAATCATGTTTTTGGACAATCAACATCTGCCTTGGTGCATTTTGTGGTGATTGAATTAAGTAGAAAGAGTTACCTGAACTAATTATCTTAAACATTTTTTCTTATTTTTTTAGCTAAGTGAATATGAAATATTGCCTATTGAATGAATATTAGATATTTTTATATCTAACCAGCTAATTGAGATTTAGGTTTAAGTTTGTAAAACAACAATCATAAGTACTGTAAATGTAAAATGTTTTGTGAAATCGGCAGTTGGCAATAGACATAATCAAACAGTGTCAATGATGATGTAACATTTCCATCATCTTTGAGAGGTTTGCAATGCAAGCAGAAGCACTGCTTAAGTTAAAGGTAAAGAGAAGGGAAGGAAAGGAAGAGGGTGTTGGGAGAGGTTACGAGCATTAAGAAACATCTATCAAAGGTCTGGGGAGATGAGGGTAAGGCCCCGTACACATGAGCAAATAAATCTGCTCAAATCGGTCTGACAGACCGATTTGATCAGATTTGTCTGCTGGCTGTTTTGGTTTGATCGCTGTACACACGATCAAATCAAAATCCCCGCTGGCAGACAGCACGGTGACGTTGACGCCGCCACATCACCGCACCAGGAAGTAAAACACTTCCGTGCATGCGTCAAATCCATTCGATGCATGTGCGGGCAGATATGTCTGCTGGTTAGCGTACTAACCAGCAAACATATCGGTCCGACGGGTTCCCAGCAGACAGATTTTAAAGCAGGCTTTAAAATCTGTCGGCTGGCCAAATCCGTCTGCTCGCCCGTACACACGAGCGAATCTGTCTGCTGAGACGGTCTGTCAGACCGTTTTCAGCAGATAGATTTGATCGTGTGTACGCGGCCTAAGGCCCCGTACACACGAGGCAATTCATTTGTTCAAATCGGTCGGACCGACCAATTTGAACAAATCTGTCTCTTAGGATTTTGGTTTGCTCGCGTGTACACACGAGCAAACCAAAATCCCCGCCAGCAGACGGCGCGTTGACGTGTCGGTGACGTGGCGGTGACGTTGACGCCGCCACGTCACCGCACCAGGAAGTAAAACACTTCCGCGCATGCGCCGAATCCATTCGGCGCCGGTGCGAGACGACATGTCTGCTGGTAAGTGTACTAACCAGCAGACATGTCGGGCGGAAGGATTCCCACCCGATAGATTTCAAAGCATGCTTTGAAATCTGTCGGGTGGCCAAATCCGTCGGCTCGCCCGTACACACGATCGAATCTGTCTGCTGGGACGGTCTAGCAGACCGTTTCCAGCAGACAGATTTGATCGTGTGTACGCGGCCTAATGCCGCGTACACACGGTCGTTTTTTGCGATGAAAAAAAACGACGTTTTCTGTGAAGTAAAAAACGACGTTTTTGAAACGTCACTTTTCAAAGACAATTTTGCATACACACCATCGTTTTTTCACAAAAAGCAAGGTTACGTTCACCACACTTTTCCATTGAAGCTCGCTTCATAACTAGCTTCTGGGCATGCGCGGGTTGAAAAACGTCGTTTTGAACGACGTTTTTGCTACACACGGTGACTTTTTGTGAAACAAAAAACGAAGTTTTGAAAAACGACACAAAAAATTCAAACATGTTGGATTTTTTTTTTGGTCGTTTTTTTGAAGACAAAAAACGACGTTTTGCCCACACACGATCAATTTAAATGACGTTTTAAAAAACGTCGGTTTTTTTCATCGCAAAAAACGACCGTGTGTACGTGGCATAAGGGTTTACCCCTGGTTCCCATAGCTTTTCGTACAGGGCAATTCTGTCTGCGAGTTCGGCAGTCAGCCTTTCCTGAATCATGGTTTAGGATCATCTAGGTTGGACTTCTGAAATTCTGATGCCGCGTACACACGATCATTTTTAGGCATGTGCAAAAGTGAAAAATTCGTTTCGTTTCGTTTCGTTTCAATTCGTCATTTAATAAATTTCGTTAAGTTAGGTTCGTTACATGTGTTGAATTCGTTTTCGGAATTCGTTAGTTTTCGACCGAATTTCGAAAAATACAGTCGAAATCGAAAATATTTCGACCGTTTTTCGAATTCGTTCGTTTTCGACCGAATTTCGAAAAAATCGGTCGAAATCGAAAATATTTCAACCAGATTAGAAAACAAATAGTCTCTTTTCTAATAGAATTTTTTTCGAATTAAATTCGAATTTTTTTTTTTTTTTTTTTTTTTCGAATTCCGATCGAATTTAGTCCGCGGGTATTCGATTCGGAATTCGAAAAAAAAAAATTCGATTTCGACTTTTTTTTTTTTTTTTTTCGAAATTCGGTCGAAAATGAACGAATTCGGAAAACGGTCGAAATTTTTCGTTATTATAGCAATTCGGAAATTCGTATGCATCCGAATGTCCGAATAATGGAAAATTCGTCCGAATTTCGATTCGGAACGAAACGAAATGCACATGCCTAATCATTTTTTGTGATGAAAAAAACGACGTTTTCTGTGAAGTAAAAAACTACGTTTTTGAAACTTTTTAAAGACGATGTTGCATACACACCATCGTTTTTTTCACAAAAAGCGAGGTTACGTTCACCACTCTTTTCCATTGAAGCTCGCTTCATAACTAGCTTCTGGGCATGCGCGGGTTGAAAAACGTCGTTTTAAACAACGTTTTTGCTACACACGGTGACTTTTTGTGAAACAAAAAACGACGTTTTGAAAAACGACACAAAAAATTCAAGCACGTTTTGCCCACACACGATCAATTTAAATGACGTTTTAAAAAACGACGTTTTTTTTCATCGCAAAAAACGACCGTGTGTACGCGGCATGAGAGTTTGAGATTTCCAAATTGTCAATTGTCAGTTATACAGTTAAGTAGGGCTTCATAGTTTTTTTTTTGTTGCATAGACTAGCTGTATATCATGAATGTTTTTAATCAAACCATCCTCATCATTCCTCCAAAGACCTCTTGCTCTCTTGCTTCCTTGTCACCTCCTCCCATTCTCACCTCCATGACTTCTCCTGAGACTCTCCCATCCTCTAGAATTCCCTACCCCAATCTGTCTGACTGTCTCCTACTCTAGAAGTTCTCAGAAGTTCTCTTCTCATAGAAGTATGCTTTAGTTCGGAATTTCCATATTATGGGGCAGGTTCATCATATATGGAGGAATGTACCAGACCCCGTGAACTCCTGGAAATAGGTGGGAGAATTATTTGGTGCAAAAACAGCTAGATGACTGGATATCAAGCACCAGCTAATGAGTACTCTGTAATTTTTGCCCACCACCAATTTGTTTTGTGAGCATGCCTTTGTGGTGATTCAGTTTTTTATCCAGTCTTCCTCCATCAGTGAGGAGTCCAGTTCCAATTCCCAATTATGCTAGTATATATATGTATGTATTAGTAGTGTGTATTAGTAGTGTGGAATAGATGGCAGAAATTTTTACTGGATGAGTCGTGGTCATCTTTGCCTTGCTGTTGGTATGTCAAGAGAGATAGCTGTGAGACGGAGTAAGAGATTGCTGTGAGCAGAATATATATATGACCTGAATATTTTTAGTATATGGTAGTTTATCTCAGAGGCTTTGAAATGATTTGGGCCATTGGTTGTGACTAAGTTATAAAAGAAAGAAGGAGACACAGTGTTTCAAAAGCCCAGGGTTAGTAAATCTGGTAGAAAATAATGGATTTTTTGAGGAAAGAAAGAAGTGGGAGATGCAGTGAGTGTAATTTTTTTCTATCCAAGACTATGAAGTGTAACCACAGGAGTCGCAGTTGCAACCCAGCTGTTTAGACACCTGACATCTCACAAAAGCCACCTAATGGGGCTCCTTAATAGTGTTGAGCAGAATATGCCATATTCGAATTCGCGATATATCTCGAATATATAGTCGAATATTCGACAGATATTCGCTAAATACGAATATTCGTGATATATTTTCGAAATGAAATGATTGCGAATTTTCGCTATCGCGAATGCGAATGCGATTGCGAATTGCGAATTGCGATTGCGAATATTCGAGAAATGCGGAATGGAGCACTCTGATTGGCTCAGAATATTCGTGATATATTACAATACACAATAATTGCGAATATTCGAGAAATGCGGAAGGAGCACTCTGATTGGCTCAGAATATTCGTGATATATTACAATACACAATAATTGCGAATATTCGAGAAATGCGGAAGGAGCACTCTGATTGGCTCAGAATATTCGTGATATATTACAATACACAATAATTGCGAATATTCGAGAAATGCGGAAGGAGCACTCTGATTGGCTCAGAATATTCGTGATATATTACAATACACAATAATTGCGAATATTCGAGAAATGCGGAAGGAGCACTCTGATTGGCTCAGAATATTCGTGATATATTACAATACACAATAATTGCGAATATTCGAGAAATGCGGAATGGAGCACTCTGATTGGCTCAGAATATTCGTGATATATTACAATACAAAATAATTTCGAAATTTCGAGAAATGCGGAATGGAGTACTCTGATTGGCTCAGAATATTCGTGATATATTACAATATAAAATAATCGCGCGATATCGCTATTTGCCGAATAATCGCATTGCGATTTTTCGGCAATAAAAAATGAGCGCTGCAGCTACTCGGCCCAAGGTCTCTAATCATACCAGCAATGCTTTTAGACGTCGATGGGGATCTCTAGGATGTGATCTGTTCTAAAAAAAATTTTAAAACATTCGAATATTCGAAATAGCGAATATTCGCCGCGATATTCGCGATATTCGCGAATACTCGAATATGCAATATTCGTAGCGAATATTCGCAATGCGAATATTCGTGAGCAACACTACTCCTTAATTTTTTTTAAAAAAATAACAAAAAATAATATTGTAAAAGAAACAAAAAACTTGGTAAAAAAAATAATAATGACAACCAGTGGCAAAAACTACCAAGGTTGAAAGGTCGCATTGGACCGCGACAACCCTGGTATTCCGCCACTGGGCTCAGAGGGAAGGGCCGTGGCTGAGGGTCAAGGGGGCCCTTCATGGCAAAAAAAATAAATAAACATTCATAAGCATACATCATTTTTAAATTGTATACATACAAAAATTATACTTTTTCTTTATTTTAATACACACAAAATTATTGTTGGGGCAACTTCTTTAAACAGCTTCCATCTCCTTTCACCATTAAATCGTCAAGAAATTATACCTGCTATAACCACATTTCCTGCAGAAGAGAACAGTCACCCCAACCAGCTAGCTGCACACTGGTTGACTCATCTCCTCAACCCCCTTCCAGCTCAGCAGGGTTTGTTTATGTGATGTAGGCCTGTAATTTCTCCACCTTGTGCCTTTAGACAGGATTAGCTTCAAGACAGTGAAAGGAATTATACAGTCTGATGAATTCATGCTGGTTAAGTAGGCCACCACTGCGACACCCCAGATCGGCGAGAGACCAGATGACACTTGAAAACAGCCTTGTGTGTTCATAAGTTCTCTGGCTTTAATGAGGAAGTCAATCGTTTTTTATAAACAAGGGAAACCAACAAGGGAGGAGGGGCTGAATATAAAGCACACATATCTTGAACTTACACAGTATTTACTTATCACAAGTTTTAGGCGGTTAGCATGTAAGCAGAAATAGTCTATGTCTTCTTCACAGAAACAGGAAGCTTGTTACGGGAAATGGCTCCACCACAAGTAACGGTCAAAGTTATTTTTTATTAATATGTTTTTATTTTATTCTTTCACATGTCTACATCCGTCAATATTATTATGTTTCTTCATTAAATATTTTCCCATTTCATAAATACAACCACATCAACAGAAAAAGTATCATTATACATTACATTTCACCTTGAAAAAGAAAAAAACAACAGATAACAAAAAGGAAACAAAACAATAAAGACAAAATTACCCCATTACCTTGGTTGCAGCGCCCCTCCCCCCTCTTTTCTGATGTCCAATAATCAGAATATCCTTCTATTAGTGCCCTTCTTCTACTTATTCACCACTAAGAGTTGACCCCGGGTTCAACCACTCGTCCCAAATTCTATAATATTTCTGGGGTGTCCCTCTATGCTCATACAATAGTTTCTCATATGGAAGGATTTGATTTACCGCCCCAAGCCATTGTCCCTTCGAAGGAGGCGTAGGTTGCATCCATCCAAGTACAATTTTTTTGCGGGCCATAAATAAAGTTTCTTGTAAACAAGTCTTAGCATATACATTCCACCTCTGACTCTCAATTAACCCCAATAGACATACTTCTGGAGTAAATGGGATTCATCCTCCCACCACTTCTGATAGTATATCCAAAACCTGTCTCCAATATCTACTGATGCCCGGACAAGACCACATCATGTGCTCGAAATTAGCCCGTGGTAGGTGACATCTTGCACACTCCCTGTTTACTACTCTCCCCATCAGGCTTAGCTTATACGCTGTAAGATAAACCTGGTGTATTATCTAAAACTGTATCAATCTATTATTGCTTGCAGGTGATACTGTCAAATGTGATTTGCAGGCTTCCCCCCAAATCTCATCCATCATAGATGGACATATCGTTTGCCACTTC
This sequence comes from Rana kukunoris, assembly GCA_029574335.1. Taxonomy (NCBI): domain Eukaryota; kingdom Metazoa; phylum Chordata; class Amphibia; order Anura; family Ranidae; genus Rana; species Rana kukunoris. The sequence goes on from CM056049.1 coordinate 660,683,426, forward strand.
CTCTTAATCTGAAGCGGAGAGTCCCGTATCTTGGCCTGCATAAAATATGTGTACAACTTGGATACTAATCCCTTTGGTCCTTGAGGTCTCATAATTCCTATAAGGGGGAATCTAGATATATCTATACTTTTACTACCAAATTGGGCACTTAGCGCATGTCTTAACTTTAAAAATCTATAAAAGAATGTATCGACTAGTTTATATTGTGTTTTCAAATAATCAAATGAGCATATATTCACACTTTGGTATACCTGTTCCAGAGCTACTATTCCTTTTTGCTTCCAAAATGTACTATCCTCGAATGTATATAGTTCTCCAAACAAGGGATTATCCCACATAGATAGCTTAGCAGGGATATCCCTGAAGCCCATTAATTTTTTGACCTCCTGCCATACTGATCGTACCAATGAGAGCATCGGGATCTTGACCCCTGGTGTATGTATATTTTTTGTCTTTAACCTCCCTGGCGGTCTTCCCGTGTGTGGCACGGGGTGAGATTTTTAAGCTACGATCGGTAACCCCGTGCCACACACGGACTTGTCTCGCTGGATGCAGAAAAGAGTTTACTTACCTTTTCTCTGCGATCCAGCGATGAATCCCCGCAGTACACGGCGGCCGGATGTCCGCCTGATGCTGTGTGTACCTCCGATTCCCTTCCCTGCGAGCGTCGCGACGTAGGGGGGGGGAACGGCGCCAAATTCAAAAATGTAAACAAACACTATACATACAGTACACTGTAATCTTATAGATTACAGTACTGTATGTAAAAAATACACACCCCCCCATGTCCCTAGTGGTCTGCCCTGTACACTACATGTCCTTTTATATAATAAAAACTGTTCTTTCTCCCTGCAAACTGTAGATTGCCCATAGCAACCAAAAGTGTCCCTTTATGGCAAAAATTTTTTAGAGCAGCTAAAAAACAGCGATAATAAATCAGAATCACTTGCAGAATTTAGCGATAGCGATTTATAGGGAAATTCGTCATAAAAAAAAAAAATAATGACAGCAAAAATTCTGCAACTGAGCAAATTTCAGTGATTTTGATTTGATTACATTATTGAATAATTTTTACTATAATTATATTATTATTTGTTATAATTTTTTATAATTATTTATTATATTATAATTTTTAATAAAAAAAAAAAAAAAACATACCCGGGATGCCTATTAGACTCTTGTTTGGAAAGATTTCAGTGAGTTATTCCTAAGAATTACAGGCCTACAGTATAAAACGCCAAATTCCCTTGCAAATAATGGTACCGCTTTCAGCACCTAAAATCTGAAAGAATCATACCGCCAGGGAGGTTAAATAAAATAATATTATTTATTAGATTATAATTCATGATTTTGTGTTTCATCTTTTATCACATCTGGGATGTCTACTAGAGTCTTGTTTGGTCAGGTTTAAGTAAGTACTTACTAAGAATTGCAGGCCTATAATACATAACACCACATTTCCTTGCAAAACAATTGCAACGCTTTTGGTACAAAATTCCAGATAGAATCATAACGCCAGGGAGGTTAATACTACCAAAAAGTTCTCAGCTTGAAATATATTTAACAAATACTTCTCTACTCCTGAGCTTTGTTCCTGCGTAAACCAGTTACGCAAATGTCTCATTTGTCTTGCCAAGTAATACAGATAGACATCTGGCAGCGCCAACCCTGCCTCTGTCTTTGGGCGCTGTAATGTTGTCAGCTTTACTTTACATCTACCTTTTGCCCATATAAATTTTATAAATTGTGAATTCAACTTTTTAAATAACTTTTTAGGCACTACTACTGGGGAGTGTGAGAAGATGTACAAACACTTTGGTAGTAGGATCATTTTAATTTATTCTTCCCACCACTGACAAAGGAAGTTTACTCCAAATCCTCAACTTTACTTTAATATACTCCATCAATGGATAAACATTGGCCTCCAATGCCGCCTGGGATTGTCTTGTTATATGGATCCCTAAATATTTAAAGGAGTCCACTATCTTAAGTGGGGTTTCCGTCATCTCCTCCATTTCCCCCTCTCGATGCATTGGCATTAGAAAAGACTTCTGCCAATTAATCTTAAGTCCTGAGTACCTACCAAATGTATCTATTATACTCATAGCATTCCTCAGGGTATCCTCTGTATCTTGCATATACAATATGATGTCATCTGCATACAGTCCAATCTGTTCTGTACTGTCGCACATTTCTATCCCCTTATATTCTTCAGACTGACAAAACCGTAAAGCTAAATACTCAATTGTAATAGCAATTAGAAGAGAAGACAGCGGACACCCCTGCCTTATACCCCTAAATAAGTTAGTTGATCGGGTCAATATCCCATTAATCAATAGCTTAGATCGTGGGGCTGCATATAGTATCCTTACCCATTGCTTAAATCTGTTCCCGAATCCAAACTTCCCCAGTGTTGCCTGCAAGAATCTCCACTCTACGGAGTCAAAGGCTTTGGCTGTATCAAGAGATGCCAAAGCCCCTGTCTCTGGAATATACTCCTTCATCTGTACTACCAATTGTGTTCTACGAATGTTTATCGATGTTGATTTGCCAGTTATAAAACCTGTCTGGTTGGCATGCACTATAGATGTAATTACAGTATTTAATCTTTTGGCCAATATTTTATAATCGCAGTGAAACAAAGATATTGGCCTATATGAGGTACATACACTTGGGTCCTTATCCGTTTTAAATAGTAAAACTACTGTTGCTTCATACATGGAATGTGGGAGTCCTCCTCTAACAAAGGCCTCTCTATATACCTTAGTTAGTTTTGGAGCTAACAGATCTACATATCGACTATACACCTCCAGGGGTAAACCATCCAGGCCTGGGGATTTATCCATTGCCAACGAGACGATAGCTTCCCTTACTTCTGCCTCTGTAATCTCCTCGTCCATTAATTTCACATTTTCTCTTGTTAGTTTGGGGAACTCCTCCAGGTACCCCACTATATCCTCCTCTGCACATGTTAATGAGGTGGCATACATTTTAACATAATATTCATGGAAGCATTTCAGTATTTCTTCTATTGTACAAACTAATATCCCCTGTTCATTTTGTATCTTGGAAATAGCTGAAGATGTCTGTTGTTTAGCTATAAATGCCAATAGTCTACTAGCTTGGTTCCCCTGTTCAAAAAAATTCTGACCTTTATATAGCCTACGCAGGTTTTCCCACTGTTACTTTTAAAATGTTATATTTGAGATTTAATATCTCACATATAGGATATATGGTTTAATAAGAGAGTTCTGTGACAGAGTGAAAAGCTTTAACATAACACACATTTATTAGAGAAAAGATATTAGCTATCTAATACACTGCATACATTTACAGTATTTAAACTAAGGGAGTAAAAGTTAGTTTGTTAATACAAATTAAAGTACATGACACAAAACTATCACACGGTACAAATTATGACAAAGATATGGTAAGTGCGTGGGAGAGGATTCCTTGATCTTACCTTGAGAACGGTCTTTCCTGGGCCCAGATTCTGTTCTGATTCTCTCTCTCCCATCTACTTGATTCAGCCTACTTAATTTATATCTCTGGGACCCAACTCTGATTGGCTCTGGGTCCTGCGCCCAAATTTGGTGTTTCCTTCCTTAAATTTAGGGATAAATAGATTTTGTAGACAAGTCAATCAACTCATGGGTTCCTTACAATGGCTATTCATGTTACAGGAAAAGGCTATTATGATGTCTCCACGAAGTCTGACGTCCCGTGGTGATTCCTCTTCCTGGGTCGTTTGATACTCAAAAAGGTATAGTAGACAGGTCGTCTTTTGCCACCTTATCCCCTCACCTTTTTGAATATCAAATGGAGGGTGTTGAATAGATACTTTCAGACAAGACTGTGAAACCAATTAACCCTTTCCTGGAATCCTTCTGTCACACTATCCATCTTATCATATCGATTATTATATTTATATGTACATTTATTCCCAGTTGCTAATGGCGATTAGACATACATTTTTTTTATAAGGCAACACCACCTTGCCTGGTTTTCACTCAAGGGGTTGAATATAAACTCATCCTCCGCTTTTGTACACTGTTTAGCCAGTTCCTCCTCTCCTTGCCTACTAACACGTTTAATGTGTGATATAGTTGACTTCAAGACCCCCCGCAGGTATGCCTTACATGCATCCCATACACTACCGTCCATTACATAGGTCCCATGTGCCTCAATAAAGATATCTAGTTGTTCTGGTATACGGTCATCAGGCCCAATTTGTGCTAGCCAGTATGGATGCATTTTCCAGGTTGGCCTGTTACCCCTAGGACCAATATTTAATCCGAACAGTAGTGGGGAATGATAGGATACCCCCCGAGGTAGGTAGCCAACTGATTGTACCAATGGTTGAACTTTATCATTCCCACAAACCATATCTATACGCGACAAACAACTTCCTCCTGGGGCTGATCATAAATAAGCCCTGGTCTGTGGATTCCTAATTCTCCACAGGTCAGTCCAACCTACCTCAACCAAAAGCCTTTTTAGCGTATTTTCTCTACTGACCTGTTTAGGGGTCGCCCCTCCATGTCTGTCTAAGGTTCGATCCAATAACATATTGTAATCCCCCATGCACATCACATAGGCATCAGGATATTGAGCTAGAAACAGCACTGCCTCCTTCAAAACTTGTCACGGTCTGGGGTCAGGCTCAGAGGCCAGTAGCTGTAGCAGCAGAGCAGATCACCCTGGCTGATGACACGGGGTCACCTGAGGTGCGGAATCTAAGCGCTAACCAGTGTTCACCAGAGCTCCTGAAAGTGGAGATTTTGCTGCGTGTTAGCACCAGGTCGCGGTCCTTGGGATCGCCCCACCAGGAGGTGAGAAAGCCTGGGTACGATAGCAGATAAGCAGGTAAGGATCAAACAGAAGAGTGGTCGGTAAACAAGCCAAAAGGTCGGTAATGAGTATCTGTAGGTTGGGATTAGGCAGAAGCGTAGTCGATAACAAGCCAAGGGTCGATAACGAGCAGTAGCAAATATGGATGGCAGCAGAGAAGACAGGAGCGAGATACAGGCTGGAGATAGCACAATATTCTGGCAAGGAGGAAGTGCAGAGACATGGCTTATATCAGGAAGTTCATGGGAGGAGCAAGGGGTTCAAGGTTCAAGACAATCAGCAAGGTCCAATGGATCAGATGGGTTTGTCAAGCAGAACAGACAGGGAGCTGTCCAGCATCCCAGATAGCTCAGTGAGAAGGCTCACTGCCAGACGCAGCTGAGGTCCCAGGTTCAAAACCCGGTCCTGTCACTTATATACCCCCATGAGGTGGATTATAAATTCACATCAACACAAATGGAAACAAATATAAAACTCCATAAATAAATACATATCTACCCTCAGGGTCACATTTATACTTTATACATTCCCATGGCACTGAGCAGTGTATCAACATGGACACTCCCCTTGAGTATGATGTATGATATGAGTGGTATATATGATTAACCCATGGTTTCTTTAAATATTTTAAATTATCCTTTGTCATATGCATTTTCTGCAGACATACTATTTTTGCCTTGGTCTGTCCAATGATTATAAATATCTGACTTCTCTTAGTGGTTGACCCCATTCCTCTTACGTTCCAGGATATAAAAACACATTGTTCACTCATGTTTTCCTAACTTTAATAATCTCCAGGGGCAGTACTCTCTCAGCTTCCTATCTTCCTTAAAGGTTATCTGTATCAAGTAGGGTGGTAGCGCTGCTTCCCGTGGCAACAAGTTTGTCTCCATTCTAAACCTTCCATTCGTTATTCCTTAGTAACTCAAAGTGTAAAAAGAAAAAAAAATGAGACATTGCCAGCGACTGGCATTTACTTAAGTTGCTTGCAATTTGTAAAGTGTCCAGCCTATATAATTAAAGTACTGCAGCTTCTTCCACTCCCCTTCCCTTCCCTACCCCCATCCCCCATCAAGGGGACAAGGGGATTGGAGAGAAAAAAGCAAAAAAAAGGGGGGGGGATACATAGGAGTACAAGCAGCCAAAGAACTCCTTAGGCCACGTACACACGATCGAACATGTCCGCTGAAACTGGTCCGCAGACCAGTTTTAGTGGACATGTTCGATCGTGTGTACGGCCTATCAGACAGCTTTACAGCGGACAAAAGTTTTCAAGCTTGCTTTGAAATCTGTCTGCTGGAAACCTGTCCGTCGGACAGGTTGGATGATTAGTACACAAACCATCGGACCAAAATCCTGCGAATGCGTAGAATCAAGTCGACGCATGCTTGGAAGCATTGAACTTTGTTTTTTCATCATGTCGTTGTGTTCTACGTCACCGCGTTCTGGTCTGAGGGGATTTTGGTCCGATGGTGTGTACGCACATCAGACCAACAGACAATTCAGCCTTGTCTGATGAAAACGGTCTATCGGACATGTTTCCTCGGACATATCTGATCGTGTGTCCAGGGCCTGAGGAACAAAAGGGATTACACAATAAAAACCCTACTTCCCCAGGATATATAAATCATTCCTGACCCACCTTGACCCCCCCTCTCCTCTCCCTCCAAGTTATTCCCCCTCCCCATTAGGACTAAGTCCATGAACATTATTTCCCATTATATATTCTTGTTAAGTCCAAAAAAAAAAAGGTGTACAAAACTTAATAAGGTGCAAATTGTGCAAGGTGTAAAAAGGTACCCAACCTGCCTTAATCCTAGCCAAGCCATACCTTATATAAATACCAAAATATATCCCTATACATTTAAATACCTCTATACATACAATATTGATAACATTTACCAATCTGGAGTACCCAAAAGTAATCAAAATCAAAAGATAAACAATCCATAATGTAAAAAAAACTGTAGCTAAACAGTGCCACACCTATATTTATATACCCATATATAAGTGTAAAAAATAAGGATTGCATAGCCAAAAAAAAAAATGCCCATGCAAATTGACTGTGCAAAAAAACAAAACAAAAAAAACCCCAAGTGTAAAAGAGAAAAAAGGGGGAGGATTGCATAGCCAAGCAATTGGCCATGCAAATTGAAATATTATTACTGTGCAAAAAAAACAACCCAGGTGTAAAAAAATAGGGGAGGATTACATAGCCAAGCAATTGGCCACGTAAATTTAAATATTATTAATACTGTGCAAAAAAAAAAAAGAAAAAGGGAGGATTGCATAGCCACAAAATTGGCCATGCAAATTAAAATATTATTGCTGTGCAAAAATTTTTTTTTAAAAAGATGAGTTTTGCTAAGGCGAAGCTCATATATACACAGATTCATATCTACTTAGCAGACCATGAGGGGGGGGGGGGATCTAAAAAAATTAATTGTTTAATACATTCTCTTACAGACAGGTGATTGGACATTGAAGGGGTTGTAAAGGTTTGTTTTTTATTTTCTAAATAGGTTCCTTTAAGCTTGTGCATTGTTGGTTCACTTACCTTTGCCTACAATTTCCCTTTTAAATGTTTTTTTCTTTGTTTTCTTTGTCTGAATTTCTCACTTCCTATTCCTCCTCAGTAAGTGCTGGTTCACACTACAGTGATTTGGGATCCGACTTGTCAGGCCTCAAGCTGCCCCAAGTCGCTGTACATTAGAAATTCCATTGAAGTGAATGAGAGCCGTCTTAACCACTTAAGACCCGGACCATTATTCAGGTTAAGGACCTTGCACCCTTTTGCGATTCAGCACTGCGTCACTTTAACTGACAATTGCGTGGTCGTGCGACGTGGCTCCCAAACAAAATTGGCGTCCTTTTTTTCCCACAAATAGAGCTTTCTTTTGGTGGTATTTGACCACCTCTGCGGTTTTTATTTTATTAAAATTCAATATTTTTTACTTTTTGCTATAATAAATATCCCCAAAAAACATATAAAAAATGTTTTTCCTCAGTTTAGGCCGATATGTATTCTTCTACCTATTTTTGATAAAAAAAATCTGCAATAAGCGTTTATTGATTGGTTTGTTTACACACACCTCTCCCCGTTCTTCAGCTACTGTGACCGATTGCGGGACATCGGTGGCGATCGGGTCCCGCGGGCATGGTCACGGAGCTTTGGACTGGGTCGCATGCGTGCGCCAGCGGCGCACGCGCATGACCCATGACTGGGCTCTTAAAGGGAACGTACATATACGTCCCTGTGCCCAGCCGTGCCATTCTGCCGACGTATATCGTTGTGCGCCGGTCCTTAAGTGGTTAATGTACACTACTGAAGTTTCTCTGACTTCAGTAAAGGTTCCTGTACTACTTCAAGGCGACTTCTAGGCAACCTGTACCCATAGATTTCAATGGAAGTTGCCTTCCAAAGTTGGATCTCCATCCTAACTGAAGCAACTTTACAGGAAAATAATATAGTTTACCCAGGCAAACCCCTCCCTCCCACAGAGCTGATTATTCTGTGATTGGCCACCGCCAAATTCGCCTGTCCTGGAGGCAACTTTAAGTCGCGTTGTAAGTTGCTCGAAGTCACGCTGAAGTCGCCTCCAAATCGCCTTGCAAAGTCGCGCTGTAAGTCAAGTTGCCACTGTGTGAACCGGCACTAAGCTGTTCTGGCTGACTAACCCCCAGCCAGATGATGGGGGCAAGCTTACTGAGGAGAAACAGGAAGTGAGAAATTCAGACAAATAAAAAACACATTTAGAAAGGAAATCAAAGGAAAAGGTAAGTGAACCAACAATGCACTAGCTTAACCCTCCTAGCGGTATTCCCAAGCGTGACTCGGGGTGGTTTTTCCATGCTAGGATCGGTAACCCCGAGTCACGCTCGGGGTAGATATGCAGTGTGTGCAGCGGCGCGGCTTACCTTGCAGCATCCAGACAAAGTTACTTACCTTGTCCCTGGATCCTGCGATGCATCCCCGCTGTGTGAGCGAGCGGGTCCTCGCTCAATTCACACAGTGCCCATGTGCTGCCGATCTCCGTTCCCTGCGACGTTACGACGCACGGGGGCGGAGAACGGCGCCAAATTAAAAAAAGTAAACAAACACATTAAATACAGTATACTGTAATCTTATAGATTACAGTACTGTATGTAAAAAATACACACCCCCCTTGTCCCTAGTGGTCTGCCCAGTGCCCTACATGCACTTTTATATAATAAAAACTGTTCTTTCTGCCTGCAAACTGTAGATTGTCCATAGCAACCAAAAGTGTCCCTTTATGTCAAAAATGGTTTTAGAGCACTTAGAAAACAGCGATAATAAATTATAATCACTTGTAGAATTGAGCGATAGCGATTTGTGGGCAAATTCGTCATAAAAAAATAAATAATGACAGCGACAATTCTGCAACTGAGCAAATTTCAGTGATTTTGATTTGATTACATTAATGAATAATTTTTATTATAATTACATTATCATTTGTTATAATTATTTATAGTTATTTATTATATTAAAATTTATGATTTTGTTTTTCAAACTTTATCATACCCGGTAGGGTTGTCCTGATACTTGTACTCGCGCAAATGCTCCCGATGCCTGAATAGAATACTTTTTTTGTATTTATCAACATGTTTTGTGAAAATTCTTTTAGTTTTTTACTACTGCGTGACAAGCAAATAAAACATTTTTATTCATTTTACTCATTTTTATTCTTTTAGAATGTCTTGAGTTAGAGTTCTTCATAATTCTAAAAAAAATATCCTTAGTCTGTATTGTGGTTTGAAAACTGTAACATGACATTTAAAAAAAGTATTGGTATTCGGTATCGGCGAGTACATGAAAAAAAGTATCGGTACTTGTACTCGGTCCTAAAAAAGTGTACCCGGGATGCCTACTAGACTCTTGTTTGGACAGATTTAAGCGAGTTATTCCTAAGAATTGCAGGCCTACAGTATAAAACGCCAATTTTCCATGCAAAAAATTGTACCGCTTTTGGTATGTAATTCCAGACAGAATCATACCGCCAGGGAGGTTAAAGGAACCTATTTAGAAAATAAAAAACAAACCTTTACAACCCCTTTAAAGATGGATATTCAGTGTCAAAGGCAAGGTATGTAAGAAATACATGGGGCTTCCCTAGAAAGATGGATGGGGCACAAACATTGACATTGTTTTTAAAAACAGCTAAAGTAAAACTGACCCAAAACCATTATCATTTATATATACATTAAATGCACGGTGTGTTTTATAAATGCTCAAAATAAAAATATTATTAACCAAAAATGTACTTTCCCTTTAAATCTAATACTTGTTAAACTCATTGGAACATGTGTATTCTTTTACAGAATATATACTATTCAGAAAATTAAGCATATCATTTACAAAAAATATGCAGCTGGTATTGTAATTGTTTATGCAACCAACGTAAATTATTCACAGCGCAGATCATAAGAATAGTTTACTGTAAATGGGACCTAAGAACCTGAAAATGAATACATTTAAGAAAGTACACAGTCGCTACTGTTATTCATGCACAGATATAAATCAATCCTAAAAACATATTCTCAAAGTGAAACTATAGCTTAAAAAAAAAAAGAACGACTTTTTATTGACATATCGCCAAATGCTGGTTTTGTACACTTCCAAAATTCTGAATAGAAACCATTGAAAACTGAAAAAAAATAATAAAAAAGAATGCAGGAAGGGTTTTATTTCAGAAGAGACCTTTCTATTAGTAAATTTCTAAAGATTAACAATGAGCCGCTCATGTACAACCTTGGCATTCCTAGGTGCCGGGATGAATTATCTCCTGTGCGCACAGAAGTTAGGTAATCCCAACCCTAGCCAAGCATGATGGCCAAGGCTGCCAAACATGGAAGAAAACTGGGAGAAGATGAAAGCATGGACCACGTGGGAGAGCGGTACAGAAGCAAGTAATGCCAACAAAGAAACAAAATAACTTGTCAAAATGTAAAATCAAATCCATTATACCACCAGAAATGATTTACAGTTGGCAAAGTAAAAATTGTGGAAATTGCACTCATCTAACGCTTCATAATTCTGTCAGACGCGAGTGAGGAAGAGCCGTCGGCGGCTCTTCCTGTTTACATCGTGATCAGCCGTGATTGGACGCGGCTGATCACGTGGTAGCGAGCCTCCGCCGGGGACTCGTTACCGAGATCGGAGATGCAGGGTGTCAGACTGACACCCCGCATCAGCGATCGCCGCCCTGCGTGCCCCCACGGGCGCGCGCGGCATGAAATCGCGCTGGACGTTTGAGAACGTCTAGTCTCGATTTCATAACCACTTCCCGGCCGTAAATCTGCTATTGGCCAGGCGGGAAGTGGTTAATGTTATACATTTATTAGCATTTTTGCTTTTTTGATGATAGCACGTTATTCACATTTGAATTTACTGTTGCATTTCAAGTTTTGCTAATTGTGTGTATAGTAACAGTTTTTCATGTCACATTTATTGCATTAATACTTGCTCATTATACGGTATTATCATCTGTTTTACTATAAGCACTGCACTAATATTTTATTTATTTGTTTACACAATTTGTCTGGTAAGTGCCAGCTACTTTTTGTCATCTCAAAGCGCAGTTTTAAATTTTTAAGTCGTATTAGAAACATAAGGATCTTCCAAAATAATTTCCAAAAGTATGAATGGAACAACGAATACACAAAGCAAACCTGAATGTACAAAACTTATTATGAAAATGAATCATATTAATGTAACAAACACGACAAAACCAAATGATTGTCCTAACGAAGGAATCTGAAATAAAACAAAACACATATTTGGTCATACACATGTCTAGTGCTCAGAACTAGACAGAACTCCGACACTCCATAAGCACAACACAAGGATAAGAGTCCTCAAGTTAGGACTGACTTTCCTGTGGTAGAATTTTCTAGCAATCAGCAAAGACTACAGAAGGTTCCATCTTTAGCAGTAGAGTCAGTCAGCCTCCATGGGACTCCATCCTGCCTCCAGTAAAGATGAGCAGCACCAGGCCTCATCACTTCCCAGGCCCTCTTCCACCTAGGCAAGTCCAAATTAGCAGCTCCATCGTGCACATCCTCCCCTGGAAGGTAGAGAGCTTGCATCAGCCAGAAACTCCTGGTGGTGGTCTGGGAAATACTCCTACTGACAGATGGAGAACTGACAGCCAGGCTGAATTTTGGGGAATCTGAACAAACCAAGGAATACAAACTAGCATTGGCTAGCTACAACCATGCAGGACTAAATGTAGACTTAAGGCGGGGTGGCTACAGATGTTACATTATCTCCAGGTAAATCTAAATTTATTCCAAACCTCTTGGCAGCCCCTGTCTTTTTTTACTTACCTTTCCTGTCTTAAGAAAATTTTCTTTGAAGTCTGGCTGATGTCATTACCTGATTTCCAGATCTTCGGCTTCCAGAAGCACAGGAAGAAATGGTCTGCAGGGCTATACCACATAGACACGCCTTGCAGAACTAATGTGTGTGTGCATTCAGTAGACTGGCCTTCGCTAGTTAGCAAGTGTAGGTAAAGCCTTCCAATTACCTTATTTTCGTTGATCTTCTTTTAAAAGATCATTCTTTTAAAAAAAGGCAATGTGAAAATCCTGAACTGCCCTATGTTCTGTACAAATTCCCTGTGTTTTCTCAAGTAATTCTACCAGTTCTTATATCACAGTCACATTGCAGAACAACTAGACCCAATTATGTGCAGAAGAGAAGAATGGGTGGGATTCGGTAGTTTAAAGCCTAAGTTTAGTTAAAAAAAAAAAAAAAGGAATATGACCTAATATCCATGTGATGTGTCCCTTTTTGCTGCTGGCTCTTGCATTTCTTGAAATCTTCCTCCTCTGATGCCCCCATTAATCTTCCAGTGCACTGGGGGTTAATCGAGCTGAGGGTGCTGTGACAGGTTCATCAAGTGTGCCCGACTATGCTCGCCCTTTTGGCTCAGCTCCTCCATTTAGAGAGGTTTTATTATATCTTCCATGAATGAAACAGGATCTATTAATGAAGTGGGCAGACCATTAAATCATCCACCCATCCTCCATTCATAGATTGTGCTTCATTCATTAAAGTTTCAGTACAGCTTCTATAAAGGGAGGAGGTGGGCAGAAAGGGTGGGAATAGTTGGGCATGCTTGATAAGTGCCTGTCACAGCTCCCTCACTTCTATAAACCCAAAATATTGAGACCGCAAGGTTTGAGATTTCTAGGACTGCAGGAGCCAGCAGCACAAGAAATACATCAAATTAACAGTAAGGCCCCTTTCACACTGGGGCGGAAGGCGTGGTGGCAGTATAGTGCCGCTCAAAATAGCGGCGACATACCGTCGGATTTGCCATGGGATTCGGCCGCTAGCGGTGCGTTATTAACCCCCGCTAGCGGCCCATAAAGGGTTAATACCGCCCGCAATGCACCTCTGCAGAGGCACATTGCGGGCGGTATTGCCGCGGTTTCCCATTGTTTTAAATGGGAAGAAGCGGTGAAGGAGCGGTATACACGCCACTCCTCTCACCGCTCCAAAGATGCTGCTGGCAGGAGATTTGTTTCTCTCCCGCCAGCGCATCGCCTCAGTGTATTTTTAGCACTGTACCGCCTGAAAAACTCTTCAGTGTGAAAGGGGTTTATGTAATGTTCCTTGTGCTCTTTTTTTTAAAACCAAACTTAGGCTGTGGGCAGATGGAGTCTATTTTCTCCACTGTAGGTGGTGCTTACCCATAGCAGCAATGCAGGAGAAAGAGGTAGTTGAGAGGAGCCTTGTTCCTCTATGATCTCCTTGATCACAGAAAAGCAGCAACTGATTGGATGCTGGTGTCCCATGTAACTTGGCAGACACCTTTGGTCAAGCAGAGTCTATTTAGAACCCTAGCTTCCTGGAATTGGCACACATTTCACGTGTGGATAGAGTAGGGACAGGTTACTCATCTATCAGTTACTGCCGCAGGGAGAGGTCCAAACAAGTTGGGAAAGTGCAGGGGCATGCCATCATTCCGTGAAGCCTCCCCACTTGGATACAGACTAGCCAGGCCGCATGACACCCCTCGAGAGAGACGCTGTCGGCATATCTGAGACTTATTGCTGCTATTCATCGCTGAATAACCCATGAGTGTGCCTGGTTGGGTTGTCTTCCCGCCATGTTTGTTGTGCCTCACTGAACTTCAAATTTAATACAGTTCTGTTCCTTGCAACCGGACTCTGAGTGTCTAACTGAGTGTCTAACTGCCACCGCACCACGCTGCAGCTACCCAAAAGGCTTTAACAAGCATTAACTAGGCAGGGCTGACACCAATCCTTGCAGTTTTAGTCCACAAAAAGGCATGTGGAAGTTGAGTGCATTTCTGGCATATCAACAAGTCTTTTCCTGCATTTACAGAGCCTCTAAGGCAGTGGTTCTGAACTCCTGTCCTCAGGACTCATTAACAGGGCAGATTTTAAATATTACCTTGGGGAGATGCAGACTAGAATACTGCAACCAGCGAGCAGCAAATGATATCACCTGTGATGTATTTCAGTTATCTTGCAAATCTGGCCTGCTAGTGGGTCCTGAGGACAGGAATTGAGAATCACTGCTCTAAGGGATACAACATGGGGAAATGTGTATGTATGCAGAGATTTAAAAAAAAAAAATCTAGCATACGCTTTAACTGCTTGTTTAAGATGTAACAGATGTAAATACTGCTTTTTTTTTCCTTAGGACCTGCAAGGTAAATGCATAATATGCTAGTATGCATCACATACTAGCACATTATGTGAAACTTACCTGGAAATAAAGCCCTCCAGCAATGTGATATAATTGATGGGGGCAGCGTCCATTTTCACCCACTCTTCCTTCCGGGTCCGCGGACTCTAACTCTGTGATAGGCTGGAGCCGCAGTGACGTCTCTCCTGCAAATGCGCGGGGAGCCGTCATTCACGCCACACGTATCTGAAGGAATGGCATGGATGGCCGTTCCTTCACCTTGCATGTGACGATGACATCATAAGCTAGATGTAATGTAAATATCTCCTGAACGTTGTACGTTTAGGAGATATTTACAGTACCTATAGGTAAGCCTTATTATAAGCTTACCTATAGGTCCAAATTATGCACAGGAGATTACTTCCTCTTTATTGTGCATAGTATGGGCACAAGTTCACTTTAAAAGTACAATGTACAGTTTATGACAACATGTCAATAATCCCTATATGGAAAGCTTTTTAATATTACCTGGATGTTTATTCCAATCAAATAATGAGTCGAGCCTGCCAGGTGTGTACCGTAGACCCTATTTCTACTATAAAACAAGAGGCAGTGGTTTATTTAGTTTTTGTGCTGCCCTAGGCCTGACTAAACTCTACAACCCCTACATTAAATATGATCCACCCCTTCCTGTCAAGGTCACACCCCTTCCCATTTAAGACCTGCCCTAAAAATAATCCAGTGGGGACACTAGTTCTAAGGGCATGGGAGGGGGGATTCTGCAGAGATTTCCTCTCACTTCCTGTTTGGCTTTGGGGCAGGAAATGAAGGGAAATGAACAGATGGCAACATTTTTTTACAGGGGCTATAACCATCCCCTACTCTAGCCAAAATGAAAAAAAAAGTGTTGCCTATAATTCTACTTTAAGCCCACATTTCTGCTAAAATTTATGGAGGACTAAGAGGATTTAACCATGCCAGTGGTGCAGCAGAAAACACATAGCACAATGATGAAGGTATGTGGTCCAGGCAGTGAGCAAAATAAGGATTGGGGGCAGGAACAAATACATCCATCTGTTTATTTTTCTCATCAGCAATCAACAGAAATAAAATTAAGATTCCTTAATATGTACAACTGACACACGCAAAGGATTGCAGGAGAATCCTACTACCTACCTGACAGGTGTAGCTGACCATGTCAGTTTCCCTTGTGTCTGCGCCATCCCTATCATACTGGCAGCAGTGCGGCCGCTTTATGAGGTCACCAGACCGATTTGTCTTTGCGGCCCAGTCCAACCCATAAGACTGGCGCTACACTAAAGGTGTAAAACAAGCCAGCTTGGACTCTTTTCATGCTGCCCCCCTGCAAAGTGCTGCCCTAGGCCTGGGCCTTGTTGGCCTAGGCCAAGATACAGCATTGCTAAGAGTACTTAAGAGTGTTTATGCCTTTTCTGGAAATACAACTAACTTCTATTTAGAGTGTAATTTTTTTAAACTGTAAGAATTGAATTCCTAAAGAGTGGCAGCAATGGTGGCCAAATCCTCTCCAAGATAAAGGAAAGACACAATGGGGCTGATTTACCAAGCCTGTGCGCCATGACTCATGGTGCACAGGCAGGAGTAACAGCCTTTTTGACATTTACTAAAGAAATACGCTGCCAGTGCAGTGTATTTCTTTATTTACTATAATGTCTAGTGCTCCCAGGAGAGGGCGCATTCTGCAAAACTATAGACCTGGCGCACGGCATTGAGAAATGTAAATAGCGGGAATTTGGGCGGGAGTTTATTAGCGGGGAGGTGGGGTGATGCAGGGAAGTGTTGTGACATGTGTTTGAATGTGTGTTGCGGGCCGAATTGAAAGTGAAAGTGATTTTAGGGAACCGATCCCCGTACGCTTGCACAGTACGCCTGAACATCGGGAGGTTCATTTGCATACTGGGCATGCGTACAGGAACATTTCGGGGATTCACGTGCGCCTTGTCAGTGGCGCCAAACTTCAGTACTTTAAAATCTCCATAGGCGACACTTGTTTTTTTTTTTTTTTTACAGGTTACCAGTTTAGAGTTACAGAGGAGGTCTAGTTGTAAAAGTATTGCTCTCGCTATAACGCACGCGTCAATACCTCATATGTGTTGTTTGAACGGCGTTAACATATGTGGGCGGAACTTACATGCGTGTTCGCTTCTGAGTGTGAGCTACTAGGAACAGGGGCCTTTTAATTATTATTATTTATTTTTGTTACGTAATAATTCACTAAGACCTCCCCTTCAGGCTGGAAAGCATGAGTTCAGGGGAAAAAAACACAGCTCTCATGCTTTCAGCCGCCATTGCAGCTTTGTTTATGCATGTAAGCTGAACTGAGCATGCCCAGCCACTTAGAAATGTTTAACTTTCTTTTTGTGGGTGAAAATCACTTGGATGTCTCTGAGCAAGTTCACCCAAACTAGAGACTGAAATTTGTTCAAGTGATTTCAATTGCTTTATTAGCACACAAGCACACATGTTATAAAAAGCGTGGATAGAGCAGTCCTCAGCTGCCCTGAGAGAGGGCAGGCTGGCAGGAATGTTGTTGCTAAACAAAGATGTGTTTTGGAGCATGTTTTTTTTTTTGCCAATGTTTTTTGTTTATTTTTAAATGATGTTCACTTTGATGTATTTGTCTCTGCTGCCTTATTTTGCAAAATATTTCTGAAGATGTTGGGACGGTTAAACTATGTTTATTTTGATTTTTTTAAATGTATTTTTGTTTGTTTGTGTGTTTTTGTTTGTTTGTCTTTTTTGCTTTCCTTGTTTTGTTGACCAATAAAAATTACTTTCAAATTTCGAAGTTTGTTTTTTGTTACTTTTTTAAGATACAGATTTTGACAGCTGCAGCTGAAATAGGTTTGGCCTAACAAATTAGGTGTGATTTTTGTCTAAGCTTCTTTCCTGGTGTGTATGCATGAAATGTTTGCTGCCATGTTTAATCACCAGGAAATTAAAAAGACAAAGTGGTAAGTATTTTCTTTTTACTGCAGTGGTCCTCAGCCCTCAAGAAACTTCCCGTGTGGTGCATGTGCGTCAGAGGGGGGCGTGGTCACAGGAGCGGCACACGGCGGGGAATTCAATTTGAAGCTCGTTTGCATCTTGCACGGCTTCTTCTTCCCTGGACGCTCGGCCTCCAATTGAATTCCCCGCCGTGTGCCGCTCCTGAGACCACGCCCCCCCTCTGACGCACATGCACCACACGGGGACTTTCTTAGGAGATAACCCGTGGCGTCAGAGGGGGGCGTGGTCCCAGTAGCGGCACACGGCGGGGAATTTCAAAGCATGCGCACTGGCATACGTCCACGGACGGCGCATGCGCCGTTCGTTTGGCGCGTCATTTACGTGGGGTCACGAGTCATTAACATACAAAACGCCCCCTACCTGCCTATTTTGAATTACGCGTGGTTACGCCGGCCCATTTACACTACGCCACCGTAACTTAGAGAGCAAGTTATTTCTGAATACCGGACCTGCCGCTCAGTTATGGCGGCGTAGTGTAAATGAGATATGCTACGCTGCCGGAAAAATACGAAAATGTATCTGAATCTGGCCCTTTGTCTCTTGAGGTTCTGCCCACTTCCTTTCCTAATGAGCACTGTCGTGAAATTTTTACAGATATAACAATAAAAACCTGACAGATGTCCTAACTTTTCCCCATTATATCCAATGTTAAACCAGAATTTGTAGATAAAATTTACAGCATAAAAAGAAAATCTATATCAGATAAGCATATATTTAGGGCAAATTTTAAAACCTGTGAAGCTAAAAGCTGTGAAAATAATTAGAAAACGCAATAAATGCCCATATTTAGGCTGCTTGAATTTTTTTTGCTACATTTCTAAATATAATTTTGCCTTCCTCCATTCCAGGGCCAAGCTGCACTCTGTGATCACTTTCATATGCTACTTTTGTAATTCTTACATCTCTGCCTATCTGTAGCCATGTAGCAAATTTATTCTGCATAATTTGCTTGTTTCTGTATTGCAGAATAAAAAAAATAGCCTGGTATATGTTTGAAAAATTTAAATTAAAAAGACATTGTCTTACAATGAAGAAAATGCCTTGTTTTAATCTTGTGGAAATGAAATAATTGGGAAGTAGGTGGGGGTGGAAAAAAATAAAATCGGAAGGCATATTTAAAAATTCTGATCAGGTTTGCCTGGTGTCTGCAGGAAGAATGCCTAATGGGTATATTTCCACTCTCTCAGCAGGATAATTCTTTGCATGAACCAGCTCCCAGGAGACACTGTTGTGTGCTCTCTCCCTGCAACAAAGTTGAAACAGCCGACTCACTGAAAAAATACTGTCTGTAGCAATTTCTGTAAAGTAAAATATTTCCTGCTTTTGGTAATTAGAAAGTTGTTTACCTATCTATCTCTATCAGCTTATATACAGTATGTATATATACTGACACATATGCAAACACAACTGTGCACACACAAATATGTATAAAGAGAGAGAAAGTGAGACAGTTTTCACCTATAGGTAAACTCTGGTATTGCAAGACAACTATAAAATACCATGGGCCAGATCCACAGAGAATTGCCCTGGCGCAGTGTATCAGAGATACACTACGCCGCCGTATTTTACCTGGCTCTAAGTCGAATCCAGGAAGATTTCGGCCCGTAAGGTGCGGCGGCGTAGTGTATTTCTCGCGGCGGAATCGAATTATGCGATTAGGGGGTGTGAATCATTTAAATCAGGCGCGTCCCCGTGGCGATCGAACTGCGCATGCTCCGTTCAGAAATTTCCCGCCGTGCATTGCGCGAAATTACGTTGAAACGTAATTTTTTTTTGTAGCGTAAATTACGTACATTCCTATTCACGAACGACTTACGCGAAAAAAAAACCTGAAAATTCGACGCGGGAATGACGGCCATACTTAACATGGCAAGTCTAACTATAGAGTAGCGTAGTGTATTTCTCGTGGCGGAATCGAATTATGCGATTAGGGGGTGTGAATCATTTAAATCAGGCGCGTCCCCGCGGCGATCGAACTGCGCATGCTCCGTTCAGAAATTTCCCGCCGTGCATTGCGCGAAATTACGTTGAAACGTCATTTTTTTTTTGTAGCGTAATTACGTACATTCCTATTCACGGACGACTTACGCGAAAAAAAAACTGAAAATTCGACGCGGGAATGACGGCCATACTTAACATGGCAAGTCTAACTATAGACCGGATAATAGCAGCTTTAACTATACGCCGAAAAAAGCCGACTAGCGACGACGTAAGAGAATGCGACGGCCGATCCTAACTTCGTGGATCGCCGTAAAAATTTAATTTGCATACCCGATGCGGAAAACGACGCGAACTCCACCCAGCGGGCGCAAAAATATTGCAGTGTAGATCCGATGGCGTATGAAGACGTAAGCCTGTCGGATCAAAGCCCGAAGCCGTCGTATCATGGTTTGAGGATTCAAACTAATGATACGACGCGGGTAATTTGAAAGTACGCCGGCGTATCAGGAGATACACCGGCATACTGGCTCTGTGGATCTGGCCCCATGCTTCTACAAATCTTTTTTTTAAAAAAAAAACAGCCAGTAGGGACTCTTCAAATAGGGCTCTAATGAAATAAAAGATATGCATTTTTACCAGGAATTCCATCACTGATCTATTCTGAAAAGTCTTTTATGATCTTGTTTAGAAAATCACATGACCAACAAAGAACAATAAAGAAGATAGTTAACACCCCCTATTCACATATTTATTTTTATTTTTTGCTACCCGTATCCCTATCAATGTAGTTACTCCTCATTTTCTGTGCCGGAGATACAATAGTAAAGTGAGAGGAACATTCTCAAAAGTTAAGAGAAATACCCTCTTAGACAGTTTACACCAGAAAAAGTGTCCTTATTAGAAGATTTCCCCTTAAAGGAGAAGTAGGACCAAAGTTATTTTCCTACTTCTCCTATGAATCACAGGAGTGCACTTCGTTCTACAACCCATTTTTTGCCAACCACAGGTAAAGTCCAGCCTTTAGGCTCTGCCCCTCTTTCAAAGCCTGGTGTTCAAGTGAGTACCTGAAGATCGAGCGATCAACGATTTTTTACTTTATTTCCGAAGTTCTCTTTTAAAGTGTTCCAGTGACAATTGTAAAATTTTGAATTTCCTATCACATTTTTCTTAAAGACAATGGGCACAAGGACATTTATAGAGGTTAAATCCTTTCAGCAGAGGAGGGAGGAGCCTGCTGATGGCGCCAGCAGTATTGCTTTCGCCGGTGTTAGAATGGGTAAAAAAATAACAAAGAAAAAAGATGGCTGGAATTGGAAAACACTATTAGTAATGATAAATGTGAATAGGTCCCTCGCACTACTGTGAGTACATAGTGAATGTGAATAATACAGAAAAAATTATAAAAAACTCAAAAGCTGCAAAATCTAAGTATTTACCATACACAGAATCAAATATATATACAAAGGTGATCTTGCGCTAAAGAAAAATATCACTACAAATAGCACCCTATTACAGAAGGTGATAAAACCGTGTAATAAATAAACGTGCAAATAACGAAATGCTGTAGAAATGTAGGTAAAAAGCATGGGAGTGTAGGCCATACAAAATAACTAACTTAAATACCTAAATGAATAAAATTCGCATAACACCCAAATAGATTTAATAACCTGTATTAATATATATATATATATATATATATATATATATATATATATATATATATATATATATATATATATTTTTTTGGTAGTAACATTTTGGCCACGGCACCTTTATTGGTATATAATAAGCATAAATAATTCCATATATTAATATTTAAATTCTTAATGAATAAAACTTTCAAAACTTTAAATTAACTCTTAAATCTCGCTCAATCATAGAACTCGAGCGAATACAATACATAATAAATACAAAATCTCCCCTTGATTCAAGGGTGGGAGGGAAGGGGGAGCACACCACACCGTTTTCAGTCAGCCTGTGACTTAATATATAGCGTGGCACATGCGAACTAAATCGCCTCTGGGCGCTTGTTGTTCCAGTCTCCTTTGGTATCAAAAGAGATGAGTCTTGATCTTTCTCCTGAATGCTAAATGGTTCTCCTCCAACCGTATGCTGGTTGGTTAAGCGTTCCATAGTCTGGGACCTTGGACCGCGAATCTTCTATCTCCTTTGGACTTGTAGTTGGCTTTCGGAATCTGGAGCAGGTTTTGATTGGTGGATCGCAGAATGCGATTGGGATTATGAGCTTTTATTTTATCGCATAAATAATGGGGAGCATTCCCATGAATACATCTATGCGTACTTTAAAAGTGATTTTGTCTTTTACTGGTAACCAGTGAAGGGATCTCAGCGAAGGTGAGATTGATTCCCAAGGTTTTTTCCCAGTCACAAGTCTGGCGGCCGTATTATGAATGACTTGTAGACGAGCAATATGGTACTTGGGGAGTCCGAGGTAAAGGGCATTTGCATAGTCCAGTCTATAGTTCACAATTGCTCCCACCACGACCGCTATGTCTTCTTTGGGAATAAAAGGGATGAGTCTGCGTAGTAGGCGTAGGTCCTAACTTCACTATTTGCGATCGGTTTTCCAAAAAAGAGGAGAACCAAGATAAATCGCCTTCTGTGACTCTTGCTACTTTAGCTAGCCGTGTCAATGAACGCTTGTGGTCTACTGTGTCGAAAGCTGCGCTTAGGTCCAACAGAACCAGAAGACAAGATTCTCCTTTGTCTGCAGCCTCGAGAGCGTCGGCCCATATCTTGAGCAGTGCTGTTTCTGTTCCGTGTCCGGGGCGAAATCCCGATTGAAATGGATCAAGTAGGTTGTGGGTATCTAGATGCAATTGAAGCAGTTGTACCACTACTTTCTCCATGACCTTGGAGAGAGCGTTTAAGCCTGTTATGGGGTGGCGGTGGAGTGGATCCTTGGGGTCCAGGGTGGGTTTCTTCAAGATGGGTCTAATTACGCCATCCTTCAACTGGGAGGGCACTATGCCATCCACGAAAGATTGGTTAATAAGCTGCGTGATAGGAGGTGCCAGGATGTCGGCCCATTCCTTCAGCAGTTTGGTGGGGATGATATCATTCGGCGCAGTGCTGTTACGCAGAGTACCAATGATATTTTTAGTGGCTTGGGTAGAGATGGGTTCCAGCGTGAACTTACCTGGTTGTGGTGAATTACTACAGATGTTGTGTAAATAATTACGGGGGGGGGCTACGGGGGGAATTGTTTTGCTGAATGCAATGCTTTGCCGGATTCCCTCGATTTTATTGATGAAGTAATCCCATAATTCATTGCAAAATTCTTGTGTGTCCGAATTGGGGGCTTCAAGACAACCTGGATTCATGGTCTGAGTGACCAGCTTGAAGAGTTTGCGATGGCGGTTGAGGGCGCTATTGATGGCCTGTGGTATTTCCTTGTTATTGCCTTGTAGATGGAGAGGTTCTCATCTGATGTGCTTCTTTTCCAGACGGCTTCTGCCCTTCTATGCTCTTGCTTCAGTGACGCCAGTTGGGGGGGAGGGAAGAATTGTCAAGGATTAACTGAATCCTCTATCCTGACTTGGTCCAGAGGAAGGAAAAAAAAAACATGACCGTGCTACGCCAATATGCAGCGGCAGGAAAAAAATTCCTTCCTGACCCCTTGAGAGGCGATCGGGTGAACCCTGGATCAAGTTGTAATGGTGTTGAGCAAGGGGAGCTTGGGGCTGGGTGTAGTGAGATGGCCGCCGATCAAGCACCAGGATCCAGGCTGGTGAGCTCCCAGATTGGGTGGATCGGTGCTGCCGAGGGGGCCAGGATAGATCGAGCGGGGGTGGAAGGTACTTTCCAGGGGTATGGGGAGGGTTTCTGGGCCATTTTCAGTAGTTTAGTGACACTTGGTGGGGGCAAGAAGCGGCGCGCCACTAGACCGCGGGTAAAGCCGCAGCCTTTCCTAGTCACGGCTGCTGCGATTGCTTCCAGGCCGGCACGCCAAAAAGGCGGAAAATAGCACTGGATGGGTGGCGGATGGGCTGCTTGAGTGGGGGAGATAGCGTAGGTGTACAGGAGGGCAGTTATGGAGAGGGGGAGAGCCCAGGAATTGAGTAGGCAGCAGCGGCTTGTCCTGAAAAGTACGGCTGCCTGCACCCACAGTGGATGGCTTACCTGCTGGTTCCCCTGGAGAAGGGGCGAAGGAGGGGAGCCAGGGGGGGTCTGGTAAAGCCTGGAGAAGCCAGATGGTGGGTCTCTGGGGGGATAGAAAGAGCCTACCTAGCAGTCTGTATGATCACCGTCTGTCTATCTGGTCCCTGGCGGGAGCAGACTCGTGCGGAAGGCCGGAGGGTCCTACTCTCCCACTGACACTGACTGACTGACTGACCGCCTCAGAGCGGTGGGCCTATATATAGCTTCCCGCACGTGTAGTTGAACTGGAAAAAATGTGTTTCTCCCGCTCAGAAACACGTTTTTCCCACACAAGCCACACATGTCCTTGCATTGATCCTTAAATTGACAGTACTACATTTTTCAAAACACACAAACAGATTTTTTTTTGACGACCACAATCCCATGTTTGCAGGCACTAAGTTAATGCCCACTTTTCATGGGAGTGTAGGCCGTACAAAATAACTAACTTAAATACCTAAATGAATAAAACTCGCATAACATCCAAATGGATTTAATAACTTTTATTGATAAATATATATTTATATATATATATTTTTTTGGTAGTAAACTTTTGGCCGCGGCACCTATATTGGTATATAATAACCATAAATAATTCCATATATTATTATTTAAATTCTTAATGAATAAAACTTTCAAAACTTTAAATTAACTCTTAAATCTCGCTCAGTCATAGAACTCGAGCGAATACCATAAATAATAAATACAAATTCCCCACCAGCCGGTTTTGTTTGCTAACAAAAACGGCCTACCCGTTTGGAGATCCAAATTGAAAATATCTAAGTCTACATCAGATAGATGAATACCATCTTGTCTGTAGAGGCCAGCAAAACCTCCTTCCAAATCAGTATGCCGAAAGGAGAAGCTATTCAACATAGGCATAAATTTCTCAATGGAGTGATTAACACGTCTCTGTATCTTCTCTAAAGATTTATTCTCCAGCAAAAATAGCCAAATTAGACGTGGAACCAATTCAGAGAAAATTACCCTGGTACCAGGAAAAGATAGATGTATGCGCTGTAAATCATGATTTATCATAAAAATTAGATCAAGCATTGAAAATTTTCCTAAATCATTACCACCAAGATGGATTATCAAAATATCTGGATAAGGCAAAATTCTAGATAAAGAAGAAATGTGCAGAAAAAAGATCCACCGAAGACCACAAATACCTTTCCAGAAAACTTGAAAAGAATCAGGCGATAAAGGAAAATTAGCAGAATAACACCATTGACAATCTCGTTTGTGAGCCCAGTGAACAAATGAATGTCCAATAATCCAGACAAAAGATTTTGAACCTATAATCAGAGAGATAGATTAGGGCGGACATATAAATTAAACCTCTTAGATTCCCATCTACCTAAATTCTTAATAACTGAATCATTGAGGCCCAATCTAGCTGCTTCGATGGCGGCTCCAATACGGAAAGAATGAGAGGAAAATTTTAAGTGACCAAGGCCTAGTGAAACCAAGCAATGCTAAAATATAGATAAAATTTGAATTTTGTTAATGGAGAAAAGTCTAAATGAACTAAGAAATTTCCAGCACATGAAGGCCTAGCCGAAATATATCTGGAAAGAATTAAATAAGGACAAATAATGGAGTCGCCACAAGCATGTAAAGTGAGCCAATGACCTCTACCGACCAAGTCTGTTTTTGACTTGCTGATGAAAACCTCTACTTTTTCTTGCGCAATGCAAACTTCCTCAAATTTTAAACCAGAATCACCTTTTTTGTTGTTCGGCACTAGTTCAGAAATGCAAAGAGCTGCAAAGAAAATTAACACAAAAGCTGTATGTAAAAGCAACGCTTCATATTCTGAACGACATACCTTAAGGGTGCTTAAGCAAATATTTCTTAAAAGCTCTATTGAAATGGGTCTACGCAAATCAAGAGTCAAGGTCAGTCTTCTGTATCCTTTTAGAGCTTGATGAACAGAAAATAAACTATTGCACGCTGGTAGATTATGAAGTTTAAAGAAAAAGAAAATTAGAGATAAACTCTAATTAATGTGATTAAAGGATAATTTTTGTTGCATAAGAGAACAAAGAAAGGCTAGAACCGTTTGTTCAGTAGGTGAAAAGCCAGATAACCCTATTTCTTCGGTGAAAGAGAGCCACTTCTTCCATGCGACCGAATATTTGATCCATGTTTTTGGAGCAATAGAGCTCTTGATAACCGAAAGAACAGGGGTTACCGTATTTATCGGCGTATACCGCGCACTTTTTTGCCCTGAAAATCAGGGCAAAATCGTGGGTGCGCGGTATACGCCGATACCCGCTTTCCCGCGCCGCTTTCGTATACTGCGCCGGCATATACCGAGCGCAGTACACTCGGGTATAGTCAGGCAGACTCGGCTCCTCTCGCACTGACGTCCTGAACGTCAGCGCGAGAGGAGCCGAATCTGCCCGACTATACCGGAGTGTACTGCGCTCGGTATATGCCGGCGCAGTATCCGAAATCGGCGCGGGAAAGCGAGGATCGAGCGGGGAGGACGCCGCAGAAGGACGCCGGACCTGGCGAAGAGGACACCCGAAGCCGCCGATGGACGCCACGCAAGACACAAAAACTGTAAGTACAAAAAACTTTTTTTCCACAGGAATGGGGGCCACTTTAGGGGTGCGCGCTATACGCGGGAGCGCGCTATACCCCAATAAATATGGTATATCAAATTCCATAGATGACTCGGGCACTGATAACCAATTAGGTCCACCTCGGGGAAAAAGCTGCCTGAAACGAGCCATCTGGAAATGAGTGCGTAGCTATCACATTAATTTTCCCTGGAACATGCTTTGCTTTTACCCAAATGTTAAATTTTAAACATAAAAATACAAAATATCTTATTAGTTTAATGACAAATATTGATTTAGAAAAAAAAAAGACAATTCAACGCAAAGATAGCGCCTCTGAATGAACTAAAATCCTTTTGTTAGCTAAACATTGCCCGCATAATTCAAAAGCCACTACTATGGGGAATAGCTCCAGCAATACAATATTTTTGGTTGCATTGTTGGCCACCCAAAGAGGAAGACAAGAACCACAACACCAATGGGTACTCCATATTGCTGCAAAACCAAAAGAACCTGCTGAATCTATGTATAAGTCCATATCTGCAGAGAAAACAAAATCTTCCTGAAAGAAAGTTGAGCCATTGTAATCTAACAAAAATTGTGACCAAACTATAAGATCGTCTTTTAGTTCAGAAGTGAGACGAATATGGGAAAATGGGGACTTAAAGCCAGACAATGCCATAGACAACCTTCTGGAAAATATCTTACCGACTGGCATAACCCTAGTGGCAAAAGCCAGTAAGCCTAAAAAGGACTGAAGCTCTTTAACAAAATCTTCTTCTTACGTAGAAAAAAGGAAATTAGGTTCTGAATCCTAGTTATTTTAACCAATGGTAGCTGGTATTGACATAGCATGGTATCAATGTTGATACCTAGAAATTCTATTGCCATAACAGGAAGAATCGTTTTTTCAAAGGCGATTGGAATACCAAAAATCTGAGCGACAGACAAAAATAATTTTAGCAATATAAAACAAATAGGGGAATTAGGAGGACCAATAAAAAGAAAATCTTCCAAGTAATGAATAATTCCATCGCAACCCGACTCATAATGACTCATTGCAAAAAAGTTGCAAAAGTTTCGAAATACCGACATGATAAGGAGCATCCCATGGGTAAACACATGTCGTAGAAAAATTTATCGTCAAAACAGAAACCTAGAGAATTAAAAGATTCGGGTGCAATGGGTAACAACCTGAAAGCGGACTTAATGTCAGATTTTGCTAATAGAGCCCCCGTACCAATTTTTTTTATGAGTCTTATTGCATTGCATATTGCAAAGCTAGCATATGAAATGGAAACTAGAGAATCATCAATTTCATTGTTTAATGAACCACCCCTGGGGAAAGAAAGATGATGTATTAAACGATATGAATTGGGTTCCTTTTTAGGTACATCACCTAATGGGGAAACACGAACATTTTTAAAAGGAGGAGAGACAAAAGGACCAGCAACCCTACCCGCTGCAATTTCTTTAATTAATTTTTGCCTTACCACCTGACTATGCGTCAAGACCGATTTCAGGTTAATCACCACATTACAACCAACTCCTGTGTAGACTGGCAGTTTGAAACCTGAGGAAAAACCATTAATTAAAACCTCCGCCTTCTCCTTGTCAGGGTACAGAAGTAACCAAGGGTACATTCTTTCCAGCTTCACTGGTGTGCAAGCTTTTGGAATTGTCTCTACTCTGGGCATGAAAATAGTTTCTTTTGAAACATTTTGTAACGTGGTGGGTCCCAAAACAAAAGGAACACTCATGCTTGTAACGGCATGACGTCGACCACTTGCACTGGGACTCATTAAAAGCATAACAAAAACCTTTTTTGTATACTGATGCAACATTTTGGTTTACTGTTGATGTCTGAAAAAAGCTGTTTTTTGTGGCAGAATGAGGTTCAACCATAAACCAACGTCTTTCATGCCCCATTTTAAGTTGGGATAAACCGACATTTTTTGGCGGAATGATTCGTCATAATTATACCAACCATAACTGCCAAAATTCCTGTATGCTTCAAGAATGTTTTCAAGATGCTGGAATAAACCATTACACTTGTCAGGAAATTTTCACCCATAATAGTAGCGAATATACAAAAAGCCTGTAACCAATTATGGAAAGACTTTGGAGCTGTGCGATGCCTGTCTTCTGAGACCTCCTACGCTTTTTTTCTCACTTTTCCGAGAAAATTATTTGCCAGGGAGTAGTTAACAAGTCAATAAAATCACCCTTTCAAATTTTCTCTTTTATACTAGTTGTTAGAAGAAAACCTAGCGGAGAGATCTCACAAGGCAAGGGCTCTTTAAAACTAATTTCTGGTACTTAGGAAGGAACTGGTAATGAATAAATGGATTGCTGAATAGGATTAATATTATATGTGCTGGCTGAGAGACAATGGACAGGGATTGTGCAGACCAAACATTAGCTGGAGATGACAACTGCTTTTGGCAAACAAGAGAATCATTCAATTTATTCAATGACAATAATAATTGATTTAGTAAGGGCTGATTCTCAGACTCACGCATCTGAGATGCACCTGATACTGACTGAAGCGCTGGGTTGCTGCTGTTCTGCATCCTGTTGAGAGATATAGCTGGTCTAGCTGCTGAGCCGTCACATTATCCAGCTTTTTCTGCCTGGATACATGTGACGCTGAGGGCTCCTCCGACGCTGCAGGCGCCTGTAAAGAAAAAAGACACTGCCTTCCCTCAGCTGGAGATTGACGGGCTCTTCCCCGCCCAGTGGTGACGCGTACAGGGGATGGCGAAGCCATCCTCTTCTTCTGGATTCACAGGCTTGTACGCTGATGCGGTGTGACGTCATCAGCTTCCACCTCTTCCTTGCGAGATGCTGATGAGACGGACGGGTGTTTGGGAGGTTGGCTTCTTGTTAATCTGCGGGGTGGCTGTAATGGAGGACGGTCGCTTGTTACCTCCGCGGCTGATGGACCCGCTGTGGATTCCTCCTCTTCCTCCAGGACAAGCGCTGACTCTCCTTTAAGATCAGACAGGCATCCTCTCAGCCATTCTTCTCCCCCCCTCGGCTGCTGCCTCCCTATTCCAGGACCTTTCGGATGAGGGTCTTTATGACGGTACGTACGGTAGGTAAAAAGACTCTATGGGAGCACACCACGCCGTTTTCAGTCAGCTTGTGACTTGCCTCAGAGCAGTGGGCCTATATATAGCCACCCGCACGTATATTTGAACTGGAAAAAAAATTGTTTCTCCCGCTCAGAAACACGTTTTTCCCGCCCAAGCCACACATGTCCTTACATTGATCCTTAAAGTGACAGTACTACATTTTCAAAACACACAAACACATTTTATTTTTGACGACCACAATCCCATGTTTGCGGGCACTAAGTTAATGCCCAATTTTCAGGGGGTGAAAGCAATCAATGTAAATTGTCCCTCTGTTAAAAAGGATAATAAAAGAGACTCTGTGATAGCTAAAATAGCTATAATATATGGACAGATAATCCAAGTGAAAAAACTTGTTGAATTAAAGCCTTCTTATGAAATAGGTGACAGTTTGTGTGAAATGAACAAGTCCATTTAGGAGTTTCCACAGTAGAAAAGGTGAATGATATAAGTGATCCACACACTAGTCTCCCAGAACTCTCACCTCAATATAAGTAGCAATTCACATAGATAGAACATGTATGTGATCCAGCCTCGAGCTATGTTTTCTCCAAACCCTCTCTACTGTTTTCTCCAACTCCGTGGTGGCTCTTGCTATCAGGTACCGCTGTTCCTGTAGGTGGCTGATTTCTTCCACTAATCCTATCACCATAAGCTCCAAAATATGGGGTGTAGGAATAGGGGAGAAAGAGAAGAAGAGACCTCCAATAGTGTAGTAATTTAAAAAATATTAGAAACAACTTTATTGGGCGCTATACAGGTGGACTATTACATGGGAAAAAAATTAAAACAAGTAAACAATAAAATCGTGGCATTTCCAGTGCCTCTTTACGTCTACATCTGCCTCTCGCACTCCCTACGCCATTACGTCACACCTGACTTCTTCAGGGGACCCGGATGGTTGCTGCGGCTATGTTTATTGTTTATATATTAGATAAACCGGAAATGGTTGTATGGCCATTTTGTTGTGGTCCGTTCTATTAGTTATAGGGGGGCCATTTTCTTGAAGGTATTGTAATTTACAGCTTGGACTGTCTCCAAAACAGTTGTGGCGGCTATTTGCTATAGCAATATGCTAAATCACTGTTATGTGTTGCTTCACAATGTGCTGACTACAGTACACATATGGGAAGCCAAAATATAACATGCCACACATGTCAAAAAGGTAAAACTAGTAAAGATATTTATTTAAAATGGTAAAATAAAGTTATTTTATATTGGAGATGAGGAAATTGGAAGGATTTAAAAATAAGTGGAAAACGTGGAAGGAATTTAAGCAGACAATGAAATATGTAGAGATGTTGGGAACAGATGAAGAGGGTAGACAAGGAGAAATGGGAGATGAGAGGCAATAAGGGGGGGAGGGGTGAGGGAGGTAGGGGAGGGGGTAGAGGTGTGGGGGGATGCTCGGGGAATTTAAAAAAAATATACAAATTATATATATATATATATATATAGCTGCAAGTGAATTGTCCACTACCCTCTACTGCTACACTGTAATGTAAAATTACATATGTCTCTCCCTGACTCAGGGGCTGACCTGGAAGGAGGAAGTGGAGAGAGAAAAAGGTCTAAGGCCACATGTCCTGTGAATAGTACTAATACGAGATTAGAAGAGACCATTATGCAAGTATTTCTATGTTCTAATACAGCCCAAATTCTAAAACAAGTTGGGAAGCTGAGTAAAATCTACATAGATACAGAATGCAATGATTTGCAAATCTCACAAACCCATATTTTATTTACAAATAGAAAACATGTGAAATGTTTAAACTGAGAAAATGTACCATTTTAAGAAAAAAAAACTGTAATTCTGAAATTGATGGCAGCAACACATCTCAAAAAAGTTGGTACAGGGCAACAGAAAGCTGGTAAAGTACAACCCCGATTCCAAAAAAGTTGGGGCAGGGCCTTGTTTACCACAGTGTAGCATTCCCTCTTCTTTAACCATTTGCTTACGGGGCGAAATTTCAGCTTTCGGCACTGTCACGCTTTGAATGAAAAGTGGCTCCCAAACAAAATTGACGTAATTTTTTCCTCACAAATAGAGCTTTCTTTTGGTGGTATTTGATCACCTGTGCTGTTTTTATTTTTTGCGCTATAAACAAAAATAAAGTGACAATTTAAAAAAAAACACAATATTTTTTTGTTTTTGCTATAATAAATATCCCATTTTAAAAAAATATGTTTTTTTTTCAGTTTAGTCTGATACGTATTCTTCTACATATTTTTGGTTAAAAAAAAAAACACCACAATAAGCATATAGTGTTTGGTTTGCGCAAACGTTATAACGCCTACAAAATAGGGGATAATTATTACTTTTTTATTATTATTTTTTCTTTTACTAGTACTGGCAGCGATCTGCGATTTTTGTCATGACTGCCATATTACGGCAGACACATCGGACACTTTTGACACATTTTTGGGACCATTCACATTTATACAGCGAACAGTGCTATACAAATGCACTGATTACTGTATAAATGTGACTGGCAGAGAAGGGGTTAACACTAGGGGGCATCAAGTGGTTAAATATGTACCCTGGGAGTGATTTTTACTGTGGCGAAGGGGGACTGACTGGGGGAGGTCATCGATGGTTGTCCCTATGTACAAGGGACACACCATTGGTCTCCTCTCCCTGACAGGACGTGGAGCTCTGTGTTCACACACAGAGTTCCATGTCCCTGGCTCTGTGACTGCCGATTGCGCGTGCCTGGCGGACATCGCGCCCGCCAGGCCCGCCGCATCAGGACCTGTGGCGCGTGGCTGGTGGCTGTATATAGACGGTCTCCCGGCAGATGAGAGCCACTTTGCGGCCGTATATAGTCGGCCGCAAGGTGGGAAGTGGTTAAACAATACTTTGTAGATGAGAGGAATGTTGTCCCATTCTTGCCTGAGTATATACTTCTCTAAATCCTGGATATATTGATGGTGCCTTTCCAGATGTATAAGCTGCCCATTTCATGTGCACAAATGAATAGTGAGATACTTCAACTGGAACTATTTACAGATGAGGACAGCTCTTACTACCAGGTTAGCTGTGGTAGCAGATTCTTTGCTATGCCATGCAAAGCTTGTATGGAATAAATAAGTCCTTTGCTTGCTCTGGCAGCAGAATTGATGAAACTGTTCTGACTTCAGGACACTCACTAAAATCCTCTGGCTGACCTTGGATGTGTGTGTGTGACAATTCCACCAGGACTTCTATCTTGCCCTGTTTGTACATTGAATGTATGTGGTGGTACTAATCTTTTCATATATACAGCTTGTATTATTTCCTTACTGGTGTGCCTCTATATTCTTATGGTTAATGGTATATGCTGGTTGCAGTAGATCATATTCTTGCAAATACTTGGATTACTGGTTAATTTCCCAGAAAGAGAATCCACTCTGTTCACAGAGTCCCTATCCTGGGTAGAGGCACTGCCAACTTTATTATTATTCCCACTCTTGAACTTGGTGAAGGTTCTTTTTCTCTTATTTGTCTACAGGTTTAATGAACTACACTGTTTGGCGAGGTCCATTTTTCATGACCACCTTAACCACTTAAGACCCGGACCAAAATGCAGGTAAAGGACCTTGCCCCTTTTTGCGATTCGGCACTGCGTCGTTTTAACTGACAATTGCGCGGTCGTGCGACGTGGCTCCCAAACAAAATTGGCGTCCTTTTTTCCCCACAAATAGAGCTTTCTTTTGGTGGTATTTGATCACCTCTGCGGTATTTATTTTTTTGCGCTATAAACAAAAATAGAGCGACAATTTAAAAAAAAATTCAATATTTTTTACTTTTTGCTATAATAAATATCCCCCAAAAATATATATAAAAACATTTTTTTTCCTCAGTTTAGGCCGATACGTATTCTTCTATGTATTTTTGGTAAAAAAAAATCGCAATAAGCTTTAATCGGTTGGTTTTCGCAAAATTTATAGCGTTTACAAAATAAGGGATAGTTTTATTGCATTTTTATTATTTTTTTTTTTTTTACTACTAATAGCGGCGATCAGCGATTTTTTTCATGACTGCGACAATATGGCGGACACTTCGGACAATTTTGACACATTTTTGGGACAATTGTCATTTTCACAGCAAAAAATGCATTTAAATTGCATTGTTTACAGTGGAAATGACAGTTGCAGTTTGGGAGTTAACCACGGGTGGCGCTGTAGGGGATGTGTGACCTATGTGTTGTGTTTACAACTGTAGGGGGGTGTGGCTGTAGGTGTGACATCATCGATCGCGTCCCCCCTATTACAGGGATGACGCGATCGATGCTACGGCCACAGAGAAGCACGGGGAAGCCGTGTGTATACACGGCTCTCCCCGTTTTTCCGCTCCAGGGATGGATCGCCGCACTGCAGTGGCGATCGGGTCCACGAATCCCGCGGTCTCGGTCCTGGAGCTTCGGACCGGGTTGCGGGCGCGCGCCCACGACCCACGGCTGGGTATACTAAAATCAACGTATATATACGTTGATGTGCCCAGCCGTGCCATTCTGCTGACGTAAATGTGCAGTAGGCGGTCCTTAAGTGGTTAAAAAGGGGGCTACATATGTGAAAAACATAATACATGCTTTTTTCTGCATTTCGGTGATTCTGTTTAGCACATGTAAATGCACAAAAATTAAAAATGTTTTAAGGAATGCTGAGCTTTTATTTTTTAAGGGTTCATGCACAAGGAATTTATATGGCTTTTTGTATGGCTAGCGTAAATTTCACAGTGCTTTTTTGCACCCGGGGATCCACACGTGCTGCATACAGCCTGCCATACAAGTGAATGGCTTTACACATCCATACTCTTGTAGAGAGAAAGGCTTTTACCCATTCATGCACGCACAACTTATTTTCCGAAGTCAAAACTCCCATGTTCAGGAGATACAGTATGTCAGGTGTGCATGCACGGATAAACACTGATGCCATTCACTTTTATGCCAGGCTGTGCACACCACATGTGGCTCCGGAAAGTACCATCAATTTAATTCTAGACATAAAAATTGCTTATAAAAGTCTTTGTGCATGAACCCTAAGACATCTGACATCCGGCTATTAGCTATTTTCCATTTGCATTTCATGCAAGCTGCATACTGATATAATATAAACTGACTGTAAAAATTCTATGTAATTAAAAGAGGCCATAATGAATGCCCAAGCATGAATGTTTTAGTCATGCTTTCAAATGCATGTACATTATTGTTGCTGCCTGGTGTACATATGTTTTGGAGCTACTCCTCTTCTGGTGCATGTGCATATCGTACCACAGGGAGCAATTGTCATGCTTGTCAGAATATATATTTTTTTGTGCTTTAATGCATTACCAAGCTCATCTTGTCATTTTAAAAGTCACATTTTAAATGCCAATGGGGACTGCAGTATACATAAATGCATGCTTTAGGAAGGTAGGGGCTCATATACATGCATTACATTAGCACGTGGATACATGTGCTTTTTACTTCACTTTACCGCAAGGATGTATGTGCATTGTGCTGCAGAGCCACTTAAAGCGGAGTTCCACCCTTAAAACCACTTTGTTTCATCCCATCCAGCATACTGGCGTCAGCGCCAGTATGCTGTTTTTTTTTTTTTTTTAAATCCATGTACTTACTTTATATTAGATCATTTAATTTCGGGCGCACCGCGGTATGTCGCCGCTATAAGGCGTCACGCCTTCTGGAAACAGCCGATTAGCGTTCAGCTCTTCTCGGCGCCTGCGCACAGACCCAGGAGCTGACTGCGCAGGCGCCGTAAATAGCCGGTCCTAGTTCGGCTTTTTTCGGAGGGCGTGACGCGGCTATATACGCCCGAGCCAATCCTTCACTAAGCGGCGCTGCCCAGCTCGAGTCACTGTCAGGGGCAGGCGAACCTTAGTAATCCTTTGTTACTGGCCGCTTCCTGCATATGGATTCATCAGGTAGTGTTTGGGTATTCCGTCACTTCCTCGATGCCGCAATGTCTCCTGGGAGCTTTTGTCATTGTTCCCAGGAGACATTGCGGAGGTCTGCCGCAAGTTATCGCAGGTTTTAGAAAGAACTTGCTCCTGGGAACAATGACAAAAGCTCCCAGGAGACATTGCGGCATTGAGGAAGTGACGAAATACCTGCAAACTACCCGATGAATCCATATACAGGAAGTGGCCAGTAACATAAAGGATTACTAAGGTACAGTGGATCAAAAAAAAAAAAAACATGCGGTTTAGTAATTATGCATATAAGCGTATCATTTTTTTTTGGTGGGGAGTTCCCACACTTTTTTCCCCAGGACTTGACCCCTGTACATAGGGACACAATCGGTCACCTCCCCCAGTCACCCGCTCCCTCTACAGTTAGAACACAATCTAGGACATACATTTAACCCCTTCCCTGCCCCCTAGCGGTTAACCCCTTCCCTACCAGTTACAGTACATTTATATAGTTATCAATGCATATTTATAGCAGTGTTCACTGTATAAATGTAAATGGTCCCAAAAATGTGTCAAAAGTGTCTGATGTGTCCACTATAATGTCCCAGTCCCGAAAAAAAAACACAGATCGACACCATTCCTAGTAAAAAATAAATAAAAAATAAATCATAATTATGTCCCCTATTTTGTAGGCAATATAACTTTTGCGCAAACCAGTCACTACACGGTTATTGCGATTTCATTTTTTAATTTTTTTTTACCAAAAATATGTAGAAGAATACGTATTGGCCTAAACTGAGATAATTTTTTTTTTAAATGGGATATTTATTATAGCAAAAAGCAAAAAATATTGGCCTAGATTCACAAAGCGATTACGCCTTTTGTTGTTAGACAGGAGTAATTGTTTACGAGCTTTTTACGCTAGTCGAAATCCTCAAACCATGAAAAGACACCTTGCTAAATTTCGATTTAGTGTTAGTACGCCTTCAATCTACGCTGCCTGAAATTGCGGCCACTGGGCGGACTTCCTGTTGTTTTTCACCTTCATGGTACTAATGAGCTTTTGCCTGGAATCCACAAACTTTCGCTCTTCAAACGCAATCTCTTACGGCACCTTTAGTCATCTTTTTTTTCCGTTTCAAACCAGCTTTTTGCTGGTCTAATATTAGACAGCCCATGTTAAGTATGGCCGTCGTTCCCGCGTCGAATTTCAACGTTTTTCGATTTCTTTTATTATTTTTAACGTAAGTCGTCCGGGAAAGGAATGTTCGTAAACGCCGCTACTCAAACAACGAATGACGTCACGACGTGATTTCGCGCAATGCACGGCGGGAAATTCCTGAACAGAGCATGCGCAGTTCGATCGTCGCGGGGACGCGCTTAATTTAAATGCTTCACGCCCCCTACTCACGTATTTCGATTGCGCGGCGGAAAAAAAATACGATACAATAGCGTACGCGCAAAAAAACTACCTGAATTCGGCGTAGAGTCTGGTGATAGACGGCAGCGTAGCGTATTTCGATTACGCAGCGGAAGATTACATCTATGTGAATCTGCCCCATTGTGTCTTTTTTCAAAATTGTCGCTCTTTTTTTGTTTATAGCGCAAAAAATAAAAACCGCACGGGTGATCAAATACCACCAAAAGAAAGCTAAATTTGTGGGGGAAAAAAGGACGTCAATTTTGTTTGGGAGCCGCATCGAACGACCGCGCAATTGTCAGTTAAAGCGACATAGTGCCAGAAGCTAAAATTTTGTCTGGGCAGGAAGGGGGTGTAGGTGCACAGTAGGCAAGTGGTTAAACACTGTATATAGCCGGTTGCTAAGGAAAAAAAAAAACATGAAAAAAATGGATTTTGCCATTTAAAGGAAAAAAAATGATGGCATGGGAGGGTCCCCTCCTATTCCATACTAGACCCAAAGGGCCTGGTATAGACCTGGGGGGGGGGGGGGATCCACACACTGTTTTATTAACAACCAGCAATGTACAGTGTGTTTACATTGTGTTTAACCACTTAAGACCTAGACCTTTATGCAGGTAAAGGTCCTGGCCAGTTTTTGTGATTCGGCACTGCGTCGCTT
The DNA here is from genome assembly GCA_029574335.1 of Rana kukunoris. Lineage (NCBI taxonomy): Eukaryota > Metazoa > Chordata > Amphibia > Anura > Ranidae > Rana > Rana kukunoris. The sequence continues at coordinate 660,720,790 of CM056049.1, forward strand.
TAACTGACAATTGCGCGGTCATGTGATGTGGCTCCCAAACAAAATTGGCATATTTTTTTCCCAAAAATAGAGCTTTATTTTGGTGGTATTTGATCACCTCTGCATTTTTTTTTTGCACTATAAACAAAAATAGAGCGACAATTTTGGAAAAAATGCAATATTTTTTTACTTTTTGCTATAATAAATATCCCCAAAACGATATAAAAAAACCTTTTTTTCCTCAGTTTAGGCCGATACATATTCTTCTACCTATTTTGGTAAAAAAAATCACAATAAGCATTTATCGATTGGTTTGCGCAAAATTTATAGCGTTTACAAAATAGGAGTTTTATTGCATTTTTATAAAAAAAACATTTTTTACTACTAATGGCGGCGATCAGCGATTTTTTTCGTGACTGCGACATTATGGCGGACACATTAGACAAAAAAATCAGAGAAATATCAAACTTTGACCTTCCAGATGACCCGTGGGTCTGTTTTCTTCACGGGGCCCGAATGTCAAATAAAGAATACTCGAGGTCACTAATCCCACAGTTCTTGAATGCGGCAAAGAGCCAAATATCCTGTAATTAGCAACAACTTGAGAAACCAACACTGGGAGGGTGGTCCAATAAAATAGATGAAATTTACAATAATGAATATTTAAGATTTAGTGATGGAGGAAACTGTGCAGAATTTGAAGAGAAATGGAAAGAATGGAAAGGGTTCAAGCTCACGATGGAATATGCAGAGATGATGGATGTTTAATATAATATAAATGACATGAGGTAGCACCTGTATAGGATAGAGAAGGTGAAAACTGATGACAAAAGGGATAAGAGAGAGGCCGGGGGGTTGATAAGGGGTGGGAGGGTAAGCAGGGGAAGGGACAAGGGAGGAGGATGGGGAATTAATTTTCATTGAGACAACAGATTTTAATATCTGCAGGAGGAAAAAAAAATAGAAAATGAAAAATAATAATTATTGAATAATAACATCAAAAAAATAAAATAAAAATAAAAAACATGATAAAGATATAAATGAAATAACTGAACCCCACATATGATGCAAAACCGAAGTAGAGACAGAACTATTGAAGAAAACAATGAGTAGGTCTCGTGCTGTGGTTTAGTCTGATGTGGAAACAAAAAAAAAAATTATTATGGCGGACACATCAGACAATTTTGACACATTTTTTGAGACCATTGTCATTTTCACAGCAAAAAATGCAATAAAAATGCATTGTTTACTATGAAAATGACAATTGCAGTTTGGGAGTTAACCACTAGGGGGCGCTGTAAGGGTTATGTGTGACCTCATATGTTTTTCTAACTGTAGGGAGGCGGGGCTGGATGTGTGATGTCATTGATCGTGTTTCCCCATATCAGGGAACACACGATAAATGAAGCTGCCACTGTGAAGAACGGGGAATCTGTGTTTACACACAGCTCTCCCCATTCTTCAGCTCTGGGGACCGATCATGGGACTCCGGCGGCGATTGGGTTCCGCGGGTCCCAGGGCCACGGCCACGGTCATGGAGCTTCGGACCGGGTGGGCACTTAAAGAGGACGTACAGGTACGTGCTTGTGCCCAGCCGTGCCATTCTGCCAACATATATCTGCAGGAGGCGGTCCTTAAGTGGTTAAAGAGAAAAAAAAAATGTAGAAAGCAAAATGCATTAAAACTCCCTGCAAAAACACATACAAAGCAAGGGTTTAAAAAAGAAAAACGTGCCTTAAAAATGCATCAAGCACAGCTGCATAGATATGAACCTAGACTCAAGGGGCCGGATTCAGAAACGTTTTACGTCTGCGTATCTCTATCTTTGCGCCGATTCACAAAGCGAGATACGTCGAAAAACATGGCTTCAGCCGTCCGACATAACTTGCCTACGCCGGCGTATCGTGGGCGCATAGTTACGCTGGATGCATTCGGCGTTCCCATTATAAATATGCAAATGAGTAAGATACGCCGATTCACGAACGTAGATGCGCCCGGCCGCTTCATATACGCGATATTACGTCCTTCGTAAAGTTACCCCTCATATAGCAGGCGCAGCTAATGCAAAGGTATGGGCCAGGGAACAACGCCGTTGAATTTTACATCGAGTACGCCGTTTACGTAGTACTACGTGAATAGGGCAGTGCGTAGGTTACGTTCACATTGTAGGCATTGCGCCGACGTATCTTAGTGAGTATTTGCATGGGGTCATGCTTAATTTAAATAGATGACGCCCACCTCATTCCTATTTTATATTAGGCGGGCTTACGCCGGCCAATTTACGCTACGCCGCCACAACTTACGGAGAAAGTGCTTTGTGAATACTGCACTTGCCTCTCTAAGTTGCGGCAGCGTAACGTAAAGAAGATACGCTACGCCCGCACAAAGATACGCCAATGTATCTGAGTCCCGGCCAAGATGTGTTGCTAGCCCATTCTTAATGCAGCTTACTTCAATGTATGAAAACAAGAGGATATGCTTTTGCTGGGCATATGAATGTCATGTCACTCATAGTGCATACCGCCATCAAAAGAAGCAAGCTCATCATGTTTATTGCACATTTTTTCTGCTCTTGAGCATTTATTTTAAGTAAATCAGGCCCAGTGTCTTGAACCATAAACTTGGATTGGTAGACAATGCTACTCATAATATTATCTTGTTTTTTTACTATGCTCTTATTGCACATTCCTTTTACATTGTATGTTATATACATTTTTAAAGATTCTAAAAAACAAAACAAAAAAAAAACAAGAAAAATATACATAAATAAATTATGGAACAGCAGCATGTAAAATGTGTCACATCAAAATTTAGGTTTAGGCAAATATTGCCGAAAGTAAAAACATTTGTACACATCAAAAAAACACAACATGTTAATTGCCATAGTAGCAGCAAATTGTTTAAAGTGGTTCTAAAGCCTCAACCACTTCAGTCCCGGACCATATTGCTGGTCAATGACCGGGCCCCTTTTTGCGATTCGGCACTGCGTCGCTTTAACTGACAATTGCGCAGTCGTGCGACATGGCTCCCAAACAAAATTGGCGTCATTTTTTTCCCACAAATAGAGCTTTCTTTTGGTGGTATTTGATCACCTTTGCAGTTTTTATTTTTTGCGCTATAAACAAAAATAGAGCGACAATTAAAAAAAAAAAAACGTTTTTTTTTTAACTTTTTGCTGTAATAAATATCCCTAAATAAATATAAAAAAAATATATTTTTTCCTCAGTTTAGGCCGATAACTATTCGCAATAAGCGTTCATTGATTGGTTTGTGCAAAAGTTATGGGGCCAGATTCTCAAAAGATATACGACGGTGTATCGCAGGAAACACCGTCGTATCTCTGTTTTTTTTTACTGGGTATCTATGCGTGTGATTCCTAGAATCACTTACGCATAGATACAGTGAAGACCCGACAGGTGTAAAACACTTACACCGTCGGATCGTAGATGTAATTACTTTTTTGGCCGCTAGGTGGCCTTTACGTTGTATTCTCATTTGCCTATGCAAATGAGACTAATACGCCGATTCCCGAACGTTTTTACGCCGCCCCGTCGTTGTTTACATCTTTTCAGTAAGCGTAAACCTACCCCTGCTATATGAGGGGTAGGTTTTACGAAGTTCCGTCGTTGCCATGTTAAGTATGGCGTCGGGTCAGCGTCGTCTTTTTCCATCGGTTACGTCGTTTTACTAAGTCGTTCGCGAATAGGGCATTGCGTAAGTCACGATCACGTCGTTTTGACGTCGGTTTCAATTAGGTTTTCTGACGTGAGCTGGAGCATGCGCAATGGGCTTTTTCCCCGGCCGGCGCATGCGCAGTTCGATCGACGTGGGGGCGCGCTTAATTTAAATACAAGCCGCCCCCTTTCATTTACGCGGGGATACGCCGGGCCATTTACACTACGCCGCCACAACTTACGGAGCAAGTGCTTTGAGAATACGGCACTTGCTCCAGTAAGTTGCGGCGGCGTAGTGTAAATAGCTTATGCAACGCCGCCGCAGAAGGTACGTGAATCTGGACCATAGTGTCTACAAAATAGGGCATAGTTTTATGGCATTTTTATTAATATTCTATTTATTATTTTATTATTTATTAAAATATTTTTTTTTTACTAGTAATGGCGGCGATCATCGTTTTTTATTGGTACTGCGACATTATGGCGGACACATCGGACACTTTTGACACATTTTTGGGACCATTGGCATTTTTATAGCGATTAGTGCTATAAAAATGCTTTGATTACTATAAAAATGCTACTGGCAGGGAAGGGGTTAACACTAGGGGGCGTGGAAGGGGTTAAGTATGTTTCCTGGCTGTGTTCTAACTGAAGGGGGGGTGGGACTGACTGAGGAAATGACAAATCGCTGTTCATACATTGTATGAATAGACAATAGGTCATTTCCCCCCGACAGGACCTGTTTACACAGCTCCCGATCCTCACTCTGTAATGAGTGATCGCGGGTACCCGGCAGCGATCACGCCCGCGGGGCACGCGTGCGGGAGTCAGGGGCGAGCGGGGGGGCGCGTATGCGTGCCTCCGACGGCGCACACATGCCCCTATTGGCTGCTCGGTGAGATGATGTAGATCTACATGATCTCGCCCAGCAGAGCCGACCTGCCACCGTAAAACTGCGGTGGCTGGTCGGCAATCGGTTAAACTTGGCTAAGTTCATCTTATTCCAGGTCTTCTGTGTATAAGTATAGAATTAATGTACTTCTTTTGCAAAAATTAAACAGCTTTCCATTTTTTATAAAGCATTGCACAGAGCAGGTAAGTATAGGCATGTTTGTTATTTAAAAAAATATATCAAAAGTTACAGCCACTTTAATGTGAGTGCAGACTGGTGTAATTAGCTGGCTACTAGATGGCTCTGTTCCCATTATAGCCTATAGAGAGGAAAGTTATAAGCAAGTGCTAGCTTCCCTTTTAGCTAGAGCCTTCCTGTTGTGATGTCATGATGAGTAAGTCAGGGCCCAGGTATAAGCCAGTTTGGGAGGAGCCCTAGTGCACTTGGAACATGGGAGCTAACATAAGGTGACCAGATTTTTAAAATGAAATCCGGGGACATATTTTTTTTTTACTAGTAATGGCGGCAATCGGCGACTCTCTGCCCATCGCCGCTCGCCTATCAGCCTCTCAAGTCTAATTATTTGGGCCCCGGCTACTACTGGATGGGGAGCGGAGGAAGATCACTCCGCCAGGGAAGGCAAGGAAATAGGCAGGTGGCTGGCCAGGATTTGAGTCAAAGCAGAATAACATGTGAGTGAAGCTGAATGGGCATGCGCCTGATACTGAAGAAATATTCCCTCCACTCCGACCAGCACATAGGCATCAGAAAGGGGCACAGATAATGGGAAAAATACAACCCCCCTATGCTAGTAGGCATGGCGGAGCGGGGGTGTGTAATTCAATTTTTATTTTTTTTTATTTTGCACTGACTTTCTTTGAAATTGCGCCCGCCCCCTATTAAATCCAATCTGGGGACAAAACCAGGGACAGACTTGGTCCGGGGACAGTGTCCTCAATCAGGGGACTGTCCCCTGAAACTGGGGATGTCTGGTCACCCTAAGCTAACACCCAGCACATATGAGGATGTAACCAGAATGCAGGCCCTGGAGAAGGCAGGAGGCATGGGCCTGTACTCAGGAGGAGTCGGGTGTGTGGAGGTGGGGGCTAGGGCGCATTGTGAAAGGCCTTTCAGGCCAGGCTGCTTCCCTGGAGAGTGCCTGGGAGGTGACTACCAAGAGCACATTCCTGTGAGTACTAATGACCCTGGGAGAAGAGAGACTGTATGTGAGATGGCTGCAAAAGGTGCTGCATCTGCTTTCACATGTAACTATAGCAAACCGTCCACTAAACGTCCACTCCGGATTGTATGTTGATGTGGTGTTACTGTTCTGCCATTTCCTGAATTCTATCAGTAAAGTGCAGTAAAACTATTTCTACGTGTGGACATTCCTTCCTTTGAAAGTATGAAGGTCAATGGCACAGAATGTCATGTAGAGGCCTCTGGCATGGAGTAGGACACAAGATGGCAGAGGGTTTGGCATCAGCAGGAGTTATAGTGTTCTAGCAGGACATGAGCAGGTGTGGGACCAAATTCAGCCAACCACTTAGGGCCCTTTCACACGGACGTGTCCGTTTGCAGGCTCCATTTTGCTCAGCAGGGATCGCTCTGTCGATCCCCGCTGAGCAGACAGGTGAGAGGTCTGTCTCTGCACACTGTGCAGGGACCAACCTGTAAGAGCACCGCTCTCCTCTATGAGGGATCGGATGAAGACGGACAGTAGAGTCCGTTTTCATCCGATCCGCCGGACGGATGGAAAATAGGTGTTCCATCCGTCAAACTTTGGCGGATCGGAGCGGGTCGGATGTCAGCGGACATGTCACCGCTGACATCTGTCTCTCCATAGAGGTACATGGAGCCCGTTCAGGTCCTCCTAAAAAACTGACAGGTAGACCTGAACAGTCCGGCCTAAGTCCCGCATGTCTGATGCCTTTCTTTGCTAGCTAAGAAAAACATATATTAGGTATTAATAAATGTGTAAGTATATAAGTGTATAAACAGGCTTACTTACACGTTATCTTGGTAAATGCGGTGTTCCTTTTTTTCACACTAAGGCCTCGTACACACGATCATACATATCCGATGAAAACGGTCCGCGGACCATTTCCATCGGATATGTCCGATCGGGAGTTTGATCCGATGGCGTGTACACACCATCGGATCAAATTCCCCGCCGCCGGACGGCGCGGTGACGTGGCGGTGACGCGGCGGTGACGTTGACGCCGCCACGTCACTGCCACGTCACCGCACCAGGAAGTTAAACACTTCCGCGCATGCGCCGAATCCATTCGGCGGCGGCGCGGCGGTGGTGGGGGACGACATGTCTGCTGGTAAGTGTACTAACCAGCAGACATGTCGGGCGGACAGATTCCACCGGATAGATTTCAAAGCATGCTTTGAAATCTGTCGGGTGGAGAAATCTGTCCGCTAGCCCATACACACGAGCGGAGATGTCTGCTGAAACGGTCCATCGGACCGTTTTCAGCGGACATATCCCCTCGTGTGTACGAGGCCTAACAATATGACATATCATGGAGCAAAAATCAGCAAAAAACATTTAGACTGCAATATACTAAATACAAACAGGACCTAAAATAATTTGTGAATGTTAGGATGATTGGATTCACATGACAGGTGGGGAGGAGTCAGTTAAGGTCAGGATATTACATTCATTGCAGCTAAGTGCTAATGCAATTCAGATGTATGACCTTACAAGTGTAGGTCACATGTGATAGCGATTATCGCTTTATACTACAGAGCAAGCTGTATGTATATTTAAACATACAGAAATGGACTTAAAGTAAACATGTAAAGATTGTCAATAATAGGCAAGGTAATAGACTAAGTAGGCAGTCCAAGGCATTGTTACTACAGTATACAGGGAAGTTTCGTTCAATTATCTTATCCAGAAATGTAATTTATGTAACCCAGTCTTTCTGAACTTTTTTTTTTTTTTTTTACATGGAAGAACCTTTGAAATAACTGTCAGGTCTTGAGCAACGCCTGCTAACAATTACTATATAACAGCTACAGCAGATTTTAAATCTGACGGCTGCTGCGGGGGAAGAATCCCCACTTGCTGTCAGGAGGGGCTGTATTGGGGGTTGGGATGGGGTCCGCTTAGCACCATGATACACTCTAAATATAGGTGCAATCTGTAACATGGTCTTAAAGGTGGGATTAGCCCTTAAAATATGAATTGTCTGTGCTAACTCACATTATCATGTTGGTTTCCATCCAAGTTGTTGCTATCAAGAAAATCAGACACTTATTTAGTTCACATTAGGATGCCTGTAGTAAAAGAACCAACTGCAATTGGCACAAGATAAATCTCAAACTTCCTGTCAGTCATCATAGATAGTTACATGATATATGGCCCCTGGACGACGTAATGCTATTACGAAACGCGTAGGGAGAGCGGCACGCTGACGTCCTTACGTGTCACTACTCGTATATCCAGACGGACGGGTTTGCCTGTTTGTGTTCGGCCGGCACATCAGGCTTAAGGCTCTTTGTCGATGCAAAGTTTGTAAGTGAGATACTGTGCTTTTATTCTTTTAAATAAATCATAAGGTTTTATACTATTGAAGCATTATGTCTTTTACATGCCATGCCATTTACACACGGGTCTGATCATGCACGGAGTGTGTTGACTAGTGGTGCAGCAAGTCTGGAGTGTCTCTGGAAACAAGCTGTGTTATAATTTAAGCTTCTCTGGATCCTCTGTTACCGAGGATCACGGAGCTTTGGTAAGCAGAAATTCTTTCCATATGGATGTGGATTTCACATTGCCTTTTGTTTTTAACATCTGAGGAGTTCCTAAGGGCCCTTTCACACTGGTGCTTTTTTGCTGCGTTTTTGCCGCGTTTTTGCGGTAAAAATAGCGCTATTAAAACGCTCATAAAATGCCCCCCATGCCCCTCTCCATTAAAATGAATTAAATAATGCTGTAAAAACGCAGTAAAAACGGAGCGTTAAAATCGTGGTAAAACACGATTTTACTGCGTTTTTACCGCATTTTTAATTCATTTCAATGGAGAGGGGCATGTGGGGCATTTTAATAGCGCTATTTTTACCGCGAAAACGCGGCAAAAACAAGGGAAAAGTGTGAAAGGGCCCTAATTATAGATGGACTTTATTAATTTTTGCAAGGGTGGACCGTTATTATTCATTCAATGTTTATGAACTCTCAATTTTAGTTTTTTCACTGTATGATAATTTTTTCTTCAAAATTCTTTACAGCTGTTACTAGCGCTGTATCCTGGCCTGGGCCAGCAAGCCCAGGCTTAGAGCAGTACTTTGCAGGGGGCAGCATTGAAAGAGTCCCCGCCAGCTTGCGCTACACTGTTAGGCCTCGTACACACGATCAAATCTGTCCGCTGGAAACGGTCCGCTGGACCGTTTCAGCAGACAGATTCGATCGTGTGTACGGCCGAGCCGACGGATTTGGCCACCCGACAGATTTCAAAGCATGCTTTGAATTCTATCGGGTGGGAATCCGTCCACCCGACATGTCTGCTGGTTAGTACACTTACCAGCAGACATGTCGTCCCGCACCGCCGCCGAATGGATTCGGCGCATGCGCGGAAGTGTTTTACTTCCTGGTGCGGTGACGTGGCGGCGTCAACGTCACCGCCACGTCACCGACACGTCAGCGCGCTCTCTGCTGGCGGGGATTTTGGTTTGCTCGTGTGTACACGCGTGCAAACAAAAATCCCAGCAGACAGATTTGTTCAAATCTGTCGGACGGACAGATTTGAACAAATCTACTGCCTCGTGTGTACGAGGCCTAAGTGTAGCGCCAGTCTTATGGGGCAGACTGGGCTGAGGGGCAAATTAGTCTAGTGCCCCCATAAAGCGGCCACACTGCTTTAGGTATGAGAGCGGCTGACATTCCCCTAATTTTGACTGTCCTATCATCCTGGACTACAAACCTTCCTCACTGTGCTATATGTTTTCTGCTGCACCATTGGCATGGTTATATCTTCTTAGTCCTTTCCATAATTTTTTTTTGAAATTTGTGCTTAACCACTTGCCGACCGCGCTATAGCAAAAATACTGCTACAGCGCGGTCGAGCTACTGTGACACGACGTCCCTGGGACGTCGTCGTGCACTTTCGCGATTGCGCGTCCCCTGGGACGCGCTCGCGAAAGTGTCCGTGCTCGCCGGGTCTAGAAGACCCGGCGCATCACGGATCACAGTAAATTGCCGCTGATAGCGGCCGTTTACCACGTGATCGCGCCGTCGAATGACGGCGCGATCACTTGTAAACAAACCGGCGTCATTTGATGACGCCGGTTCCTCCCTCTCCTCCCTCTCCTCTCTGTACCGTTCGGTACAGTGTGCAAGGAGAGGGGGGGGAGCGGGGTGTCAGCAGCTGAGCTGTGGCTGGATCTGTGACAAATGCAGTCACAGATCCAGTCATCCCTCAATCCATCCCAGCTCTGCAGTACCCTGCAATCCCCAGTACCCAGCAATCCCCCAGTACCCAGCAATCCCCCAGTACCCAGCAATCCTCCAGTACCCAAAAATCCCCCAGTACCCCAATACTCAACAATACCCCAATACTCAACAATACCCCAGTACTCAACAATACCCCAGTACTCAACAATACCCCAATACTCGGCAATACCCCAGTACTCGGCAATACCCCAATACTCGGCAATACCCCAGTACTCGGCAATACCCCAGTACTCGGCAATACCCCAATACTCGATAATACCCCAATACTCGGCAATACCCCAGTACTCGGCAATACCCCAATACCCTGCATGATACTTTGCAATAGCCCAATACTCTGCAATACCCTGCGCGATACTCTGCAATACCGCCTATGGGGATTTTTAAGTAGCGAAGTTTGGCGCCATTCCACGAGTGTGCGCAATTTTGAAATGTGACATGTGAGGTATCTATTTACTCGGCGTAACTTCATATTTCACATTATGAAAAAAAATTGGGCTACTGTTTTGTTTTGTTTTAAGCACAAAACTGTTTTTTTTTAAAAAAAAACACGCGTTCAATAAATTTCCGCGAAAATACTGTGCGAGATAAAAAAATAAAAAAAATAAAAAAACGGTCGCCATTGTATTCTCTAGGGTCTTTGCTAAAAAAAGAATATATAATGTTTTGGGGTTCTATGTAATTTTCTAGCAAATAAATGATGATTTTTCAATGTAGGAGAGAAATGTCAGAATTGGTCTGGGTGTTCCAGAACGCCTGGTGGCGTTCCCTGCATGTTGGGCCTCTGTATGTGGCCACGCTGTGTAAAAGTCTCACACATGTGGTATCGCCATACTTGGGAGGAATAGCAGAATGTGTTTTGGGGTGTAATTTGTGGTATGCATATGCTGTGTGTGAGAAATAACCTGCTAATATGACAGAAACAAGTTTTTTTTTTTTTTTTTACAGAATTTTTAGTCGTTTTCTTTTATAGCGCAAAAAATAAAAAACCCAGAGGTGATCAAATACCACCAAAAGAAAGCTCTATTTGTGTGAAAAAAAGTACAAAAATTTTAAATGGGTACAATGTTGTATGACTGAGTAATTGTCATTCAAATTGTGAGAGCACCGAAAGCTGAAAATTAGTCTGGTTAGGAAGGGGGTTTAAGTGCCCAGTGGTCAAGTGGTTAAAGTAGAACTATAGGCAACACTTTTTCATTTTGGATGGAGTAAGGGAGGGTTATAGCCCCTGTCAGTTTATTTTTTACCATCCCTGTCTAATTGCAGAGATTTCCCTTCACTGCCCCATAGCCCAACAGAAAGTGAAAGGAAATTATGCAAATTAAAGGAATCCTTTGCCCCCCCCCCCCCCCTCCCAGGGCCTCAGAACTCATGTCCCCACTCGAAATTTTCGGGTCTTAAACAGAAAGGGGTGTGGCCTTGACAGGAAGGGTTGGGTCATATTTAAATTAGGGGGCGCACAAGTTTAGTCAGGCCTAGGGCAGCACAAATCCTAAATACACTACTGGCTGTTACACAAGTTTTGAACCATTCACTTGTTTTTGTTCACTTTTCAGTGTTCTGGTATTCATAAGTGGTATCACTCATATTTGTAATATTTATAGTGTAGCGCCCCCTTACTTTTAGAAAGGGTGATACGCTAAAGTTAGTAGGGTGAGAGACTTAGGCCTCGTACACACGATCGGACATATCCGATGAAAACGGTCCGCGGACCATTTCCATCGGATATGTCCGATCGGGAGTTTGATCCGATGGCGTGTACACACCATCGGATCAAATTCCCCGCCGCCGGACGGCGCGGTGACGTGGCGGTGACGCGGCGGTGATGTTGACGCCGCCACGTCACCGCCACGTCACCGCACCAGGAAGTTAAACACTTCCGCGCATGCGCCGAATCCATTCGGTGGTGGCGCGGCGGCGGTGGGGGACGACATGTCTGCTGGTAAGTGTACTAACCAGCAGACATGTCGGGCGGACAGATTCCCACCGGATAGATTTCAAAGCATGCTTTGAAATCAGTCGGGTGGAGAAATCTGTCCGCTAGCCCATACACACGAGCGGAGATGTCTGCTGAAACGGTCCATCGGACCGTTTTCAGCGGACATATCCCCTCGTGTGTACGGGGCCTTACTTGCTCTCACACAGGTTGATTTGTTCAGGTTTGGCGGCTGTCAGCCCTGAATTGTCCCGTGGGTCATTCTGCGCTCCAGAGATGTGGTCCCATCTCTGGGTGGCAGGTGGCGCCAGAGGGGTTCAGGCAGAGCCACTTTTCCCCAGCAGCCAATTGGAGGAGCGCCTCACGGGGCATGCTGGGGGAGGGTATATCTGTGGCAGACGCCATATTTAGGGGTTCTTCACGGGTTCCTGGTTCCAGGTGCGGCACCCACCTTAAGGGTGTGCGCACATTACGGGCCCCACCACTATGGCCTACCTGACGGGGGCCCATGCCACGCGGAGTTCCCGACTCTGGGCCCTCATGACTCAGAGACACTGAAGTGGCTGAGGAACCACAGTGACTTACTGGGGTTCCGCATCTCAAGAGGACAGGATTGAGAGGATATGCTCTATTGCTCTTAAGTACCGGACCTGTGGCAGAGGCCTCTACTAATCTTCTAGAGCCAAGTCGGTGGCAGCGACTTGTTCCTTCTCAGCTTTCTCAGTGACACTCTGGCTGCCAGGCCTGTGTGAGAGGTCTGTCCAGGTGCACTGCACCCACTTCGGCTGGAGTGGCGACGTGATTGACTTAATTACCGAAAGCAGGACTGCTTTCTCTATCCAAGCCTGACTCTGCGAAGTTACTCTACTTTCATCAACCTTTTCCTATCTACCTCAAGTTGATGTGTGGTCGTGTTGGACCTGGAAAATAAAGTATTCAGAAAACTTCAGCTACAGGTTGGACATTCGTTACTGCTTTGCTCACTGCATCTACCCCTAGACAACGCACAAAGGTAACTTAATCCGCCGATCCCAATCTAATCAGCGGCTGCTAAATGGGGTAGCGCTACAATAGGTTTAGCGTGACCCTATTTTCATTTCATACATGATATATACGGTTGGAAAAATGCACAGGTCCATCCAGTCCAACTTACAGTGCCTTTAAAAAGTATTCATACCCCTTGAAACTTTCCATATTTTGACAATGTAAATGTATTTTATTGGGATTGTATGTGATAGACCAACACAAATTGATAAGTTTAAGAAATTATAAATGGTTTTCAAAATGTTTTTAAATAAATATCTGAAAAGTGTGGCGTGCATTTGTATGCAGCCCCCTTTACTCTGATACGCCTAACTAAAATCTAGTGGAACCAATTGCCTTCAGAAGTCACCTAGTCCACCTGAGTGTAATTTAATTTCAGTATAAATACACCTGTTCTGTGAAGCCCTCAGAGATTTGTTAGAGAACCTTGGTAGACAAACAGCATCATGAAGGCCAAGGAGCACACCAGGCAGTCAGGGATAAGGTTGTGGAGAAGTTTAAAGCAGGGTTAGGTTATAAATAAATATCCCAAACTTTGAACATCTGATGGAGCACTGTTCAATCCAAAATCTGAAAATGGAAAGAGTATGGCACAACTTCAAACCTACCAAGACATGACTGTCCATCTAAACTCACAGGCTGGGCAAGGAGATATTAATCAGAGTAGCAGCTAAGAGGCCCATGGTAACTCTGGAGGAGCTACAGAGATCCACAGCTCAGGTGGGAGAATCTGTCCACAGGACAACTAATATCGTGCACTCCACAAATCTGGCCTTTATGGAAGAGTGGCAGGAAGAACGCCATAGTTGTAAAAAAGCCATAAAAAGTCCCATTTGCAGTTTGTGAGAAGCCATGTGGGGAACACAGCAAACATGTGGAAGAAGGTGCTCTGGCTACTTTTTTGGCCTAAAAGCAAAATGCTATGTGTGGTAGAAAACTGAAACTGCACATCACCCTGAACACACCATCTCCACTGTGAAACATGGTGGTAGCAGCATCATGCTGTGAGGATGCTTTTTTTTTTAGAATGGACAGGGAAGCTGGTCAGAGGCCCCGTACACACGGCCGAGAACCTCGACGGGCGGAACACATCGTTCCGCCCGTCGAGGTTCTCGGCCAGCCGGCAGATTCGGCGACCAGCCGTCGGGAAAGGCGACCAGCCATTCATCCCGACGGGCCGTCGAGCAAATAGAGAACCTGCTCTCTATTTGCTCGACGGGTTTCCCGACGGGCTGGGCTCGGCGAATCCGTACACACGGCCGAGGTTCTCAGCGAGGTTCTCGCTGGTTTCTGCCGAGAACCTCGGCCGTGTGTACGGGGAGTTGATGGTAATATGGATGGAGCCAAATACAGGGAAATCCTTGAATGATTGGTCATGTACACAGACTGTCTGCATCCAGGGCCAATAAGCTGCAGGTAATGGCTGTTTGAGCGATTTTATGCAACTGACCATGAGTAGCTGAGGGAGCTGTCAGCCTCCCATTGCTTTCAATGGGCTTCCGTCTGGCAACTGGACTCCAGTTAATACTTTATAAGCAGTTAAAGTAAACAGTTTTGGTCTAAATTACTGAAGTCTGTCAACCACATACCTATCTAAGTCTAGGTTCACAACTAGGTCTGGTATGGATTTTGGGGGGGACCCCATGGCATTTTTTTGTCGTGGGATTTCCCCTCAAAATGCATACCAGACCGAAGGGTCTAGTAATTTCTTGGGGGGGACCCCACACAGTTTTTATTTTCAATATTGGAGTGGGGTTTCCTAAGAGCACAAGTTGCATGCTATAAGTTGGATCAGTTAAGATGATGATGCAACTTGGATGTGACATTCTAATCAGTAAGCCTATATTGTGCCCAAGTCGGAGTAGGAGTGCAGGAATCTTTCAAAGTCAAACCGACTTGTATCAGACCAGTTAAGATGGATTTTGGGGGGAACTCCGCTGACAGTTGATGACTCATCTGTTGCGAAGGACACGGTGGCCGGCTTACCGGCAGCCTGCTTATCAACCAGCTATATACAGTGGTAAAATAAGAAATGCAAAACACATCCAAAATGCACCACTTGAGTTTCTGGTGCAGCTCCATTGAAGTCTATTAGCCGCAAATCGCGGGACTGCAAAATGGACAAAAAAAAAGCATAGGTGTGAACGTAGGGTAAAAGTCCTCTAAAGCCCCATACACACGGTCAGACTTTTGGCCAACCAACTTCAAAATCTGCAACTTTTCAAATTTGTCTGATCGTGTGTACGCTCCATCAGACCAACTTTTTCAGGTTTCATCCAACAAAAAGTTGGGTCTGCGAACGGACCAACTTTTCGGCAACAAAAGTCTGATGGTGCTTTGTGTGACCGTGTGTACAGCAATCCAACCAACTTTTGTACAAAGTGCAAATACGCATGCTCAGAACCAATGTTAAAATCAACCAACAATAGCAGAAGTTAACCAAAGGGTGGCGGTAAAGAGCAGAAAAGAGCAGAAAAACCATGTGACAATGGGAACGTTTTAGAAAAGTTTACAGAAAAGTCTGACTGTGTGTATGCTATGGGTGTGACCGGACAAATCAATTAGGACACAAATCCAAGGGAAATTTTGTTGGATGTCCTACCGTGTGTATGGGCCTTAAGAGTATAATCGGCACTTTCACCTGAAAATAATTAGTATTTTCCCTTTGCCTTCCATGTGCTCCTAAAGCATTTGCCCCACACTTTTTGTTACGAGCTTTGTGTATACACACTACATAAAGGAATTAAAATAGAAATGCTCGATCTGGCATTCCTTTCATTATATTTGCATATGAGTCTGCCATTAAATGGGATGCCGCAAAATCCCAGCTTAATTAGAACACTACTTTTGCATGGCAATCAACTTGATTATCAGATCGGTGTTTATGACAGGATAGCTTTACCATAATTACAGAACAAGGCAATTCACCAACACTACTGACTAAAATAAAATGCACCCCACAGGCTGAAAAGCAAAAAGCATGCAAGGCCTTCCATCATCATGAGGCCATTAACCTAATATGATTTAATTAATGAAAGTATGTAACCAGTGAAGTGCAATCAATGAAAACACTTGTAACCACTTCACAGACGTGTTTATTATCAGGGATATCCCTGCCATGAGACGTTGGAAAAGCTTGTCTCAGGTGATGAACTTTAAGGATAGATTGACATAAAGTTTGCGCTTTATTGAGTGTTGCACAGACGCCTCCTCTCTATGGATCCTTAAGCCTCGTACACACGATCGGATATCTGATGGAATCTAGTCCGATTGATTTTTTCGTCGGATATCCGATGAAGCTGACTTTCATCAGTCTTGCTTATACACCATCAGTCAAAAATCCGACCATGCCAAAACGCGGTGACGTAAAACACTACGACGTCCAGAAAAAATGTCAATGTTTCCGAGCATGCGTCGACTTGATTCTGAGCATGCGTCGATTTTTGACCGATGGACTTCCACACAGACGATATTTTTTTAAATAATTTTTTTAGTCCATAGGAAAAATTTAAAACATGTTATATTTTTTTTCACTGATGGAAAACAATCCAATGGGGCCCACACCTGATCGGTTTGTCCGATTAAAACAGTCCATCGGTCTGTTTTCTTTGGACAAAGTCATCATGTGTACAGGGCTTAAGGCTCGGTTCACATCAGTGCCTTGTCAAGGTCATCCGGTGCCCAGGGCAAAGATGAAAAACTGCGCCCCCCCCTCACCCCTGCTGTGAAAAGCTACAGCGCCTACAGACGAGGTGATCTATACTAATGAATCAGTGACACCTCTTCCTGCTGCATATTACCAATACCATTGCTAATGAAGCAAACTCCCCTCAGAGACAGACAGACATGATATAAGACAAGAGATGGTCAGAGACTAAGAACATGATACAAGATATGGTTAGAGACTGAGGACATGATGCAGGCGATGGTTAGAGACTGAGGACATCATACTAAAGATGGTTAGAGACTGTAGACATGATATAAGAGATCAATGCAGTCTCACCAGTGCCCATTAATGCTACCTCATTTTGCCCATAATCGCAGCCTCACTGTGCCAATCAAAGCAGCCTCACTGTGCCCATAATCACAGCCTCACTGTGCCCATCTTTGCCGGATCGCTGTGCCCATAATCACAGGCTCTCTGTGCCCATAATCACAGTCTATATGTGCCCATCAATGTCGCCTCACTGTGTCCATCAATGGTGCCTCACTGTGCCCATAATCGCACCCTCTCTGTGATCATAATCGCAGCCTCTCTGTGCCCATAATCACAGCCTCACTGTGCCCATCAATGCCGCCTTACTGTGCCCATCAATGCCGCCTCACTGTGCCCATAATCATAGCCTCTCTGTGACCATAATTGCAGCCTCTCTGTGACCATAATAGCAGCCTCCCCGTGACCATAATTGCAACCTCTCTCTGCCACTAATAGTAGCCTCACTGTGCCCATAATTTCAGCCTTACTATGCCAATAATCGCAGCCTCACTTTGCCGGTTGGTTCTGTATGTGTGTTCGGCAGCGCCATAACAAGGTCTTACCCCCCTAGACCGGCTCGTGTGATATGCGGAACACTGATTTAATCTTCTACCACATGAGCTGGTCTGGGGGTGGTGGGACCGGGACTCAGCTCCCTGACAGACAGCGCTCCCGGTCAGGAGACCAGCACTGTGTGACAAACAAGAGGAGGAAATGGGAGCACTGCAGCCACAGATCAAATCAGCCCTGCCGCCCGTGGACAGGCGGCCTGTAGCGTGGCCTGTACTGCACCCCCCTTCCTCCAGTAAATGGTCCCTCCCAGGGCATCCGCATCTTCTGCCCACCCTTTGTACCCTGGTTCACACCTATTCTTGGGGTCTTTGTAGAAATGCACTAAAGTTCATTTAACATGGTTTCCTATAGGACATGTTCACATCCATGCTTTTTGAGCCGCTGCGTTTCTAGAAAGGGTCAGAGTCTTTTTTTAACCACTTCAATACAGAGCACTTTCACCCCCTTCTAGCTTGCAACACTGTACCCAAATATTTTTTTCTATAATTTTCTTCACACAAATAGAACTTTCTTTTGGTGGTATTTAATCACTGCTGTTTTTTGTAAAAAAAAAATCCACGCTTTTTTTAAATCCACGCTTTTTTTTTTTTTTACCAGTACTATTCCTTTAAATTGGCTTTTGGAATTTACAAATGCAGCAATTTAGAAATTGGATGAAAGGTTTAGCTCTGGTTAACACTTTTTGAAAGATAAAAAGTGCATACAACTATATGGATCAGATCAAAATGAGGGACAATTGAGGAGGAAAGAGGGACAGAGGGTCATTGTTCCAAATCAGGGACAGTTCCTCAAAATCAGGGACAGTTGGGAGCAACACAGTCTGTTAGCTTGGAGAAGGGAGTAGGAAGAAGAAGGGAGAAGCAGGGAGTTGCCTTGCCATCTTAGGCCACCAGGCTGTGTGTTTCCAGTATTGAATAGATTGTAAGCTCTATGAGCAGGGCCCTCCTATTTCTTCTGTATTGAACTGTATTTACTGCCCCCCCCCCCACATTGTGTAGTGATGCGTAAACTGTTGGCGCTATATAAATCCTGTATTTTATTAATAATAATAATAATAATAATAAACTCAATGTAGGGAGACACAAGTCCCTGCATGCAAGGGTGACTCCATAGAATGCCGGAAAAGAAAGGAGCCACTCTGAAACAGGAAACCTGGGGCAGTGGTCATGGCAGCTTAAACTGGAATATACTGTAGGCAAAGGTTAAAATATAAAGAAGCTACATACTCAGTAATCAGCCAATGAAAGTGCTTAAAAATATCACTTTAAAGTATGCTTTTGTTTTTTATCTGCAATACGTTTATTAACAAATCCAACCTAACATTTACATTACTCAAATTGTACTTTAATTCTGTATGGTATATCATTATCTAAGTTGCATTTCTCTTAACTGTTTGGCGATCAGCCGCCAGCGTTATACAGTGACAGGTTGGCTCTCCTGCTGCAAACTGCCATAGCTGTACAGCGGCTGCTCTAAAGGCTATAGGGGGCGTGCGCGCCCACGGCGCAACGCCGGAGCCGATGCGCATGGCCGGCGGCTGCGATGTCCGCTGGCGAACTGCGATCCTTCCTCAGACTGGGGAGCCAGACTGGAGATATGTCAAAGTAAACAGACAGATACCCGTTCTTTCACAGGTATCCTTTCCCACTTATGGGAGTCCGGCCCGTGTCCCGTGGCATCGCCACGGGGCTCCCTTCTCCTTTCCCGGCCGCCAGGCCAATAGGAGAGAGGAGCTGGGCCTCGCGCATGCACAGTAGGGTTCACGGCATGAAGCCACAAGGCTACACTTCCGGGTTCACTTACCAGCAATGGTAACGGCAGCACCGAGGGACTCCAGGACAGGTAAGTGTCCTTGTATTAAAAGCCAGCAGCTGTAGTATGTGTAGCTGCTGGCTTTTAATTTTTTCTTTTTTTGGCCAGAACACCTCTGAGGCCCCGTACACACGGCCGAGGTTCTCGCTGAAAATCAGCGAGAACCTCGCTGGAATGCACATTCCAGCGAGGACCTCGGCCGTGTGTACGGTCTCAGCGAGCTTCCCGTCGGGAAGCCCGTCGAGCCGAAATAGAGAGCACGCTCTCTATTTCCTCGACGGCCCGCCTGGAAGAATGGCTGGTTGCCATTCCCAACGGGCGGGTCGCCGAATCCGATGGCCGGGAGAGAACCTCGACGGGCGGAACGATGTGTTCTGCCCGTCGAGGTTCTCTGCCGTGTGTACGGCACCTAAGTGGTTAATGTGCGATTTATTTTTTGTACCACCATTTTATACTAAATAAAAAAGTTTGTAAACAAGAAAATATCACTTTAAGATTTTTTACACAATAAATAGTTGTTTTTGATTTGAATACAAATCATCTGCAGATGGACTACAAGATAACAGGAAATAGTTTTTCACATGACTAGATAATTTATTCAGTTAAAATTCTCAAGTCTTTTAGTAAATCATCTCCAGTATCTTCAAGGAGCATGTATGTCAACACAGGCCCTCGTTACAATACTAAAACAGACTGGTATGTTCTTTGTTAGCACAATCAGACACAATTCTGGCAATAGGTGGCCCTGCTGGCTTGATAAAAAGTTTATAACACCATTGACATTTGTTAAAGGCAGGAGATGATAATTGTCAGCTGAACAGGGTCTGTAGTCAATCAGCTGTAGGCACTTTTTGGTATTCTGACAGCTGGTGCTCACGGCTGTCAAAATACAATTGCACAGCAGGAGAGGTTCATCCATCCGTGCTGTTAGCGTGGATGGAAGAATCTATTACATTTCTTTCATTCAACCCGTAGACTGAAATTTTTTTTTAATAATGTTGCAAGCTTTAGTAGATAAACAAAGCTGAGATGCAGTCTACATATATGCAATGCTTGACTTGTGGCCATAACAGTATAGGCTGGGGTTCGAGATTATTATTTCTATTATTACATTGTAATATAAAATTAAATCCTTCAACTCACCATAATGCCGAATCAGTAGGAGCCCTGAGTGTGTCACCTGCCACCAGATGCCATCAGGGGTCCCACTAGAGTCCCTCCTTACATCAGGTGCCCCAGCAGAGTCCCTTCTTACATCGGGTGCCCCCAGCGGAGTCCCTCCTTACATGAGGTGCCCCCAGGCAGCAGAGTCCCTCCTTACATTCCCTCCTTTTATTCCCAAAGAAGACATAGCGGTCGTGGTGGGAGCAATTGTAAACTCAAGATTGGACTATGCAAATGCCCTTTACCTCGGACTCCCAAAGTACCAAATCGCTCGTCTGCAAGTCGTTCAAAATACGGCCACCAGACTTGTGACTGGGAAAAAACCCTGGGAATCAATCTCACCTTCACTGAGAACCCTTCATTGTTTGCCAGTAAAAGACAGATATGCTTTTAAGGCATTCTGTCTAACGCATAGATGTATCCATGGGAATGCTCCCCATTATCTGTGCGAAAAAATAAAAGCTCATAATCCCAATCGCGTTCTGCGATCCACCAATCAAAATCTACTCCAGATACCGAAAGCCAACTACAAGTCCAAAGGAGAAAGGAGATTTGCGGTCCAAGGTCTCAGACTATGGAACGCTGTACCAACCAGCATTCGGTTGGAGGAGAATCACTTAGCATTCAGGAGACAAAGGAGACAGGAACAACGAGCACCCAGAGGCGATTAAGTTTGCATGTGCTGCGCTATAAAAGTTTTTCATTCATTCATTCATTACATCAGGTGCCCCTGGGCAGCGGAGTCCCTCCTTACATCAGGTGCCCCTAGGCAGTGGAGTCCCTCCTAACATCAGGTGTCCCCAGGCAGTGGAGTCCCTCCTTACATCAGGTGTCCCCAGGTAGCGAAGACCATCCTTACATCAGGTGTCCCCAGTGGAGCCCCTTGGCTCTTTCTCTCGTCAGCAGCAGGCAATGGGGAGGGGGGTTGGCAGCAGCTCCATTTGCAGGTCTCTTTCCCCATGTGTTCAGTGGAAAAGGGAGGGGCCCCCAATCCGTACAGCAAACCGGCTTCAGTGTACAAGCGAATTGTCTACTTGTACACTAAAGAGAGAAGCCGATTGGCTGCACGGATGGGAGGCCCCTCCCCTCTCCACTGAACACATAGGGAAAGAAATCTTGTAGCAGCAGCCATTTTTTCAGAGCCAGAAGCTGCTTTCGGTACAAAAAAAATCCTTGGAAAAAAGAAAAACCCTGGAATTTTGATCAGGACGGCCTCAGATCAGGACAAGGGTCCAAAAATCGGGATTGTCCTGGGAAAATCGTGATCTCGTCGCCGCTGTGCCCTGTAAAGTGCCCCTTTCCCCCCCGCCTGGCACTTACCTTTACTGGAGTCAGCCATCCACGTCCCTCAATGTCTTCTGACGCCCTCGATGACTGACAGGCGTCTCAGCCAATCAGGTTACCGGTAGCCAGAACCGGCCAACCTGATTGGCTGAGACGCCTGTCAGTCTTATCCAATCAGTCTTATTCATGCAATGCATGAATCTATGTTATTAGACTCAGTGGCGGTGAGAGCCAGAGGGGGCGGCGTTCCAGCGCCCTTTATGGACGAACCGCCACTGCTACTTGCCATTACCGAAACATGGCTTCATGAATCCGACACTACTTCTTCTGCCCTCCCCCATGGTGGCCTTCTCTGGACTCACTCCCCCAGGCCAATTGGACAGGTAGGAGTTGGCGTGGTAATTCTTCTAGCCTCTTTGCAGCACCTATTAGGTACTTCACCCACCTTCCTCTCTGACACTCTCCTCTTTTGAGGCACATTGTAGTCGTTTATTTTCTTCTGTTTCTCTAAGAATTTTTTCTGACATCTACTGGCCCCCTGGACTGGTATCAACCTTCCTTGATGACTTTTCTGCCTGGCTACCCTACTTTCTCTCTTCTGAAATCCCCACAATTAGGGTTGTCCCGATACCACTTTTTTAGGACCGAGTACAATTCCCGATCCTTTTTTTCATGTACTTGCCGATACCGAATACCGATACTTTTTTTAAATGTCATGTGACGGTTTTCAAACCACAATACAGATTAAGGATATTTTCTTTAGAATTATGAAGAACTCTAACTCAAGACATTATAAAAAAATAAAAATTAGTAAAAATGAATAAAAATGTTTTATTTTCTTGTCACGCAGTAGTAAAAAACTCAAAGAATTTTCACAGAACATGTTGATAAATACAAAAAAAGTATTCTATTTAGGTATCGGGAGCATTTGTGCGAGTACAAGTACTCCCGCAAATACTCGGTATCGGTCCCGATACCGATACTAGTATCGGTATCTGGACAACCCTACCCACAATCATTCTCGGCTACTTCAACATCCCTATTAATGCTAACACTACTACTACTTCTAAACTTCTTAGTCTAACCTCATCTCTTGACCTGAAGCAATGGATACAGACTCTTACTCTTCCAATGGCAACTCCCTTGACCTTGCCTTCTCTTATCTGTGCTCTCTGTGCAACCTGTCCAACAATCCTCTCCCACTCTCTTATCACCACCTTATTCGTTTCGCTCTCTCCGTGTCTTCCACCTCCTCTCACTCCAACCGCCTAATGGTTACTCGTAGAAATTTTTGCCACCTCAACCCTTCTCTTCTCTACTCTGCTACTGTCCTGCCCCAACCTAGACACTTTAGTCTAAAAGAGCTCATTGTCATCCTCCCTACACAGGTTTGCTCCCCTCACACAACCCTGGAAAACACCAGAAATCTCAGAAAACATAGCTGCGCTCTTGAGCGTCTGTGGGGGTAAGTCTAAGTTCCAGGAAGACTTCTTCCAATATAAATCTGGCTTCCTAAAATACTATTCATGCCTCTACACTGCCAAACAGACCTATTTTATCACGCTCATTAACACATTATTTTCCAGTCCCCGTCAACTCTTCTCAACCTATTCGACCCTTTATGCTGCGTACACACGATAGGTTAGTCTGATGAAAACAGTCTGATGGACCGTTTTCATCAGACCAAACCGATCATGTGTGGGCCCCATAGGTTATTTATCCATGGGTTAAAAAAATAGGAACTTGTTTTAAAATTATCTGATGGATAAAAAACATATAGAAAAAACGATCGTCTGTGGGTACGTCCATCGGTTAAAAATCCATGCATGCTCAGAATCAAGTTGACGCATGCTTCGAAGCATTGAACTTCAATTTTTTCAGCACGTCGTTGTGTTTTACGTCACCACATTCTGACACAATAGTTTTTTTTAACTGATGGTGTGTAGGCACGACTGATCATTAGTCAGCTTCATCGGATAACTGATGGAAAAATCTATCAGACCGTTTTCATCAGACTAGCCTATTGTGTGTACAGGGCATAACACTGTACTCTGTCATCCATTGCCTCCCCCCTTCTAACTCACTCACTGCCCAGGAGATTGCCTATTACTTCAAAAATAAGATTGACTCCACTCCTTTGGTCTCCATGACTGTACTCTTCGCTGGTTCTCATCCTACCTATCCCACCACTCCTTCAGTGTCACTTACAACTCTACTTCCTCCTGTCCTCTTCCTTTATTTGTCAGGGTCCCCCAAAGTTCTGTTCTTGGACCTCTCTTTTTCTCAATCTACACCACCTCCCTGGGTCATGATTGCCTCCCATGGCTTGCAATATCCTCTCTACACTGATGACACCCAAATATATCTCTCTACCCCCCCCCCAACTTTCTCCATCAGTCTCCTCGTGCATCACCAACTTACTAACAGACATATCAGTGTCACTGGGTGTCACATCATTTCCTCATACTCAACCTATCCAAAACTGAGCTCATGATATTACCTCCCCCACATGCCACTTCCCCTGATTTCTCTGTCAAAATCAACTGCTTACCTATCAACTCCTCCCCCAACGCCAAGGTCATGGGTGTAATGCTGGATTCAGAACTATCCTTTTGGCCCCACATCCAATCACTATCCAAAGCTTGCCACCTCAACCTCCACAACATCTCCAAGATACACCGTCCCTTCCTACCCAATGTCACCACAAAGCTTCTAATCCACACTC
This sequence comes from Rana kukunoris, assembly GCA_029574335.1. Lineage (NCBI taxonomy): Eukaryota > Metazoa > Chordata > Amphibia > Anura > Ranidae > Rana > Rana kukunoris. Next base: position 660,745,310 of record CM056049.1, read on the forward strand.
TGGTCATATCCCGCCAGACTACTGCAAATTCCTCCTCATTGGCTTACCTCTAAATAGGCTATCCCCCCCTTCAATCCTTACAAATCGTTTGGTGTCTGTTACACCCCTCTGCCAATCACTTTATTGGCTGCCACTCAACCAACAAATTAATTTCAAGATACTAACAATAGCTTGCAAAGCCACCCACAACCTAACCCCCAGCTACATCACTAACCTGGTCACAAAATACCAACTAACTCGGTCTTTTTGCTTCTCCCATCCTCTGAAATGATCTTCCCTAATCTGTCTGACTTTCTCCTACTTTGTCCTACAAGATTGTAAGCTCTAATGAGCAGAGCCCTCTGATTCTTACTGTATTAAAGTATATTGTTTTCGTACTGTCTACCCTCAAGTTGTAAAGTGCTGTGTAAACTGTTGGCGCTATATAAATTCTGAATAATAATAATAATATTTCTATATGTGAACGATGGCACTGTAATTATTTTAATAAAAATAAAGCATCAAATAAAACAGTACCTTTTTTATAATCGATATACAGTCACATGACCCAGCTTTTTCCCAGCCTGTCTGCAGGGAAACATAAGCAGGAGGAGCTTCTAGTCCTCTGCTGCTGGTCACATGTTCAAAATTAAAAAAAGCAGCCTTTGGAATACAGAGTAAAAATAGATAATATCAATAAACTATTTTAAATTGGCATACAAATATATATTTGAAGGCAAATCTTTATTATTGTTTGACAACATAATGGTGTGGGCAGATTTCACAGACTGTGCCACATCCCTCCAACCTGTAACTCGGAATAAGAGGGGGGTGATGCCACCATAAATCTACATGTAATATCCTGCCCCATTGTGTTTAACTGGTTAGGGGGCATGGAGGAGAAGGGAGGGCGTAGGCTGCCATTTACCACTGTGTAAACCATATGTGTGACTCTATAGTCACATGGGCTTCTCAAGTGTGATAGGGAGGAAATGCTCAGTGTAAAAACTCACTGAACACTGAGCACATGCAAAGTTGCTACCACAGCTGTGAAATCCCTAGCTGAATTGGGGACATAAACAGTAGGTGAAGATAGAGAGCAGCAGGATCAACCAGGAAAAAAAGAGGGCTTCTAATTCCTTTATTGTCTATGAAATTAACTATCCTGTTCCCTTGCTATTGTTGCCCTATGCTCTTTAGGGGGCATCCAAAGCAGAAGGTCGGTGTGGAGTGAGGGACTAGCTTGTGCCTCTGAGTACCTGTTATTGTAAGGTTGCCTTTCTGAAGCATTTGGTTTATATTAAAGGGCTTAAAGGCTGCAATCACCATGGTTGATGAGCTATATGTTTCCAGCTTTTTTGCTATGGTCTGTATATATAGTATTTTATGACTGTATGGCATATTTTGGCACTACCGTGTTTCCCCGAAAATAAGACACCGTCTTATATTTTTTTTCCTCAAGAAATCACACTATGGCTTATTTTCGGGGGGTGTCTTATTTTTATTACAGAAAATAAAGGTTGCCTACCTGAACCACACTTGCGCTTCTTAGCATTTCCTCTGTCCACCTGTAGACTGAGATTATCGTATTCTGCACGCCATTTTTGGACCATTCGGATATCCAACTTCTTCTCTTTGCACTCATCTTGTCTGGCTGTACAGAAAGATAGGCCAGCAAAGCTGATGTGGAGCAAAGTGGAGCTGGGGTGATCTCTTTGGGCTCAGTAGCAGCTTTTCCCCCTATCCCCTGGTGTTTGTGTGGGGTGAGAGAGGGGTTTGCTGGTCAGTGCTGGGAGAAGCTTTACAGCTTTACACAGCGTTCTTCTCCTCACTTCAGTTCCAGTACAGTACTGTACGCCTATCACGTGTTGTTTCCCGCTCCGCGCCGCGCCGTTACGCATACGACACTACGTCTTATTATCGGAGATTCGCCACGTCTTATTTTTGGAGATTTGACACTACATCGCTACGTCTTATTTTCGGAGGGGTGTCTTATATTTCGATCTTGTGTCGAAATCCTGCTACGGCTTATTTTCGGAGTACGTCTTATTTTCGGGGAAACACGGTATTAAACTTTGCATCAGGAAAACAGAGACAACACTGTATGGAAAAGTGAACTGGGCGAACTGACACCATTACAGATTTTAAACCATTATACATTTTAAAGGCTCACACTTGCTCTATTATCAACGATATGACTGAATTATTTTCTCAAACAAAGCACAAAAATCGGTAGAATAGAGCATTGCAATGTCCTATCCTTATTTCCCAGCCCGAGGCAGCACAAAGCCTGACATCAACCTTTAAGTTATGTTCCTTATTCCAGATGGGAAAATGTAGGATTTTACATACGTGTAACATGATTCCCAGACAGACAGAGGTCTTAACTTCTCCAGTGCTAAAAGAAGGCACAGGTCAAGATGTACCTTTGCCAGAGTACACAACTCTTTTGCAATGTTGCATATTTGATTGGGACAGGTTCCCCCTTTTAAATAAAAAATCCAAACCCACAAATACAAAAACAACAGTGCAAAAAAAAAAAAACAAACAGTGGTAATTTAAGATCATTTTCTATTCAGAGTTATTATAACCACTTTAAACTGATTTTTTTCTATGTAATGCAAGACCTAAATAAAGGTCCTCAATGGGCCAGATTCAGGTAGATGCGTGCATCTTTTCGCCAGCGCAGCGCAACGCATATACGCTGCGCTGACGCAAACTAGCGAGTGAAGTACAGCATTCACCAAGCGCATGGCCGTTACTTTGCGACAGAGTAATGAAGATGCGTTGGCGCAACCCGACGCAAGTGGAAGTGGGTGTGATCATATGTAAATGATGGGCAGAGCCCAGCGCAGAGGCTTACGTTCAGCGCATCATCCACGGAGCATGCGCAGTGAGTGAGGCTTCACTCGGCCCCCTGTGCGCATGCTCACAACTTCCGTCTGCACCACTTCACGGGAAACGTCAGCGCAATGTGTTCCGTTGCGCGTATAAAAGCGCCAGCGGAAGCGCCATTCCGGCGCAAAAGTATTTCTGTTTCCCCCCACCCCAGGGAAGTTACTTTTGCTCTGTAATAGCTGCTCCCGCTCCCCCCAAAGAGAGGAGGAACCTCAATTTCAATGCCCAGGAGGTCTCTGTGGTAATCTCCGCTATGGAGACTTATAATGATTTTCTCCACGGAAAGAAAAGTCGGAAGACCAGCCGGGAGAGGAAGCAGGCCATCCTGGAGACCATTGCTGGCAGGGTGAATGTGTTGGGGTACTCCACCCAGACTGCTGGTGATATCCAGAAAAAAATAAACGACCTGCGGCGCAAGGTCCGTGGCAAGGTGGCCACCATTCGGACCCATGAGAGGGGCACAGGTGGTGGACCCCCATGTGCGGTCAGCCTGACCACAGAGGAGGAGGTGGTCGTCCGCTGCCTGGAGAGGGAGCAGTTGGAGGGGGTACCAGGCTATGATTCTTTGGAGGAAGGCTCCAGGACAGGTAAGTGTTTTTTATCCCCTATTTGGTGTGTTGCATGTGGGGGGGGGGGGGAGGGTACATGTGCCAAGTGTGTGGGACCACCAACATGTGTCTGCTTTGTGTCATCCACAGATGACGGAGCTGGGCCATCATCTGTTGCCGGACATTCCACCCCAACCCCCCAACGGGATCCTGAGGACGAGCCCCTGGGTGCTGAAGACACCGAGGTGGAGGAGAGTGCCCACACCACTTCTGCAGAGATGGTTGAGGAGGAGCCTGTTCCTCAGCAGGAGTTTATTTTGGTTTTATCAGAGTCCTCCCATTCTGCAGGCCCCTCTGTCATCCCCTCACCCATCCTCGGTAGCCCCTCAAGGGCGACTCCATCCCCACAGGGACAACCTTCTCCTGGCCCCAGGAAGGCCACCCGTAAGACCAGGGGGGTGTCTGATCTGGTCCAGGACCAGGTGGCGATGGACCACGCCAGGCAAACCCAGCAGATGGGGGAGATTGCTGGCCACTTGGACCGGCTCGCTGACAGCCTGGGCTCCGTATCACAGCTGCCCAGTGGTGTGCAGGACGTTGTGACCAGCCTGGGGGAGGTGCAGGCTAATGTACGGCACCTCACAGCAGCCGTCCACGCCAACACAGCTGCCATCCAGGAAGAGGGGAGGCAGCGGCATAATGTCACCCGCCAGCTGAGAATGCAGGCCCAGACCAACCTCTCTCTGAGCCGGATTGCCGTGGCCTTGGAGGGCATGCAGCCAACAGCTGCCAGGAGTGGCCCACCCGGGGATCAGCCTCCTCCAGATGCCCCTCCACCCCCACCCACTCCCTCCAGGCAGCTGAGGAGCCCGAGAGTGCCCACAAGGAGGAGCCCCCGTCATCCCAGATGAGGGTGTTTTTTTTTGGGGGTTAATTGTTATTTATTTTTTCTTGCTCAGGTTATGAGTTTATATTTTATTTTATTACTCAGGTTATGAGTTTATATTTTATTTTTAACTGCACACGGTCAGGAGTGCAGGGGACAGTGTGAATGGTGTGTGAATGTGAGGGGGTGGCACTCCTGCCAGTAAGGGGTGTCACCCTCGGCCGTGGTGGAGAAGTTATCCCCACGGCTGTATGAATGACGTGTGAAAGGTGTATGAATGGACAGCGACATCATTGGGGCCTTGACGCTGGCGTTGCTGCTCCCAAGTCCTACATGCTGGACTTGGGTTAATCCAATGCGATGTGGATGTGGTGTGTGTGATCTGGGGACATCAGTGGTGTGCATGCATGCATTGTCTGTGTGATTAATGTTTTAGTTTAGTGTCCAAAGATGCCTACGGCGAGGACCCTCCTGACTGCTCTTCCATCAGCAGACTGCGTCTCCTCTGGCAGGTGGGGACTGTGTGGGTCGGGGGTCAGGTCATCACGCATGTCAATCTGCAGGCCTTTTCTCATAGCAAAGTTGTGCAGAATGCAACATGCACCGATGATCTGACACACGAAGGTAGGGGAATACAATAGGGTCCCCCCGGACTTATCCAGGCAGCGGAAACGGGACTTCAGGAGCCCAAATGTTTGCTCCACCACTGCACGGGTTTTGATGTGTGCTTCATTGTATTTTCTCTCTCCTCTGGTTTGGGGGTTCCGGAAAGGAGTCATTAGATGGGGTCCCAGTGCATATGCAGAGTCACCTGGAAGGAAAAAGACAGGAGGATGTTAGTCATGCATGTGCCCCTTGTGATGTGTGCATCATGGGAGGGGATAGTCATGCCTGCCACCAGGGCCGTCTTTAATATGGTTTGGGCCCTGGGCAAACATTTTTTTTGGCCCCCCCCTCCAGCTTATTTTGGGCCTGGCTGGTTCACATGTATGTGTTTTGGCGGCCCTCATTTGTGCAGGCACAGCAGCCCATTGATTTGAATGGGCTGCCATGCCTTTGTTTCCTGCAGAAAAAAGGTTCATTCAGCATTTTAAAAATCAGCTACCTTGAAATCCATTCTACTTTTGCACCATGCTACTTACCTGCAGTTCTTGCACACACAAACGCACTGTGTTTTTAAAAGCGTGACCTAAACGTCTAAAAATGCAGCAAGTTTGACAGTGCGGGAACTGCAGATAAGTCACAGCAGACAGCAGAATGGACAGACAGTGCTGTATTTCAGTGCTTGATGGGCATAGGTGTGCCGTGTGTGCAGCCTATTACATGAGGCATGCGCTTTTCTTTGAAGTAAATGCAGGCATGGCGGCCCATTCAAATGTGGGCCGCCAAAACACATACATGTGTCAGGCCCAAAATAAGCCCATCAAGCAGTTAAATACAGACAGTAATGCCATGTGCTCTGAGGCCTTACTCAGCCTGGACTGCAGGTCTGGTCTGTGACTTAAAGAGTTCCTGTATTTTACACATGGCATGGCATGGGGTCCCATGGTGCTAAAGCAGAATGGACAGATGGTGCTGTGACCCCATGCCATGCCATGTGTAAAATACAGGAACTTTTTAAAACACTGACCAGACCTGCAGTGAATCATCAAATATTATAAAGACTTTGGGCACACTCTACAGAAAACTTGTATTTACAATATAGCAAACAGTGACATACCTTGAGGAGCAGGACATGAAGAAGTCAGCCTCGGGAAGCGCAAACTGGGGATGTTATAAAATCACATTCTAATTCACTTTTATATACAAGCAGCACCCAGTGGCAGGAAGGGAGAAGTGCACGTCTAAAGGGAAGCCAGGGGTGCTGTACATTTTAAAACACTGGGAAGGGAAGCAGTACTGTCACCTGGCTGCGTGCCGCTGATGATTTTCAGCCTGATTTGTGGGCAGCACAGGGGCTTAACGGGCGGCAGGGCTACCATCAGGAATCATGGGGCCCCTTACACAGCTTCAGGCATGGGCCCCCTGGAGCAGAGAATGGGGGGGTGCTGCCGCGAATTTAGAAGCAGGAGGCCCTTTACAAAAAAAAGATTTAATAAAGAAAAATATATATAAAAAAAGGGGTGTAGCCATCCGGGGCCCTGGGGCCCTCTGAGCCCTTTAATAAAAAGAAAAAAAGAAATAAAAAATATATATTTTTTTTTTAAAAAGGGGGTTGCCATCTGGGGACCTCTGGGCCCTTTAATATTTTTTTTTTAATAAAAATAAATTACAAAAAAAGGGGGGTTGCCATCCGGGACCTCTGGACCCTTTAATAAAAAATAAAATAAAAAAAATATATTAAAAATAAACATTTATAAAAAAAAAGTGGGGTTGCCATCCAGAGGACCTCTGAGCCCTTTAATTATATATATATAATTAAAGGGCTCAGAGGTCCTCTGGATGGCAACCCCACTTTTTTTTTATAAATGTTTATTTTTAATATATTTTTTTTATTTTATTTTTTATTAAAGGGTCCAGAGGTCCCGGATGGCAACCCCCCTTTTTTTGTAATTTATTTTTATAAAAAAATAAAAAGAATAAAAAAATAAAAATAAAAAAAATAAATAAAATATAAAAAAGGGGGGGTTGCCATCCAGGGCCCTGGGGAACTCTGGGTCCTTTAATAATAATAACATTATTAGTTTTTTTTTTAAAAAGGGGGGTTGTCATCTGGGGCCCTGGGGAACTACGGGCCCCTGGGGACATCCAGACCTCTAAAAAAAATTGTCCCTTTAATAAAAAATAAAATAAAAATATATAAAATAAATATATTTTTTTATTCAAAAATAAATAAAAAAGGGGGTTGTCATCTGGGGCCCTGGGGGCCTCCGGGTCCCTGGGGACCCCTAAAAAAAATTGGCCCTTTAATAAATAATAAAAATATATTAAAAAAAAATGGCCCTTTAATAAAAATAAAAATATATAAAATAAATATATTTTTATATTTAAAAATAAATAAAAAAAAGGGGGGTTGCCATCTTGGGCCCTGGGGACCTCCGGACCCCTAAAAAAAATAAAAAAAAAATTTTTTTTTTCAAAGGGGGTTGCTTTGGGCCCCCAACAGTGACAGGGCCCTGGGCAGCTGCCCCTGTTTGCCCTATGGTAGAGACGGCCCTGCCTGCCACCCATGTCACTCACCAACCAGCCAGCTCTCCCCATACATGTTCTGCTCGAATTCTGCTGGGATGGGGCTCTGACGGTATATGAAGCTGTCATGGCTGGACCTGGGGTGTTTGGCACGGACGTGCCATATGAGGCGTTGGGCATCGGCTATCACCTGTACGTTGATGGAATGCCAATGCTTCCGATTGCGGTATATGTGCTCTGTGGCACTGGGGGGCTGTAGGGCCACATATGTGCAATAAATGGCCCCCACAGTGCGTGGGAGTCTGGCAATGCTGTAGAAATCTGTCATTGCCTTCAGCCGCAGCTCCTCAGTGGTTGGTCTGATGAACTGGTTGGACATGCGTCTGAGGATTGCGGGGACAACCTGGTGCACACATCTGCTCATGGAGGATTGTGACATCCCAGCCACCACTCCACTTGTACGCTGGAATGATCCACTTGCAAGGAAATGAAGTGTTGCCAGTACCTTCACCAGTGGCTGCACTGCTTGTGAGCGGTGTGTCTTGCTGGTGATGTCATCCTGCAGGGTTGTGGTTAGTTCAAGTATTGCATCAGGGCTGAATCTGAAGAGGCGATACACCTTCTCATCCCCCATGCCAAAGAGGCTCATGCGCGTGCGGTATATCCTCTCACGTGCCCGCCTCCTCCGTACCGGGGGACCCAGTACTAGTGCTAGGACCGCGACTGCCCCTGGCATGTTGGCACACAGAGGTGTTGTCCTTGCACGTGTGGTTGTTCAGCTTGCTAGTTTCGTCGGTAACGCTGCTGCTGTAGCTGCTCTCCTGCTGACCTGTGGCCGTCTGGAGTAAAGATAAAGCAGCTATTTGTAGAAATAACTTTGCGCCGGACGGAAGAGATACGCGTGGCGCATGTAGCCAGCGTATGGTGCTAATCTGTTTGCGAATCGGGAAATCTCCCTCATTTGCATATTTGCAGGGGAAATCAATAGGCGCGACTAATGCGCCAAGCAAAATTCTTCCGGGTCGCGTAGAACAGTGGTCACCAGCCCTGTCCTCAGGGCCCACTAACAGGCCAGGTTTGCAAGATAACTGAAATAGATCACAGGAGATATAATTTGCTGCTCAGTGATTGTATTTTTCTAGTCTACATCTCCCCAAGGTAATACATAAAACCTGGCCTGTTAGTGGGCCCTGAGGACAGGGTTGATGGCCACTGGCGAGAACGTAGATCTCCATGGTGATGTGTTTGTTAGGTACCTGAAAAAGGTAGTGTCCTGAAGTGGAACAGGTATGCTGGAGATCCAGGCAAAGCGTCGTCAGGCAGATACGGTTGGCAACGGATCAGGCAAATAGTTCACAATCGGATTCCGGAGAAGGGTCAGGCAGGCAAAGGTCATACACGATCTGGCGGTAAAGTACAAAATCAGCAGGCTGTAGAATAGTCGGGATATCAGGCAGGAGTTCAATACAATGCAGATCACTGAAGACAAAACACCCAGGAAGTAATCCAAATAAACGGGCGCTGAGTGATGACCTCACTTCCTATTTAAAGGCTGTCCAGAATGAGAATTGTCCACAGCTGGCAGCAGGTGGAGCTAGTGAGTCCGAGGTGTGTGTTGAACACAATAAGGATATTCCCAAGGCCTAGATCTCTTCTGTGGCACATCAGGTAAGGCTATGGTTTAAGACCAGGAAGACCCAGGTTCGAATACACCCCGGGACATGACAGGGCCCCCTCCCCAATGGACCCCTCCGGGGGCCTAGCGGGGTTTAGTGGGGAACGAGGCATGGAAGTCTCGTATAAGAGAAGGGGCATGCAGATCTTTGGCTGGAACCCAGGAGCGGTCTGTGACAGGATATCCCTTCCAATGAACCAGATACCGAAGGCCACGGCCATGTCTTCTGGAATCAAGAATCTTGGAGACTTCAAACTCACTTTGTCCATCAACAAGAACAGGAGGAGGTAGCTGTTGTGATCTGGAGTAGCGGTTGAAAATAGCTTTTTTGAGGAGGGAAACGTGAAACACAGGATGTATCCGGAGAGAGGAAGGTAATTTTAAGCGATAGGAAACTGGCCCAACTCGAGCAATGATCCTGTAAGGACCAATGAATCGAGGGCCCAATTTGGTAGAAGGTTGTTTCAGTCTCACATACTTGGTTGATAGCCAAACTCTGTCCCCCACCACATATGGAGGTATATGGCGTCTTCGTCTGTTGGAAAAAAGTCTGTACTTGCCTGCTGACTTTTGTAGTAATGAACGAATCTTCTTCCAATGTAGTAGAATATTCTTTACCCGCTGATCTGCTGCTGGTACACCAGAAGAAGGCTGAAGTTGAGGAAAAGTCTGAGGGTGATAGCCTAGGGCTGCGTAGAATGGTGTGGTATGAAGAGCACTGTGCCAACGGGAATTTAGGGCGAACTCAGCTAAAGGCAAGTACTCAGACCAGTTGGAGTGTAAGGCATTGACATAATGTCGAAGATAGGTTTCTAGGGTCTGGTTCATGCGTTCGGTTTGACCATCAGTTTGCGGGTGATGTGAAGTAGAGAGCGAGAGCGTTACTCCCAGTTTCTTGCAGAACGCTCTCCAGAATCGGGAAACGAACTGGGATCCGCGGTCTGAGACGACATTGGTAGGTATGCCATGATGTTTTACAATATGGGAAAGGAAAAGAGTGGACAGTGCTTTCGCTGTAGGTAATCCCGGGAGCGGCACAAAATGAGACATTTTGGAAAAGCGATCCACTGTGACCCATATAGCAGTCATGCCCTCGGACTTGGGTAAGTCTACAATGAAGTCCATGGTCAAATGGGTCCAAGGCTGGCGAGGTGCCGGAAGTGGATGTAACAGTCCAGCTGGCAATGTGCGGGGTACTTTATTAGCAGCACAAGTTGGGCAGGCAGCCACATAGTCAGTGACATCCTTTTTCATATGAGGCCACCATACATGACGTTGCAAGGTCTTAAGAGTGATGGTGACACCAGGGTGACCGGATAACACGCCATTATGTGCCCAGAGGAGTACAGGTTTTCTGAGACTAGGGGCTACGTACAGGCGACCTGGTGGTATCTTCAAGCCCTGGGGAACACGATTCTGGGATTCTTGTAGCTGTTGGGAAAGAGCCGTGGAGATCTGCGCAACAATCTTGTGAGGTGGGATTATATACTGCTCGCCTGGTTGATCTTCTTCAGAGGTAGCGAACTGTCTGGAAAGAGCATCGGCTTTTTTGTTTCTATGCCCTGGAACATAAGAAAGGACAAAATTAAAACGGGAGAAAAACAGAGCCCATCGAGCCTGACGTGAGTTCAGACGTCTAGCAGTCTGAAGATACAGTAGGTTTTTATGGTCAGTGAGGATAGTAAAAGGCTTGGGAGCCCCTTCCAGAAGGTGTCGCCATTCAGACAATGCCAATTTGATGGCCAGTAGTTCTCGATTCCCAACATCATAATTCATCTCTGCAGGAGAAAACTTTCTAGAGAAAAAAGCTACTGGATGGATTCTACCAGACTTTGGCTGTCTCTGGGAGAGTACGGCACCTGCTCCAACCTCAGAGGCATCAACCTCAACAATGTACTGGAGATCAGGATTTGGATGCTGAAGAATTGGAGCTTTACTGAACGTGTCCTTTAATCGCTGGAAAGCCGATCTTGCTTCTGAAGACCACACCTTACAATTTGTACCCTTCTTAGTCATGGCAGTAAGGGGTGCCGCAATGGAGGCAAAACCTTTAATGAAGCGTCTGTAGTAATTTGCAAACCCTAAAAAGCTTTGGAGTCCTCTTAAAGTGGTCGGTTGGGGCCATTGCAAGACAGCGGAAAGTTTTTGAGGGTCCATTTGGAAACCGTCAGCACTTATGATGTACCCAAGGAAAGGAATACAGCTTTGATGAAAACTGCATTTTTCGATTTTTGCATAAAGATGGTTTTCTCTAAGTCGTTGTAATACCTGTTTCACATGCGAGATGTGCTCTAGATGAGTCTTGGAAAATATTAAAATGTCGTCCAAGTAGATGATCACAAAGCGGTTGCTGAAATCATGGAAAATTTCATTCATGAAACGTTGAAAGACAGCAGGTGCGTTACACAACCCAAATGGCATGACCAAATATTCAAAGTGTCCATTACGAGTGTTGAATGCTGTCTTCCACTCGTCCCCCTCTTTAATTCGAATCAGGTTATATGCCCCTCGTAGGTCTAGCTTGGAGAAGATGACAGCCCCCTTAAGTACATCAAACAGTTCAAGAATGAGAGGCAAAGGGTAGGAGTCCTTTACGGTGATTTGATTTAACCCCCGATAGTCTATGCATGGTCGAAGGCCCCCATCTTTCTTTTCAACGAAGAAAAAACCTGCTCCTACTGGAGAAGAAAAGGGTCGCATAAAACCTCTTTCCAAGTTGTCTCTTACGTATTCCTCCATAGACTTTTGTTCAGGCAGAGACAAGGGGTAGGTCTTTCCTTTGGGAAGAGGTGCTCCGGGAATCAATTTAATTGTACAGTCAAAAGGACGATGTGGAGGTAACACCTCTGCCTTTTGCTTGCAAAATACATCTGCAAAGTCATGGTATTCACGAGGCAAGGTAGGTGGAATAGTCACAGGAGCCAACATGCAAGCAGAAAGTCTTTTGGGTTGAGACAAACAATTAGGGCGACAGCACGATCCCCAGGAGGTTAGTTCTCCCTTTTCCCAATCAAAAGAAGGGTTGTGAAGTTGCAACCATGGGTAACCAAGGATGATAGGCAGAAGCGGAGAATCAATGAGAGACAAGACAACTTCCTCTTTGTGGAGGAGGCCTACCTGAAGGGTGATTGTCGTAGTCTCGAATTTCACAATGCCATCTCCCAAGGGCTGTCCATTCAGGGTGGTAATATTCAGGGGTCTAGACTTTGGAACAAACGGGATGTTGTTCTTTCTTGCAAAATTGTAGTCCAAGAATATGCCAGCAGCTCCAGAATCCACAAAAGCCTCGCAGAAAACAAGCTTAGAAGGTAAATGGATAGTAGCCGGAACAGTAATCTTGGTCTTGGAGGATCTACCTGTAAGGTCTAAGCCAGCTCCTCCAACACTGGTTAGACCCTGCCTTTTACTGGACGGGAAGGGCAGACAGATACTAAATGTCCTTTAAGTCCACAGTACAGGCATAGGCCCAATGAACGCCTCCTTTGTTTCTCTGACTCAGTTAGGTGGAGACGGCTCACATCCATGGGTTCCACAGGTGCCTGGGGTTCAACAGAGGTTTCAGGTTCTGGCTGAGGTGGTGCTTGGAAGTTAGGGGCCAAACGGTAAACTGGCTTAGGAAACTTGCGGGTTCTAAGTCTCTCTTGGCACCTTTCATGGTACCGAACATCCAGACGAACACACAGCTCTATGAATTTCTCAAGGTCTTCTGGGAGATCCTTATAGACTAATTCATCCTTGATGCGATCTGTGAGACCTTTTCGGAAGGCTGCACGTAATGCCCTTGAGTCCCAATTAGTCTCAGCAGCAAGGGTACGGAACTCAATAGCATACTGTGCCACAGATCTGGTGCCTTGTTGTATGTCCAAGAGGGAGTACTCAGCTGCAGATGCTCTATCTGGCTTGTCAAATACAGTCTGGAGAGAAGCCAGAAATTTCTCAGCATCTTGAAGTATAGGATCGTTTCGTTCCAAATAAGGAGAGACCCAGGCCAGGGCCTTCCCCTTTAACAAGGAAATTACAAAAGTCACTTTGGCAGATGAAGTGCTAAAAGTCACAGGGTTGTTGCGGAAATGCAAACGGCAAACATTTAAAAAGCCTCTGCAGTCCTCAGTATCACCACCAAACTTGTCAGGCAAGGGAAGTTTTGGTGGTACAGAAGAGGCGGGTTGGACCGTAGCAGAAGTAGGATCCGGCATCTGGACCGTTGCAGAGGAACCAGGCAAACAAGATTTAAGCATAGTGCAAAGTTCATCTAACTTGGCGTCCAGGGAAGAAAGATGCTGTTCATGCGCTCCGATCAGTTGTCCCTGACGTGTAATCGCCTTAACAATCTCAGCAGGGTCCACTGCCATTGTGGCCCGTTTATTATGTTAGGTACCTGAAAAAGGTAGTGTCCTGAAGTGGAACAGGTATGCTGGAGATCCAGGCAAAGCGTCGTCAGGCAGATACGGTTGGCAACGGATCAGGCAAATAGTTCACAATCGGATTCCGGAGAAGGGTCAGGCAGGCAAAGGTCATACACGATCTGGCGGTAAAGTACAAAATCAGCAGGCTGTAGAATAGTCGGGATATCAGGCAGGAGTTCAATACAATGCAGATCACTGAAGACAAAACACCCAGGAAGTAATCCAAATAAACGGGCGCTGAGTGATGACCTCACTTCCTATTTAAAGGCTGTCCAGAATGAGAATTGTCCACAGCTGGCAGCAGGTGGAGCTAGTGAGTCCGAGGTGTGTGTTGAACACAATAAGGATATTCCCAAGGCCTAGATCTCTTCTGTGGCACATCAGGTAAGGCTATGGTTTAAGACCAGGAAGACCCAGGTTCGAATACACCCCGGGACATGACAGTGTTTCAATGCTACACCCTTTTTACTTGACGCATTGCCACAGAGATGGAGGGCTGCTATTTATCTCTTGTGTGTTATTTAGTTCACTGGCCAGGTGTTGCCACAGAATTTTTTTATTTACATTTTTATCCCCTTTAAATAAGAACATTCTATGTATGCTATTAAAAAAATGGCTGCCATTTCCTGGATTGTTTTGTTGGGTGATTATACCCGAGAACTCTGATGTGAGGGTGACTCTGATGTAAGTGGCACTCTGATGGAGACCCTGGTGTAAGGAGTGGCTCTAAAGTAAATGTAGCACCCCCTTACTTTCAGTAGGGGCGTTACGCTAAAGTTAGTGGGGAATGAGAGAGTTACGTAGCTCTCATTCACAATTTGTCAAATTTAGGCTGCTGTCATTCCCGGAACTATCCTGTGGGTCAGTCTGCGCTCCAGGGGTGTGTTTCCACCCCTGGGCGGCAGCTGGCGCTAGAGGGGTTCTGGCGGACTTGTTTTCCTCAGCAGCCAATCAGAGGGGTTGGTTCCCTTGCTAAGGCATGCTGAGGGAGGCTATATCTGGGGCATCCGCCTTGGCCTGAGGGCCGTTTTTGCTTTCTGCGGGGTCCGAGTTCCAGGTGCGGCACCCACCTTCAGGGTGCACGCATCCATGGACCCCGCAGCCGTGGTCTACCTGGCCGAAGTTGCGCACCATGCGGAGCTCTACTCTGACATAAAGAGGGATCCCAGTAGCTGCTGGGTCCCAAACCTTTTCTGAAAGGATCCCAAGCTGAGAGCTGTATGGTGGGGGATTGGCTTGAGGAGAACCCGGAGGCAGGTGATCCAATAGGGCTTGAACGAACCATCGGGGATCCAGTGACTCTAACTAAATCTATTGAGAGGACTTGCTCATTTCAATTCACGCTCATTCAAGTACTATGCCTGTGGCAGGGGCCCGAGTCAGGCATGTGGCAGAGGCCTGGTCCTCCCAACATTTGTAAGTGATGCTTTGGCTGTCAGGCCTGTGTCAAAGGTCGGTCCTGGACACTTTACCCATTCCAACTGGAGTGGTGACGAACTGAGTTCATCATTGCGGAGAGCAAGACTGCTCCCTTCTTCTTTATATCCAAGGCCTGATACTCAAGCTCTCTCTCTCTGCTCATCAACCTTTCCTGTCCTGTACCATGTTGATGAAGGCCATGTTGGGCCTTGGAATAAAGCATTGAAGAAAACCCAACTAAAGACTGGACATTCGCTCTCTTCCTCAACTCACAAGTATCACCCCTAGACATCTGCCAGGTAACACAACACGCCGATCCCGCTTATATTTAGCGGCTCCTGAATGGGGTAGCGCTACATAAAATAACCCTGATAAAGGGGTTCTTTAATAGTGTAATACAGTAGTACAAAAAGTCTGCACCCAGCAGGATCTCAAAATAAAAGAGACTTTATTAAAACTTAAGGATACAATCCATGTCTCTAGACCAGCTAACATGGGTTTTATCCTAATGTTACAATAAAGTCTCTTATATATTGAGATCCTGCTGTGTGCTGACTATTTTGGACTATTTTGACAATTATAGGCTGACAGGAGCTTGAGTCTGAGCACTGTTTCTTTCTCTACAGCCTTATATTTATGTTATCTATCCATCTCTGATGGGGACCCTGATGTAAGAGGGGGACTCTGGTGTATGGGGTCTCTGATTGGGACAAAACTTTATTTGTCCCACAGCTAAACCCTCCTATGCCATAATTCCCTCTCCTAACACCACAAATCTCCCCAACCCCCCCCCCAGAACAACAACCCCAACTCCTCTCTGTTTTAGCACGAATCCTCCCCCTCTCACCAAAACTCCTTTTCCCACTTTTAACCCCCCCCACAAAAAAAATCTTCCATCCCCCAAACCCCCCTACCAGCACAACCCCCAACCCCCCAATAATCCAGGCACAAATCATCCTTCCCCCCAATCCCCCATTCCAGAACAAGTCCAAATTCTGCCTCCAAGTACAATTCACACCCCAGCACCATCCCAGCATAAACTCTTTCCCCAAATCTTCCCTCTCCACTAATGCTCTTCCCCCATAAATATCTACAGCACAAATCCTACTTCCCCTTATTTCTTCCTCCCTAAATGCAAATCCTATCCCCCCTTCTAACACAAACCCTCTCCCCTCATAAAGCACCCCCCCCCAGCAAATATACTCTAATTTCCCCTCCCCCACTTCACTTTATGTGTACAGTGGAATTGAAGTAGCCTCTACAACAGTAATGGTAGTAAAGAATATGTAGAATATTGTACCATTATCCAGGAACTTTGAAATATAAGGGCCCGGGAGCTTGGTCCCCAACTAAGCCTACTTAGAGAACAGGGGCAATTGGACTATCTTGGTACAAGATAAACTAAAGTAAATTTAAATATGTAAACAGATATGTAAAAAAAAAATATATAAATTTGCTGTATCTGCATACAAGGTATACACTATGCCCTTCCTTTCCCTTTCCCTCTTCCAAAATTCCTCTCCCCTTCACCTGCCCCCACTTTCCCCCTCTCCCTCTCCTTTTCCCCTCTCCCTCTGTCTGTTTTTTCCTCCCCCCCTTCTTCCTTGTTTACTCTTCCCCCTCCCCTTTTTTCTCTTTTCCCCTCTTGTCTCTCCCTTTTCTTCCGCCCTGCTGTCTTTCCTTTTCCCTATCCCCTACACTTTTTCACAACTTCCATTTTCTCCATCTCCTTTCTTTCCAGTGTCTTTCCCTCTCCCTCCCACCCCTCCCCCTTTCCTTCCCTCCCTCCCCACTTCCTCTCTCACCCCCCCCCCCTTCGCCCTCCCTCCTATGCCTTTTCTCTCCCTGACTCACACACAATCCCCCATCATTCCCCCCCTTTACAATACCTGTATCACAGTCTTACCCTGTCTATTTAGATACCAGCACACAAAAAATTCTCCTGCGCTCTGGTGTTTTCTGCTATATGGCAACGTGATCCAATTTCAGAGTAA
The DNA here is from genome assembly GCA_029574335.1 of Rana kukunoris. Taxonomy (NCBI): domain Eukaryota; kingdom Metazoa; phylum Chordata; class Amphibia; order Anura; family Ranidae; genus Rana; species Rana kukunoris. The sequence goes on from CM056049.1 coordinate 660,762,244, forward strand.
AGTCTATGAACTTGAAGCCCTCCTCAGAATCATGGGAATTCATAAAGCTACAAAAGAAAAGAAAAACGAGGGCGCACCGACCTAGTGCATTACCACTTAAAGGGATTTTATTAAATAGATTAAAACAATAGTCATACAAAGGCAGCAACTACTGACCACCAAAGCTCTGATGAAGGAGGTTTGCCTCTGAAACACGTAAGCCATAATGGCGGATTGATGCCATCTGTTTGGTGCTGTCACCGTGTTCGATACTGTGTACCAGTTCCATTGTCTGATAAGCGCTGTCATTTTCACAGCAAAAAATGCATTTAAATTGCATTGTTTATTGTGAAAATGACAGTTGCAGTTTGGGAGTTAACCACAGGGGGCGCTGTAGGATTTGTGTGTGTTTACAACTGTAGGGGGTGTGGCTGTAGGTCTGACATCATCGATCGAGTCTCCCTATAAAAGGGATCATTCGATCGATGCAGCCGCCACAATGAAGCACGGGGAAGCCGTGTTTACATACGGCTCTCCCCGTTCTTCAGCTTCGGGGAGCGATCGCGAGCGGGGCGGCTAGAAACGAATAGCCGCGCCCTCGTCCCGAATCGCTCCCCGCGGGGGGGGGGTCCCGATTGGCCCCCCTACCCGCGCAAAGGCAGGGACGTAAATATACGTCCATCTGCCTGTACGTGCCCTTTTGTGGATGTATATGTACATGCGGCGTTCGGGAAGTGGTTAATAAAATCCCTTTAAGTGGTAATGCACTAGGTCAGTGCTCCCTCCTTTTTCTTTTCTATTTAGATACCAGTTCATTGATTTGCAAGTCCCCCCCAGTCGCGGCGGGGGAACTTTTTGGTCACATATATATTTTGTTATTGACATTATTGTATGAAATGCTATTATTAGCTTGGTCAATTGTTTTGTTATTGATCATTTGCCAATCAAATTACAGATATCCTCCTGACGAAGCGGCATTAGACCACAAAACTAGTTGAGATGTTATCCGTGATCAAGTACCCCACTGTGGGGATCATTGTTTTGGTGATACACACGGATTGTTACTAGTGTTGCTCACGAATATTCGCATTGCGAATATTCGTTACGAATATTGCATATTCGAGTATTCGCGAATAAATCGAATATCGCGGTGAATATTCGCTATTGCGAATATTCGTATTTTTTCAAATTTATTTTTAAAACAGATCACATCCTAGTGATCTCCATCGATGTCTAAAAGCATTGCTGGTATGATTAGAGACCCTGGGCCGAGTAGCTGAGGCGATCCTTTTATATTGCCGAATATTCGCAACGCGAATATTCGTATTACGAATATTTGCGAATACTTTCTGTGTTTTGTGTATAAAAAAAAAATTAGCTTTAGTTTAGTCATATAAGTTTGTGTAAGTAGAGTTAGTGTTTAGTGCATATTAGTTTAGTAATCCAGGAAATGATCTCCGTTTTCGCGTGTTGACGAGAATTTCGCAATCAATTTCGCATTCGCATTAGCGAAATTTTGCAAAAATTTATTTTTGATAAAATATCACGAATATTCGATATTAACGAATATTTCGCGAATAGTCTTCTATATATTCGTGAAATATCGCGAAATCGAATATGGCGTATTCCGCTCATCACTAATTGTTACCATGCTTTTATTCTGTATTTTAGTATTTGTTATGTTTTATTATTTTTGTATTAATAAACCTTTATATATATTTGTTTTACATATCTGTTTACATATTTGAATTTACTTTAGTTTATCATTACAGAGATAGTCCAATTGCCCCTGTTCTCTAAGGAGGCTCAGTTGGGGACCAAGCTCCCGTCCCCTATATTTTTATGCGTAAGTGGAAAAAATGAAGTCATCCTTCTATGTGCACAGCATCTCCTCCTGCATTTTATTTTCTGTCTGCAAAGGAAATCAGCATTGCTTTTAAATACAAGCATTAAGTATTATCCATCTTGATGAAAAACATTGTATGAGACCAAAAATTCACTGTGGATTGAGCAAAAAAATGCAACGGGACTCTGATAAATGTAATGCTCAACTGAGAACACTGGATCTAATGCAAGCACTCAATGTAGAACGCATTCTACAATTTACAACCAAGCTTTCCTATTATCCGTAAATGGTTTTTCCATTCAACATTTTTTTTTTTCTTTTTTTTCTTTTATGTATTTTTGAGGTTCCCCTTTCCCTGGCCTCCTTTTCCATCATTCACTAAGAAGTCTTGAATTCCCCTTAGTAATCATAATTATAAACATATGCTTTTAGCCCAGGCTACCATTTGACTTGCAGTGTACACTTTAAAATCAGACCTATTTTTTTCAGCTTTTTGCATTGCATTTCACATTCCTAGGTTGGGTTTTCTCTGGGTTATTACATAAAAAAAAGGCATATCCTGTTTTAGAACGCACCAATTTCTGTAGAACAGGGAGTATATGGAATTTATGTTTTTAGTCACAGAAATTTAGACTGACTTCAGCCTTACGTGCTATAAAATGGAGGGATCTTAATTGGTTGGGACATAGGAACATTGTAGCAGGTAACACTGCATTACACTGAACAAGATGTGACTTTGGGAGGTATATAGGTGCATGGCGATTTAAAACCTGCCGTTCTCATTTGTAATTGACCTTTTAGCAGTGAAAGCGTCCAACATACTTAGTAATTTTAAATATAATTGCATTTAAATGCTGCAACGGGACTTTATTTCAGAAAATTTCAGGAACGTTGTCTTAAAAACTCCGGGCCAGATTCAGGTACAATTACATTGGCGCAGAGTATCAGAGATACACTACGCCGTCGTATTTTACCTGGCTCTACGACGAATTCAGGTAGATCACGGCCCGTAAGGTACGGCGGCGTAGTGTATTTCTCGCGGCGGAATCGAAATATACGCGATTAGGGGGCGTGAAGCATTTAAATTAGGCGCGTCCCCGCGGCGATCGAACTGCGCATGCTCCGTTCAGAAATTTCCCGCCGTGCATTGCGCAAAATAACGTTGTTACGTCATTTTTTGTTTGAGTAGCGTCGTTTACGTACATTCCTATTCCCGGACGACTTACGTAAAAAATAAAAAAAACGTTGAAATTCGACGCGGGAACGACGGCCATACTTAACATGGGCCGTCTAACTATAGACCAGCTAATAGCTGGAATAACTTTACGCAGCAAAAAGATGACTACAGATGCCGTAAGAGATTGCAAAGTATGCTCGTAACTTCGTGGATCGTTGGAAAAAGCTCATTTGCATACCCCGACGCGGAAAACGATGGGAACTCCACCCAGCGGCCTGCAAAATTATTGCAGCGTAGATCCGACGGCGTACGAACATGTAAGCCAGTCGGATTGAAGCCCGAAGCCGTCGTATCATGGTTTGAGGATTCAGACTTATGAAACGACGCGCGTAGTTTGAAAGTACTCCGGTCTAACGCGAGATAGACCGGAGTAAGGGCTCTGTGAATCTGGCCCTCCATGTTTCTGTCAAGGAAATTCTTGCACAATGTGTTTTTATTTCTGCATGTATATATTTATTTACTTTTTGTTTATCTTACAAACCCATGCTCAGTAAGAACTGTTGTAAATTAATTTGGCGATATTTTGGGAATCGGACCAATTAATTAACAATTTTTTTTTTAAATATATATTTTTTAAACCACTTGACGGCCGGATGATTTGCCCCCTTCATGACCAGGCCGTTTGTTTCTTAACGACGCTACGTTACTTTAACTGACATTTGCGTGGTCATGCAACACTGCACCCAAATAAAAGTTATGTTCATTTTTCCCCATAAATAGAGCTTTTATTTGGTGGTATTTGATCACAACAGTGTTCTTTTATTTTTTGTGCTATAAACCAGGGGTCTCCAAACATTCTAAACAAAGGGCCGATTTATTGTCCTTCAGACACTTGGAGGGCCGGACTTTGGCCAGCGGGAGTGAAAATTTTCCTGCCATCAGTGGTAGTAAACATCTGGTATTGGGGAGGAATAGTGCCCCATTGCTGGTATCATAGGGAGGAAGTGCCCCATTTTTGGTATCATAGTGCCCCATTAGTGGTAGAAATGGTGCTCCATTGTCAGTGTCAGATGGCAGAATAGTGTCTCGTATCATTGGGAGCGATAGTGCTCCAAGTGCCGGATAAAGGCAAGAAAAGGGCAGCATCCGGCCCTGGGGCCGCAGTTTGGAGACCACTGCTACAAACAAACAAAGACTAATATTTTGTGTTCAATCTAAATCTATTGGAATTTTTATATATAATTTTTCATATCATTTTACAAAACAAGGAATAAAACAACATACTTCACTAAAGAAATAAACATCACATAAAACATAGTACTCATAAACATATACCATGTTTCCCCGAAAATAAGACCTACCCCGAAAATAAGTGTTATTTTCCAGGCGAGCTGAAATATAGGCCCTACCCTAAAAATAAGCCCTAGTTTTAAAATGCTTGAAAACAATTATATAATCCACTCTATTACAGTAGTATATAATGTACAATGTGTGTGTTTCTGTAATATAATTGCGGGGAAGAGAGTTCCGATGGGTCACAGAAACACACAGCGGCGCTATAAAGAAGGTATTTGGCACAATTATATTACAGAAACACACACTTTGTACATTATATACTACTGTAATAAGAGTGGATTATAGGATTTTACAAGCATTCACACTGGGGATAATAATGGCCCTGATTAATTAAGGTATTAATGGGATAAGTCCAACAATATATTTGCTTATATGTTATGAAAAATAGATAGAATAGTCTACCCAACTACTCAGATTGCTGGACCCTACTACTACTGCCCCTCTTCCTCTTCTACTTTTCTTGCACCCTCTTTCACTCCACTTTGGTTTTGTGGTTTTGTAAGACTGATATTTTAATATGTTTTACTTTCTGCTATAAATATATATATATATAAAATCTTGATACATTTAGACCTATATGTATTCTGCTATATGTATTTGTTAAAAAAATCCTAATAAGCGTGTATTGATTGGTTTGCACACAAATTATAGCGTCTACAAACTATGGGCTGTATACTGGAATTTTTCTTTTTTTTACTAGTAATGGCGTCGATCAGCCGGGTCGCCTGGTAGGTGATCTGGCGCAGCCACGCCACCTTGCCGCCATATATTTACTGTAGGTTATACGACCGTAAAGCAGTTTAAGATGTGCAAGGAAAGGACTACAGAGCAGAACTGAGCTTTTTTAAAGCAGGAGTTACCTGTATGTCTAATGTAGTGCTTCTCAACCTTTTTTCAGTCAAGGCACCTTTTAAGATTATTAACCAACATAACACTAGTGATAAAATGGGCTTTGTTTAAACCTTTCACACCTAAGGGTAAAACAAATCTTAATGCCTAAGCCCAATTTTTCAACGTTGTCATGTGTTAATACAACTGTGCACATCAGCAAACTACTTTGTGCATTTATGTGGATTATACCTTGGGTTTTTTTTTCAGGACAAATTGGGATTTCATTTGGTGGTAAATGGTAATGGATGTCTCCTGAAGGAAAACTGGGCCAACATAGTAAAAAAAAAAAAAAAAAAACATATTTTATTATATTTAGCTGTATATTTCTTGCTACTACTATAATCTACCACCAAAGAACAAACCAAAATAAACCATCCTGCTTCTGACAAACTCAGCAATACTAACTAACGTGGATGTTAGTTGTTGTTTGTACCCGTAGTACTGCCCAGAAAAAATAGTGTGCATTTTACATCTTTTTTGCTTTTTTTTAACCTACCTAAAACAAACTGAGGCCGCGTACACACGATCGAATTTGTCCGCTGAAAACGGTCCGATGGACCGTTTCAGCAGACAAATCCGATCGTGTGTACGGGCTAGCGGACAGGTTTGTCCATCGGACAAACTTCAAAGCATGCTTTGAAATTTGTCCGCTACAAACCTGTCCGTCGGATATGTCCACTGGTTAGTACGGGAAACCAGCGGACATATCCTCCCGCACATGCGTCGTATCCTGTGAATGGATCCGACGCATGCGCGCGGAAGTGTTTACTTCCTGGTGCGGTGACGTAGCGGTGACGTGGCGGCGTCAACGTCACCGCCGCGTCACCACGCTGTCTGCCGGCGGGGATTTTGATCCGATGGTGTGTACACGCCATCGGACCGAAATCCGATGAGACATGTCCGCTCTAAACTGTCCGTCGGACAAGTTTGAGCAGACATATCTCATCGTGTGTACGAGGCCTGACACTAATACTAATTAAAAAAAAAAAAAAAAAACCGTCCAAACAAAATACTAACCCATACCTCGACCCAAACACTAACCGTGGGACTGACCTAGATCAAACCTTTTTAAAAAAAATAAAAAAATTATTATAATTTTTTTTTCTACACCCACTTTTTTTATATATCTCTGCAAGGATAGAGAAAGATACAATGATTCTATCTTGTCCCTTCACAGAGACAGAAAACACAGGGGGCAGGCTTCACAGTGACACTGTTATAGCCAATCAGAGGGTATCACAATAATCAGGTGACTCGGAATTGGACGTTCCGAGTCCCGATCATTGGAAAGGGGTCCAAGGCTCTCGCCGAGACCCCGGTCTCTCTGCTGGGAGCACTCCCAGCACAAAGGGAGATATGTAAATCATGGAAAAAAGCCCAGTGCAGTGAGGCCGCATAGTTGTGTGAGAGCCCTTTCACACTTACACGACTTGTCCCACGATTTTGGACTGCAAAATCGCATGACAAGTCATTCTCCATTATTTTCAATGAACACCATTCATACTGGCACGACTTTAAGTAGTGCCGACTTCAAAGTAGTCCTTGCACTACTTTGGTCCGATTTTGATGCCACTTACACAGGGATTCATTGAAATCGCGGCCGCGAATTGCGGCAAAATCGCGGTAAAATCACGGACGCGAATCGCGGCAAAATCGCGGTAAGATCGCGCGACTTTGAAGTCGTACAAGTGTGAAAGGGACCTAAAGAGGCTAAGGTCCCTTTCACACTTGTATGACTTGAAAGTCGCGCGATTTTAACGCGATTTTGCCGCGATCTAAGATACGCCGGGTCACTGTATACGCCGTGAATGTAACCTACGCCCAGCCAGACCCACTTTGGCCCATATTCACAGATGTCCAACGTACAATACGTAGGCTTGTGTTCCCTGGTCCATACCTTTGCATTGGTTGCGCCTCATCTATGGGGAATAACTAAATCATGTGCCTCATTTGCATATTTGAATAGAAAATCAATGGGTGCGCCACATGCGTCCAGCGTAAATATGCGCCCACTCTACGCTGGCGTAGGCAAGTTACGTCGGTGGGATGAAGCCTGTTTTTAAGGTGTATCTTAGTTTGTGGGTCCGGCGCACATATACGACAGCGCATATTTGTACTTACGCGGCGTATCTGGAGATACGTCGGCGTAAGTGCTTTGTGAATCCGACCCAACATTTTTAAATTCCAGTGTCAATGAATACATTTTTCAAATAACCGGGTTTGGTATTAAATCCTAAATGACCAGTGCTCCAGAGGGTACAATAATGTGCATATAACAAATGTATGAATAATCAATTTGACAAAAGATAATTTTAAGATAACCGTTCTGGGTAGTGAGTCCAAAATCACCAGTGCTGCAAAAAAAATCAACAAAAATGTGCAAATAAATAAATAAATAAAATGATTTCATATATCAATAAATAAAATGCATCAATTTTAAGATGAGCCTACTGTGCAGTGCATCCAGATCACCAGTGCTGCAAAGGGATTCAAAAATTGTGCAAATTAGCAAATAAGTAAATAAGCCAATGAAATTCATCAATAGAATAGCAATATACAGTCCATTTCAGCGCTTCACAAAATCATGTATCCATAAAAAAGCGAACTAAAGTACAGTGATGGTAAAAGTACATTTGGGGGAGGTTCACACCATAGAAATGCAGTCCAGATATGCTGCAGATGCTTTTGTGCATGCACGTTTTGGATGCATTCTAGTGCGTTTTTTGGTGCATTTTGGATGCAGTAAAGGGCATTTCCCCCCCCTCTTTTTTTCTTTTTTTTTTACTTATCTTTTATTTTAGTTTATCAAAAATAGAATACAATAATACACATACAAACCAAAGTACAAATTCCTTATAGTACACCATATATCAATTATTGATCTATACATTTCTCACTCCTATTTCATTATTCTCTTATGCTAAATCCCTCTCCACACCCAACCCCCCCCAAATTCAATCCCCCCCCCTTCTCCCTCACTCTCTTTCTCCTCTCTGTTGGACTTACAATCTTGAATTCTCTACTTATCCACCTACAGTATATCATTTTCCCTCTTCTTCTAAATTTCCGTATCTCCTCTCAGTTCTCATCGAGAAGCCTCTTCCCTTCATCTGATCCAATAAATAGATTCCATCCTGACCAGGTTTCTTTGTACTGTGTCCTCCTGTTATGAGCAGAAAGAACCAAATCTTCCATTGCTCCTACCTCCATTGAGCCAGCCTGCGACAGAGGGGGGCCTCGGGTCCCTCCACCTCAGGGTAACTCCCGCCCTTGCCGCGTTGATCAGATGCCACACTACCGACTTCCTGTACCTCTGCACCGGTATCTGTGAGACATGCAGCAGGAAGAAGGCAGGGTCATCTGGGATCAAATCTTCAATACATTTTTGGGAGATTCTTCGTACCTCCTCCCAGTACTGTCTCACCTTTCGACACGACCAAAAGATGTGTAAAAGTGTTCCCTGCTCTTTGCCACATCTCCAACAACTTTCCGCTACTTCTTTATCAAATTTGTGTAGCCTTTCTGGGGTATAATACCACTGTGTGAGAAGTTTATAGTTAGCTTCTTGAGTTTTCGAACACACCGAGGAATTAAGTGCCAGGAAGATTATTTGTCTATGCTGGGTTGGGGTGAAAGTTCTCCCCAGGTCTCTCACCCATTTGCTAATACTCGGCATCACAAATTCTTCCGAGGGCGTGTTCAAAAACCCGTAAATTTTGGATACTACTCTTGAAAGTGGCTCCACCTCACTGCAACATCTCTCCAGTACCGTCAATTGCCTTTGGAATTCCGTTGCTAGGCCTATTGATCTTAGAAAATGGCTTCCCTGAAGCACCTGCCACATTGTAAGTTAAAATAGGCCTCCAACCTTCATTAGATCCCCAATGGAAGGCCACGCACCCAACATCAAAAAATCTGTGACCTGACAGAGGCCCTTCTCTCTAAACTTTTCGGCTGTACCCCTCTCCATCCTTAACTTTAAATAAGGACATGTGTGTTCCAGTCTGTTTTTGGTGTGTTCCAGTGCGTTTTTGATGCATTTTATAGTATTCCAGTACAGTCGATTGCAGGAAAAATGCAGCATGTTTTTTTTTGGACTGGAATGCACTGGAACTGCAAGGACGGGTGTAAACTATCTAATTGAAAACCATATAACCTACTTTCCATGCATTTTTGATTCCAAAAAAATGGACTGCATGTGGTGTGAACTGGCCCATAAAGTAAAACTTCTTGTGTGGTGTGGCAAAGCGCCACATTTTAACTATTTATTTACTATCTATAATGACAGGATTAACATGCTAGCAACTGCTGTAACAAAGCTACAGCAAGATCTATGACACTTTCCTTTTTATCACCTGTGTATGGTCTTTCCAAAAGTGCAGTAGGTGGATTAGAAGGGAATGACCCTGCTTATTGCAATGAGACAACCACAGAAGTAAACTTTGGGGAAAGCATAGCAGCCTGGCTTGTTTACTATCGGCCAGTGGGGTATAGTGAGCATAAAGTTTGCCAGGTGTGGCACTTGGAATCTATGTTGGAGCATCTAACCCAAGGGCCCTTGTAGCTTATAGGTAAAGAGCACCCTCTACAGTGTCCTAAAATTCCAAAGGTAAAATGGTGATGCCTGCCTACAGCTGGAAGATGGTGGATGAGAGGTATAGGATGTACTGTCTGTTGGACTTTGCTGGCAAATCTCTTTGGGGGATTGGGCAAGAGGCCCTGGGCCTCCCTTCACATGCTTACATTTTCCTATGCACAGGCAAAAGTGGTACACACATAAATATTGCTATGAGAAAGGGAATGGAGCTTATTGGCTTATACAATTTTGTTTTTAGACATTTACCGATAGTTATACTTTAACCGCTTGCCGACCACCACACGCATGTGTACGCCGACAGAATGGTACGGGCAGGCAGAGTGGCATACAGGTACATCCATTTAAATCTGCCGCCCAGCGGGCGTGCCGCCACGTGCCTCGTGTACGTGTTCACGGGTCCCGGGAACTCGATGTTCCCGGGCGGCCCGCGATTGGCAAAGGCAGAACAGGGGGATGCTTTTGTAAACAAGGCATTCCCCTATTCTGCCTAGTGACACTGTCACTGATGGCTGTTCCCCGTGATCGGGAAGGTCATCAGTGACGTGTCACGTGTAGCCACGCCCCTAACAGTAAGAATGACTCCCTAGGAAACATGTAACCCCTACAGCGCCACCTAGTGGTTAACCCCTTCACTGCCAGTGTCATTTTCACAGTTACAGTGCATATTTATAGCACTGATCGCTGTAAAAATGTCAATGGTACAAAAATGTGTCAAAAGTGTCCGATGTGGCCGCCATAATGTCGCAGTCATGATAAAAATCACTGCCATTACCAGTAAAAAAACAAATATTAATAAAAATGCCATAAAACTATCCCCTATTTTGTAGACGCTATAACTTTTGCGCAAACCAATCAATAGATGCTTATTGCTATTTTTTTTTTAACAAAAATATGTAGAAGAATATATGTAGCAGAAAGTAAAAAAATATTGATTTTTGTTTTTCAAAATTGTCGCTCTATTTTTGTTTATAGCGCAAAAAATAAAGGGTGATCAAATACCACCAAAAGAAAGCTATATTTGTGGGAAAAAAAGGACGTAAATGTTGTTTGGGAGCCACGTCGCACACCGGCGCAATTGTCAGTTAAAGTGACGCAGTGCTGAATCGCAAAAAGTGGCCTGGTCTTTGACCCGACGCCATACTTAACATGGCGTCCGACGGGACACGACGGCATCCGACAGGGCCTCGTAAGGTTACTCCACATAGAAGCTGGGGTAACCTTACGCAAACGAAAACGACGTACGCGACGACGGGGCGGCGTAAAAGCGATCGAGAATCGGCGTACTACTTCATTTGCATATGCAAATGAAAAAACAACGTAAAGGCCACCTAGTGTTGTCATTACACCTACGATCCGAAAGTGTAATGCTTTTACACTTGTCGGATGTAGAAGCGTATCTATGCAAAAGTGATGCTAAGCATCACTCGCATAGATACGAGACAAAAAAAAGGCGATACGACGGGGTATCTGAGATACTCCGTCGTAACGCCTCTGAGAATCTGGCCCTTTGTATTTTGTGGATAAGTTCACCTAATACAAAGGCTTCTATGATGGAGAAGGAGGAGGGGAGGAGCGTATATATCAGCTGCACCAATTCTAATGTTGAAGATGTTCAGACCCGAAGCATCAGTGTCGGTCTCCCAGAAATACAGCGATAGCCATTCTAAAGCTGTCAGATTTAAATAATAGAGATAAGCCTTGGAAATGTTATGCAGCTACTTGGACTTAACTCATAGTGAGCCTTTACTTTTTACTAAGGAGCTGAATTCCTGGATTCAGCTTCAAAGGTTCAAATAAAAATACAACAAAAATACACAAGAAGCCCTGTTGTACTCTAAGGCGGCGTACACACGAGGGGATATGTCCGCTGAAAACGGTCCGATGGACCGTTTCAGCAGACATCTCCGCTCGTGTGTATGGGCTAGCGGACAGATTTCTCCACCCGACAGATTTCAAAGCAAGCTTTGAAATCTATCCGGTGGGAATCTGTCCGCCCGACATGTCTGCTGGTTAGTACACTTACCAGCAGACATGTCGGCCCCCACCGCCGCCGCGCCGCTGCCGAATGGATTCGGCGCATGCGCGGAAGTGTTTTACTTCCTGGTGCGGTGACGTGGCGGTGACGCGGCGGCGTCAACGTCACTGCCGCGTCACTGCCGCGTCACCGCCACGTCACCGCGCCGTCCGGCGGCGGGGAATTTGATCCGATGGTGTGTACACGCCATCGGATCAAACTCCCGATCGGACATATCCGATGGAAATGGTCCGCGGACCGTTTTCATCGGATATGTCCGATCGTGTGTACGCCGCCTTATATTATAAGTATAGGTGCTGAATAGGGATGAGCCAAACACCCCCCTGTTCGGTTCGCACCAGAACTTGCTAACACACCAAATGTTCTTGTGAACTTTAGAACCCTGTTAAAGTCTATGGGACTCGAACATTTGAAATCTAGGGGTCTGCGGGCGGGGGGCTTATCAGAATCTGGAAGACCCCTTTAACAAAGTGGACCCCCAGATCCTGGCTCCCCCTATGTGAATTGGTAATGGGGTACACTGTACCCCTACCATTTCACAAAGAAAGTGTAAATAGTTTTTTAAAAAAACACACAGACACCGTAGAAAAAATTCCTTTATTAATAAAAAAATAAAAAAATACAGCGGTGGTAATCCACTCTCGATGCGGCTCCCCGCTCCAACATGTCTGTATCCAGCGACGGGTGATCTCTCCAGCGACGGATGATCTCTCCGGTCCAGCGATGAGAAGACTATCCATCCAGAGCAGCGTCACCGTCCTTCTCTCTAGGCTGGACACAGCCCAGCGGAATGACGCGGCCGATGCTTTTACATTTCTTATATAGGGGAGGCGGGGGCCACCCGTCACGTGACCACACCCCCTCTGACGCACCCTTGTCTACGTCACTGGGAAAACCCGGTCTTCCCCCTTGCGTAAAAGGGGGCGGGGTCACGTGACGGGTGGCCTCGCCTCCCCTATATAAGAAATGTCAAAGCATCGGTCGCGTCATTCCGCTGGGTTGTCCAGCGGAGAGAGAAGGACGGCGACGTTGCTCTGGATGGATAGTCTTCTCATCACTGGACCGATCACCCGTCGCTGAAGAGATCACCCGTCACATAGGGGGGGCAGGATCTTCCAGATTCTGATAAGCCCCCTGCCCGCAGACCCCCACAACCACCGGGCAAGGGTTGTGGGGATGAGGCCCTTGTCATCCTCCCCATGTTGAGGGCATGTGGCCTGGTGCGGTTCAGGAGGGGGGGGGCGCACTCTGTCCCCCCTCTTTTCTGCGGCCGGCCAGGTTAACGTGCTTGGATAAGGGTCTGGTGTGGATTTTTGGGGAAACTCAGCGACAATTTTTTTTTTAATTTGGGGTGGAGTTCCCCTTAAAATCCACACCAGACCTGAAGGGTCTGGTATGGATATTTGGGGAGGGGAACCCCACGTCATTTTTTTTTAAATTGACGGCGGGGTTCCCCTTAATATCCATATCAGACCTGAAGGGCCTGTTAATGGGATTTGGGGGGATCCCCACGCTTTTATATTTATTTTTTATGAATACATTTTCTATGAATTGCCAGAGCCGAAAATGTATTATAGTCTCAAAGCCGGTTTTAAATGCCTTTTTATCTTTCAGAAATTGCACTTTGTGCAGGGACAGTTCTATGTACGGGAAACATGCGCTTTTTCACATGCTGACTTTACACCCCCCCCCCCCAGGTACGAAATTTAAAGTAATATTACACTTTTATTGTTTCACTTTTAGCATTATTAAATTCACTGCTCCCGAAAAACGGCAGTTTTTAAAACTTTTTTTTGCATTGATACATGTCCCCTGGGACAGGACCCGGGCCCCCAAACACTTTTTAGGACAATAACTTGCATATTAGCCTTTAAAATTAGTACTTAAGAAATCTCCCATAGACTTTAACAGGGTGTTCCGCTGCTTTTTTCGAATTTGCCGCGAACACCCCTAATTGTTCGCTGTTCACGGAACAGGTGAACAGGCAATGTTTGAGTCGAAGCTCATCCCTAGTGCTGAACCTAGGAAAATAAAGCCTTCAAAAATCACACAAAAATTAGGTAAAAATCACCGCTCATAAATGAAAACGTATGACAGCTCTTTTTGCAATTTAAAATTATATGACTCAAGAAGGGTGTAACCCCCACCTCCATATAACATTCAATAAGTAAATGTCTGGTGTCTGAACAATTTATGACAGTTAGAGACAAGAATAGGAAAAGAGGGGGGAGGGGAGGTGTGTTCACATGCCATTTTAAAATAATAAAAAAACAATGCTAAGTTCACACAGCAGTTCTCCGACATGAGTGGAGAGAAAGACAGAAGGCAGAGAAGGACAGTATGATGACAATTTAGTGAACTTTTGTTTTGCCAGAATGTGAATGAAAAGCACAACATGATCAGTTTTTCCCGAGGCTTTTCTAAAATCTGTTCCAGCTGGGCTCGGTGTGGATAGCAAACATGTTTCCGTATAGACAACAACGCTTCTGTCTGCAGTGCTCCTCGACTTTCCATCTCTCCCATCTATAGAATATGACAGCAAAGAGATGGAGCAGAGGCCAGCTGTATGAAAAATAGTCATTAGAAAGATACATAGGTGGGGGAACCTAGATAGAAGAAAAACAACAAGGAAAATAAATTATTGGTAAATGTACACTGCATATACCAATGAAAACCTGCTATTAAGTTCTGTTAAAGCAGAGTTCTTAATTCCCTCCGGTGCTTAATTTGGTGGCTTACGGGGGGGGGGAGCGGGTACCTGTTTTTGACAGGTACCTATCCCCACTTCCAAGAGATCTCGCCATGGCGAGATCACTCGGAAGTTCAGCCCTTCTGCTCCTTCCTCCCCCCAAGCCTTTCAGAAAGCGCAGTGTGCTTTGCGAATGCGCAGTAGGGAAGCCAAAGGGCTTCACTGCCGGTTTCCCTTACAGGCAATGATGACGGCAGCACCCGAGAGCCAATTGGAACATCCACTGGGGTGCCAACATCGCTGGATTCCAGGAAAGATAAGTGTCCTATTATGGCATGGCTGCATATGTGAGGGACATGGCTAGAGGGACATGGCTGCATATGTGAGGGACATGGCTAGAGGGACATGGCTGCATATGTGGGGGACATGGCTAGAGGGACATGGCTGCATATGTGAGGGACATGGCTAGAGGGACATGGCTGCATATGTGAGGGACGTGGCTAGAGGGACATGGCTGCATATGTGAGGGACGTGGCTAGAGGGACATGGCTGCATATGTGAGGGACATGGCTAGAGGGACATGGCTGCATATGTGAGGGACATGGCTAGAGGGACATGGCTGCATATGTGAGGGACATGGCTAGAGGGACATGGCTGCATATGTGAGGGACATGGCTAGAGGGACATGGCTGCATATGTGAGGGACATGGCTGGAGGGACATGGCTGCATATGTGAGGGACATGGCTGCATATGTGAGGGACATGGCTGGAGGGACATGGCTGCATATGTGGGGGACATGGCTGGAGGGACATGGCTGCATATGTGGGGGACGTGGCTGGGGGGACATGGCTGCATATGTGGGGGACATGGCTGGGGGACATGGCTGCATATGTGGGGGACATGGCTGGGGGACATGGCTGCATGTGTGAGGGACATGGCTGCATATGTGGGTGACATGGCTGCATATATGGGGGACATGGCTGCATATGTGGGGGACATGGCTGCATTTTGGGACACATTTAAAAAAAGTATCGGTATTCGGTTTTGGCGACTACTTGAAAAAAAGGATCGGTATTTGTACTCGGTCCTAAAAAAAGTGGTATCGGGACATCCCTAACTAGTATGCTGCCATGGTTTGGCGTCAGGAAAGGAAAATTACGTAAAATTTTTGATACAATTTTCAGTTTTTCCAGCTGGTGATCATTTTTAGGTTTTTATGAGATGTCTATGGAACCATTTGAGGTGGAGGTAAACAATGCATTAATAAAATAGCTGTTCATGAGATATAAAGGCTTTTAATAGTAGAATAATAATTTTGATGTATGTTGACTGAACTTTCTGATGAGACAATCGTGCAGTTTAGTGAACTGACCAAATAGTTTTCTATTTCATGACTGTATAGCACTTTTTGGAGCTTAAAGGAGTTGTAAAGGAAAAACATTTTTTGCCTAAAATTAATGTCTGCAAGACAGAATAGTGCAATGATTCTGTTAAAAAAATAGTAAATACCTATTAAATTCCTTCATCTATATCACCTCCGGCGTTCTAGTTTCTGTTCTCTCATTCACTTACTGGTTTGCTGCGCTTGTTCATGTAAGAACTACATTTCCCAGTATGCATTGCGGCACACCTTGAAGTCTCTAACACGTAGAGAGCGTCCTGCCACACAGATGTAGTTCCCAGGAGGGGGCGAGCACGTCACTGACCACCGCAGTAAAGTCTCCCTTCACAGTGGTGAGTAACAATCAGACAAGCAGGACGTGAACAGAATAGAGAAGAAATAGAGCAACTTCTGAGCAAAAACGAACAATGAGGAAGTGAAAAGAGGAATGTCTGCAAGTAAAGGATGCTTATTATGGAAAAAAAAACATTTTCCTTTACAACCCCTTTAACAGAAGAAAAACCTGCTGTGATATTTAACTCACAACATTTCCAAAATGTCCTTTTCTTATTACCCAAGGGTATCAACCACATGCAATATTTCAAAGCACTTTGTAATATAATATGTATTATTGGTTAACAATTTATCTTACTGAGGTACATTGTCAACAAGAGCTTTGATCTCACGCTACTAAGCTATTAAACAAGCTCGATAGTTAAGCCCTGTAGCTGGTTATAGACACAACCAAACCCACCAATGTCACCCACTATAGAAGTTACAAAACACTCAGGTTCTCATCATCTCTCCGTTTACACTTACCTAACAGTTTAACAACCCTTGTCCAACAATTCAATGACTAAGCTCAGGAGATTCTAATCAGAAAGATAGAGAGGTGAATTGGAACTGAATGGTTTATACTCATATCAGTGAGTCAAATTGGGGGAGCTGTACAGTATACCAGAGTGAGAAAATGCTGAAATTCAGATTTATTTATTTATTTATTCATGCAAAGGTTGATTTACTGAAGTCAATTAGACTGTGGACTTTGCAAAGGAAGTTGCACTTTCCAGGGAATTTTCCCCAGAGCTTAGTGAATGAGGTGAAGCTCTGCTGACTTTCAATATCCAATGATGTGAAAACAAAAATTTGGTTTCTAAAATTTTCCTTGCACATTATTGCCTTTTCTTTGCAAAGCTCTGGGAAAAATTCCCTTGACGAATGCAACTTACTTTGAAAAGTGAACTTGCCTTTTATAAATTAACTTCAAGTACTGCAACATAAACATCCATAACCTGCATTACCTTAGAGTTTGTTTATATTGGCGTGGGGATTGAGTACAAGTAAACACCTTTGCTGGGAGCCCAATCTCATACCAAACCAAAGTAACAGGCCATGCATATACATGACCAGTTTAGATAAGATGTCCCACCTTGTTTTCTGTTTGCTTGACCATGAGTACTCACCATCCCCCTTACTATTAACTAAATTATTGAGACCACACACAAATTGGAGTACAAATGGCCATAGCAGCCGTTTTATTAACAAAAACAACTTATCAGCCTGTTGGTCTTGTGACGGCACCCAGAATTCCAACTTGTTCCACTTGTAACACTGCAGGACCTTTTACCATACCGGGCCTCCAGCCGTGACGCAGCAGCTTGGAGACAACCCACACCAGTGGTACAACCATTACCGTATTCCAGCTAACCTTAGTAACTGGAATACACCAGAGGGGCACTTCCATCTCAACCGTATTTTCTTCCACCGTCAAAAGACCAACCACCGCCACACGATCAGCTGCCATGACATCCTTTGCTCATATTGCACCTGCAAAGAGATAAAACAAACCAACCAAGCGAAACAAAACAAAACACATGGAGGGTGGGTGTCAAACGGCCTGCTTGTTACCTGTCCCTTCTATGCTGTCCAGGAGACCACAGCTATCCATTAACTAACTACAACAAACCCCTCCTCATCCTGTTGCTCCAACCAATCCACCTCTCCCCCATTTTCCACCAACAATCCTTAACCCCGTAGTTTCTTCCCATTCTCACATTGTAATGCTGGCCCTGCGCTACCTTTCATTTAATTTTCTCTCGTTCCGGGCCTTACTATACAGCTTTCTGTTACCTTCCCCAAAATCACTAATAGAGATGAGTGTGGGCATCCTCCAAGTCCGAACATCCAGCCAAACTCCAAATTTGTACTCTTTTTATTTTTATTTTTATTCCAGTAAGCTTTGGGACAAGTTTTCCTACCCCACAGCTTATTAAACAGAAAGTTTGGCTGCATGGTGCAAATGACCCAGCTCAGATACCGCACACATGAAATTAGCCTAATTGTATAATGGTCACTTCATGTCGAAGGGTACCTTGATTGTCAGAATAGATTGTCATACCCTAAACACAGTACAAAGATGTGTTAACTACATTGCATGCTTAATTTCCACCAGAATACAACATACATATTTTTAATGTGCAGTCAGTGTAGTTATTATTGCACAATACAAACATAAAAAATGTGCCTATTTAATGTCAGTAAATTCAATGCTGCAGCAGAAACAATTTTGGTCAGGAACGCAGCATTCTTTGTGCTTGGCAGTCTGGGAAAGCTGGGGTTTAACAACACAGCTTGTTAGGAGAAATCCATTGTTCATGGCTGCACAGCGAATTCTCAGTGCAGCTCTTCAGGGCGGACCGCTCATTGCATTAATCTTAACTCCTTCGCTGCCCAACTACAGTGAACATGCATCATGTGTAATAATGTACATAGTCATTCCTATTCAAGTACAGTGCAGGTTTTACTGTATTTAAACACTAGTAGAGCTGTTTCACCTTCTGGTTATAATTGATGTAGTATTTTTGGTTATTATGGACCATGTCTTTGATTTAAACATTTGCTATTGTGCAAGGCGCCAACCGACAGGTGATTTGGCTGCTCTAGTAATACATTGACTCTGGGAGGTTTGATTGAACCATGTAGTAAATATAACATTGTCTTGAGATTTATAACTCCCATTCTTTTCAATACAGGCTGTTAACATCTTCACACCCAATTGCTTGATGCTTAAGGAGGTACATGAGCTTTTTTATAGAGTTTTTTTCCGCATTGTTTGGGCCCTTATAGATGTCAATGCAATTGCCTGTAAATGTATGACGCAAGCAGTTTTATGCTTTTTTGCACATGTTTTGGAGCCTGAACAACCATTCTCCACTGCTCTCCTCTCATCCCACCCAGGAACTTGCATGCATGTGCACAAATGTTTGCACAACACTTCAAAAACACTATAAAAAATGCCAGTTTAACCACTTGACCACTGGGCACTTAAACCCCCTTCCTAACCAGACCAATTTTCAGCTTTCGGTGCTCTCACAATTTGAATGACAATTACTCAGTCATACAACATTGTACCCATTTGAAATTTTTGTCCTTTCTTTCACACAAATAGAGCTTTCTTTTGGTGGTATTTGATCACCTCTGGGTTTTTTATTTTTTGCGCTATAAAAGAAAAACGACTGAAAATTCTGTAAAAAAAAAAAAAAAAAACTTGTTTCTGTCATATTAGCGGGTTATTTCTCACACACAGCATACGCATACCACAAATTACACCCCAAAACACATTCTGCTATTCCTCCCGAGTATGGCGATACCCCATGTGTGAGACTTTTACACAGCGTGGCTACACACAGAGGCCCAACATGCAGGGAGCACCATCAGGCGTTCTGGAACACCCAGACCAATTCTGACATTTCTCTCCTACATGGAAAAATCATCATTTATTTGCTAGAAAATTACATAGAACCCCAAAACATTATATATGCTTTTTTAGCAAAGACCCTAGAGAATACAATGGCAGCCGTTACAACTTTTTATCTCGCACAGTATTTTCACAGAAATTTATTGAACGCGTGTTTTTAAAAAAAAAAACAGTTTTGTGCTTAAAACAAAACAAAACAGTAAAGTTAGCCCAATTTTTTTTTCATAATGTGAAAGATGAAGTTACCCTGAGTAAATAGATACCCAACATGTCACACTTCAAAATTGCGCACATTCGTGGAATGGCGCCAAACTTTGCTACTTAAAATCCCCATAGGCGGTATTGCAGAGTATTGGGGTATTGCAAAGTATCATGCAGGGTATTCGGGTATTGCAGAGTATTGGGGTATTGTTGAGTACTGGGGTATTGCCGAGTATTGGGGTATTGTTGAGTACTGGGGTATTGCCGAGTATTGGGGTATTGCCGAGTATTGGGGTATTGTTGAGTATTGGGGTATTGCCGAGTATTGGGGTATTGCCGAGTACTGGGGTATTGCCGAGTATTGGGGTATTGCCAAGTACTGGGGTATTGCTGGGTATTGGGGTATTGTTGGGTACTGGGGTATTGTTGGGTACTGGGGGATTGCTGGGTACTGGGGATTGCAGGGTACTGGGGGACTGCAGAGCTTCCGCGAGCGCGTCCCAGAGCACCTGACCCCCCCATGTTGAGGGCATGCTGCCCGGTACGGCTCAGGAGGGGGGGCGCTCGCTCGCCCCCACTCCCTTCCTGATCGGCTGGCCAGCGTGCTTTGGATACGGGTCTGGTATGGATTGTGGGGGGACCCCCACGCCGTTTTTTCGGTGTAGGGGGGTCTCCTTACAACCCATACCAGACCTAAGGGCCCGTTATGCTCCTGAGGGGGGAACCCATGCCGGATTTTTATTTAAAATCCGGCGGGGACTTCCTTCTCAGGATTCATAACAAACTCCGCCCACGTGTAGAATTGGCGGGAATCCGCGTCGGATCCCCGTCGCTTCTATGACGGCTTTGTCTCCATCGCGGCAAGCCAGCTCGGCGCTGGCTCCCGCGATGGGGCTCGCAAGTGCTCAATCTCGCCGAGAAAGGGAG
The DNA here is from genome assembly GCA_029574335.1 of Rana kukunoris. Taxonomy (NCBI): domain Eukaryota; kingdom Metazoa; phylum Chordata; class Amphibia; order Anura; family Ranidae; genus Rana; species Rana kukunoris. Next base: position 660,783,081 of record CM056049.1, read on the forward strand.
CGAGATTGACACAATATCGCGGTCAACCACTGTACACCAGTCAAGACTCCCACAATGTACCTGTATTTACCAGTCAAGAGTCTCACAATGTACCGGTATACACCAGGCAAGACTTCTTCAATGTACCTTCATACACCAGGAAAGACTCTTAGGCCCCGTACACACGGCCGAGGTTCTCGCTGAAAATCAGCGAGAACCTCGCTGGAATGCACATTCCAGCGAGGACCTCGGCCGTGTGTACGGTCTCAGCGAGCTTCCCGTCGGGAAGCCCGTCGAGCCGAAATAGAGAGCACGCTCTCTATTTCCTCGACGGCCCGCCTGGATGAATGGCTGGTTGCCATTCCCGACGGGCGGGTCGCCGAATCCGACGGCCGGGAGAGAACCTCGACGGGCGGAACGATGTGTTCTGCCCGTCGAGGTTCTCTGCCGTGTGTACGGCACCTCACACTGTAGCTGTAAACACTTGTAAAAACTCCTACAATGTACCTGCATACAACAGGAAAGACTCTTACATTGTACCTGTAAATACTTGTAAAGACTCCTACAATGTAACTGCATACATCAGTCAAGACTCTTATACACTGTACCTGTAAAAACTTGTCAGTTTCCTTGTATACACCAGTCAAGAGTTTCACAATGTACTGGCATACACCAGGCAAGACTCCTACAATGTACCTTAACCCCTCAATACAGGGGCCCAGATTCACAGAGCGATTACGCCTGCGCATCAGGAGATGCGCGGCGTAAGTCGAAATGTGCGCGTGCGTTTTGATGCACGGCATCCCCAGAACGAGATACGCAAAAAATCTACTTTTTTTTGTCCAGCGTAATTTCGTTAGACTGGAGCATCCGTCCGCGCAAAAGTGCGCTAGACAAACCATTGATTTGCTAGTCAAATATGCTAATGAGGGACTTACGGGGATCCACAAAAGAACGTTGGGGCAGCGCAGGCTACGCAGTGTGCGCAACAGCAAAATGTCCTGTCTAAAATTAGAGCATATAAAAGCTGGTCTAAAAAGAGAAAAAAAGTCTACTTGTTAGATAAAGCAACACTGTTAGTGAGGAGCTCAGCAGTCACACGTGTTGCACAACAATCTGTATGCCAACATGCCAGGGGCATCGTCGCACATAGCTATACTACTGACTTTAGATGAACAAAGAAGGATGAGGGCACGGAGGATGGCACGGAGGATGGCACGGGAGAGGATATACCGCACCCGCATAGACCTGTTTGGCATGAGTGATTCTGAGGTGTTTCGCATCTTCAGATTCACCCCTCATGTCACCCTGGAATTAACCACAACCCTGCAGGAGGACATCACCAGCCCAACACACCGCTCACATGCAGTGCAGCCACTGGTCAAGGTCATGGCAACACTCCATTTCCTTGCCAGTGGCACTTTTCAGCGTACAAGTGGAGTGGTGGCTGGGATGTCACAATCCTCCATGAGCAGATGTGTGCACCAGGTTGTCCCTGCAATCCTCAGACGCATGGCCAACCAAATCATCAAACCCACCACTGAGGAGCTGCGGCTGAAGGCAATGACAGATTTCTACAGAATTGCCAGATTCCCACGCACCGTGGGGGCCATTGATTGCACACATGTGGCACTCCAGCCCCCCCAGGAGACAGAGCACATGTACCGCAATCGGAAGCATTGGCATTCCATCAACGTACAGGTGATAGTCGATGCCCAAGGCCTCATATGGCACGTCCGTGCCAAACACCCAGGTTCCAGCCATGACAGCTACATATACAATCAATGCCACATCCGAATGGAATTCGATCAGAACGTGTATGGGGACACCTGGCTGGTTGGTGAGTGACATGGGAGTCAGGCATGACTATCCCCTCCCATGATGCACACATCACAAGGGTCACATGCATGACTAACATCCTCCTGTCTTTTCCCTTACAGGTGACTCTGCATATCCACTGGGACCCCATCTCATGACTCCTATCCAGGAACCCCCAAACCCCAGGAGAGGAAAGATACAATCAAGCACATGCCCAAACACGAGCAGTGGTGGAGCGCACCTTTGGCCTCCTAAAGTCACGTTTCCGATGCCTGGATAAGTCTGGGGGTACCCTCTTGTATTCCCCAAACTTCGTGTGCCAGATCATTGGTGCATGTTGCATGCTGCACAACTTCGCAGAAAGAAAGGGCCTGCAGATTGACCTACGTGATGACCTGACCCCTGAACCAGACAATCCCCCCCTAACCGAGGGTCCCCCGTCTTCTGAGGGAAGAGCAGCCAGGAGACAGCTCACATTGGGCATCTTTGCACGTTAAACACACACATTAATCATGGCACAATGAGAATGCATGCATGCACACCACTGTGGTCCCTAGCACACACACACCACATCCACATCAAATTGGATTGGCACCAGTCCACCATGCAGGACTTGTGAGCATCTGGTCACCAGTCATCTCTATGCTTCCTATCCGGCGCTGGGCGATTCTTTCTCCGGGCCCCCGATGGCACGGGAGAGCCCGGAGAAGCACCAGATGGCGGCGGGAGGGGGATGTCCCCTCCCACCGCCTATAAGAATGATCAAGTGGCGGAACCGCCACTATGATTGTTCTTATGGTGCGCAGGATCGCCGCCGGAAGAAAATTATATCTGAATGATGCCTCTAGCTGCAGGCATCATTCAGATATCACTGCATAAAGTACAGGATGTCATATGACGTCCACCCGGAATGGGAGATCCCCTTTGTGGACATCAGGGGCCAGATTCACATACACTTAATATTGCGCTGCGTAATCGAAATACTCTACGCTGCTGTATTTTACCAGGCTCTACACCGAATCCTGGTAGATTTTTGCCCGTACGCTACGGCGGCGTAGTCTATTTCTCGCCGCATAATCGAAATACGCGATTAAGGGGGCGTGAATCATTTAAATTAAGCGCGTCCCCACGGCGATCGAACTGCGCATGCTCCGTTCAGAAATTTCCCGTCGTGCATTGCGCAAAATCACGTTGTTACGTCATTCATTGTTTGAGTAGCGTCGTTTACGAACATTCCTATTCCTGGACGACTTACGTAAAAAATAATAAAAGACGTCGGAAAACGTAGAAAATCGACGCGGGAATGACGGCCATACTTAACATGGGCTGTCTAATATTAGAGCAGCAAAAAGTTGGTATAGTGTTACGCAAATAAAAGATGACTAAAGGTGCCGTAAGAGATTGCTATTGAAGATCGTAATTTCGGGGATCGCCGGCAAAAGCTCATTTGCATACCCCGACGCGGAAAACGACGGGAAGTCCACCCAGTGGCCGCAATTTTATTGCAGCGTAGATCCAAAGGCGTACGAACACGTAATCCAGTCGAATTAAAGCCCGCAGCCGCCTATTCATGGTTTTGAGGTTTTCGACTAGCTAAAAAACGCGCGTAATTTGAAATTACTCCAGTCTAACACCAGTTAGACAGGCGTAATGGCTCTCTGAATCTGGCCCCATATGTCTATTTGCGGTATTGAATTGGTTAAGACACCAATTAAGACTCCTACAAAGTACTTGCATACAACATAAAAAAGGAAAGGAAGAAAATTGAACTTTGCATGAGGCATGTCAATGTGTATACAACTGCATGGAATATTGAATCCATCTGTATTGGTTTGTATATAGACATACTGTGCATGTGAACAATGTTAATGCACTCCATAGGAGTGCGCTGCTGACTGGCAAAAAAAAAAAGTAAAGTGTATGTCTGTGAAGTACATGGGTGTTACCAGTGTAGTTTAAAAAGTGTCCCTCCTCGTGGTCGATTCACATGAAGTGGATAGCTGGCCACCCCAGGTCTGTGGGCAGGTCCCTGCCAACTTCATGAAAATGTCATGGCGGCACTAAAGGAATTTTTCAACAATTACCATGCATTTTACTCCTGATGATTGGTTATAACGCCATGAAACGCAGTGAGTTTTCAAATACAAGTGTGGAAACATGCTCACCCAAAGATGCATTTTTAAAATTAGTGCTTACTATTTGTACATGTATTATGTGAATTTAATAGATATGCTCTGTATTTTGTATGAATTATATTATTAATTATATTTATTTATTTTGTATTGATCACATCATTTATGTCCAGTGATTACCGTATTTATCGGCGTATACCGCGCACTTTTTTCCCCTTAAAATAAGGGGAAAATCGTGGGTGCGAGATATACGCCGATACCCGCTTCCCGCGCTCAGTTTGAAACCTCCGCCGACATATACCGAGCGCAGTACACTCGGGTACATTCGGCCAGGCTCGGCTTCATTCATAGTCACGCTCTGTGACGTTTATTCGTGAGCGTGGCCGAGCGTGCCCGAGTGTACTGCACTCGGTATATGTCAGCGGAGGCTTCAAACTGAGCGCGGGAAGCAGGGATTAGACTCGGACAGCGCAGGAGAAGCCGGGAGGACACCACTGAGGGCGCAGACGGATGCCGGACCGGACGATGGACGCCGGGCAAGACACCAAAACTGTAAGTAATAAAATGTTATAAAATGTTTTTTTACAGCAATTTCGGGGCTACTTTAGGGGTGCGTGCTATACGCTGGAGCGCGCAATACCCCGATAAATACGGTACTTGTATTAACATATGGTATATTATATATTTGCTAAGTTAATCTTTATTATTACATTATAATGTTTTTTGAATATGGTTTATATTGATACATTCATTTTCTATAATCATGAAGTACATGAGTGATGCCAGTGTCGTTTAAAAAGTGTCCCTCCTCGTGGTCGATTCACATAAAGTGGATAGCTGGCCACCCCAGGTCCGTGGGCGGGTCCCTGCCAACGTCATGAAAACGATTTTTCAACAATTACCATGCATACATCGGTCAAGACTCCCACCTGCATTCTCCAGTGAAGACGTTCACAAGGTACTTGTACACACCTCTCTGGACTCTTCCACTGTACCTGTATACGCTTTTCAGGACCCCCAAACATGCTACACTCTGACACATTGACACATAAAATGAAACACACTATAAATGTGTCAAGTAAAGTAACATTTTGGACAGACTGCATTCAGGTTTGAGAGGAGGGGACACTAATAAATTGTTACTCCAATCTGAACAAAGATGGATCTTTCACCAGAATGTTACTAAACCTCCAGGCTTGAATGGTTTTATATCATACAGAGCGTTCCTGGAGGGATACTCATCTGGTGTTTCTGAGTGGGAACCTCCTGATTGAATTATCATCACTGTGTTAACAAGTTTTCACACTTCTGGGGTCCTTTCACATCTTCCTTAGCCCCTTCCTCCTTCTTCCTTACCAATGTTTGGTTCAATGCATTTCACCCTTTTTCGATATTGGAATGTTTCTTATCGTTACTCACACTTCACCCATTTGAGTCAGCTGGTCTTCATGAGAATGGGGGGTAGGTAGGGCTTTTTCCCTCTTATAGTGGTCATTAATATATATGTAGAAACAATATCCCATTTTGGGCGATCTTCAATATGTTAGAATGGATGTGTAGTTCATGAAGTTCATCTTTCCTGATTTGCATGGTATACATGTTTCATTTATTTTTGCTTATTCTAGATTACTGTTGTCGCTTTTTTTGTGTGACTTTTTGTATTGAATTTGTGTATCATCATGTTACAACTGAGCTCCCACTGATATGTACTGTATATCATGATTAATAGCAATATGATCATTCTATTCAATGGACAAATATATATGTTTTAATTATGGACAAGCTATGCCCATTTTTTTTTATAATTTTTATTGCTTTATAGGAAAGATCGCAGGGGGCTTGTTTTGGCACCCTACCTTATCTGGGTTAGTCTGACCCACTCGGCGCATGTTGGGCCGTTTTGGGCCTCACAGCACATTCGCCCGTTTTTTTTTTGGCTGGACGCAGCATTTGCTTTCTATGGATGCAGTCCTAGCCATTCCTGCGCCGTGAGACCTTGGCACGTGACGTCCCTTCTCCGTGCCACCATTAAAGGCGGCACACTCATGCATGTGTGCTCTCCGGAGGGGGAGCGTCATGGTTCTCATCACAGCAGGGAACAGATGGAGTGTCGACTGTGCACGCCACCGCACTCCTCCTCTCAGTTGTTCAGTATTGGAATTAGCTCCCAACCACATTCAAAGCTTCATATTCATTCAGACCTCACTTTTGCCTGAAGTCGGCTGAAGTTGACTAGCCCCCTCCCCCCTCAGCTGTTCAGTATGAGAATTAGCTCCCAACCACATTTAAAGCCTCATATTCATTCAGGTTTCACTTCTGCCTGAAGTCAGCTGCATGTGCACTAGCCATTGGATCTAGTTCGGTAAGCCACCAGTGTTTGGTCATTTAGTTTGTCTTTATTAAAAGAGTTGTAAATAAATAAATAAATGATGCTGAAATTACTGTTTACAAGGTATAGAGATATAATAGTTAACTGATTACTTTTAAAAAGATTAAAAATAGATAACAATCAATCACATAATGTACCTGTAGTTTCTAGTTTTGTTTTTGCATGTTGTTTCCTGCCTCTCTGCTGTACAGAGCCACAGACCCAATACAGGGCAGTGATGGTTTGGAAAACAAAACTGATTGGTGCTGAGGGGTTTTAGACACACAGTAATCATACCTTCTTGAAGTTAGTGACCACAGAGAGAAAGCTCCCAGCACTGTGGTTATCAGGAAACAGACAACCAGGAAGTGTGGAGATCAGAGAAGAATTACAGCAACTTGAGAGAAAAAACGAACAATGAGGACATTAAAACAGCACTGCATTAAGGTAAAGGAAGCTATTAAGATAAAATATTTTTTTCCTTTACAAGCCCTTTAAGGATGCTGCTGACCTCCCTGCATGCCATTCTGGCTCATATGTTCTGCTCTTTTCCTTCATCTTAGAACACTAGCAACCATATAGGTCGCAAAAAGTACTGATCCCAGAGACCCAGCCTTGGGCACACATTCATCTGTGTCCTGAGATTAGGTAAGATATCCCATTAGGAACCTAGCGATTTTGGACTGACCTCAGATTTTTTATGTGTCCTTTTGGTAGACCTTTGGAGATGCCATAAGGAAGGGTCCAAATGCTGTCTTCTTTTCATAGGAACACAAACGTGATCCAGACTCCTAGGAACTGACAAGTTCTTAAAGAACTAGTCCATTTTCGGTTATTCCACAGTGCAGCTTATGAGGCATAGAATTACTATTTTAGGTATGTCGCTATGGATTATTGATGCTAATAATGTTACCTAGCTTATCAGTAGGGATGAGCCGAACACCCCCGCGTTCGGTTCGCACCAGAACCATCGAACAGACCGACCGTTTGCGCGAACATTTGGAACCCCATTGATGTCTATGGGACTCGAACATTCAAATTCAAAAACGATCATTTTAAAGATCAATATTCAAGTTATTGTTGGAAAACGTCTTTGAGAACCCGGGTCTTGCCCCAGGGAACATGTATCAATGGAAAAAAGTTAAAAAAACTGTAGTTTTTTCAGGAGCAGGACTGATACACGTTCCCTCGGGCAAGACCCGTGTTCTCAAAGACGTTTTCACAGGCAAACTATAGACACCAGCAGGTACAATATTTAAAGGAATTTTTCATTTTTCTTTTAAGTTAAGCATTATTAAACTCACTGCTCCAGGAGCAGTGATTTTATTGATGCTTAAATAATAATAATAATAATAATAAAAAAAAATCCTTTAAATATTGTACCTGCTGGGTGTCAATAGTTTGCCTGTGAAAACGTCTTTGAGAACACGGGTCTTGAGGCAGATACATTGTCATGACAATGGTCAGAATACAAGCCAGGGCTTGCTCATTATATGCGGCATTCAGTCCTGGGCAGGACACGTAAGCAATTTAAAGTGATTCTAAGGGCAGAAGTTTTTTTACCTTAATGCATTCTATGCATTCTAAACTTCTGTCACCAACTTCCCCTAGCCTCCCTGTACACTTACCTGATCTTGATCTAGCAGCACTGCTCTCTCTCTCTGCTCACAGGACTGAGCGGTAGCAGTGGAAGTCATTGGCGCCTGCTGCTGTGACACACAACACAGCAGAGCCCAGGTGCACTGTGCATGTCAACAGAAGCACATAGTGAGGTTAAGGATTGAGCCTGAACAAGTACCCCCATAGCAATTGGCCTGCTATAGGGGCACTCTGAAAGCAGAAGGAGCTAGAAGGGCCCGTGGGGGACCCCAGAAGAGAAGGATTGTTGTTTAAAAGAAAAAAATTGAATGTTTACAATACAATCACTTTAAGATCTCTGTGCAGGGAAGATCAGCATCTGAACCCAGAAAAACTAAAGGTAATGTAATAGACCAGAGGAGATCTAAGGCATTACAATTAATTTAAAGTAAAAGTTTATTAAAAGTTTGTTTTTTAACCCCATCATGAAAAAGCATGCTGCTGCTACTAAATATCTAAGCGACACCAGGAGCAGGTAGCTTGTATCAAGCTACCTGGCTATGAAAATTAAAGGGTCACTAAAGGAATTTTTTTTTTTTTAGCTTAATAGCTTCCTTTACCTTACTGCAGTACTGGTTTCATGTCCTTATTGTTCATTTTTGCTTTGAAGTTGCTGTAATCCTGCTCTGTTCTCCACACTTCCTGCTTGTCTGTTTCCTTATTTCCTTATAACCACCATACTGGGAGCTTTCTCACGATGGTCCAAGCTGTCATTACTGTGTGTCTAAAACTTCCCAGAACCAATCAGATTCATTTTAAAAACAAAACACTGCCCTGGATTTGTTTGTTTTTGTTCTGTGTGTCTATTTCTACTTTGCAGAAACATTTAGCCAGTTCAAAAGTGAAACTAACCTGCAGGCACATTATATGATTGATTTTTATCTATTTTTAATCATTTTAATCATTTTGAAAAGGAATCAGTTAACTTTTATGTCTCTATACCCTGTAAACAGTTATTTTAGCAAAACATCTTTTTTCCTTTAGCGACCCTTTAAAAATAAAAAAATAAAAATGTTGATCTCTAATAGAGTATAATAGCTTACACTAAAAGAGGTAATATTCACTAAGGCTTGGGTTCTATAACGAAGGCAGCTAAGGTAGGTAGGTATAGGGAGGCTACATATATTAGAGTGTTGCAATTGCAAAAGAGGACCAAAAGTAGTAAGATCTCACTTTGTAGCATTACATTTTTAATAGATGTTAAAAAGCCCTCATGTCTATTCAAGCTTTACTCAGAGGTTTGAAGAAAATGTAAAAATCCCACCCCATAATTAGCTGGTCTGGGAAGTGGTTACAGTTGTGCTCATACGTTTAGATACCCTGGCAGAATTTATGATTTCTTGGCCATTTTTCTTTGACTCATGGTTAGTGTTTGGCTAAAGCCATTTATTATCAATCATTTGTGTTTACTTTTTAAATCATAATGACAATAGAAACTACCCAAATGACCCTGATCAATATATGGGTACAAAGGTTCAAGAATCAAGTGCAGGTGAGAGGGTTCCACTACCACTGTAATACTGTAAAGGTAATACACAGTTTATAAAATCCAGACCAGTGCCTGGGTTAGCAATATATAAAATGTTCCATGTTTACCAATGTGACCACTCTTCAGTGAATACCGCCACCACCAATCACTCGCTGCACTCACCTTGTCCACACCTAATACAGGTGACTATGTGCATTCCCCTATAAGTGGTCCATATGGCTTAACACAGTTTTTAAATACTTTCTCCAACTTCCTTCTTTAGGATAGCCATTGGTATTGAATCATCCAAGGAATCTCTTCACCATCAATATTGCTCAAAAGGAATATAAACTGTACAGCTTTAAAATACCATTAATCATTTATTAAAATATACTAAAATAGACTTACAATGCAAATTTACTAATTATCAGTGGTGCATCACCTTAAAAAATGTTGTTATATTTGCAGGTACCTGTCCTCTTAAGGGTAAGATCACAGCCTCACCAGACACTTATATCCAGGCAGCTCCATCCCGGAGACGAGATAAAAAACTGTATTGCTGAGGGTATATAGTTATAACTGCATCACATCCCAAATTGAAGTTTAAGGCTGCATTCACACCTAGGCGACACGATACGCCGCGTACGCGGCTTATCTTGCCGCCTGTAGATTAAACTTTTTTTTTCATCTTTCTTTAACATTGCGGTCTATGAGCGAACGCCAATGTCGCCTGAAAAAAAGGGTCCGGGACTTTTTTTCAGGCGACAGGCGTTGAGATGTGAACCATCTCCATAGACCGCAATGTTATTTCACATCTCGAGCGACAAGAGCGTCGGGCGACCGGCGTTTTGTCGCTCAGATGTGAATGGAGCCTAAGAAACCAAGTAGAATAGAATGGGATTTTTGAGGTGTGATTTGAATCCACAAGGAAAGATATATAAAAACAATACTTTTGTGTGGGTTACCAAGTTTAAAAGTTGTACCTATATACATACAGTGTGTGTGTGTATATATATATATATATATATTGTACAGGACGCCAGGGTTGGGTCCTGGATGGACGCTACATAGCGCCAATTTTTGGAATCTGGTCCCTTTAAAACGATGGTTCAGGAGGTCACCCAGAGGGGGTGAGAGGTTCCGGAAAGTAAAAATAGATCCAGAGAGGACGAGCTAACGGTCCTCTCTGTTTTTTCTTTATGTTATTTGAGGGTCCGGAATTTCGGAGGCTCTGAAGTGACAATTGGGAGGGAAGAGAGCCTCCCCTTCTGACCCCTGGCTTTAGGTACACAAGGAGTTAACCTTATCCAGGAAGTCAGTTAAAAGGAGAGGAAGTGCTGACAGAGGGTGGAGGAGTGTGGAATCAGAAGTGTCTGCAGAAGCTGTAAGCCTGCTGAGAAGGACTGGGACGCTCACCAAACTGTATGTGCCTGTACTTTGTTTTTGTTTGCTGTACTGAAAGGAAAACAGACTTTTCATTTGTGCTGAAGATAAACAGGACTTTTGTGTTGATGATTTTCCCCATGCTGAAGTAAGCGTTGTTTTTGGTTTGGTTTTGCAAATAAAAACCCTTTCGTTTCATTATCACGGTTTTAGCACTTGTCTCGCTGAGCTAAAGAACCCCCAAAGTTCACAACTGGTGTCGAATGCGGGCAAAGTGCATTTGCAGGCGCAAAAACCGTTTAAAAACTGACATTTAAAGAGACAGTGTACTTATGGCATGTCTTGGGTGAAGTCAGCCCAGACATTACAAACAGCACGCAACGACATGGAAGAGGTCATTAGGGCTTTGGCACAAGCCACCGTGACCCAGCAGCAAGCGTCAGCAGACGCCAACCGTCGCCATGAGGAAGCGATGGCTCAGCAGCAGCAGGCCCTGGCACAGGCTATAGCTGCGCAGCAGGAAAACACACGGCTGCTAGCCGCCCAGTTTACAGCCCAGCAGGAGTCCACTCAAGCACAGGTGACTGCCTTGCAGGAGGCAGTACAGAGGCTGGCTCAGGGACAAGAGCAATCGGCCGTTGCCGTTAGCAACCCAGTTTCTGTTAGAGCCAGCCATTTCTTGCAAAAATTAACACCCAGCGATGACGTAGAAGCCTTTCTTACCACCTTTGAAAGGATAGCAGAGAGAGAAGCATGGCCCCGGGACCAATGGGCCGGCATTGTTTCCCCTTTTCTCACTGGTGACCCACAAAAGGCCTATTTTGACCTCCCAGCTGAGCACATCAAAGACTATGAACATCTAAAAGCTGAGATCCTGGCCCGCCTGGGGGTGACCACAGCTGTCCGGGCTCAGAGGGTGCATCGCTGGCGGTACAAGTCGGACCAACCACCCAGGTCCCAAATGCATGAACTAATTCAGTTAGTTAAAAAATGGCTGCAGCCGGAAAAGTTGACAGGCCCACAAATGGTCGAACGGGTAGTGATGGACTGGTACCTACGGTCCCTACCAGATGACCTACAGCGCTGGGTAAGCCATGGAAACCCCACTAACGCTGACCAGCTGGTTGAGCTGGTCGAACGGTACACTGTGGTGGAGGACCTGCTTGGGCCTGCCAAGCGTCGGGAACTCATGCCAAGGACACCCAGACCAGCCACCACCCCGAGGAGAGAAGCCTTGCCAGATGTTGGCATCCGCAGATCAACACCGCCTGCCATAGGACCACGGAGATCGGTTCCTGTGCCAAAGATGGGAGACATTCAGTGTTGGCGATGTCGGTCCTGGGGGCATACCCGGGCACAGTGCCCGCTCCAGGAGGAGCCTATGGATTGCGGGGCTGCCCGAAGAAGCTCCTTCTATGCACAAAGAGTGTGTGCCACGCATCTTGACCTGGCATCCGGACAGTTCGAGTGTGAAGTGTGGGTAAACCACCTTCCGGCCAGGGCTCTACTGGACTCTGGTAGCATGGTCACGCTGGTACATGCCCGGGTACTTGGAAGGATTGGTCCAGTAACTAAGACCCTACGGGTAGTGTGTATCCATGGGGACACCAAGGAGTACCCCTTGGTCCCAGTAACTGTGTCCTATGGTCAAACCTCGGTTACCCAGGAGGTTGGGGTAGTAAAAAGCTTGATACATGATATCATAGTGGGGCGGGACTGTCCAATATTTTTGGAATTATGGAACCAGGTACAGACGGGTCTGCCAGGTGAACTAAGGACACCAAGTTCAGAAGGGACAGAGTCTGGGGGATCCGGGCCTGAAACCTCCACAACACACCCCTCTAATGTAGAGAGACTTGGTAGTGATAATGACGTTGCAGGAAATCCTAGTTCTAATAATAACAGTCCTGTGTCCGGTCTGAAAACCGAGTTGACCTCTGAGGGGGGGGAAGTCTCCCCATTACAAGTCATGCTGGGGGAGGATGACGAGGAGCTTACCCCGGTTGAGGAGGGTGAGGGGGAAACATCCCAGAGGCCAGTGCATCCAGACCTGGACGTACCCAGGGGTGCGTTTGGCACCGCCCAGTTACAGGACCCTACCCTGGTCAACGCTCGAGAGCAGGTTTCTGTCATTGATGGGGTTTCACAGATACCAGATGCAGATCAGAGGTTTCCTCATTTTGCATTGAAGGGGGACCTAGTCTATCGTGTGGTTGAGAGCCGAGGGGAACCCATAGAACAGTTGCTGGTCCCTCAACCGTATAGGCGGATGCTCCTTGATCTAGCCCTCAACGATGCACTAGGAGGACACCTGGGGGCGGAGAAAACGGAGGCCAGGATAACCGACCGGTTTTACTGGCCAGGGGTGAAGGCTGAGGTTAAAAGATATTGTGAGTCTTGTCCTGTTTGCCAGTTAACTGCCCCGGTGCCTCGCTATAGAAACCCCCTAGTACCCTTGCCAATTATTGAGGTCCCGTTTGAGCGGATCGCTATGGATCTGGTAGGACCCCTGGTAAAATCGGCAAGGGGGCACCAATACATATTGGTCATCCTGGACTACGCCACTAGATACCCAGAAGCAGTCCCGTTGAGAAAAACGTCCTCTAAGGCCATTGCCCGGGAGTTATTTCAAATGTTCTCACGAACTGGGTTCCCCAAGGAAATATTAACGGATCAGGGCACCCCTTTTATGTCAAAGGTGATGGCGGACTTGTGCAGGCTGTTTCAGATTAAGCAGTTGCGGACGTCCGTCTATCACCCGCAGACCGATGGCCTAGTTGAGAGATTTAACAAAACTCTGAAGTCTATGTTAAAAAGAGTCGTCCAGAAAGACGGGAAAGATTGGGATATGTTGCTCCCTGCCCTATTGTTCGCTATCCGGGAGGTACCACAGGCATCCACGGGTTTCTCACCATTTGAGCTAGTGTACGGACGGAGGCCCAGGGGGTTGCTTGATTTGGTAAAGGAAACATGGGAAACTGAGTCCTCCCCGCACAAAACTGTGGTAGAACATATTTCTCAAATGCGAGAAAGGGTGGCTAAGGTGATGCCGCTGGTAAGAGAGCACATGCAGAAGGCTCAGGATGCCCAAAGAAGGGTATATAACCGGTCGGCTAAGGTGAGACAGTTCCAAGTAGGTGACAGGGTAGCTGTCCTAATACCCACGGTAGAAAGCAAGTTCTTAGCCAAGTGGCAAGGTCCGTTTGAAATAGTGGAGAAAGTGGGTGAGGTAAACTATAAGGTACACCAACCAGGGAAAAGAAAACCCTACCAAATGTATCACATAAATTTGTTGAAGCTCTGGAAAGACAGAGAACCGGTGTCCGCAGTGGTGGCGGTACAGTCAGGGGACCAGGTAGGGATCGACCTGGTGCAGGTTGCGGCTACCCTAACTAGGCCCCAAACCCAGCAAGCAAAGGAGTTCCTGCAAAGGAATAGGGACATGTTTTCAGGGTTGCCAGGACTCACCAGTGTCATCGAGCATGACATTGTGACCGAGCCCAAGGTGACAGTCCGGCTTAAACCTTACCGTATCCCAGAAGCTCACAGGGTGGCAGTGTCTGGAGAGGTGAGAAGGATGCTTGAACTTGGGGTCATCGAAGAGTCGCAGAGCGAGTGGTCCAGTCCGATCGTATTGGTGCCCAAACCCAATGGTACTCTCCGCTTCTGCAACGACTTTAGAAAACTCAACGAGGTCTCCAAGTTCGATGCATACCCCATGCCACGGGTAGATGAGCTGATAGAGAGGTTGGGTCCTGCCAGGTACATTACCACACTGGACCTCACAAAAGGTTACTGGCAGATTCCCCTAACCAAAGAGGCCAGAGAGAAAACAGCTTTCTCTACCCCGGAGGGTCATTTCCAGTACAAGAGAATGCCGTTTGGTTTACATTCCGCCCCCGCCACATTCCAAAGGGCCATGGACAAAACTTTGCGTCCCCACCAACGGTATGCCTCCGTTTACCTGGATGACATTGTCATTTTCAGTACGGATTGGGATTCCCACCTTCCCCGAGTACAGGCAGTGGTAGACTCCTTGAGAAGGGCAGGGTTCACCATCAATCCGGAGAAGTGTGCGGTTGGGGTGGAGGAAGCCAAGTATCTAGGATACATTGTAGGCAGAGGGTTAGTGAAGCCCCAAATGAGCAAAGTAGAGGCCATACAGGGCTGGCCCCGCCCCCTAACAAAGAAACAGGTCAGAGCGTTTTTAGGCCTAGTGGGGTACTATAGGAGATTTGTCCCCAACTTTGCCACCCTTGCGGCACCGCTGACTGACCTCACCAAAGGCCGAAAGTCCATCATGATCAAATGGAATGCCGAGGCTGAAAAGGCATTTCAAAGGCTTAAGACGGCACTATGCCAGGACCCGGTGCTTGTAGCGCCGGACTTTTCTAAGGACTTTATAGTGCAGACAGATGCCTCAAGTGAAGGGCTAGGAGCAGTTCTGTCTCAAGATATCAACGGAGAGGAGCATCCAATAGTTTTTCTTAGTAGGAAACTGACGCCAGCTGAGAAAAACTATGCGGTGGTGGAACGCGAATGTCTTGCCATCAAGTGGGCTTTGGACTCCCTACGGTATTTTCTCCTAGGTAGGAAGTTTCGCCTCATATCAGACCATGCTCCTCTTACGTGGATGAGACAGAACAAGCACACCAATGCCAGGGTAACTAGGTGGTTTCTGTCTCTGCAGGAGTTTAACTTTGTGGTGGAGCACAGACCCGGGAGACAGCATCAGAATGCCGATGCCCTCTCCCGAGTCCACTGTATGATGGCGAGTGGTGCCTCCAACACCTCCGCGTTGAGGCAGAGGGGGGGGATATGTACAGGACGCCAGGGTTGGGTCCTGGATGGACGCTACATAGCGCCAATTTTTGGAATCTGGTCCCTTTAAAACGATGGTTCAGGAGGTCACCCAGAGGGGGTGAGAGGTTCCGGAAAGTAAAAATAGATCCAGAGAGGACGAGCTAACGGTCCTCTCTGTTTTTTCTTTATGTTATTTGAGGGTCCGGAATTTCGGAGGCTCTGAAGTGACAATTGGGAGGGAAGAGAGCCTCCCCTTCTGACCCCTGGCTTTAGGTACACAAGGAGTTAACCTTATCCAGGAAGTCAGTTAAAAGGAGAGGAAGTGCTGACAGAGGGTGGAGGAGTGTGGAATCAGAAGTGTCTGCAGAAGCTGTAAGCCTGCTGAGAAGGACTGGGACGCTCACCAAACTGTATGTGCCTGTACTTTGTTTTTGTTTGCTGTACTGAAAGGAAAACAGACTTTTCATTTGTGCTGAAGATAAACAGGACTTTTGTGTTGATGATTTTCCCCATGCTGAAGTAAGCGTTGTTTTTGGTTTGGTTTTGCAAATAAAAACCCTTTCGTTTCATTATCACGGTTTTAGCACTTGTCTCGCTGAGCTAAAGAACCCCCAAAGTTCACAATATATATATATATAACAGGAGTTTTGACCATGTGTTTTCATGATTCCAAATGCACTTAATATCTTCTACATGTTTTGCCAAAGCTGGCTTCTTCAGGGAATGTTTAAGTGCGAACAACAAAACTAGGTGGAAAAAAATATGATTAATAAATGGTACATACACAGTGTTGATCAAATTGACATCACAAACCATGGGTTCCAGCAGTGGCGGCTGGTGCTCAAAATTTTTGGGGGCCGCAAACGAAAAAAAAACAAAAAACAATTGCAGCCTCACTGTACCTATCAAATGCAGCCACTGTGCCATCAAACACAGCCACTGTGCCATGCCACCAAACGCAGCCACTATGCCATCAATTGTCACCACTGTGCCATGCCATCAAATGCAGTCACCGTGCCATCAAAACGCAGCCACGTGCCATCAAAACACAGCCACTGTGCCATGCCATCAAAATGCAGCCACTGTGCCATGTCATCAAAACGCAGCCACTGTGCCATGCCATCAAAACACAGCCACTGTGCCATGCCATCAAATGCAGTCACTGTGCCATGCCATCAAACGCAGCCACTGTGCCATCAATTGTCACCACTGTGCCCCCAATTGTCGCCACTGTGCCATGCCATCAATTGTCACCACTATGCCATCAAACACAGCCACTGTGCCCCCAATTTTCGCCACTGTGGGGGGGGCGCAAACGAAAAAAAAACAATTGCAGCCTCGCTGTACCTATCAAATGCAGCCACTGTGCCATCAAACGCAGCCACTGTGCCATGCCACCAAACACAGCCACTGTGCCATCAATTGTCACCACTATGCCATGCCATCAAACACAGTCACTGTGCCATGCCATCAAACACAACCACTGTGCCATCAATTGTCACCACTGTGCCATGCCATCAAATGCAGTCACTGTGCCATCAAACGCAGCCACTGTGCCATGCCATCAAAACGCAGCCACCGTGCCATCAAAACGCAGCCACCGTGCCCTCAAAACACAGCCACTGTGCCATGCCATCAAAACGCAGCCACTGTGCCATGTCATCAAAACGCAGCCACTGTGCCATGCCATCAAAACACAGCCACTGTGCCATGCCATCAAAACGCAGTCACTGTGCCATGCCATCAAACGCAGCCACTGTGCCATCAATTGTCCCCACTGTGCACCCAATTGTCGCCACTGTGCCATGCCATCAATTGTCACCACTATGCCATTAAACACAGCCACTGTGCCCCCAATTGTCGCCACTGTGCCGCCAATTGTAGCCACTGTACCCCCAATTGTAGCCACTGTGCCCCCAATTGTCGCCACTGTGCCCCCAATTGTAGCCACTGTGCCCCCAATTGTCACCACTGTGCCCCCACTTGTAGCCACTGTGCCCCAATTGTTGCCACTGTGCCACCAATTGTTGCCACTGTGCCCCCAATTGTAGCCACTGTGCCCCCACTTGTAGCCACTGTGCCCCCACTTGTAGCCACTGTGACTAGTACCCCCCTGGCACTTACCTTTCTGGCTTCTACCATCCCTCGATGTCCCTCGTCCAGAATCAGATTACCTGATTGGCTGAGATGCCTGTCAGTCTTAGCCTCGGAACGCACGGCCGGTACGTCCCGAGGATAAGCTTCAGGAAGCCGACTACAGCCTCAGGGCTGTACTCGGAAAGCCTATCAGAGCCAGCGGCTTTGATAGGCACTTCCACACAGCCAGTCAGCTGCCGGTGCTCAATGTCCGGTCAGCTGAATAGTGGGCGGCAAAGGCGAAAATATACAGATTTATACAGTGTATGAATCTGTATATTTTACTGGCTGTGAGCGATCCAGAGGGGGCGGCGCTCCAGCATCCCTATGGACGCACCGCCACTGGGTTCCAGAGGTTATACCTAGGTGGAATTGTGATGGAAAGAAGAGGGAAATGTCCTCAAGAAACGGGGACCCCAAGATGGATCCTCAAGTCCCCCCACTCACAACACCCAAGCTTCATGCCAGTCATAGAAAATACATAAATGTCAAATAAATCTAAAAGAGAAGGATATATTTATATAGTAATAATGAATTTATAAATAAACAGATCATATAGGCCATGGCTCATATTAAGTATATTGTAGGACAACATATTCTTATACTTACTGTGACAGGAGGGCTTGTGGAACCGAGAATCCCTTTGGAAAGGTTGGGAAAACCTTGTTTCAGCTCCCCAATCACCTCTTATGTCTAAGTCTGACACAGGGTGACTGAGAAAATATATCTTGGAGTACTTAAAATGGGACAGTAATATTTATCCACAATATCTCCCAGGATATATACAGTATAAAGACTATTCTTGGTTTGTTTGATTCTGAACTCAACATGTTAATTGAAAGAGCTGATCTCATTGGTCTCTGTACAATGTAGGAAACGGGCCGACTCCCACTGGAGCTCCTCTATTGTGTGAAGGTGTCCTGTGTGTACACTTATGATAATGTATAATCTACTGTGTGAAGCTAAGTGACAACAAGTCTGACCTGTAGTGAAATCCTGACGGGCAAGGAGTCACATCGTCTGCCCTAAGGGATTAGTTAATTAGCTCATGTTAATTCATGTTCATGGTCACAAGTGTATTGTTATGCCCTGTACACACGATCGGTTCATCCGATAAAAAAAGATCTGATGGATTTTTTCATCAGATATCCAATGAAGCTGACTTTCATCAGTCTTGCCTACACACCATCAGTTAAAAAAACGATCGTGTCATAATGCGGTGACGTAAAACACAATGACGTGCTGAGAAAAATTAAGTTCAATGCTTCCAAGCATACGTCGACTTGATTCTGAGCATGCATGGATTTTAAACCGATGGACGTGCCCACAGACGATCGTTCTTTTTTCAATTTTTTTTTCAAGTTGCTAGTTTTTTCACCGATGGATAAAAAAACAATGGCGCCTACACGCGATCGGTTAGTCTGATGAAAACGGTCCATCAGACTGTTTTCATCTGACGAACCGATCATGTGTATGCGGCATTAGAGTAATATCAGCATCAGGGGTGAACTCCCTACTCTTCGACTGTACATACGATTTGTTTTCTGGTTCTAATAAACAGTCCATGTCCAGCAGACTAACAAGTATCGTCTCAATGTGTGCTTGTGAGCAGTTGGAATATCTGATATCTATATCCAGACTGGGAGGAAGTGGTATTTGATTAAAGTACTCAAGCGGAGTGTGGTATGTTTTGTTACACTTACTAAAAGCAAATTCGTGATAGATGTGCAATTTATTAATTATAGATTTTTCCACCTAGTTACAGTATGTTGTTCCTAAAGAAGCCAGCTTTGGCAAAACATGTAGGAGATAGAAAATACATTTGGAATCATAACATTATACAATATGTATTGTATGTATATGTGTACAACTTTTAAACTTTGTAAAAATAACATTTTATTGTTTTTATATATCTTTCTTTGTGGATTCAAATTGCACCTCAAAAATCCCATCCTACTCTACTTGGTTCCTTCCTGGTGATGTGATGACATCACTAAGTACCGCTCTGATGCATTTCATCACTTCCTGTGACTTCTTCCAAAAAAAACAGCCCTGCCACCTTACTGTTTTATATATCTGCCTGTAGTGGAGCTAATTGGATCAATGAATCAGTGGCCATCTTGCCGACTACCTCCACCATTTTATGTGGTGCAAAGTAACAAAAATGGGATTTAAATTCTCCCACTCTCCTAGTCCTAGTAAGGCCTCGTACACACGAGGCAATAGATTTGTTCAAATCTGTCCGTCCGACAGATTTGAACAAATCTGTCTGCTGGGATTTTGGTTTGCTCGCGTGTACACACGAGCAAACCAAAATCCCCGCCAGCAGAGAGCGCGCTGACGTGTCGGTGACGTGGCGGTGACGTTGACGCCGCCACGTCACCGCACCAGGAAGTAAAACACTTCCGCGCATGCGCCGAATCCATTCGGCGGCGGTGCGGGACGACATGTCTGCTGGTAAGTGTACTAACCAGCAGACATGTCGGGCGGGCGGATTCCCACCCGATAGATTTCAAAGCATGCTTTGAAATCTGTCGGGTGGCCAAATCCGTCGGCTCGGCCGTACACACGATCGAATCTGTCTGCTGAAACGGTCCAGCGGACCGTTTCCAGCGGACAGATTTGATCGTGTGTACGAGGCCTAAGAGGACGCAGTTGCCATTTTGGTGGTTATAAATAGTAAAATCTACTCATGGCCATCATTTTATTGGTTATCTAGGTCCAGTTGTCAAGGCGCCCCAACTGGTCACGTTTTTAACCTTCCCATTATTTTGCACAGGTGATTTGATCAGTTTCACTGCCTTAGTAATTACTGCAACTGTTTCAACTAAAGGAAATAAATCCTGAAAACATGACCTGTTGGGGCACCTTGAGGACCGGAGTTGAGAAACTGGAGTTGAGAAACTGATCTAGGTTAAAGGGGGTGAAATATTATAAATAAAATATACGCCTGCCTGCAGTAAATAACTATTAACTATTGCATATTAAAGCGGAGGTCCACCCTTAAAAAAAAAAGAGCCAAAAAGGCAAAAAAAAATGTGAAAAAATAAAAAAATTTTTTATACTTACCAGAAATGGCTGTTACTAGGCAGATCTTTATATCTGCCCCTTCCTTGTCCACGGTGCTCCTCGGTCTCATCCTCCTCGCATTTTCTTTTGGGGAATGGGGCGCGCTGACTTCTGAGAACTGTGTGTCTCCCAGAAGTCAGCCGCCCATTCACAAAGGAACGCGCAACTCACACATGTGCAGTAGGAAGTTTCCATTAGTGAGGATGCCGGTGCCGGGACCTGCCGCGATTGACAGATCGGACTCGTGTGGCTGACATCATGGGCAACCTTGACAGGTAAGTGTGCTTATTAACCACTTGACTACTGGGCACTTAAACCCACTTAATAACCAGACCAATTTTCAGCTTTCGGTGCTCTCACATTTTGAATGACAATAAGTCATACAACACTATAACCAAATGAAATTTTTGTCCTTTTTTTCCCACAAATAGAGCTTTCTTTTGGTGGTATTTTATCACCTCTGTGGTTTTTATTTTTTTCACTATAAATGAAAAAAGAACGAAAATTTTGTAAAAAAATGAATTTTTCTTCATTTCTATTATAACATTTTGCAAAAAAGTAATTTTTCTTCATAAACTTGGCCTAAAATGTATACTGCTACATATCTTTGGTAACAAAACAAAAAAAATTTAGATATTATTTAGTCTGGGTGAAAGCTATGGTACCAATTACTGAAAATTGATCAATTTGATCACATCTGATGTACTGACATCCTCTCTCATTTCTTGAGACCCTAACATGCCAGAAAAGTACAAATACCCCCCAAATGACCCCTTTTTGGAAAGAAGACATTCCAAGGTATTTAGAAAGAGGCATTGTGAGTTTTTTGAAGTTGTAATTTTTCCCACAATTCTTTGCAAAATCAAGATTTTTTTAATTTTTATTTTCTTTCCACAAAATGTTCATATTAGCGTATGCATACCACAAATTACACCCCAAAACACATTCTGCTATTCCTCCCGAGTATGGCGATACCCCATGTGTGGGACTTTTACACAGCGTGGCCACATGGAATGGCGCCAAACATAGGTGACGCTTTAAATATTTTTACTGGTTACATCATTTTAGTTGGAGAAGAGGTCTAGGGCCAAAATTATTGCTCTCGCTCTAACGTTCGCAGCGATACCTCACATGTGTGGTTTGAACACCGTTTTCATATGTGGGCGGGACTTGCGTATGCGTTCGCTTCTGCATGCGAGCTCACGGGGACAGGGGCGCTGTATGCCCAGAGTATTGCGGAGTATGCCCAGAGTATTGCGGAGTATGCCCAGAGTATTGCAGAGTATGCCCAGAGTATTGCAGAGTATGCCCAGAGTATTGCGGAGTATGCCCAGAGTATGCCCAGAGTATTGCAGAGTATGCCCAGAGTATTGCAGAGTATGCCCAGAGTATTGCGGAGTATGCCCAGAGTATTGCAGAGTATGCCCAGAGTATTGCGGAGTATGCCCAGAGTATTGCGGAGTATGCCCAGAGTATGCCCAGAGTATTGCAGAGTATGCCCAGAGTATTGCGGAGTATGCCCAGAGTATTGCAGAGTATGCCCAGAGTATTGCAGAGTATGCCCAGAGTATTGCAGAGTATGCCCAGAGTATTGCGGAGTATGCCCAGAGTATTGCGGAGTATGCCCAGAGTATTGCGGAGTATGCCCAGAGTATTGCGGAGTATGCCCAGATTATTGCAGAGTATGCCCAGAGTATGCCCAGAGTATTGCAGAGTATGCCCAGAGTATTGCAGAGTATGCCCAGAGTATTGCAGAGTATGCCCAGAGTATTGCAGAGTATGCCCAGAGTATTGCAGAGTATGCCCAGAGTATTGCGGAGTATGCCCAGAGTATTGCGGAGTATTGCCCCCCAGAGTATTGCAGAGTATGCCCAGAGTATTGCAGAGTATGCCCAGAGTATTGCAGAGTATGCCCAGAGTATGCCCAGAGTATTGCAGAGTATGCCCAGAGTATTGCAGAGTATGCCCAGAGTATTGCAGAGTATTGCAGAGTATTGCAGAGTATGCCCAGAGTATTGCAGAGTATGCCCAGAGTATTGCGGAGTATGCCCAGAGTATTGCGGAGTATTGCCCCCCAGAGTATTGCAGAGTATGCCCAGAGTATTGCAGAGTATGCCCAGAGTATTGCGGAGTATGCCTAGAGTATGCCCAGAGTATGCCCAGAGTATTGCAGAGTATTGCCCCCCAGAGTGTTGCCCCCCCAGAGTGTTGCCCCCCCAGAGTATTGCCCAGCATTGCAGAGTATGTGCAGCAGGGATGGCTGAGCAGGGAGGGATGGATGGATGGATCTGTGACTACATTTGTCACAGATCCAGCCCGCAGCACTGGCGCTGCCATCCGCTCCCTCCCCTCTCCTCTCACACTGTACTGATCGGTACAGAGAGAGGAGGGAGGAACCGGCGTCATCAAATGACGCCGGTCTGTTTACATCTGATCGCGCCGTCATTGGACGGCGTGATCACGTGGTAAACCGCCGCTATCAGCGGCGATTTACCGTGATCCGTGACCGGTCACGGACATTCCTGTGTGCGCGCCCCAGGGGGCGAGCGGGAGCGCGACTCTGGAATCACGTTATATAACGTGATCCCAGAGTTAAGCAACCACCTTGCCGCCGTTATTTTTCGGCAGGTGGTTGCTAAGTGGTTAAAAGTCAGCAGCTACAGTGTTTGTAGCTGCTGACTTTTAAAAAAAATAAAAATTAGTATCCACAGACGCAGAAAAAGCGTTCGACAGAGTTAACTGGGCCTTCCTGAGAGCGACTATACAACATATAGGGCTGAAAAGAATTGGGTTATGAGTCTATACTCATCTCCCAAAGCCAGAATTAAGATAAATGAAATATTCTCAGAGCCCTTTTAGATTAATAATGGAACACGTCAGGGCTGCCCATTGTCCCCGATTATTTTTATTTTGATATTGGAGCCATTTCTTAGAACAATAAGGGCCAATTCAGACATCAGAGGCATCAGAGTGAAGGGAAGGGAACACAAAGTGGCTGCATTTGCGAATTACCTGATGTTTTTTATAACCCGCCCAGCTCTATCTTTGCCACCATTAATGGCTGAAATAGATAAATATGGAAGAATGGCAAATTTTAAGGTCAACTATAACAAATCGGAGGCAATGGGCATCGAGACGAGTACAGTATTACAACAACAGCTATCAAATTTCTTTGCTTTCAGATGGACACACACTCATATAAGTTATCTCGGGACAAAAATACCCAATAGATTAAACAGGATATTTGAATTGAACTTTGTGCCTCTGGTCCGACAGATTAAACTAGATTTACAGAAATGGGATAAGGAGGCGTATACGTGGTTTGGCAGAATAAACATAATCAAAATGAATGTAATGCCAAGATTGCTATACCTATTGCAGACCCTGCCTATTAAAATTGAGAGAGTTGAGAGTAATGCTGCGTACACACGGTCGTTTTTTGCGATGAAAAAAAACAACGTTTTTTAAAACGTCATTTAAATTGATCGTGTGTGGGCAAAACGTCGTTTTTTGTCTTAAAAAAAACGACCAAAAAAAAATTCCAACATGCTTGAATTTTTTGTCGTTTTTCAAAACGTCGTTTTTTGTTTCACAAAAAGTCACCGTGTGTAGCAAAAACGTCGTTCAAAACGACGTTTTTCAACCCGCGCATGCCCAGAAGCTAGTTATGAAGCGAGCTTCAATGGAAAAGAGTGGTGAACGTAACCTCGCTTTTTGTGAAAAAACTATGGTGTGTATGCAAAATCGTCTTTGAAAGTGACGTTTCAAAAAACGTCGTTTTTTACTTCACAGAAAACGTTTTTTTTTCATCGCAAAAAACGACCGTGTGTACGCGGCATTAGACTGGTAAAGTTTATATGGGCCGGAAAACCCGCTAGAATTCGCAGAGATATTTTGATTTTACCAAAAGAAAAAGGAGGGGTAGGGCTCCCGGACCCAGAGGGGTACTATGAGGCAATACATCTAGCAAGAGTGTTGGACTGGTGTGCACGCCAAAAAGAAAAACCATGGGTACACATGGAACAAGCAACAGTGGAGATTCCTTTGGAGGGATTAATATGGTTAAAAAATACAGATAATACCGCAAGCAGCAAAGCAACACCCGACAGTAGGAGCCACACTCAGCATAGTTAGAAGGGTACTTAAAAAAGTAGAGACATCGAATCTGATGAACCCGATGATCCCTATCCTGGGCAACCCAGAATTTGAGATGGGCCTAAAAGATAAAAGTTTTATGACCCTAAATCGACAGGGGAAAAACATACTTATACACGTCACTGTAGACAATCAAGTAATGTCTAGAGAGGAGCTGGACAGTGAGTTTGGAGAAAGTCTAGATTTTCTCAGGAGAATGCAGCTAAACGAATTTCTCAGATCAATCTCGATGCGTACTAGAGAAATATCCATACCATCCAAGTTTGAAAACTTATGTCTGAAAGGAGAGTCAGTGGGGCATGCAATTTCGACATTATATTCTATGATGATCAAGTTGAAGGCCCCACAGAACCTTGGCTTTATACGGGCATGGGAAAGAGAGATGAGGATCACTTTTTCAGAGGCACAAAAAAATAAGATATTTAGGTTCACACACAAGGTGTCAATAGCAACTAGGTACCAAGAAGGAAGCTATAAAATTCTGAGCAGGTGGAATAGAACTTCAGAAGTACTGAAGCGGATATACCCACAGACTTCAAATCTATGCTGGCGGTGTCAAGAGACTGTGGGCACTATGATACATATTTTCTGGGAATGCTCAAAAGTAAGACATTTCTGGCAAATGGTTTCAGAAACAATAGAAGAAATGATAGATGTGTCACTTGGAGACAATCCAGCAGCTTTCCTGCTCTTTGATATCCCGTTATCAGCGGAAAAATATAAAAACTCTTTGTTGAGACATTTATTGTCAACAGCAAAAGCATGCATTCCAGCTCATTGGAAAAGTAATGTTTCTCCAAGTAAAGCACAATGGATGGCAAAATTAGCGGAAGTACAAATAATGGAAAACCTTACTATGAATATGAAGGAGCAGGAGGACAAGTACCGGCAGATATGGGCTCCGTATGTTGTATACAGAGAGCGGATGAGGAGAGAGGGGGAAGGAAGAGACCAATAGGAGGGGAGGAGGGGAGGAGATGAAGAGAGAAGGGGAGGGGGGAGGGAATCTTACATTTGCCATATTCTTTCTTCTCTTTTTTTGTATTAATTGCTAATCTAAAGATTAGACCGGGATTCTCGGTTTATTTCTTTCTTGGGGGGAGGGAAGTATGAAGTGGAAGGGCTAGAAGGATAGCCAAATCTCAAGGATATAACTAAGGACAGAGTTAAAATAACATAAGTTTAAAGATAAAGTTGGGACAGGAGATAGAAGAAATTAAATATGATCAAGAGTAAAATAAGCAGCATATATGCATGTGATGATTTATTTGTAAAGACATATTTGTATCTCCGTGAAAACTTCAAAATAAAGAATTGAAAAAAAATAAAAAAAAATAAAGCTGGATTTCCGCTTTAAAGTGGAGTTCCATCCTAAAAAATAAAATACACCAAAATTGAAAAAAATTATTTTTTTATACTTTCCAGAAATTCCTAGGCGGATCTTCCTAATCTGCTTCTTCCTAGTCCGCGGCTGGTCTTCATCCTCGCATTGTCTTCTGGGGAATGGTGTGCGCTGCCTCCTGGGAACTGTGTGTATCCCAAAAAGCAGCCGCCAATTCGTACAGCGCCACGAGACTCATGCATGCGCAGTAGGAAACAATCAGTAAACCTGCAAGGCTCCACTGCCTGTTTCCCTTAGTGAGGATGGCGGCACCAGGACCTGTAACTATCAAGGGATCGGCCTCGGGGGACCGACATCGCGGGCACCAAGGACAGGTAAGAGTACTTATTAAAAGTCATTATTAAAAAAAAAAAATTGCGGGTGGAACCCCGCTTTAAGTCCGGAGAGTGGTGTTATGCAATTAAAAGACCAATAGCTCATCCTGGCCATGGGAGTTGCCGGTCACCATGATTTTCTGATTGCCTTTACTCAAAACCCTAGCATTTCCCTTTAACAGAGTTGTTATATGTATGTATGTTTATTTGCTGTACACAAAATTATATTCTTTGTTGGTTCTAATAACGTTGAATCGTGACAATCTCAGTACAGTAAATAGCTGCTAGTTCTAGCAGCTTGCCCTTGATTAATATATTTTTCTTTGATGTTACACATGCATCTTGTGTTGGCATTCCAGTTAGTTTAACTTAACAAGCTACTGTATATGCTGCTGTAGTATGCTTTGTGTGCATTACATCCACAATATTTACTTAAATGAAAGAAATAAATCTGTAGGCACTTATGCTACACAGTTCTTAGGTATCTGACAGGTCATCTAAAAAAAATCTGCACATTATTTAAAATGTATTTTATCTGTTTATATGTAGGTTTTGCTAACCTTTGACTATATAAAAGAAAAAAAATATTGTACGAGAATTTGTCTTCACATATTTTGCATTCAAGTTGAGTATATGCAAATCCAAGTCAAGTTGAATTTGCACTTGTATAGCACGATTTACGCAAAACGTGGATAAGCAGATTGTAGCAAGGAAAGCATTTATAAAAACATGCTGCAAAGCACTATATACATCCATAAATCCACAACATTACTATGTTACTGCTTGAGCAGCATAGATGGTAAATGGTCAGTCTTCCAACCCTGTACAGCCGTTCTCGGTCCAGTTCCCACAAGGACACTACGCAGGGATCTTCAAACTACGATCCTCCAGCTGTTGCGGAGCTAAACATCCCATGAGGCATCGTAAAACTCTGACATACACAGACATGACTAGGTATGATGGGAATTGAACAACTGGAGGACCATAAATTGAAGACCCCCTTATTCTTGGATGGGTCTCTATCGGCTTCCACACAATTCTGTCCTTTAGCATATGTAGCCCTCTTTGTGATGGAGATTATAAGAAAAAATTACCCTTCCCAAACAGGGTGTGCTAAAGCTATAGGTAAACCGGAGAACCAGAAACTTTAAAAAGTGGAAGAGTAGGATTGATAATAAAGTTGTCAGTGCCTCCTTCCAGAACAGGACCTCTGTTAACAGAGGGGATTCCCTTCTTCTCAAATTAAGCAGTAATCTAATCAAAGTAATAGGGATCAGAGGAACTACTGCCAGGGCCGGCCTTTGGGTTGTGGGAGCTGTGCGACCGCACAGGGCGCCATGGGGAACAGGGGGCGCCGTGCGGCCATCACAGCTCGTAGCAGAAATCCCGCCGCCACCAGCACAGTGCTGGCCGCAAGTGGGAAAATCAGCAGGGAGATTGGAGCTCACTGAGAGCTCCAGACAGAGAGAGAGAGAGAGAGAGAGAGATGAGCTGGGCGTGTCACAGCCAGCTCTAACATTTCTCCCCTCCCCTTGCTGCCCGTACAACCAGTTAAGAGGAGAGAAGCTGCTTCTACTCCTCCCCCTACTCTCGTCCTTTCTTCCTGTGTCTGCCCCACCCACTCTCCCCGACAGACACTGCTCTGCTGCCTAAGGAAAAATGGGGGCGGGAAGATTCAAACCCAGCAAACAGAAAGGAAAGATGGAGGAGTCTGATATCTATCCATCCAATCAGTCTCTCCTGCTGAGTGAGTACTGTGAGTACAGTACACTGATGTAGGGGTGTCCTTCCTCCCTTCCTTCCTTTCTTCCTTAAGATGGGGGGGGGGGCGCCTGAACACCTAAGGCCGGCCCTGACTACTGCAACCCAAATATAACATTAACTACAAACAAAAGTATAAATGCACACCAATATGGAAATAATACTCTCCAGCCCACACCGCAGGTCTTGCACCCTGTATGTAGATAAGGGGGCCGGACGCATAAATAGGGGGGGGGGCGGCGCTCTTGCGTCCTTAATGGACGGGCCACCACTGCATCCAATGGACAAACATGTTTTTATCAGCAAAGGTCTTTATAGGAGTCCTGTGTAATTGTGCACATATACCTGGGTAAATATCGTTGTTATTATTAAACATACCTCTAGATCAGGGGTATCCAAACTTTCTAAACAAAGGGCCCGATTACTGTCCCCCACACTTTAAGGAGGCCGGACTGTGGGTATCAGGAGAACAAAATCCCCCATCATTGATTTTTTTGGGAGAAATTCTGCCCCATCATTGGCGTCATTGGGAGGAATTCTGCTCCATCACTGGGAGGAATTCTGTCCCATCACTGGGAGGAATTCTGCCCCGTCACTAGGAGGAATTCTGCCCCATCACTGGGAGGAATTCTGCCCCATCATTGAAAGGAATTCTGCCCCATCATTGGTGTCATTGGGAGGACTTCTGCCCCATCATTGGGAGGACTTCTGCCCCGTCATTGGGAGGACTTCTGACCCATCATTGGGAGGACTGCTGCCCCATCATTGGTGTCATTGGGAGGACTTCTGCCCCATCATTGGGAGGACTTCTGCCCCATCATTGGGAGGACTTCTGCCCCGTTATTGGGAGGACTTCTGCCCCTTCATTGGAAGGACTTCTGCCCCATCACTGGTGTCATTGGGAGGACTTCTGCCCCATCATTGGGAGGAATTCTGCCCCTTCATTGGTGTCATTGGGAGAAATTCTGCCCTTCATTGGTGCCAATGAATAAAAAAGCTACCCAAAGGCCGGATAAAATCAAGCAAAGGGCCGCACCCGTCCCCCGGGCCGCAGTTTGGAGACCACTGCTCTAGATGAATGTTCCCGCAAAGCTTAGTTGCAGGGGTCCTGAGGATGATCGTGATGAGGTGTTCATCTATGGCAGGCATGTCAAAAGTCCGGCCCACAGGCCAATTGCGGCCCACGTTCCAGTTTAATGCGGCCCCACTGGTAATTTGGATATATACTGTGTATCTTTTGTGGCCCCCAATAAATCCCTGACTGCTGATGGGATTCGTTTGGGGGCCAGAAAAGGTATACACCGTATTTTATCGTTCTGGCAGCCTCGGAGTGGACAGGGAGGGGGCCAGATAAGTCCTGTCAGATTACATACAGTAGAATCTCCTGTTTACTTGGCGGCATCTGTAATAGGAAGTCCCGTCTCCTGGGCCGGGATTGGACGACTGTTCTGTCATCAGGACTTTGTATTAAAGAGGCCGCCAAGCAAACAGGAAATTCTCCTGTGGTGACAATTGGCACAGTGGCGACAATTACAGGGCACAGTGGTGACAATTGGCACAGTGGCGACAATTACAGGGCACAGTGGCGACAATTGGCACAGTGGCGACAATTACAGGGCACAGTGGTGACAATTGATGTGTACAGTGGCTGCGTTTGATGGCATGGCACAGTGGCTGCGTTTGATGGCATGGCACAGTGGTAACAATTGATGGCGCAGTGGCTGCGTTTGATGGGCCCAGTGGCTGCATTTGATGGGCACAGTGAGGCTGCAATTGTTTTTCTTTTTTTCTGTTTGTTTGCGCCCCCCCAAAAATTTTGAGCACCAGCCGCCACTGTTGTTAATGTACTTTAGTATCTGATCCCAAAAGGTAGAAGTCACTTGGCTAGTCAAACGCTTTTGATTACAGTAGAGTCTTTCTTCTCTGGACTAGAGTTCCCACAGTGCAGTGCTGCCTGACTCAGTCTTTTGAACTCTTCCTGCTGAGCAGCTCCCTCCTTTTGCTATTACCTAGTTCATCACTGCAGCAGCCATTGATTCTTTAAGGCCGCGTACACACGATCGAATATATCTGCTGAAACTGGTCCGACAGACCGTTTCAGCAGACATATCCGATCGTGTGTACGGGCTAGCGGACATGTTTTCCCAGCGGACAAATTTTAAAGCATGCTTTGAAATTTGTCCGCCGGAGACATGTCCGTCGGATATGTCCGCTGGTTAGTACACTCACCAGTGGACAGAAATCTCCGCGCATGCGTCGAATGGATTTGACGCATGCGTGGAAGTATTTTACTTCCTGGAGTGGTGACGTGGCGGCGTCAACGTCACCGCCACGTCACCGCGTCCTCAGCCCGAGGGGATTTTCCGATATGACATGTCCGCTGGAAACGGTCCGTCGGACATGTTTGAGCGGACATGTCTCATCGTGTGTACGCGGCCTTACTCTCCATTTTTAGCCAAGCACTTGGCAAACTACCAAAATGCTGTATGGGAGGTCATGCTGATTAGGTAAGGCGCTGGTGTGCAACCTGAGGGTGGAACATGCTTTTGAACACATCATTTCATGTTATCACTGTAATATGGGTTGCCTTTTTTTTTATGATTATAGCGCCATTATATTATTACAGGTATTAATGATTGTATTTTGCATATTTCTGTGCAAGTTCTGATTTTGATCTATTTATCCACTATATATGATTTTGCTCATGTGAATCACTTGAGATATATGAAACTTGTTTTATCTAATCTAGATTTTTTTTGCAGGCTGTCTGTAAAATTCTCAACACTTGGCAAACCTGTCCCCCTGCCTTTCAGTTCTTCGCCTGCTCTTCATGGAAGGCATCCAAACAGGAGTTAACTCTTCTGAGGCTGTGGTAGTGTGCCATGCCACAAGAATATTCATCTCCTGAAACAGAAAATACAGTTTAAACATATACAATCTTTACCATAGATAACATTTTGTCAACAGGCAAAGAATAACCTAGCTGGTAATACGGCACTTATTTTGGTAGCTGGTTCTTCTGTGAGCGGTAACACATTGCACCAAACTGGCGTCCAGCTGAGGATTTCAATCCTTGAATCCTTTAAGTCTAAATGCTTTTTCGTTGAGGTATTGTGCTTAGTACTGTACGTGCTAGGAAAGTCTAATTGGCAGTGCGAAGGTGGGGAAGTACAGATTATAGTGGATTGTGCTCAAGAGCACACTGTGCTGAATACTTGTTTAAAAGAGAAAGTTTCTCCTCACTACATTTTTTTTTTTAAATTTGCAGTGTACGGAAATTGTATTTTTTTATAGTAATAAAACCTTACTATACTACTGATTGCTTAGCTATTAAAAATCAAACAAGGTTGTCTCACTCCCCATTCTACATTCTCTTTAATGTAAGATTAATGAATGAACGCAGAATGCAGCAGTAACAGGAAAGGAATCTAGATCTGCATGTCTAAGCCACCCAAAGCTAAAATGTTACTTTTGGGTCAATGTACACCTCAAAGACAAATGCTATTTATTATTTTGTTGTACCTTATATCAGATGGTAGCTTTAAAGTGTTACTAAACCCAGGACCCTACATTTACTATATCTGGTCTCCCACAGTACACATAGCATGGACATTTATGTAAATACGCTATATTGTCAAAAGTATTGGGACACCTGCCTTTACACACATGAACTTTAATGGCATCCCAGTCTTAGTCTGTAGGGTTAAATATTACGTTGGCCCACCCATAGTACAGAGTCTTGGGTGCACTCTGCACATGCTCAGTTTGATGTGTATTGATAGAGAATTGTTTTTGGGGGGGAGGGGCAAGGTGCATGTGATCATCACAGGGCCAATCAGTGCTGTACAGACAGAGGGTCAGGAGTCATGCAGCCTCATAAGACAGCCAGTGTTGAATGAAAATTCCTCCTACAAGCTTTAACCAGTGCTTGGCTGGATAACGATAGCAGTCGGAAGGCTGCTATATACTGCTGATGAAATGGGTCGGGTGACCCCACCCCCTCTGATGCAACAGTGTTTCCCTTGACGCATCAGAGGGGGCGGGGGACGCGTCAAGGGAAACACTGTTGCGTCAGAGGGGGCGGGGTCAACCATGACAACACGGGAAAACTGCCGGAAACCCCTGTTGCTTCAGAGGGGACAGGGTAACCCGTGATGCCCTTGGTATACTGTAAAAGAGCTGTCAGATGGCTCGAGCGTCATTCGGCCGGGAGTCTCCTATGGAGGCGGTATCGCTCATAGCAGCGGGTCACACTCATTGAAGGATTATGGCGCTGTAATTATTTTTTATTAAAGGACTTATCCCAAGTTTGTATGTGTGTTTTTTTTCCCTTTTTTCTATCTTTTTTTGGGGTGAAATGGTAGGGTACAATGTACCCTGTTACCAATTCATATAGGGGGGGTGGGATATGGAGGTCCCGTTTGTTAAAGGGGGCTTCCAGATTCTGATAAGCCCCCCGCCCACAGACAGATGAGGCTCTTGTCCTTATCAACAAGGGGACATCTTCCCCATGTTGAGGGCATGTGGACTGGTACAGTTCAGGAGGTAGGGCGCTCTCTCATCCCCTCTCTTTTCTTGCCACTTGCCAGGTTGTGTGCTCAGATAAAGGTCTGGTATGGATTTTTGAGGGGGAAGCCCACGCCATTTTTTTTCAATTTGGCGCAGGGTTCCCCTTAATCTTCATACCAGACCTGGTAATGGAATTTGGGGGTACCCCCACGCAATCATTTTTAGCGGTATTGCCAGGACCCAACAATTCATTATAACCGCGAGTAGTTTTAAATAACTTTTTTTCCTTTAGAAATTTTATTTTGTGCAGTGACTGTTAAATACACATGGGAAACATGTGTTACTTTACAGGCATACTATAGACAGGTATGAAATTTTAAAGAATATTTCACTTTTATTGTTTCACTTTAAGCATTATTAAAATCACTGCTCCCAAATTTTTTTATGACAATACCTTGCATATTAACCTTTAAAATTAGCACTTTTGATTTCTCCCATAGGCTTTTAAAGGGTGTTTCCGCGGATTTTCGAATTTGACGCGAACACTCCAAATTGTTCGAGTCAAACTCATGTTCGACCCGAACATAAAGCTCATCACTACCCTTTAATAAAGCTTAAAAATTAAACTCAGTCTGGCTTGTTGCAGAATAGGAGGGTTTAGCTGCATGTCGGGGACAGGGAAACGTGTATCGGGGACAGAACAGGCCTCATAATTTTGCAGAGCATTCTCTTTTTACCAAAGGGACAGTAAAGCAGTAGCTTCTTCATTGGAGCTGTCTCAAAAACTGAATTGAAACTACATACAATGCTATACATGATTGTGAGTCAACCTTTAGCTGTGCATGTTATATGAGCTTTATCTAATCAGCTCTGTACAAAACAAAGGATTTTTAAGTAAATAAGCTTAGTCAGATATACATGTGAAAACAGGTCAAGAGCTCCACCTGCTGGCAGCTGGTAAATATGAAATATAATAATTCGCCTTTTTTCACAGTAAAATTATACCTGCCCCTCGGTTAATCGACAGTAATAAGAATAGCAATGCCGGAATCCAATACCATTATTAGCAGTCATTCATTAACCACTTCAGCCCTGGAAGGATTTGCTCCCTTAATGACCAGGCTATTTTTTGCGATACAGGACTGCATGGCTTTAACTGACAATTGCGATGTTGGATGTTGTACCCAAACAAAATTTATGTCCTTTTCCCCCCCACAAATAGAGCTTTCTTTTAGTGGTATTTGATCACCTTTCCAGTTTTTTTTTTTTTTTTACTTTCTGCTATAATACATATCCAAAAAAATATATAAAAAAACAAAAGTTTAGGCCGATATATATATTCTTCTACATATTTCTGGTAAAAAAAGTTGAAATAGGCGTATATTGATTGGTTTGCGTGTCTTATCGCGTCTCCAAACTATCGGGTATATTTAGGGACTTTTATTTATTTTTTATTGTTTTTACTGGTAATGGCGGTGATCTGCGATTTTTAGCGGGACATTGTGGCAGACAAATCTGATCCTAAATGACACTTTTTGGGGACCAGTGACATTATTACATTGATCAGTGCTATAAAAATGCACTGATCAATGTAAAAATGTAACTGGCAGGGAAGGGGCTAACACTAGGGGGTGATCGAGGGGTTAAATGTGTACCCTTAGCGTGTTCTAACAGTAAGAGGGATGGGCTCACTGAGACATGACAGAGATCACTGTTCCCGATCATTGGGAACAGTATATCTCTATCATGTCTTCTGTCAGAATGGGGAACCGCCTTGTTTACAAAAGCAGATGCCCATTATGCCTCTGTATAATGCGATTGTGGGTCGCATCGAGTCCACCCCACCAGCAGGCACGCTCCCGCAGCATGCAGCGGGCACAAGTGCGCCTGCACGAGCCGCCATACAGCTTTGGCGGTTTGCGCAGGATAGCCGACCTGCCGCTGTATAATGACGGCGGCAAGCGGTTAAAGAGGAACTGCATTCTGCTAACATAATTTGTAAAAAAAAACATATTTTCCATTCTGAAGCTTCCCTCATACCACTTAGCATATTATTTTATATATACTGTGTTCGGTACTTACCAAATATGCTGCAAAAATCTCCCTACACAGAGACTGGCTGCAGCCCTTTTGCTGCCTGTTCACTTCCTGGATTTAGACAGACACAGACACACCTCCCGCTCTGCAGCCATGCAGCTCTCATTGGCCCTCTTATGACTCACCCCCTCTCCCTTCCTGGCAAACTCTCACGAGAAAAAATGTTTTACTATCCAAAGTTAAAACAAGGGCAGAAGATTTATTAGATGGAAAGTTGAAAATAATTACTGAAGATCCGCTTTAACCACTTAAGGACCTTGGGTGTTTTTCAGTTTTGGTGTTTGCAAGACTGAAACAGTTTTTTCTGCTAGAAAATCACGTAAAACCCCCAAAAATTATATATATTTTTTTTCTAACACCATAGAGAATAAAATAGTGGTCATTGCAATACTTTTTGTCACACCGTATTTGCGCAGCGGTCTTACAAGCGCACTTTTTTTGGAAAAAATACACTTTTTTGAATTAAAAAATAAGACAACAATAAATTTGGTCCAATTTTTTTATATATTGTGAAAGATAATGTTACGCCGAGTAAAATGACACCCAACATGTCACGTTTAGAAATTGCGCCCGCTCGTAGCATGGCGTCAAACTTTTACCCTTAAAAATCTCCATAGGCGACGTTTAAAAAATTCTATAGGTTGCATTTTTTTAGATACAGAGGAGGTCTAGGGCTAGAATTATTGCTCTCGCTCTAACGATCGCGGCGATACCTCACTTGTGTGGTTTGAACACCGTTTTCATATGCGGGCGCTACTCGCGTATGCGTTCGCTTCTGCGCGCGAGCTCGTCGGGACGGGGCGCTTTAAAAATTTTTTTTTTGTTTTCCTATTTATTTGTATTTATTTTAACATTTTTTACAATGAAAAAAAAAATATATAATAATTGATCACTTTTATTCCTATTACAAGAAATGTAAACATCCCTTGTAATAGAAAAAAGCATGACAGGTCCTCTTAAATATGAGATCTGGGGTCAAAAAGACCTCAGATCTCATATTTAGGCTTAAAAAGAAAAAAAAAAAAAAAAAAAAGGAAAATGACATTTTTTAAATAGCCTTAAAAAGAAAATGTCTCTTTAAGACAGTGGGCGGAAATGACGTTTTGACGTCACTTCCGCCCAGCGCTGCTATGGGGAACGGGTGGGGGCGATTTTTCCCTCACTCGTATCCCAGCAGAGGAGCCGCACAGACCCGATCGCCTCCGCCGCTACCGACGGCAACGGTAAGCGGCGGAGAGCACGGGAAAGCGGCGGGAGGGGGGGGGGGCACCTCTCCGGTCACCGATAACGGCGATCTTGCGGCGAATCCGTCGCGGAGACCGCCGTTATTGTACACAGGACCCTGCACTGAAGAGATGGATATCTCGGTTGTGGCAGCAGCTGCTGCCGTTACCGAGATATCCATCTTTAAAAAGAGGACGTATATATACAGTGCAGGGTCCTTAAGTGGTTAAGTAAGTTAATACTGATAAAGACTGACAGCATGAGAATTCTCTGTGCTGTGATTTATTTACAACGTATAGGATTTTCCTCTTGGTTTACTAACTCACTCACTTAGACATGTGCAGAATGAAACAAATATGTTTTGGTTCGATTTGGTATTTGCATAAATGTATTTGGTTAAATTAATTTAATGTGTTTCCAAAATTCATCTTGTTTATTCTAATTCAAATCACTTTGAAATTTCCCAATTTGTTTGAATGGCATTAAAATTTTAATTGAATTCCATTTGAATTGCTTTCAAATCTAATTTACTCTATGTGGAAGATGGCTATATTCTTTCTATTCCTTACTATTCTATTGTTTTTTTCTATTCTATTCCATGTTATCCTTTTTATGTTCTCTTTTTTAATATTACAGTATTTTATTTTCTATTTTAATTCAAATTTATTCTATTTGAAATTCGGAAAACAGTTATATTGTTAAATTCTTTCTATTCCATTCTATACTATTCTATTATTTGTTCTATACTTTTCTATTCTATCACTTTATTTTCTAATCTTTTCTATTTTTTTATTTTTTATATTCTATTCTTTTCTATTTTATTCAAATCTATTCTATTTGAAATGCGAATTTCAGAAGGTGGTTATATTCTATTTTATTCTATTATATTCTATTCTATTCCTTTATTTTCTATTCTATTTTATTGTGTTCTTTTATTTTCTATGTTATTTTGTTATGTTTTACTCTATTCTTTTCTATTCTGGTTTTTTAATTTCTATTCTATCCCTTTATTTTATAGTATTTTTTTCTATACTTTTATTTTGTATTCTGTTCTGTCTTACTATAATATATTATATTATTTTATCTTCTATTCTTTTCTGCTCTATTCTTTTCTTTTCTATTCCTTTATTTTCTATTCTATTTTCAAATTTCATTATAATCGTATTTGAGAACTATTTGAATTAGTTTAAATTCATTACGATTGTAATTTGGAAATTCGGATACATCTGAATTTTCAAATAACAAAAAATGTGTCCAAATTTCAGTTCGAAATGAAACAAACCGCACATGTCTACACTCACTTACCCGCTCACTTAGAGATTAAGAGAAGAGGGCCAAAATTCAAAATTACAGTTTCCCCAAGTACTTTTACAGTTAAAGGGTCACTAAAGGATTTTTTTTTTAGCTAAATAGCTTCCTTTACCCTAATGCAATCCTGGTTTCATGTCTTTATTGTTCGTTTTTGCTGTAATCCTTCTCTGTTCTGCACACTTCCTGCTTGTCTGTTTCCTTATGAAAAAAGTACTGGGAGCTTCTCTCTGTGGTCTCTAATCAAGAAGGTGTGATTACTGTGTGTCTAAAACCCCTCAGAACCAATCAGTTTCATTTTAAAAACAAACACTGCCCTGTATTGGCTCTGTGTCTCTGTCCTTCACAGAAGCATGAAACTAGATGAAAAACTAAACTGAAACTGCAGGTACATTATATGATTGATTTTTATCTATTTTTAATAATTTGTAAAAGGAATCAGTTAACTATTATGTCTATATAACCTGTAAACAGTCATTTCAGCAAAAAAAAAAAAAAAAAAAAAAAATCCTTTACAACTCCTTTAATTTTCCAGCCGTTGTGAATTGGTGTGCCTGGCACATGTAAAATATTTGCAAATATCTAGGTTGGTGCAAATGTGCCCTATTGAGGCCAAAGCCCAGTTTGCACACATTTATACATAAAACCTCTGGTATCCGTCTTTATTTTTTTAATAATAAAACAAACAGTTTTTTTTCACATTTAACACAGAAATAGCTAAAAAATCGACCTAAAGACAGGACACGCAATATGCATTGAAATGCATGGCAAAGTCAAAGCCTAAGAACGATGTTTATGTAAAAGAGGCATAGGGACAGTTTTCTAGCAGCTATTGTATTCATTCAAGTCTGTAATAGAGGAATAAAAAACCTGTGAGACATGAAGGAAATCCAGCGGGGAAGCATATGCTAAATAAATAGCTGGAGCCCAAAAGACTCTATGATTTTGTAATTAGAAAGCATACAACCCTGTTACTCATCCATAAACTGACTTATGAAATATTCACTTACAACACACAACTTTAAACAAAGGCAACCTCCACCTATTTGTAGCAATCATCTTCCAGGTGGGTTTTGCTCGTTTGTAATGGACTTGAAGTGTATGTCGGTTAATCAGAAAAGTAACTAGCCATTACAGTGGCAGGATGGGGGGCTTTAGACCTATCCAAGCTTGTTAACTGAGTTTTTGCTTTGCCTTCCTCTGGGCAAATACTATGTCAACCAGGGGCGGACTGACAACTCATGGGGCCCCCGGGCAATAGAAGATTATGGGGTCCCCTGGGCTTACAGATGGCCACCATGCCAGGAGGCAGTGCAGAAGCGGGGCAGCTAAAATCTCAGGATTTTCACATCAAAAGCATGTCGGCTTCGGACATATCAGGGACAGATGTAAAAAAAAATAGATATTTACATACTGTCCCTGGTTTTACTGAGCCTGGCAACCCTGATGGGGCCCCCTAGTGGCATGGGGCCCTCAGGCAGTGCCCGAGTGACTCAATGGTCAGTCCGCCCCTGATGTAAACCCTCTCATGTCTAAGCCTTTCTGACATTTGTTGCTTACAAATCTGTATGTTTAGAAAATTATTTAGAACCCCCAAACATTATATATATACAGTATGCTAAAAAATTTGTCACGCAGTGGTAATATTTTTTGTTCCACGTAGCTATACCCGGTTCATGGGGATCTTTCCTGTTTACAGGCATTCCTGCTTTGTCTGATCAGTAATTTTATACCAACAGATTGAGACCTAGGTCCAATCGGTGTTGTTTTTATTTACATGACCCTCTTCTTGTCAATCGTGTTTGCGCATATGAGGCACAAACACAGATTTTTTGACCCACATTTGGACCGGCTTTACTCGCTGTTCCTGGCTGTCTGTCATTAGTGTTAATTTAGATCTACGGATCAATTGAATCAGCCCCAAATTAATTGGCTTATTCCCCTCTAATCAATTACATTTTGTCCATCATATTTATTATATTTTTTTCTAATTTCTATTTTTAGATCAGCGTTGCATGGCGAGATATAACCTCTTTTTCGCCCAGTTCTAGTCACTGCATATTCTTCTCTCAGATTTTTAAGTACGTGAAATGTGTGTTGCTTAACATAAGTACCAATTGTGTTTCACCTGAAATTAATTCATACCTTTCAGTCATTTAACTTTAAATCCCTTTTCAAATCTGTGTTCTCTATCCAGCCTTCCTCCAATAGTATCCTATGCGGTAGGACCGGTTCCTCCCCCTTTGGGGGACTGTAATTGATCCTGCATCTGGATCATTTGGCGATCTCCGGTCATTATAAGCACATTGGTAAGCATGAAATATCTGGTCTCTGCAAACCAATAAATATAGTTTTTTGTTTTCTATACATATTGTTTGTATTTTCTTCTTTTTGTGTATGTAAACACTAACTTTGTATTTTTTTGTATCTATGTAGTCGTAACTATAAGCCATGATTGCTACTGGTTTCCCCTGAAGAAGCTTTATAAGCGAAACATGTTGGGACACGGCAATCCACGTCATCTTGGCTTGACTATAATATGCTAAATGTTTGACCGTCAACCATTTCTATATTTACACTAAACATTTGTTTGTTTTGTGGATCTATTTTAAAGTGGTCTTTTCCTCAATAAAATGTATTTTTATAAATTTTGTACCTATGTGGTCCAATAACGTTTTCTTTCTCATTTCAAATATTTTTTTGCACCGATAAGAAAATCCCATTTACCTTTCCCCTGTTTTTTTTAATTATATATATTTGTTTAGCAGAGACCCTAGAGAATAAAATGTCGAATGTGCAATATTTAATGTCACACAGTATTTTCCCCAAACATAATTTTTGGGGAGAAAAGACACTTTCATGAATTAAAAGAAACAAAAAACAGTAAAGTTAGCAAACAGTATAATGTGAAAGATGATGTTACACTGAGTAAATAGATACCTAACGCTTTGTCACGCTTTGAAATTGCGCACACTCAAGGAATGGTAACAAATTACGGTACCTAAAAATCTCCATAGGCAATGCTTTAAAAAAATTAACAGTTACCATGTTAGAGTTACAGTGGTTCTTGCTCTCACTCTGATGATCACAATGATACCTCACATGTGTGATTTAAACACTGTTTACATTTGCGGACCGACTTACGTATGCGTTTTTTTTTCTGCACAAACACGCAGGGATAGGGGCGTTTTTTTTATATCGTCTCTTGGAAAAAATACAATTCTGATCACTTTTATTGCTGTCACAAGGAATGTAAACATCCCTTGTGACAGTAATTGGTGGTGAGCTGTACTCTTTATCGAGGGAATTCAGATCGCCAAAATCTGCGTTTCTGAATACTGTCATTGTTTTTTAAAATCTGCACCATTGGCAGCCGAGTAAACTGGAAGTGACGTTGTGCCGTCGCTTCCGGAATTTTGCATCGGAGACTGGATCAAAGCCGGATCTGGCTTTGTTCAGCACTTAGTCTAGGTGCCGGATGCACAGATTGGTGTTTTCGAGCCTCCGGGTGGGACGGGAGGCCCGGGAAGAGCGGCGGCTGGTGGCAAAATGTATTCAGCTACATATTTTTGTTAACCACTTAAGCCCCGGACCATTTGGCTGGCCAAGGACCAGAGCACTTTTTGCCATTCGCCACTGTGTCGATTTAACTGACAATTGATGTCCTTTCTTCCCTATAAATAGAGCTTTCTTTTGGTGGTATTTGATCACCTCTGCAGTTTTTATTTTTTGCGATATAAACAAAAATAGAGCAACAATTTTGAAAAAAAAAGCAATATTGTTTACTTTTTGCTAAAATAAATATATACACATATTTTCCTCAGTTTAGGCCAATACATATTCTTCTACATATTTTTGGTAAAAACAATTGCAATAAAAGTTTATTGATTGGTTTGAGCAAAAGTTATAGCATCTACAAAATAGGGGATTGTTTTATAGCATTTTTATTATTATGTTTTTTTACTAGTAATGGCAGCAGTCAGCGATTTTTATCGTGACTGCGATATTATGACGGTCAATTTTGACGCTATTTTGGGACCATTCACATTTATACAGCGATCAGCGCCATAAAAATGCATTGTTTACTGTATATTATGGTGGTCAATATACAGTATATGTGACTGGCAGTGAAGGGGTTAACCACTAGGGGGCTGGGAAGGGATTAAGTGTGTCCTAGGGAGTGATTCTAACTGTTATGCCGCATACACACGGTCGTTTTTTGCGATGAAAAAAAACAACGTTTTTTAAAACGTCATTTAAATTGATCGTGTGTGGGCAAAACGTCGTTTTTTGTCTTCGCAAAAACGACCAAAAAAAAATTCCAACATGCTTGAATTTTTTGTGTCGTTTTTCAAAATGTCGTTTTTTGTTTCACAAAAAGTCACCGTGTGTAGCAAAAACGTCGTTCAAAACGACGTTTTTCAACCCGCGCATGCCCAGAAGCTAGTTATGAAGCGAGCTTCAATGGAAAAGAGTGGTGAACGTAACCTCGCTTTTTGTGAAAAAACGATGGTGTGTATGCAAAATTGTCTTTGAAAAGTGACGTTTCAAAAACGTCATTTTTTACTTCACAGAAAACGTCGTTTTTTTTTCATCGCAAAAAACGACCGTGTGTACGCGGCATTAGGGGGCATGGCTTACTGTGACATGTCACTGATCGCTGCTCCCGATGAGAGGGAACAGACGATCCGTGTTGTGTCACTAGGCAGAATGTGGAGATGCCTTGTTTACACTGGCCTCTCCCTGTTCTGCAGCTCTGTGACCCGATCACGGGACACCGGAAGACATGGAGTCAAATTCAAAGTGACGTACACTGTAAACATACGCCTCTTTGCCTAGCTGTGCCATTCTGCAGACGTATAACCTTGTGACACGGCCATCAAGAGGTTAAAGCGACGCAGTGCCGTATCGCAAAAAAATGGCCTGATCATTGAGCAGCCAAATCTTCTGGGGCTGAAGTGGTTAAAAAGGCTCTGTCACTTTGTTAATTCTGAAGTTAGACAAAGATACCTCTGCGGTTTTTATTTTTTGCGCTGTAAACAAATGAAGAGCAACAATTTTGGAAAAAAAAACCACAATGGGGTTATTTACAAAAGGCAAGTCTACTTTGCACTACACGTGCACTTGGAAGTGCAGTCGCTGTAAATCCGAGGGGAAGATCTGAAATGAGGGGAAGCTCTGCTGATTTTAT
This sequence comes from Rana kukunoris, assembly GCA_029574335.1. Lineage (NCBI taxonomy): Eukaryota > Metazoa > Chordata > Amphibia > Anura > Ranidae > Rana > Rana kukunoris. Next base: position 660,825,836 of record CM056049.1, read on the forward strand.
CATCCAATCATGTGTAAGCTAAAATGCTGGATCCTTACATGTCTACCATGGATCTACAGCGACTGCACTTCCAAGTGCACTACAAGTGGATTTGCCTTTAGTAAATAACCCCCAGTATCTTTTACTTTTTGCTATAAAAACTATTCCACATTTTTTTTTTAAAACACATTTTTTTCTCAGTTTAGGCCGATATGAATTCTTCTACATATTTTTGTTAAAAAACTTGTATATTGATTGGTTTGTGCAAAAGTTAGTTATAGCGTCTACAAAATAGGGGAAAGATTTATGGCATTTTTATATTTTTACTAGTACTGGAGGGGATCAGCGATTTTTAGCGGTACTGCGATATTGCGGCGGACAGATCGGACACTTTTGACACATTCTCTGGACCAGTGCCAATTATACAGTGACCAGTGCTAAAAAAAAACACTGGTTACTGCAGGGGTGCCCAACCTTTTGAAGAGCGAGGGTTACTTAAGCGACTTGGTAACCAGTCGTGGGCCACGATGAGCAGAGCAGGTGGACGGTAGGTCTGTGTCTGCTCTGTATATGCAGAGCAGACAAGGACACATCCCACTATACTTTCCTTTTTTTTTTGGCGGATTGGATTCGAGATAGGACACAAGTCGGTTTACATTTTCTACTCCTTAGAGGTGAACGGAGGGTCCAATTGGATTAGACTGACCGTGTGAAAGGGGCCCAAGGCTGCTTTCACAAATATGCGCTGCAGTTTACCCACACCGCTGGTGCAACGTAGTGTACCTTTAGCTTTCCTGCACTTTGCAATAGACTTCTATTATAGCCTGCAGGTTTGGTGCACTTTCAGAAAGCTCACCAAACTCACAGGAAATAACAGAACTCTATGGCTCAGTGCAGGTAACCTACAGGTGCGCTTCTCTGCACCTGCGGATCAGTTTGAAAGCAGCCCCGTAACCACTATGAACAGATATGCCCATATATACACTGTGATTTTATTGAAACTGACCTTTAATAACAGTATTCTTTTCTATTTTATCCCAGAGCAGGAAGTCGCAGGCCACATCACAGGGCTCCGCGGGCCACTGGTTGGGCACCCCTGGGTTACTGTATAAATGTCACTGGCAGGGAAGGGGCTAACACTAGGGGGCGATCAAGGGGTTAACTGTGTTCCCTAGTGTGTGTTCTAACTGTGGGGGGATGGGACTGACTAGGAGGAGAGAGAGATCGATGTTCATACTTAGCATGAACACACGATCTGTCTCCTCTCCCCTGAGAGAACTGGGATTTGTAAAATCTCTAAAATACACACCTTTTTATTAAATTAACCCACCAAGCTCCTCATTCACTCCCTTGTCATTTCTTGCCTTGACTATTGCAACTCCCTTCTCATTGGCCTACGTCTTCATAGGCTATCCCCTCTTCAGCCTATTATGAATGCTGCTGCCAGACTTATCCACAACCACTCAGTGTCTGTCACCTTTGTCACCTTGTCTCAACATTTACTCTCGCTTCCAGCAAGTCTAGGACTCGCTGAATATGGAATGCAAATGTAGCAATATGCATTCTTGAGTAATACATATGATAATAAAGTGCACCCATAAAATACATTCATAAGAATTTACTTTGTCATATCATCTACTTTAATTATTTAGAAAAAATAGGCGGGGGTGGTGGCGCTGTCTGTACTTCCACCTATGAGGTGGGAAGAGATGGGAAGGAGGGGGATATTTCCTATCCCTATAACATATATGTGTGATAAAGACTTAGTACTGTACCACAAATACTGTGTGTATCATAAGCACAGAAAAAATTATAATTAAAGAAGTGGGCCGCTGTAAGCAGCCAATATTGTGGTATGAATGTGCGGTCTTGTGAACACCATAGGTGTCTTATGTGCTCTGTGAGTGTATAAGCATCAAATTGCCAGAACCAACACAAAATATATAATACAAACACATAAACCCTAAAGTGTCATAAATCCTAAAGTGTCAAAAGCTCAGAACATAGATGTCGTTACTTATGTGCGCATAACTGTGCGCATTATACCGATAAGAAAAATATATATAATTATTTAAATGAGTTAAGAAAAATAGATCATACAATGTAAGATTCCAGTGAAAGAAATTGGAAAAAGTTCATAAGTGTAACATAAGAAAAAATATTGTAAAAATCTGTGACAGGGTGTAATGTCCCATCCGTAGTGAGATCTTGATATTCCTGTAGATGAATGAATGAATGAATGAAAAACTTATATAGTGCAGCTCATGCAAACTTAATCGCCTCTGGGCGCTTGTTGTTCCTGTCTCCTTTGGTATCAAAAGAGATGAGTCTTGATCTTTCTCCTGAACGCTAAGTGATTCTCCTCCAACCGAATACTGGTTGGTAAAGCGTTCCATAGTCTGGGACCTTGGACCGCGAATCTTCTTTTTCCTTTGGACTTATATCTGGCTTTGGGTATCTGTAGCAGATTTTGATTGGTGGATCGCAGAACGCGATTGGGGTTATGAGCTTTTATTTTTTCGCATAGATAATGGGGGGCATTCCCATGGATACATCTATGCGTTAGACAGAGTGCTTTAAAAGTGACCCTGTCTTGTACTGGCAACCAGTGAAGTGCTCTCAGTGAAGGTGAGATTGATTCCCAAGGTTTTTTTCCAGTCACAAGTCTGGCAGCCTTATTTTGAACGACTTGTAGACGAGCGAATTGGTACTTTGGGAGTCCGAGGTAAAGGGCATTTGCATAGTCCAATCTGGAGTTTACAATTGCTCCCACCACGACCGCAAAGTCTTCCTTGGGAATAAAAGGAGTAAGCCTGCGTAGTAGGCGCAGCAGATGGTGAGATCCGCTGACTACTGACCCTATTTGTGCGTCCATTGTCATGTAGGAGTCAAAGATGAACCCAAGACTTTTGACTTTGTCGCTAGGGGTGATGATTTTGCCCAGAATGGGTGGGGGGGTCCAGGTTGTTGCAGGTTGATTCCTACGCTTTGGGGTGAAACAGGAGAAGTTCTGTTTTCGCTCCGTTGAGTTTAAGATAACTCTTTGTGCAGTCCTCTATCAAAGAGAGGCATGTCTACAGTGCAGCAATCCTTAGTGATAAAGTGCTCCTATTTTCAAAATATGTGGTTCCGGTGCTCCCCTACCAGGGTCTCCATTTACCAGATGAATTCACCTCTACAGGGGTATACAGCAAATAATTCCAGGATCCCACGGTATGGCCGTTACGCTCCTCCGATTCTCGCGTTGGCTGTGAAGCAAAACTGGAACTGGTGTGCAGAAGGAAGCCGCCACTGGGTATTCAATATCCTCGAGGGGAAGAAAAACAAGCATCCATGGTGTAGTAAAAAATGGCACCCTAACTTTAAGAATGAAGTTTCAGGAACTTTCCACAGCCCCCTGTGTATAACAGTTTACCCTCTATTTTCAGGGTAAAAAAATGAGTGTTATACACCAATAAATACAGTATATATATTTTTTAACAATATTATGTTCAATGTCAAGTTCCCCTTTTCTTAGCTTTCTTAGTTTCATACTTAATGATACTGTAAAGCTAGTTTTAATTGCTAAAACACTTCGGCCCAGATTCACGTACATCTGCGCATTATTGGACCGGCGTAGCGCACCGCCTTTACGTTAGACTTGCGCAATTTTGCCGCGTAATCACCCTATTCTCGTAGCTTTTGCGCAGGAAATTGCGCATACGTAACGTTTTTCCAGAGGCGTAAGGAGGAGTAATACAAATGGGGAAGGACGTGGGCGTGTTACATTGAAATGAGCCGTGACCCCATGCAAATGAAGGGCCGGCCGGCTCGCGCATGCGCGCTTGAACGAGACCATGTCAGCTCCGATGTGCGCATGCTCACAACTCGGGAGCGGCGCAATCAGTGAAATTGGAAATGGACTAGGGCAACGTTGTGAACTACGCAAACAGCATAAATAGACACACACAAACGCACTTCCTTTGCAAAAGTACATCCCTTTGTCCCTTCCCATTTAACAAAGTGCTTTTGTTCTTGTTGTTCGTTGCGGTGTGTTTTGTAGTTGTCAGATTAGTGTTCTGTGTGATCAAGTGGTTGTTAGTAGATTTTTGAAAGTGGTTTTTGATAAGTGTTTGAGAGACTGTTTGTTTGATTGATATATTTCTTTTTGTTTCTTTTCCTGCTGTATTTTTTATTTTTTTTTGGGGACTGTTTCTTGGTGAGTAGTTTTCTCTCTGTGTGTGTGTGTTTTTTTGTGATTGGTTGTGCTTGTTTGTGTGCGTGAATTTTGTTGACTGGGACTGTTTTTTTTTGGAAGGATGACTGAGAGAAAACGAAAGCTTAATTTTACAGTTGTGGAAAAACAGATTCTTGCCCGGGCCATTAGCGAGTATGGGCGTTACCTCCATGGCCCAGAGAGTGCCAACACCACCCCGGCCAGGAGGAGGGAGATTTTGGATAGGATCACTGACCAGGTGAATTCTGCGGGGCAGGGGGAGACACGGACCAGGTCTGGGATTGACAAAAAAATCAATGACCTCCGGCGTCTGGTCAAAAAGAAGTTGGCCAGAATGCATGCCCATGCCAGGGGCACAGGAGGGGGCCCACCATGCCGTATTAGCCTGACAGCGGAGGAGCGTGCGGTGGCCCTGACCTTTCATCGGCATGAAGTTGAGGGCCTGCCCGGCTTTGACTCCAGTCCCCAGCCCGTGGTGCCAGGTAAGTTGTTTTCTTTTTTAATATCAGGTGTGTAGCATGTGTGGGGGAGGGGGTGAAAGGGAATATGTGGCAAGTGTGTGGATCCTCCAACCTGTGAATGTTTTGTGTCATCCACAGATGTGCAGGAGGGTGCAGGGCCATCTGGCCTGACCGCACCAACCCCAGGACAGCAGCCTAATGAGGCCCCCCCAACAAGGCCGGAGTCCGCGAAGGAGGTTCAAGAGGAGGAGGACAATCATAAGGAGCAGGACAATCATGAGGAGGAGGAGAATCATGAGGAGGAGGAGTCCATGTCAGGCACTGGACGTTTGGGTTTTGAGGACTCCTCCCCTCTGGCTGCCAGCAGGCAGGTCTCCCTAAGGGGGAGCCCCCCCCCCTCCTCCCCCAACATGGCTCCCCTCACAAGGGCCTCCCCTTCTCCCCGGCCACAAGCATCAGCTGGAGGCAGGATGTCATCCCAGACCACCAGGGGGTTGGCCGATCTCCTGCCCGCCACCCTGAGAAGGGACTAGTTCCTTTTTTTTTATTTTGATTTTGCAGGTCATTTTTTTTTTTGGCTTGTGAATGCTGTGTGAATGTGGGGGTGACATTCCTGCCGGAAAAGGGGTGTCACCCTCAATTTTGGTGGAGAAGGGTTCCCCAGGACCAGGGAGAAGTGATCCCCAGGTCCGTGTGAATGGTGTATGAATGTACAGTGACATAATTGGAGCCTTGGCGTGGCGTTGCTGCTCACAAGTCCAGCATGGTGGACTGGTGCCAATCCAATTTGATGTGGATGTGGGGTGTGTGTGCTAGGGACCACAGTGGTGTGCATGCATGCATTCTCATTGTGCCATGATTAATGTGTGTGTTTAACGTGCAAAGATGCCTAATGTGAGCTGTCTCCTGGCTGCTCTTCCCTCAGAAGACGAGGGACCCTCGGTTAGGGGGGGATTGTCTGGTTCAGGGGTCAGGTCATCACGTAGGCCAATCTGCAGGCCCTTTCTTTCTGCAAAGTTGTGCAGCATGCAACATGCACCGATGATCTGGCACACGAAGTTTGGGGAGTACAAGAGGGTACCCCCAGACTTATCCAGGCATCGGAAACGTGACTTTAGGATGCCAAAGGTGCGCTCCACCACTGCTCGTGTTTGAGCATGTGCTTGATTGTATCTTTCCTCTCCTGGAGCTTGGGGGTTCCGGATAGGAGTCATGAGATGGGGTCCCAGTGGATATGCAGAGTCACCTGTAAGGGAAAAGACAGGAGGATGTTAGTCATGCATGTGCCCCTTGTGATGTGCATCATGGGAGGGGATAGTCATGCCTGCCACCCATGTCACTCACCAACCAGCCAGGTGTCCCCATACACGTTCTGATCGAATTCCAATCGGATGTGGCATTGATTGTATATGTAGCTGTCATGGCTGGACCCTGGGTGTTGGGCACGGACGTGCCATATGAGGCCTTGGGCATCGACTATCACCTGTACATTGATGGAATGCCAATGCTTCCGATTGCGGTACATGTGCTCTGTCTCCTGGGGGGGCTGGAGTGCCACATGTGTGCAATCAATGGCCCCCACAGTGCGTGGGAATCTGGCAATTCTGTAGAAATCTGTCATTGCCTTCAGCCGCAGGTCCTCAGTGGTGGGTTTGATGATTTGGTTGGCCATGCGTCTGAGGATTGCAGGGACAACCTGGTGCACACATCTGCTCATGGAGGATTGTGACATCCCAGCCACCACTCCACTTGTACGCTGAAAAGAGCCACTGGCAAGGAAATGGAGTGTTGCCAGGACCTTGACCAGTGGCTGCACTGCATGTGAGCGGTGTGTTGGGCTGGTGATGTCATCCTGCAGGGTTGTGGTTAATTCCAGGATGGCATGAGGGGTGAATCTGAAGATGCGATACACCTCAGAATCACTCATGCCAAACAGGTCTATGCGGGTACGGTATATCCTCTCCCGTGCCATCCTCCGTGCCATCCTCCGTGCCCTCCTCCTTCTTTGCTCATCTAAAGTCAGTAGTATAGCTATGCGCGACGATGCCCCTGGCATGTTGGCATACAGATTGTTGAGCAACATGTGTGACTGCTGAGCTGCTCACTAACAGTGTTGCTTTATCTAACAAGTAGACTTTTTTTCTTTTTTTCGACCAGCTTTTATCAGCTCTAATTTTAGACAGGACATTTTGCTGTTGCGCACACTGCGTCGCCTGCGCTGCCCCAACGTTGTTTTGTGGATCCCCGTAAGTCCCTCATTAGCATATTTGACTAGCAAATCAATGGTGTGTCTATCGCACTTTTGCGCGGACGGATGCGCCAGTCTAACGAAATTACGCGGGATTTTTTGCGTATCTCGTTCTGGGGATGCCGCGCAACAAAACGCACGCGCACATTTAGACTTACGCACGCGCATCTCCTGTTGCGCAGGCGTAATCGCTCTGTGAATCTGGGCCTTCCTGTTTTAATTTTTCCCAAACCTCAATCAGAAATCAAAAATGGGAGCGTACAAGCAAATATATCTTTGTCAATGCAACCGTATCATGCAACTACGGCTTGAAATTATAAATTGCACATCCAAAACATTACTGTAACATTCTCCTAATTCCAGCTAACATCCTAGGATCTGGACAGCCCTTGATGATCTCAATTAATTCCTGACTATAATAATATAAATATCCGTTTCTTAACCTCTCCTAGAATGCATCGGTGGCTGTGGTAACTTAACCACTTAAGGACCCCCGCACGCACATTTACGGCCACAACATGGCTCGTACAGGCACAAGGGCGTAAATTTACGTCCTCGCCTTCGTGCGGTTCGGGGGTGCGGCGGTCCCCCTGGCTCTGGGAGCGATCGCCGACGAGCGGGCGGATGTCCGTGTTTTCGCCCCCCCCCGCGATCGCTCCCAGCCAATGGGAGCGCTCCCCCTTCGTGTCAGTTCCTCCTCCTGTGTTTACACAGGAAGGAGGAAATGATGTCACCTCTCATCGCAGCGGTGTTTCCCACCGCTGCTGATGAGAGAAGACATCCACAGTAAGTGTGCACCAACACAACACTGACACACACACACATAGGCACATTAACCCTTTGTGATCGCCCCCCCCCCACCCCCCTGTCACAGTGTCACTGAATGCAGTGATCTAATCACTGCATTTAGTGTCAGTGTGACAGGCAGTGTAAAATCAGTTAGTGTTAGGTTCAGGATAGCCCCCCCACCCCCCCCAATAAAGTTTTAACCCCCTGATCACTGCCCTAGTTAACCCTTTCACTCCCTATTGCCAGCATCACTAAGCGATCATTTTTCTGATCGCTGTATTAGTGTCGCTGTTCCCGCTAGGTAGCTATTTTTTTTATTGCGATTTTTTTTTTTTACTAAAGACATGTGGCTGAATTAATTTTGGCCTAAATGTTTTACTAAAATTTAGTTTATTTGATTTTTTTTATAACAAAAAGTAAAAAAATAGTGTTTTTTTTCAAAATTGTGGCTCTATTTTAGTTTATAGCGCAAAAAATAAAAATCGCAGAGGCGATCAAATACCACCGAAAGAAAGCTCTATTTGTGGGAAGAAAAGGACGCAAATTTTGTTTGGGAGCCACGTCGCACGACCGCGCAATTGTCTGTTAAAGCGACGCAGCGCCGAATTGTAAAAACACCTTGGGTCATTTAGCAGCGTATGTGTCCGGGTCTTAAGTGGTTAAAGTGGAGGTTCACACTTCAAAAAATTTCTAGCAGGGCATGTAGCTCACCCACCCGACTGGCAGTATGCCGGTGTTTTTTTTTTTTTTGTAGATATCTTTTTACATCCTTTCTTCCGATCCGGCGGCTGTGATTGATGTCTCCTCAGCCCGGCGCATACAGCGCGTCACGAGATGCCGAAGGAACCCGAACGTCGGGGCGGCCCTATACAGCGCCTGCGCACCGATGTTCGTTCCTTCGGCATTTCGTGATGCGCTGTATGCGCTGGGCTGAGAGACTTCAATCACAGCCTGTGATTGTAAACGTCCAGTACCGCAGGACCGCCGGAGGGGAAGAGAGCCCGTAAAAAAGGTATGTCGAGAAAAAAAAAAAAAAACACCGGCATACTGCCGGTCGGGTGGGTGGGCTCCGTGGCATGCTAGAAATTTTTTTGGAGTGTGAACCACCCCTTTAATCAAAGCAACTTTCTCTTGTTTAAACCTTAATATATCCCTTAGAACTCTCTGTGTAACTCTGGTTATGATTTTTTGTATGTTAGATAAAGCTTTATGTTTAGATCGCACAGCTAAAACTCCTTTTTCCCATATACACCACAGCAACATCAGTCTCCTTAATTCCCTCAGTCTTTTTAACACCTTAGGTGATACCATAGAAATATTTAAGATCTCTCCTTCTTTCATTCTTTAAAGAAGACTTATCAAATTATATGAATATACATACAAAAAAGTACTTACCACTCTCACAATATCTGGGTCTGAGCAAGGGAGATTCCTAATTTATTTTGTCACTATTTCTGAATAAAAATCCCTACCTGCTCAAGCTTTCCACCTTTTCCCATGAGCTCCAAAAGCTACCAATGGGTGTGTACACTTTTTCATAGCGTTCCCAGAATGCTTAAGGCCAACCTGGGCACAACATCTTAGAAGCCCAAGGCTGCTACAACAAACAGTATGCAAGTAATATCTACCAACCAGTAATTACAAGTTTCTACAATGCTACCAGTGAAGTAATACTAATGTGTACACACTTCAAAGTACTTCCAAAGCATCTGCCCTGAGGCGTTTGTCCTATAAGGGTGGGCAACCCAGGTGCAACTTAGGAATTAACCAATTATGTCACCAAAGTGGCCTGGACCCTCTCCAACAAAAAAAAACTCAAGAAAAACAATTCCATTCTTTTAATCTAAATGTAATCTATATTCAAAATATTATTTAATTATCTTAGTATTTACAACTCTGACACCAAACTGGAAAACTTCTTCTGTACTGCAATTAGCTGAAGTAGAACTGGGTTAGATTTAATTTGTGTGTCTGATTGAATAATTATAGAGGCACTCCAGTCGTTTCTATGTTTAATAAAAGTCGGCAGCTACAAAAAGTGCAGCTGCTGACTTTTACTAACTAACACAAACTCACCTGCTCCAAGGTCCGGCGATGTTCTCACCCGAGCCATCACTTGTCTCCCTCTTCTTTCCCAGGGGCCAGAAATTCAACTGTGGGCACCCGGCTGTGATAGTTTATGGCTTCACAGCTGGGTGCGCATGTCCAGCAGTTATCTGGGACCGTGGCTTGTCCCAGATGATTGCATGGAGGGAGGAGGAGCAGAAGTGGTAGCAGGTACTTGTTAAAACTAGGTACCCCCCCCCAAAAAAAAAAATGACATGCCAAAAGTGGCAGGGAAGAGGGGAGGAGTACTTAAAGCAGAACTTCCCCTTTTGGATGGAGCTCCGCTTTAAACTGCCTGTGCATGGTGCGAAATAAGCAGGCGACCATACTGTACAGACAGACTGGATCTAGAGAGGTTTGTCGATACATAAAGTTGCATTTGAAAAAAGAAAATATACCATTAGGGTTGAGAGTTTGGTTAGGGTTGAGAGTTTGGTTACTTACAGACATATTTGTTATCTTTTAAATGTTGGTCTACATTTTTTTTAAACTAGCCAAAATATTTGTGTTAAAAAGGACCAGACCCCTGCACCCAAAAAAACACACAAAGGGCTAAGTTTTAGTCCTTGTAGCTGATCTATTCCATATCGCAGGCTTTATTGTGTCTGTGTGGGAAAAGTCACCTTCATAGAGAAATAGAACTTTCTTTTCTCACGTCAGGGCTTTCCACTGAAGGTTTGATTTTCTAACTAGATACATACAGTGCCGTTTTCTCTCCAGCAAGCAGCACAGCAGTGACATCACTAAATGTAATTTCAAATTGCATGAGACTAGGAATCAAAGGCAGCAGTGCTTTAAAGTGGTTGTAAAGGCAGAAGGTTTTTATTATGAGTCCCCCTCAGCCCCCCCAATATTGACTTGAGCCCATCTCAATCCAGTGATGTTGCAGAGGAGATTCAGTTGTCCATTACTCTCCCTCCTCATTGGTTGATACAGCAGCACAGCACCATTGGCTCCTGCTGCTATCAAAGTCAGTAAGCAAATGAGAGAAAGGGAAAATGGCCAGGCCACTGCTCTGTGTCTGAATGGACACATGGAGCTGCAGCTTGGCTCAGGTGCCCCTATAGCAAGCTGTTTGCTGTGGGGGCACTCAACAGGAGGGGCCAGGAGCATGGAGAGGGACAAGAGAAGAGGAGGACCGGGGCTGCTCTGTGCAAGACCACTACACAGGGCATGTAAGTATAACTTGTTTGTTAATTTTAACAAAAAAAGCGAGACTATAGTATCACTTTAATTGCTCTCAGTGCAGATATACAGATATGAGGCTTTAGGCTTTGAAATGTCTAGGAAAACACACATATCAGGAAGTGCACTGCTATTTTTCAGAAGAAATTCAAAACAAGAGGCACTGTTTAGGCACATTTAACATTTCTAGATGTTCCCTATAAAATATAAAATTTTCACTTTATGATTTTCAGTCCAATTTGAAATCCTGCTGAAAATGGTAATATTTCTGGCTTCAATTTTTTTTCTGTCTAAAAACGAAAACAAATATCGAGATCTGGAAGGTTGGGATTCATGATCTTCTGAGATATTTTGGGTCAATGACTAAATGCTAGTAAAATATAGTTTCTTGCAGTACCAAACTAGAATTTGCAGAAGAGGTCAGCAAAGGCAGCCTCCATGAATGTTCAGTGCAGGTTTACTTTAAAGTGTATGTAAAGCCATATTTTTTTCCCATCAAACAGTGAAGGGTTAGAACCCTTGTCTAGTTTCAACTTCTGTCTGTCTTCTTGCTGGAGAGAGTCATACTCTATATTGGTCCTGGTGAATGTTAGATTTTGAATTTATTACTATTTTATGTGATAAATGTTTCTGAGAATCAATATTTAAACATGGTCATTTTGAAGGTTTGTTAACCACTTTAGCCCCGGACCATATTGCTGTCCAAAGACCAGAGCACTTTTTGTGATTCGGCACTGCGTCGCTTTAACTGACAATTGCGCGGTCGTGCGACGTGGCACCCAAACAAAATTGGCTTCCTTTTTTTTCCACAAATAGAGCTTTCTTTTGGTGGTATTTGATCATCTCTGCGGTTTTTATTTTTCGCGCTATAAACAAAAATAGAGCGACTATTTTGAAAAAAATGCAATATTTTTTACATTTTGCTATAATAAAAATACCAAAAAAGATATAAAAAAACATATTTTTTCCTCAGTTTAGGCCGATACGTATTCTTCTACATATTTTTCGTTAAAAAAAAAAATCGCAATTCGCGTTTATTAATTGGTTTGCGCAAAATTTATAGCGTTTACAAAAAAGGGGGTCGTTTTATGGCATTTTTATTATTATTATTTTTTACTAGTAGTTTTCGGTACTGCGATATTATGGCGGACACATCGGACACTTTTGATACATTTTTGGGACCATTGGCATTTTTAATAGCGATCAATGCTATAAAAATGCATTGTATTACTATAAAAATGCCATTGGCAGTGAAGGGGTTAACACTAGGGGGCAGGGAAGGGGTTAAGTGTGGTCCTGGTGTGTTCTAACTGTATGGGGGGGGGTGGCCTCACTAGGGGAAATCACTGATCTTCTGTCCATACATTGTATGAACAGGAGATCAGCGTTTCCCCCGCTGACAGGAACAAGAGGTATGTGTTTACACACATACCTCCCGTTCCCCGCTCTGTAACGAGCAATCGCGGGTGCCCGACGGCGATCGTACCCGCCGGGCACGCTCGTGGGACTCGGGGGACGCGCGCGCCCTACAAGCTGCTAAAGGGAGGACGTAGAGCTACGTGCTCCCGCGTAGCAGTGCCACCGTCCCGCAGTAATATGATGGCGGGTGGTCGGCAATTAGTTAAGGACAAACGAAGGTCAGTTGCTGTGTAGGCTACATGTATTTTTGGAGTTCTATGTCAAGACAGTGGGTGGAGATATGTTTCTTAATATACACAAGTGGGTGTTACGTTTGTGACAGGAGCATTACCACCTTTCTTGGAGGTGTTCTAAAAAAAAATATGCCTAGCTTGGCTTTAAAAACAGTATAATAATCCATGTGGTGTGAGTAGCTAGGGAAGGACCTCGGGGGTCACCTGACCCTGCAGAGAGATGGGGGTAGGAAACCCAACCCTGCTGGAAGGGACCTCTCCCAGCAGAAAAACGTACCATCATACCATCATAACATCTATTTCCTCCGTCTGAAACCTTCTGAATTATCATCTTGCCATGTGTTACCAGCTGTAACTATGTAAGCATTGACTGTTTTGCTTGTCAATTCTTGAAGAACAAACTTAATACTTTGGAAGAAGAGTGTCGAATATTGGGAACGAAGCACCTTGGAAGGAGACACTTTTGACATTACACAAGATCCTACGGGGTAAAAATGACCGCACCAGCCAAGCAGACACTGGCTGGAAAAAGCGCCCAGAGGCGATTCAGTTCGCATGCGTTGTGCTATACAAGTCATTCATTCATTCACGCGTCAAAAATGTCCCCTCTTCCACATTCAACATTTGTCGCGCCAGCCAAATTGGTCGTCTTTTTTCCCTAATGCCTTGCCATAATGGGGAATAGACAAACAGATTCATGAGTGGTTAAGTCTTGGAAAAAAAAAATTATCAAATGAACCTAGAAACAGAGGTGTTTGTGTTCCATCAGACGACAGAAGGCTCAAAAACACAAGGGTGAGTTTTTACGCTGTCTGTTTTCTCACCTGTAGAAAAGAAAAAAAACGAAGACTTACAAGGCTTACGAGGTTGAGCCATCTGGACAAGAATGTTTCAAGATATCATGGAAAATCCAGGGAAGACTTTCTGGTTATGGAGAAAAATCGTAAACGTTTACGTATGTGAAGATTCTGCCAAGAAGATTCTAAAAAAGGTGAGAATGTTTCACAGAAGAATTGTTGATATAGGATCTAAATCTTCACGTTATTTAAAGGCCATCATTGATGCACCAGGCAGACGTAGATTTTGGGTGAGCTAATATGAAAGTCGGATTTTTTATGTTTTGGACAAGTCCAAGAATACACTATACATTATACATTCCTTTCGCATACACAAAAAGCATCTTTACATTTTGTTTACTTGAGGCCATTACAGCCTACCTTAACATTACATTAACACAAGCCAAAAGAAGAAGGCGAGCCATGAACAAGACAAGTCAAGAGCTACAAGAAAACTGTTCTTCAAAGAAAAGATAAAGGACAATATTCTTCCAAAATAACAACAAGAAAAAGCAACAAAGACAATGTAACGAACGAAAGAAACTGACAACAGACATAGTTAAAGGACATTGTTCATCTCTTTTTTTAAGTGTACGCAGGAAAATCATTCAAAACAAGTGGTAAATGTTTTTTTTATATAAGTGGTTAACATGGGATGGTTAAAAACTCAGGGGCAGATTCAGGTACAATTACATTGGCGCAGAGTATCAGAGATACACTACACCGCCAAATTTTACCTGGCTCTACGACGAATTCAGGTAGATTACGGCCCGTAAGGTATGGCGGCGTAGTGTATTTCTCGCGGCGAAATCGAAATACGCGATTAGGGGGCGTGAAGCATTTAAATTAGGCGCGTCCCCGCGGCTATCGAACTGCGCATGCTCCGCTCAGAAAGTTCCCGCCGTGCATTGCGCGAAATAACGCCGTTACGTCATTTTTTGTTTGAGTAGCATCGTTTACGTACATTCCTATTCCCGGACGACTTAGGTAAAAAATCAAAAAAGACGTTGAAATTCGACGCGGGAACGACGGCCATACTTAACATGGGCTGTCTAAAACTAGACCAGATAAAAGCTGGAATAACTTTACGCTGCAAAAAGATGACTACAGATGTCGTAAGAGATTGCGAACGACGCTCGTAACTTTGTGGATTGTCGGAAAATGCTCATTAGCATACCCCGACGTAGAAAACGACGGGAACTCCACCCAGCGGCCGCAAAATTATTGCAGCATAGATCCGAAGGCGTACAAACACGTAAGCCAGTCGGATTGAAGCCCGAAGCTGTCGTTTCATGGTTTGAGGCTTCAGACTAATGAAACGACACGCGTAATTTGAAAGTACTCCGGTCTAACGCGAGATAGACCGGAGTAAGGGCTCTGTGAATCTGGCCCTCAAAGTTTAGAAGTATATCCCTGTACTATCGGGAATTGATATATTCTATATATATATATATGCAATACAGGCATATAGCAGTAGTAGGGTAATTAATTAATCAATGCCAGAGTGTACTGCATGCAAATGTTTAGGAATATTTTAGCCCTAAACAAGAGAAATGTGTTATTACATGTCATTCAAAGCGCAAACAGGGGCAGAAGTTTAATAGAAAAACTATTAATTAAGATTGTGTAAAGAACTCTATAAAATTCAGTTAATGGAAATTAACTAAAATGGTATTTAGTATTTAACAAAAATCCTACAGATTTGGTTGCAGGAAATAAGGGTTGAGCAATTTTTACAAAAGATTCCAAACTTGGTTTTGGGTATTATATTAAAAGTAGTAGATTGTTCTAATTTACTTAAGGTTACCCAGGAAAAATATTAAAATATGACAGTTTAGTTCAATCTAAAAATTAGCAAAAATTGGAGAAAAAAATATTATTAAAAGTTTTTGTCATTGAGTATTTCTCAAAGGAGTGAGGACTTTGGTTGGTTGGAGGAATTTTCTCGGGAAAAAGGCCAATCGCAGTGGTCAGGAACCAATCTGTGAGTTTCGTGAGATTGTCCCCTAAACAATTTTTGTCATTACTATAGTCAAGAAACGTCATATTATAACGTAATGTATATGATTTTTAGCAGATGTACAAACCAAATATGTTTAAAGAATTGTAAAAAAGGTTAAAAATTATAAAAACTGAAAATGTGATTGTTTACAAATTGTATAATGAATGGTAGCATGGTAACTAAGACTGACAGTGACAGATCATTCTCTGGGAGTGTGACATGTAAAGGAATGTACTATGAACAGAAAAAAGCAGATGGTCAAGTTACACAGCAGGTCAGTTATGCCATGACAGTTTTTTCACTTCTATGGATCAGATCTTTTCAAAATCTGAAATAAAGGTTCCTGGATGAGAAAACATATATTTAAAAGATATTTTTACTTACTAAAGTAATTGTTCTGAAAAAACACATGGGGTGTCAAAACACAAGGCTTTGACTGAGCTTTGTCTAGTGACGACTGGATGTTAAAAAGTAAGGTCAGTTGAAGTAGGGATATAAATCTAAAATGATGCAGTGTGATAAAACCACAGTTATATCATGCAAAAGTTACTTTATCATTTTTTTAGTGCACATTAATTAGGAAGGAATTTTGTGCTTTTATAAATGGATCCATGTATTGGCACAATGGAACTTTCTGTATATTTGTCTACACTGATAGATGAACTTAAGCCATGTGTTTGTTTAGCAGTCAGAGTGACAGAGCACATGTGGTTCAATCAATCATACTGTATGATTGGTTTAGAACAATAGTACTTCACCATGATTAAATGTCTTTCAGAAATAAAATATTTAAGATAGCCCAACCTAAATTAATGTTCTTTTGCAAAATTAAAATGGTTATAATTGAAAGTATGGTAAAAGAAAAATACAATAATCTGGAAGATTATTACTTTTACAACATTTAAATTAGTCACAGAATAAAGAGAGGGGCGATGAAACTGTTGTCTTAGAATCAGTACAGACTAATAATGGAGATACAATTAATTGTAAAAATAATTGATTCCAATAATAATGGATAGAATTATTTTAAATGAAAATATTTATTTTTGCATATCCAGGTACCTGACAGATTGACTGACAAATTGATTAATTGATTTTTTGTTTAAGCTAATGAAAGAAATTCTGAACTACTCATTATTAGAGCATTTTGTCATCAAACTTCTGAATATTGTTTTATTTGTTTATAGTGCAATTCAAAGGGGAAAGAGTAACCTGATACTACAAAGTATTGAGAGATTTTTCAATCTATGTAGATTGATTATATTAGATTAGAATTTTCACCTGCTAAAGGAGTATACAAGGATGTTTTTTTTTCTTTAGTTAATTTTTTGATAAATCAATTGAGGTAATTCTAGAAAAATTTATATATTTTTAACTAAAGGTAAGTTGTGAATTTTGTCATGTTCCATTGGGGTTGGATTTCAAACCATGCAATCAGATAATGATTGTTTTAAATTTTTATATGACAGGTGATGAAGGACATGTATGCAATTTTAGTTATTTGATAAAGTTTTTATTTTTCTTATCATCTTTATTACCCAAATATAATAGAATGCATCAATAGTATTTTAATGTCTAAATAGGGTAAGATGATTCAAGAAAAGGTAAATATTAGGTGACTTGTTTACCTTTTATATTTTTTTTAAACAAAGGGTTTGTTAAATTTTTTGAGTCAATGATGGGATGAAGAATGTCTGTTCTTCTATATCTTTTGAGATTAGCATACATAGTTATTTGCAATCTGTTGCATAAGACAAAGTACAAGTATAGGAATTTCAGAAGTTTGTTCACAAAACATGGCTAGGCCTTTTGCTAAATTTTAATAGAAATTATGTTTTGAATAAGATTTCTACTTCTTATGAGTATATGAGTATGTTTTGTAATTTATTCCAGTAGCTAAAGTTATGGTTAAAGAATTATAGATCTGAAGGTACCAAGGATACCAAATGAAATATCAACTGAAATTTCAATTGGGAAGGTTATTTTATTTTTTGGATTCTTCCATGACCATGGAACAAGCACAACTAAACTTCTATTTGTTATTACTTCTAGTTTTTTCAAAATAATTTTTTTGATTATGATTATCAAGGACTATCATTTTTGGATGAACTTCAATAATTTATTCATATGGACTTACATCAAAAGTGACATATTGATCGGTCGATCTTTATGTAAGGGGGAGTTGGGATGTAATTCTAATATAGGAATTTTTGGGAAATATGTAAAAATTATTGACTATGTTGACATTGAAATTTGATACTTTCTCCTACACAAATTTTTGTTAGTTTAGTAGATCATTGAAAGATTGATATCACAATAATAACTAATAGTAATGATACTAGCTTAGTTTACATAATAGTTGTTATATTTTGGTTTCTAAATCTTTTATAAGAATACATTTTGATACACATAGAATTATTATTTTACATAGAATAATTCATATTTTTATAGAACACATAACCTGGGAAAGTTGGATGGATAGTTTGTTATTACAAGAATGTACAATAAAGTGTACATTTGAAGTATTAATATAGATAGAGTATACAGGTTTGTGTGAAAGAAAAGAAAAGGTGTCTAAACAGAATTTTTGTTGAATTAAAAAATATGGAACACTGAGAAAAAATAAATAAAAGAAAGAGTTGCTTGCTGGTCATGGATAGATAAACAAATTAAATGGATAGATAGAAAAATAAATTAAATAGATGGATAAATAGATAAAAATAAATAAATAGATAGAAAAATAAATAGAAAGAAAAATAGAATATATAAAAATATGACAATCAAATAATGGGAAAGTTATGTTTTTATGTATCCACAGACAAGCAGATTATGTATTATGTTTATAATTGTTCAGTGTCAAAGATAATGTATAAAAACTTATACTGTAGACATTTTTTGGTTATTAAAATGTCAAAAGAAATGCAAGAAATTGTATTTATTAATTAATAATTTATATTATAGGGTAATATAATTTGATACATCAAATATATGTATTTCTTCTTTATGTTAAAATAGTTATATGATATGGTTAAAGTTATAAGAAGTAAAATTTATGGATGTAAAGGAAGAAACATTTTAATATTACATAATTTAGATGGAGAATAATTTAAAATTAATTAATAATATAATAATTTATAGTTTCTTGATGGAATGAAATGGTTAAATATTTCACAGGAATATCTCAGAGTTTTCCTGATTGAAGTAATGGAATCTAACCTCAAGGCGAAGTGGTGGAATATATTTGAAGAGCAAGTTAGGCTGCTGTCAGAAATAACACATTTGTAATTCTTCCTAGGGATGGGAAGACAAGGCGCTGAACACAGAAAACAAATTCTCCTGTGCACAAGAGGATAATCCAAGAATCAATTGCCCATAGGGATGATATCAACAACGCTGCCACTGGCCTTGCTTCCCTTCATGGATGGGGATATCCTAGTGGCAAAGAGAAAAGAAAACAAAGGCGCACCAGCCTAGTGTATTACCGTTGAATGGTTTTAACCACTTGCTGACCGCCATACGACTTTATACGGCCGCAGCGTGGTTCTAAATCTCTGGGAGGCCGTCTATATTAGGGCTGCGCATCTTCACCGGTCTCACGATTCGATGCGATTACGATTATCAAGTCCACGATTCGATTCGATTCCGCGATGCATCACGATGCATCAAGATTACTGCACACGGTTTTCATCTGTTCTTAAAAAAAATTCTCTGCATGTAGCAAACTGTAAACACAGCAGACAACTTAAAGAGGAGCTCCAGACTGACCCCGAAATACTACAAGAGATGGACAGAGACTGCAGACAATGATACTAGAGAGGATCAGAGACTGCGGACATTGTCCCCATAAAGTCCTACCAAACAACAATGTATGCCGTGTCATAAATTATGGTTTATGTATGTCTTATTGTCTTAGTGATTGATTCACATCAAAACTTCATTGATACCTTTTTTTGTATGAGTTTTAGTTTTTCTCATTACTGCCCCACACATGCAATGCATGGCTGCATGTGTGTGGCAGTGGTGAGCAAAAGCAAAAATCAAAAAAAAAAAAAAAGGGTATCAATTTTTAAATCAATGAAGTTGCGATGTTAATCAATCACTAAGACATACATAAACCAGTTTGCCATCAATTGCTGCCAGTGTGCCATCAATTGCTGCCAGTGTGCCATCAATTGCTGCCAGTGTGCCATCAATTGCTGCCAGTGTGCCATCAATTGCTACCAGTGTGCCATCAATTGCTACCAGTGTGCCGCCAGTGTGCCATCAATTGCTGCCAGTGTGCCATCAATTGCTGCCAGTGTGCCATCAATTGCTGCCAGTGTGCCGCCAGTGTGCCATCAATTGCTGCCAGTGTGCCATCAATTGCTGCCAGTGTGCCATCAATTGCTGTCATCAATTGCTGCCAGTGTGCCATCAATTGCTGCCAGTGTGCCATCAATTGCTGCCAGTATGCCATCAATTGCTACCAGTGTGCCGCCAGTGTGCCATCAATTGCTGCCAGTGTGCCATCAATTGCTGCCAGTGTGCCATCAATTGCTGTCATCAATTGCTGCCAGTGTGCCATCAATTGCTGCCAGTGTGCCATCAATTGCTACCAGTGTGCCATCAATTGCTACCAGTGTGCCATCAATTGCTACCAGTGTGCCGCCAGTGTGCCATCAATTGCTGCCAGTGTGCCATCAATTGCTGCCAGTGTGCCATCAATTGCTGCCAGTGTGCCATCAATTGCTGCCATCAATTGCTGCCAGTGTGCCATCAATTGCTGCCAGTGTGCCATCAATTGCTGCCAGTGTGCCATCAATTGCTGCCAGTGTGCTGCCAGTGTGCCACCAATTGCTGCCAGTGTGCCACCAATTGTGCCATTAATTGCTGCCAGTGTGCCGCCAGTGTGCCACCAATTGCTGCCAGTGTGCCACCAATTGTGCCATCAATTGCTGCCAGTGTGCCGCCAGTGTGCCGCCAGTGTGCCATCAATTGCTGCCAGTGTGCCACCAATTGCTGCCAGTGTGCCATCAATTGTGCCATCAATTGCTGCCAGTGTGCCATCAATTGCTGCCAGTGTGCCGCCAGTGTGCCATCAATTGCTGCCAGTGTGCCATCAATTGCTGCCAGTGTGCCATCAATTACTGCCAGTGTGCATCCCCCAAGTAAGTACCTGATGATGATGTCTGTCAGTGTTCTGCTGCCTGCAGTCCTCGGCCGTCTCGGGGCTTCTACAGCAGCCTGTGCAGTGTGCACAGTGTAAGGTGAGCCAAGGAGGAAGGCTCTCGGGAGTCGGGACCGGGGCATCACTTCAGGAATTGGGGACACTCGTTCCACGTGGTGACGGGCGGCTGGGAATGCCGTCAGCGGGGGGCGGGAAAGGAGGGAAGGCTAACACGCCCATGGCTTCTTCGGCCGAATCAGTGGGGGGGGGGCGGGAAACGAGGCGCTGCTTACACCCACGGCTTCTTCGGCAGCACCAGCGGGGGGCGGGAAAGAGGTGCGGCTAACGCCCACAGCTTTTTTTTCGGATGAAAAATCAGACTCGGGAGGGGGGGGGGAAGCGGCGCACAAGTGACGTCATCAAAAATCGATTAATGTAAGTCGTAGCATCGGAATCGCATCGTGAGTGGTCGAATCGCGATTCACCGATGCTACGATTAATTTCAACACCCCTAGTCTATATACGGCCTCCGGACTCCAGCCACTGGGTGGCGCCGCATTACTGAGATGCCGATGCGCGTGCCTGGTGGCCGCGATGTCCGCCGGGCACCCGCAATCGGCGGTTACAGAGACAAGGACGTGGATCTGTGTGTGTAAACACAGAGCTCAATGTCCTGTCAGGGAGAGAGTAGACTGATCTGTGTCCCTTGTACATAGGGACACAGATCGGTCACCTCCCCCAGTCAGTCCCCTTCCCCCACAGTTAGAACTCTATGCAGGGTACACATTTAACCCCTTCCTCACCCCCTAGTATTAACCCCTTCAATGCCAGTCACATTTATACAGTAAATGCATATTTATAGCACTGATCGCAGTATAAATATGAATGGTGCCAAAAATGTGTCAAAAGTGTCTGATGTGTCCGCCATAATGTCGCAGTCCTAATAAAAATCGCAGATCGCCGCCATTACTAGTAACAAAAAAATTCTGTCCCCTATTTTGTAGGCGCTATAACTTTTGCGCAAACCAGTCGCTTCTTTTCTTTTCAAAATTGACGCTCTTTGTTTATAGTGCAAAAAATAAAAACCGTAGAGGTGATCAAATACCACGAAAAGAAAGCTCTACTTGTGGGGAAAAAAATTACGTCAATTATGTTTGGGAGCCACGTCGCACGACTGCGCAATTGTCAGTTAAAGAGACGCAGTGCCGGAAGCTGAAATTTCACCTGGACAGGAGGGGGGTATATGTGCCCAGTAAGCAAGTGGTTAATATAGTTAAAATATATATATAGGGCCTACTCACAAATGTGGTGGAAAAAAGTCGCAGTAAAGCTTAATCGACATAAGCTCTGTCATCGCTTTGCAGCTTATGTCGATTAAGCTTTACTGCGACTTTTTTCCACCACATTTGTGATTAGGCCCTGTAGATATATTTTAACTATATTAAAACCATTTGACGTTAATACACTAGGCTGGTGCGCCTTTGTTTTCTTTTCTCTTAGACAAGGCGCTAAAATCAGACTGTAATCAGTGTTTGCTTATTACTGTTTAGTTGTCAGTGTCCAGCAACTCTGATGAGACCGCAGCCAAGACAACTGCACCACTTCCAAGGCTCATTATAAATCTTTATTGGAGATTTACTGAAGACTACTTGTTTTGCTTACATTGGCCTGCTAGAATTAAATCTCCAAGCCTGTGATCCGTTACACTTATTCTTTAATCCCAGTTACAAATGCCTGAAAATCTCTATGCAGTGATTCATAGTATAAATCATATTGGGATATTTGTATGTAGCTGTTAATATAATATAAGAAAACTGGCTTTTGGGCTGACTATGGAGAAACAAATATGTGTGCAGGATTAGCAAACAGGGATATCCTCACAATAAATGACCGATCGTCTGTATGCAATTCTGACACACAAAAATCCTATGCATGCTAGGAATCATTGAACTTAATTTACTCAGCTCGTCATAGTATGAATTTGTCACCGTGTTCTTGGCATTCGAAATTTCTAACAACATTTGTGTGACCGTGTGTATGCAAGACAAGTTTGAGCCAACATTCCAAAAATCCACTGTTTTGTTGTCAGAATGTCTGATCGTGTATACGCGGCATTAGTCCTTCATAAATTTCGCAGACATTTGTGCTTAAAAGAAGAACTATAGGCAACACTTTTTTTAAATTTTAGATAGAGTAAGGGATAATTATAGCCCCTGTTAAAAAAATGTTGCCGTCTGTTTATTTCACTTCATTTCCTGCCCCATAGCCAAACAGGAAGTGAGAGGAAATTATTGCAGATTAAGAGAATCCCCCCCCCCCCCCCCGAGGCCCATAGAACTAGTGTCCCCACTGCAAAATTCCAGGGCAGGTCATAAACAAGTCCTCAACACTCCTAAACAACAATCAACACTCAACACTCCTAAACACCTGTACAAAAGAGCAGTATATGATTTTTCTTGAAAAACAACTGGCATTTTTTTAAGCCCAGCGTGCATCTAAACATTGGAACGGTCACACTGTAGAGTGCATGAGCATCATAGGAAATGTAGTTCCAAAACATCTTTGGTGCCAAGGAATCACCATCATTGCTCTATGCAGTACTCTAATAATCAGACAATAGGGTCAACAAAGACATAAACATAATGGCCCAGATTCACAGAGAGTTGGGCGCACATTACGCTGCCATATCTCAAACGTCGTACGCTGCGCCGACGCAGTGTGGAGAGGCAAGCACTGCATTCAGCAAGCTATTGCTCCCAACGCTGTGTCGGCGTGGCGTAAGTTTCGAAGGTGCAGGCCGGCGTAGGTGGAAGTGGGAGTGACCCCATGCAAATGATGGTCCAAACATGGTGCAGTGTTTTACGCCCGGCGTATCACTAACTGTGCATGCGCCGTGATGTAGCCGTGACGTGGACGCATGAAACAGCACCCCTATGCGCATGCTTACAACCACGCCGGCACAAATGCCTAAGCTATGCCGGATCACCACGTATGCCGTGAACGTAACGCCCAATACGCCGGCCTGTGTTCTCTGGTGCAGATCTTTGCATGTCTGTTGCCGGGTTGCGCCTCATCCATGGGGAATAACTTTACGCTGTTCGTGAATCACCGCATTTCCCTCATTTATATGTTTGAATGCCGAATCAATTGGAGCAGCAACATGCGTCCAGACGAAAAGTGCGCCCACGCTATGCCGGGGTATGTAAGCTACGTCGGCATACAGTGGCCAGATTTTAGGCGTATGTTGGTTTGTGGGTCTGGTGCACAGATACGCCGGCGCAAATTTGCACTTACGGGCGCACATTTGCACTTACGTCGGCGTAAGTGATTGTGAATCTGGGCCAATACATATATATATATATATATATATATATATATATATATATATATAAAAAATATTATCAGAAACTTGTAATTTAGTATATCTGTTCCCACCTAAAGTGTTTACCAACTGGAACAAACTACCAAAAGGTTGGTGACATTGCTGACTACTGAGGAGTCGAACACCCCCCGGTTTAGTTCGCAGCAGAACATGCGAACGGGCAAAAAATTTGTTTGAATACGTGAACACCGTTAAGTCTATAGGACACGAACGTGGAAAATCAAGAGTGCTAATTTTAATGCAAGTTATTGCCATAAAAAGTGGCAAAAAAATGGCTTGGCTGTCCCCCCCAAAATCCATACCAGGCCTATATGGATATTAAGGGGAACCCTGCACCAAATTTTATTTAAATGCTGTGGGGGTCCCCCAGGCACTATATACTCTGAACAGCAGTATATATACTATACGGCCTGCCCTATATACTCTGCAGAAAATTGGGCCTTAGTTGTGGGTGGTACCAGAACCCTGTAAGCCCTCACAGTTACTCTTGTTGGGTGCAGGAACGGACACCTGCAGAGGATGCACCATGTCCATGACCACCACTGTGGACTGTAGACACAAAGGGCCAGATTCACGAAAGGTTACGCTGGCGGATCGAGTGATCCGCCAGCCTAACTGTGGCTTTGAGCCGGCGTTTCTGTTTTCTGTAACCAGAAAACAAGAAACGCCGGGTTGAAGTTCCGATGCGAGCAGCGTAACTGAGTTTCGCCATCGCATCGTTACTTCAACTTAAAAATGGCGCCGGGGGCGTTCCCGCCGATTTACGCTCAAAAAATATGTTAATGAGCGGAAATCGGCAATTCACGATCGAAATCCGGCGCGACGCAATGACGATACGACGTTTCCGGACGGGATACGCGGCGCATAGATATACCTACATGGGGTTGGAGTATCCTATGTTAGGTATAGGCGTCGTCATCGCGTCGGAAAAAAAAAAAAAAACGTCGCTTGCGTAAAACGGTCATGAATGGGAATGTGACGTCATTGACGTTCATTCACAGATTTTGGAGCATGCGCACGGGGATGTTTTGACACTCGACGCATGCGCAGTACGTTGGCGGCGGGATCGCGCGTAGTTAGCATACTACACGCCCCGTACCCGCTACATTTGAATTCCGCCGGCTCATTTGTGATGCGCTGCCGCAACTTTAGGAGCAAGTGCTTCGTGAATGACAGCACTTGCTCCTAAAATTACGGCAGCGCAACGCAAATGAGATGCGTTACTCCAGAGCAAAGATGCTCTGGAATACGTGAATCTGGCCCAAAGGCTGCTTTCCCTCTTTCAGTGGCCTGTGAGTGTCTGCCTCTCCTTTGTGGCCTTCCGTACATGATGTATTTTTGTTTTTCAAAACCACACTACACTGTATTACATACTGTGTACATTGCCTGAAGTGTATTAGAAAGTGTACAATGGCTGCACTGTATTGTTTGCTGTGTACACCACCAGAAGTGTAGTAGAAACTGTAAACACTGTATTAGATACTGTATACACCACCTGCACTGTATTAGCAACTGTACACCACCTAATTCACTGTAGATATAGGCTACACTGAATGCAGAGTGTATATATATATATATATATATATATATATATATATATATATATATTGTAAGGGGTTAGCTCGGTAGCGGGGGTGTGTGACCCCATGGATGGGTTCACTACACACTGAACTGTACAGAGAGGCAGCCGAAGACGTTTGGTTTATTCTTCCATATTGCTGGAAACAAGTGCAAGCATCCAAACAGCATAAACAAAACAAAACATAAAATAAACCCTGGCCACTTGGGGCGTCTACCAGCAGAGAAACAATAGTCTTTTTGATTTTTATCACACAGAAAAATCAACAACCACCTTACCTCTTTAGAAGTCTTTCTGACTGCTCTCCTTAACTCAAAAAGCCTCAGGATGCAGCAATCAGTAGTCATCCTTTGGATAACTTATAGAGGCCTTAATTGCCTCATTCTGAACAGCTGAAGTTTTCCAACGCCCTACACCTTTCTGGCTATTTCTGCAGCCGACACCTAATAGTAATTGGTGAATAGTCTAAACAAGGCAGAAATGTATCTCCCGTCTGTGACAACACCCACAGTGAGGCCAGGGTCTTGTAGTATATAAATATTCACTAGAGTACGGATGTTATTTTTATATTTATTTATTTTAATTAAAGTTAACCTTTAAATTAAGTGGTTCTTTAGCCCAATTTTTTTTTTTTACACAAATGCATTCTCTGGATCAAGGCAAGTGTAGCGCCCCCTTACTTTTATAAGGGACGCTATTGTAAATTTAGTGGGGTGAGAGAGTTACCTGCTCTCACCCAGGTTGATTTGTGGTAAGTTTGGGGTGCTGTCAGCCCTGAATTGTCCTGTGGGTCATTCTGTGCTCCAGAGATGCGGTCTCATCTCTGGGCAGCAGGTGACACCAGAGGGGTTTAGGCAGAGCCGCTTTTCCCCAGCAGCCAATTGGAGGAGTGTTTCCCTCACGGGGCATGCTGGGGGAGGTTATATCTGTGCCAGATGCAATTTTCCGGGGTTCTTCGCGGGTTCCTGGTTCCAGATGCGGCACTCACCTTATGGGTGTGTGCACATCAGGGGCCCCACCACTATGGCCTACCTAGCTGGGGCCCGTGCTACAGGCCCCAGGTAAAAACAGGACTAACATTTATTTACTGACACACACTGGTCAACATTCAATGACTGGCATGCACTGACATACACTAACAGAGGACATCCAAATGTACATAAACTGACTGCTCCATGCTTTAGAGAGATGCACACACAGATTATAGGATGAGGCCTACTACAAACATGCATCCAACATTAGAAAAATTATGACTAGCATCCAGTAGGGTAGCTTATTGTAGTTTAGTGTAGGTCCTGCCCTAGAAGAGTCTACCTTGCCGTGGTGAGCAGGCTTGGAATCTCTTGGTCAAAAGTGTGTCAGTGAATGGGCGAGAGGATCACTAGATCTTCACTTATGGCCAATTGATTTTACCAAAGGACTCTTGTATAGATCCATAATTGCACGTTCATAAACACACAATAAATATTTGGTATATTTATTTGAATTGCTTCCTCTTTTATTTAATCCTTTCATGACCGCTGGTCATTACCACTTGGATGAACAGGCCACATTTGCAAGGCTGGAAGGGGCTCTATGGCTACTTCTTCCACTTCTGGTGTGTGTAGGGATGTGTAATAGGTGTTTATGTATTAACATGTGTCCGAACAATGTATATATGTACCGTATGTACTGACAAGCCCCTTATGTGACAGTAGTGACAAGGTCCTCTCAATGGAGACATTAGGGGTCTTCTAGCTTCACCCCAAGAACAGGATATACGAATGAAATCTGTAATGAAACATTCCCCTTAACTAGGAAAAGATATCAAGTTCTCAGGGAATTGAGAAAAAATATATAGGGAATTATTTCCTGTTATCCAGGTCTAGAGGATCTGCTCTATTCAGAAGAAGTGTTTTCCTTCCCTCACAATCTATACTTTAGTATTAAGCCTTTCTCCAGTCTCCAATATAAGTGTAAAATTCTTAATTTTAAAATCTCTTGATTCTTAACCACTTCAGCCCCAGACCATGTTGTTGCTAAAGGACCTTGCCCCTTTTTGCGATTCAGTACTGCATCGCTTTAACTGAAAATTGCGCGATCTTGCCACATGTTTCCCAAACAAAATTGATATTTTTTCCCCACAAATAGAGCTTTATTTTGGTGGTATTTGATCACCTCTGCGGTTTTTATTTTTTGCTCTATAAAAAAAAATAGAGTGACAATTTTGAAAACAAAGGCAATATTTTTTACTTTTTGCTATAATAAATACCCCCAAAAAATATATAATTTTTATTTTTCCTCAGTTTATGTTTCAATAAACTTTATTAAAGTTTTGCAGTATAACTTACAAATATAACGTCTTTCAACATTAAATAAACGTTACCATCAGGGTTACATGGTAGAGAACCGTTACAGTTGAGGAAATCTCCTCCCATAGCATACATAACCCTTTCCCTTAGTTTAGAAAAGTTTTTTTTGACCTTAATGTACTTTCATTTAAAAAAAAAAAACTCCAATAGTACAATGGTAAACAATAACATTTTGCTTCTCAGATTAACAACTCAGGTTACCTACTTTTGTCTATATCTTGTACAGTATGTCCTTAGTCTCTTTGCCATTCAACTTTTACCAGAGAGGAGTCGAGCATTACAGCCAGAAATATTTTTTCTATTTTCAATAGTGCTGTAGGAATAAAAGTAAAAAAAAAATAGCCAGGGCTGAGCTTTTACTCCTTTCACACGAAAGCATCAGAAATATTTCTGTTGGGCTTGACTTATTTCCCAGTTCTTTATTAGAAGGGACTTCTCCATCCTGGCTAGCATATATGGTGTGACAAAATGGGCTTCTGAACTAAGCTTGTCTTTAACCACTTGACAACTGGGCACTCAAACACGCTCACATTGAATGACAATTACTCAGTCATACAACACTGTATCCATATGATTTTTTTTCCTTTTTTTCCCACAAATGGAGGTTTTTTGTGGTATTTGATCACTTCTGGGTTTTTTATTTTTTGCGCTATAAAAGAAAAAAGACTGAAAAGTTGTGTACATAGTTACTACCCCCCTGTACATACCCCCACTGTACATAGTTACTACCCCCCTGTACTTACCCCCTATACATAGTTACTACCCCCCTGTATATACCTCCCCTGTACATAGTTACTACCCCCCCTGTACATACACCCACTGTACATAGTTACTAACCCCCTCTGTACATAGTTCCTACTCCCCTCTGTACATACCCCTTGTACATATTTACTACATACATCGCTGTAACACCAACATCCCCGCGAGGGGCCTCTGATTTGTGCAGCCAATCCGTTAAAGTGTACACTGAAGAGTGAAGCTGATTGGCTGCCCCTTCCCTTCCCTCTTCACTGAACACATAAGAAAAAGCACCTTGCGGTAGTGACAGCATTGTTTTTGTAGCCTGCTGGACGTTTTTTGGCCTAAACATTCACAATTTTCCTGGGACAAAGGCAAAGTCCCCGGAAATTAATCGGGAAGAGCTCCTTTCGGGATGAGAGTCCCAAAATCGGGATTGTCCCGGGAAAATCGGGACTGTTAGCAACTATGCCATGTACACACGGTCGTTTTTTGTGATGAAATAAAATGAAATAAAATGATTGTGTGTGGGCTTTACGTCGTTTTTTTGTCGTCTGAAAAACGACCAAGAAAAAAATTCGAACCTGCTTCAATTTTTTATGTAGTTTTTCAAAATGTCGTTTTTTGTGTCATAAAAATGATCATGTGTGGGCTAAAACGATGTTTAAAACAACATTTTGAAACCCGCGCATGCTCAGAAGCAAGTTATGACGCGAGTTTGAATGGAACAGAGTGCCGTTGTACGTGTTGTATGTAACCGCGCTTTGCAAGAGCATTTTCAGAAGACGATGGTGTGTAGGCAACATCGTTTTTTTTAAATTAAGTTTGAAAAACTTAGTTTTTTTTTCATGAGAAAAAACAAGTTTTTTTTACAAGGCAAAAAACTATCGTGAGTATGCAGCATTAGAAGAAAAAAAGCAGGTCATATATCAGCGCTGGCATATTCATAAGACACTGTGCAACAGTCCATTTTACTAAAGAGTGAAGCAGCTACTTTAGAAACGTTTTTTAGGGAGCCTCAGTTGAATGAATTATTGTAGGACACTCCAGTTGTCTGGGTTCGCAGAAGAACTGTGTATTGAAAGTCCTAGTCAAAAACCTGCCACTTACTGTAAATAGGGCTGACAAGGAGAACCTTTTGTTATGATGGCTCATTCCAAAATATTGATGAGGCCGCAAAACACGATAACTGCACCACTTCCAAAGCTCATTATAATTATAATAGAAGTCACATCCTGACCATAATTTGCCTTATGATATGAATATTATTGCTGGTTAGAATCAAATACAGCCTTCAGATCCAGGCAGTTATTGATCCTGTATAACATGGTAAATTCATCTTCATTGCTAAGACATCTAACCCACCCTTAGCTCTTAAGTGCACTCAGTGAATTCCAGTAGAAAGCCATTAAACGCCTGGATGGATGCTGAATCTTACTTTCTATGTAATTGAGTCCACCACACTTGTGTGAAAGGTGCAGGGTCTGACTATGGGGACTTTGAATGAGAGGCTATGTAGCACTGAGAAGGTTGTCTAGTGACGATCTTGACAATGCAACGTGGTAATACAAAGCTGCTGGGGGAAAGGATGAAGCCCAGGTTAGAGCACTATGAGCACACTTAAGCCTCGTACACACGATCAGATTTTCCGCAGACAAAGAGTAGGACTTTTGTCCGAAGGGCGTTGGCCAGGAATTGGTCTTCCATACAAACGGCAAAGAATTGTCGCCCAACAAACACGAAACATAGTGACGTACTAGACTTACTACACGTTTTTTCAGTTCTTTAGCATCACCCTTCGGGCACCTTCTGCTAATCTTGTGTTTGATGAGCATTGCTTCCGAGCATGTGTGTTTATACTTTGGACTTGTATACACACGATCGGAAAATCCGACAACAGTCCACGGAAAATGTATACGCCTGGCATCCAACATTTGTCCGGGTAAAATCCGACAACAATTGTCTGATGTAACGTACAAACAGTTTGATTTTCCGCCAACAGACTGTCAACACACAATTCCCGACGGAAAATCCAATTGTGTATACAAGGCTTTACCCTTTAACCTTTACTGTCAGGAACATCAGCAATCAGAGAGACCGTGCTCATTTTCACATGCAGAAACGTGCACATAGCAATGAGCACGCAACAGCAGACACAGACATTTCCACCTCAAATTTGGGTGCCTAGTGGACTATTTAAACCAGAGGCCTGTATGGTATTATTGCTGGATAATATTTCAGCTTGTATCTCTGTTATCTTTTATCCTGAATACCGCTTGATTCTGTTACTGACCCAGCCTTTGTTCAACCACCTTTTGACTACCCCTGTCTGTTTATGTTTTCTGCCTACCTGTGTTACCGACCTTGGCCTGGACTCTTGGCCAAGATTCTGCCTATAGATTCTGTACCTTGCTGTTTGCATGTTGCCAACCTCGTCTTGTCTCTGATCTTGATCTTGCTTGCGATTTGGAACCTTCCTTCCTGGCTGTTACCCAATTCAACTTGTGACCCAGCTCTGCTCTCTACTGGACTGGGTGAACTTGAGGTGCCCTTATTGATGCGCATTTGCTTACCTGACACTAGTGCTCTTGAATTCAGATCCGCGGTTCCAGCCTCCTGACACCTGCGCCTTTTAATTCCTCTAGCAGTCACTGTCTCAATCTCCAGGGATGATTGGACAAAAATTGTGCAAAAGGCAACCCTCATTATCTTGAGCTGCTCATATCAGTACGTGACACTGCCCATTCAAAGCGGAGTTCTACCTAAAAATGGAAGGTCCACTTTAAGTACTAGTGACCCACTGACATGTCACATTTTGCATGTCATTTTTTTTGAGGGGGAAGCAGGTACCTAGTTTTGACAGGCACCCAGCTCCCACTTCCTCCCCTGATGCTGCGATGCCGGAAGGAAGTTCACCACTCCCCCTCCCTCCCTGCAATCTTCTGGGACACATCACAGGTCCCAGAAGATTGCCCGACAATTCACAATGTGCAGCGTGGCTCGCGCATGCGCAGTGCATCTCGTGCATTTGCAGTGCACGCCCGGCTGTGAAGCCACAGCTGGGTGCCCACAGTTATAATGTCAGTGCCGTGGAAAGGAGAGGGAGAGGAGCTAGGCTTCTTGCCCCTGCATCGCTGGACTGTGGGACAGGTGAGTGTTTGTTTATTACCAATTGCTTACTGGGCACATAAACCCCCTTCCTGACCAGGTGAAATTTCAGCTTCCGGCACTGCGTCGCTTTAACTGACAATTGCGCGGTCATGTGACGTGGCTTTCAAACAAAATTGGCGTCCTTTTTTCCCCATAAATAGAGCTTTCTTTTGGTGGTATTTGATCACCTCTGCGGTTTTAATTTTTTGCGCTATAAACAAAAAAAGAGCGACAATTTTGAAAATAAATAAATATTTTTTACTTGTTGCAATAATAAAAAGCCAAATTTAAAAAAAAAATAAGCGACTGGTTTGTGCAAAAGTTATAGCGCTTACAAAATAGGGGACAGAATTATTATTAATTTGTATTATTATTTTTTTTACTAGTAATGGCGGCGATCTGCAATTTTTATTGGGACTGCGACATTATGGCGGACACATCGGACACTTTTGACACATTTTTGGCACCATTCACATTTATACAGCTTTTCGGATTGAAGGTAGGCGGGCGTAAACTGACATCTGTCGCTCTATAGAGGTGAATTGAGGGTCCCATTTGGTCGGGCTGATTGTGTGAAAAGGGCCTAAGACTGCTTTCACACTGATGTGCTGCGGTTTACTCACACTGCGGGTGCAGCGTAAGTGCTCCTGTGTCTATCCTACAGGATAGCTGAACTTTGCCATAGACTCTGCATGAGGCAAAAGATGGTGCTGTACAGAAAGCATCAGCTTATGGGGCTCTGCTCCACAGCAGCTTTCTTCCTCTACCGCCAGCTTCATTCACAACACTGATGCTGTGGTATGGCAGGTTAGCAACCTGCGATCTAGACTTGCCAACCTGTCATTCCAGAGCAGGAGGTCGCAGGCCACATCAGAGGGCTCCGCGGGCCACATCAGAGGGCTCCGCGGGCCACATCAGAGGAATCCGCGGGCCACTGGTTGGCCACCCCTGCCCTACATGATGTACTAGAATACTTTGTTTACTGGGAACCTGAAGCATTGGCACCAAATCCTAATAGTCTTGCACCAAGATCTCTGCACTAAAAACTCATGATCAGCATTAGCTGTGTTTGAATCGATATGCAAACATTAATATTTTATCAGTGCGTGGTACTCATTGACTGAATCCTTTAGCCTTGAAGTAGTCTAGCTCTTTCTATCGCAAATTTATTCACAATCTGCAGATATTTTTTTCAGAGAGTATAGAAAATACACAAATGGTTTACCAGGTAACCAGGGATAAGTTAAAATGCATTATTTATGAGGCTAGAGCCTCTCCGCCAGCATTGCAATGTATGCAACAGCCTGTTTCTCTGCCTTCAGCCACATTGAAGAAACGATCTTCAAGTGTTGCAGAGTTGAGGTATAAGTTATAAAAAAAACCTGGAACATGATATCTTAGAAAACTTGTGTTACAAGGCTCACTAAGATTTTAAGTATAGCTCTGACTTCTGTGTTTATACAGTGTGCCTGTATATGTGTGTATAGGATGTATAAAGCTAAGAAAATACTCGAAGAGCAGGTATGCAGAGGTGGTTTCAGGTACTTTATACATCAACAATAAAAGCTCTGGCATTGGATTATTGAAAGATATGGGCAGTCAGAGCATCTGCTGAGGCCTATGTGACCAATGTGCCTAATGTAGGGGTTGCTGGCCCAGCTTTATCAACGTATTGGAAGGACTTGTTTTCCTTTTTTAAGGACACCCTATACTTTCCCATTCCTCTCACTCCAGAGGTTGGATTGCTGGGAGTGCTCAATAAATTTATATCTACAATTCATGCTCGAACTCTGATACACACAGTTTTATTTTATGCTAGGAAAATGATTCTGTTGCGTTGGTATTCAAATGTTGTATCGTATGGTGAATAAGGTTTTACCCATCTTTAAATGCATATATAAGGGCAGGGCTTGTCCCAAAAAATTTACCAAGATCTGGCAGCCCTAGCTTGATATTGCAGACTCCTTTTGGAAGGATACCCCACTCTCTCAACCATAATGGGCTACAAGCGGGAGGGAGGTGGGTTGTTCTGGTGATTGCTGAATGACTGGGGGGTGGTTGGGGTGCGAGCTGATCCGGGTGTGGGGGTGGGTGGGCGAATGGTCAGGGCAGTTGTTTGGGTGAATGTGTGTGAGTGTGAATGTGATCAGTTTGAATGTAGTACAACTGATAGGTATTTCTACTGTTTACTACGTACTGTTACGATATGGGGCCCAGTGTGGTCCACAGTGAATACCCTGGATCACTTGTTGTTATGGTTCCTCCGTTGAGGAAACGGGGTACTTACTCTCAGGAAAAAGTCGATGTCTGCTATGACAATGTTGAATCTGCGTTAATCTATGCAAGAGATGTAACCGTTGCAGTGCCTTTTTGATGATTGTATTTGCAGAAATCAAATAAACAAAGTTTAAAAAATAAAATAAAAATGTAGGGGTTGCTGCCTGCACTAAAGCAATATACAAAAGTTAAACCAGAGCTCAAAATGGGAAGTTCCACTTTTAAGCCTCCTCCCCCTCTTCACCAAATGGCACTTTTTTTGGGAGGGGGGGTACCAGGTTTGTCTCGGGTGTCTAGGCGATCCGTGCGGAAGTTCTTCTCTCCCTCTTCCTCCCTGCAGTCTTCCTGGGACACATCACAGTTCCAAGAAAAATATGGGATCATTCATAGAGCACAGCGTTAAAGGTAAAGAATGGCTCGGGTGAGCACATTGCTGGATCTGTCTGTCACCAGTTCCCGCCCAGCCCATAGAAAAATGATGGCTAAGCGGGACTTTCGTTGATCTGGGTGGACTTCATATGACATCCAGAATGGCCCTCTCGTGTGGCAGGACTGTACAGTGGCAAGATCTGTCACCGGCTGAGTCCACCAGACACAGCTAATGACTGATCACTATACTGGTCCGCTGACCAATCACAGCAGATCAGATGACAATTGAAAACAATGAATAGCTTCCTTTCATGCCATCCATTGTATACAATTGTGTTGCTTGCTGTGATTGGTCAAAGTGATCATCACATGGTACAGACAGGGCCAATCACAGCCTATCAGTACCATGTGATTCGCTTTGGCCAATCACAGCTAATTACAACAAAAGACACTAAATGAATCGATTTCATTCAGTTAAAATGTTCACTGTGCGTTAAAAAAAAATGTATGAAAAAATAAATTGTGAACATTTTTTTTTTTTTTTTTAATTTTCCAAAAAATTGTAACAAAAGAATTACAACTTCAAAAAACTTGCCATGCCTCTTACCACATACATTGGACTTTCAAGTTTCTGACTTATTCAAGTGGAAGCTTATTCAAGGAGTAATCTCCAATCTCTCTGTACATGGCTATTAGTTTGCAGGCTCTGCTTGTTTCCTCTGTGTCCTTCTTGTGGATACTGAGACAGACTCCTCTGTGTTGCAATGGCTCGTCTCCTTTGCTCGTGAGGTCCATGCAGCGCTCCCTTGCTAGCTTCTAGGTTGGTGGCGAAGTTGACCGATGATGGCCGAGTATGGTCAAGTCGCACCGCGTCCCTCCAAGTTCTTCCAAATGCAACCAAGCTCTTCCGGGCCGCATGCCCAACGTGGGTGACTCTACTCCAGGCCCAGAGCCATGCCTCATACCTCCTGTAGCTGCTCCTGTCTAGCTACCACACAACAGATCTCCTCTTCTCCACCAACCAGCCCCCCCCCCCCCCAAGGCCACAGGTGTCCAGCCGAACTGCCACTGCCAACAGACCTGGTGCTTGTTATAGGGGCACTCAACAGGAGGGAGGGGCCAGGAGCTCCGGTTGGGGACCCGAGAAGAGGAGGATCTGGGCTGCTGTGTGCAAATTCACTGCAACTAAGCAGGTAAGTATACCATATGTGTTATTTTTAAAACAAAAACAAAAAAATCGAACAGAGCAAGAGGACAACAAGACACTTGTTCTGGTGACATCAGTCTAAGAAGAGATATCCCCTTGCTTTTAAGAAATGTTCTCGTATGTCCTGTAGTGTTCCCGGGAAAGAAAGTTTAGGGAAATCTCCCTATTGGGTCTCAGACAGGAAAAAACTACTTCATCCAAAATTTTAAAAATAAATAAATAAATAATTTGGGCTTTATAAACAGTTTAAATAATTAACTGCCTGCTCTATGAGCATCGGAAAATTGGGATAATTAAAACAATATTTTAAGCAAAATTGTTTATTTATAATACATTTATACAAATTAATGTAATAATTTAAAGTTAACACATGTATTAAAAGTTAAAACTGAAGTTACATTTGCTTATATTTTGCCTTATCTGCTTTTTCCTTTCCCCCCATAACTGATATGTTAATGAAATAAAACAAAACCTTTACCTTTTTGTTTTATTGTTGTTTTTTTGTTTGCAATGCATGCTAGTGAGTGTGGCGGGTAAGGTGTTGTACATAGCTTCCTAAAAACATCTCAGAACCCATCTTTAGTACTTTTCTGAAGAGCCTTCAGCCTTTCAAACAATGGGCAGAATATTGGGAGGAGTTATGCAAAGATCAAAATACCTTAAAGGACCTGAAAATCCTGAAAAACCGGGAGGATGTCAATAAATGTCCTCCCCTCCTGCCCAGACCAATTAAACTGTGATCACGAGTCACTGAGACTCAGTGGATCACAGATCCGTGTAAGGGGCTGGTCCCGACCCCTTACCATGTGATCAGCTGTTAGCTGATGACAGCTGATCACATGATGTAAACAAAGGATTGGTAATCCTGTCAGTGTGAGAAAAAAAAAAAAACATCACCGGCTTGTTCACAAGGGACATCGGTCCCGAAGAGAAAGGAGGTTATTGCCACTCATCAGTGCCCATCACTGCCACTCATCAGTGTCCATCACTGCCACCTATCAGTGCTCATCACTGCCACCTATCAGTACCCATCTCTGCCAGCTATCAGTGCCCATCACTGCCAGCTATTAGTGCCCATCACTGCCAGCTATCAGTGCCACCTAACAATGCCACCTATTAGTGCCACTTCTCAGTTCCCAACAGTGCCACCTGTCAATGCCCTTCAGTGCCACCCATCAGTGCCACCCCTTAGTGCTGCTTATCAGTGCCAACCAGCGCCGCCTATCAGTACCCACCAGTGCCGCCTTATCGGTGCCCATCAATGCAGCCCATCAGTGCCTATTAGTGCAGCCCAGCAGTCCCCATCAGTACAGACTCATCAGCATACATCAATGAAGGAGAAAAATTACCCGTTTGCAAAATTTAATAACAAAATATAAAAATATATATTTTTTTTTTCAATCTGTCTTTTTATTTATTTTTTAACAAAAAATAAAAACTGCAGAGGTGATCAAATACCACCAAAAGAAAGTTCTATTTGTGGGGAAAAATTTATAAAAATGTAATTTGGGTACAGTGTTGAAGACAAAGAAAAATGGATAGCCGCACTCCAAAACCTGATGGGTGGTCTTTTATTCAATAGACAGCATGTACAAAAATAGGGTCACAGCAGTGGAAACAAGGAACAGCCGACGCGTTTCGCACTGGATCAGTGCTTATTCATTCAAGCCATGAATAAGCACTGATCCAGTGCGAAACGCGTCGGCTGTTCCTTGTTTCCACTGCTGTGACCCTATTTTTGTACATGCTGTCTATTGAATAAAAGACCACCCATCAGGTTTTGGAGTGTGGCTATCCATTTTTCTTTGTCTTCATTTTGCTTAGTGCACCGCCAGCACCCTCAGTATCCTGCACCACCTGTAGCGGTGACTCCTTTCTCTCTATGGGTACAGTGTTGCATGCTCGCGCAATTGTCATTCAAAGTGCGACAGCGCTGAAAGCTGAAAATTGATCTGGGCCGGAGGGGGGGTTTAAGTGCCCAGTAAGCAAGTGGTTAAGTACTAAATGCTATAAATTGATCCACTGTTTCATTCAAACTTGACCAGCCTGCTAATGAGGAACAGTACCATATACCAGTATATCACCAAGGAGTGTATATATAAATAAAAATCATATAGCAAATCGCTAAGTGAAAGTGAATGTACATTTGTTCCCTGTAAATTGGGCTAACAAATGCTATTAGGCTACTTCCTGTACTGGTTGATTGTTTCTCACACCTATCTGTATATATTCATTTAGATTTCACTAAATCACTTTTGTCATCTGATATTATTCTTTTAAAATCTGGAATTGTATTGATACTGATTATCACTTGCACTTTACTTTGTTATACATTATCTGGTGTGCCTAGTGTCAATATATTGTGTCAGCTGCAGGTTGGTATTTAGTGGACTAGCACAGATTTTTTTTTTCCTTTTTTTAGTTTCTACCAATTTAGTGCTCCAGAGAATATTTGTTTATAATACTTTGGGCTACCCTCTAATTGGTTATCCCGATAAATAACTAAAGGTAAATTACGTTTAACTTTAACCTTATCCGTACAACAAGTTGGCTCTCCAGCCTTATCAGATGAAACAGCCTTGGCATAAAGTTAGAGAAGATTATCTTTCTCCAGTGTTTAGAAAACCTAAAGTTCCCCCCTTTTTGTTATTTTTTCTCCTCTTCTTCTCTCCGTTTTATATTTATCTAATTTTGTTTAGAGGAGAGATATGGGGCAGTAGGGCCCCCCTAATAATCACAGGGAAAGTTAGACCACACAATGGGTTTTCCTATTTCCTTTTTTTTTTGGTTGGTAGGTATATACACATAAGTAGGTGAATCATATGGATGATTTTTTTGATGAGGACAGTGACAATATAGTCCCTTTAAACTCACAAATTATTTTATTTTTTTTGCCTCTCCTCGCACTAAGAAGATGAGGACAGTGACAATATAGTCCCTTTAAACTCACAATTTTTTTTTTTTATCTCTTCTTCTCTCTCTCTCCCTTTACCTTACCTCTCCAAGACCTGGAGCTTATTTTGGAGATCTAATAAAGTTAATTAAGGGAATGGGTTTAAGGTAGGGGTACGCTAGGCAGATAGCCGGTGCCATTATAGACTAATAGATAAGGGGACCACAAGAAGACCATGTATATGTAGATGTTTGTATATTATTGTACTAATGTTCATGTTTGTTATTGTCTGTATGTTATTGTACCAACGTGTATGTTTTTTTATATATATGTATGTTGTGGAAAAATCTTTAATAAAAAAAGAACAGAGCAAAAAAAAGAAAACCTAAATTAAATATGTCCAAGTTAGACTAAAATAGGTGCACCGAGTCCATCAGTTACAAACCGGTCCTCTAAAGGACTAATTAGCCATGTATATACAGTTGTTTGCTATTGACAACCTCTATGGTGGATTCTGTCACTGCTCCTTTTCTGTAATTGTGTTGTAAATTTGATTTGTATCCCTCTATGGCTGAGCCTATCTGCATTTGAGCATTAGGTGTCGTGCCGCATCTCTATTTATAGATTTCTGATTTATTCAGTTTATAACATCTGTTCAAGTTTAATATTGGCTCAATTTTAATATTTACAGGAGGACCCCTTTTGGAGATTTGGTGACCATACGGATGCCCAGGGCGCCCCCTATTGGTGTCATCATTCCAGGACTTTACCACCAGGTGGCGCCCCTAGTCTGGACCATGTTTTCCCAATTTTCCCCTAGGTACAAGTGGGTTTAATCAATCCTTCCTTTCCCTGTGGATGTTTTAACACCCAAGCACAGAGGTTTCCACCACGGTCTCTTTCTAGGTTTTAAAATGGTGTGTCGTTATGTCCCCAACTCCCCATGACCATATCCAGGTTTGTGGCTGTTAGCATCTGCGGCCCTGTGTCATTTCCGGTGCGCCGGTTGGTGCTTTGGCGTCACTTCCGGTTTCCTTATCGTGTGACCGTCGTCACTTCCAAGGCGACTGGATCATGTTGCCAGACATAACTGAAGCGTCCACTCCTCCCCATTGATTTGGTGCTGATTCAGCATGGGGTGGGAGGAGGCAGGTATAAAATGGACACTGGTTGAGTCTTTCAGAGCAGGTGCCACCATGAGAGGGGAAGGATCGCTTCATTGAATTTCAACTTAGGTAACCTATTGAATAATATAATGGAGGGTTTTCTAAGCTTTCTAACCGGTAACCTGGGGGTTTTATTATCACATCAACATACTTCTTTATAGGATGGGTACCCTTTAGCCATGTACACACAATCGGTTTGTCCGATGAAAACAGACCGATGGACTGTTTTCATCGGACAAACCGATCGTGTGTGGGCCCCATCGGTCTCTTTTCCATCTGTGTTAAATAGAACATGTTTAAAATGTTTCCTATGGATAAAAAACTGACAGAAAAATCAGATCGTCTGTGTGGAACTCCATCGGAGAAAAATCCACACATGCTCAGAATCAAGTCGACGCATGCTCAGAAGCATTAAACTTAATTTTTTTCGGCTCGTCGTAGTGTTGTACGTCACCGCGTTTTGACACGGTCGGATTTTTGACTGATGGTGTGTAGGCAAGACTGATGAAAGTCAGCTTCATCGGATATCCGACGAAAAAAATCCATCGGATTAAATTCCATCAGATATCTGATCATGTGTACGTGGCTTAAGTCCCGGAACTATTTGAATTGATATCCATTCTGGAAGTCATGGAATTCCATCTAGATCAGGTAGCTTTTTTCTTACCTTCTGTCATTCCTCCTCCATAGTAGTGGTATTATCACCCTACTAATTTATAGGAGACTGGCTGAATAACTATCAATAATTGGATGACTGTGGATACTCATTCCTCCGTTGATCCCAGGTTAGTTCACAATACCCCCAATAATACCTCAATTTAATTCATTTTGTTTGTTTATTATTATGGTTTCATTCGTTTAAATTGCTAAACTGCATATTATCCAATTGCTCATTTCCCCATCTCAGTTGTGTTTATTTGTCCCTATTGTGTGTCCCTCTGTGGTACACCAAATGATCTCCATATCTGGGCTTCCTTCTGACCTCTTGGCCTTAATCGGTTTTATATCCATCTATCTACATGCAGGTAATTATTGGCCCGTACACTGCTCTGCTGCATTAGACCTAGCGATTTTGGGATTGATTCTCATTTGTATATTGTTTATAATTTTTTGCAATGATTGTGTATAATGTTTTTGTTTCTTTCTTATTTTCTTATATTTCAGTATCTAGTGCGTGACAGATAAAAAAAAAAAAAAAACTGAAGAGGCTACACAAGTAGTGAAACATATTAAGAATTTTGTTTGTCTGCACATTCTGAAACTGTATGCCTATTTTTGATGGATGTCAGCCTGTCAATTTTAACTTTTATATAAATAAAATAATTTTTGATATATCTATTTGTGTTATCTTGCACCTTTAAAATCCCAATCATCTCCTTATATTTATCTACTTAAACGGGATGTGGTGCCAATGACTTATGCCGCGTACACACGATCACTTTTTGTGATGTAAAAAAACGTCGTTTTATCTCACGAAACAAAACAACGTTTTTCAAACTTCATTTTAAAAAACGACGTTGCCTACACACCATCGTTTTCTGAAAATGCTCTTGCAAAGCACGGTTACGTACACCACGTTCAACGGCACTCTGTTCCATTGAAGCTCCCGTCTCATAACTTGCTTCTGAGCATGCGCGGGTTTAAAAACGTAGTTTTAAATGTTGTTTTGCCCACACACGATAATTTTTTATGACGCAAAAAACAACATTCTGAAAAACGACATAACAAATTAAGGCATGTTCGAATTTTTTTTTGGTCGTTTTTTAGAAGACATAAAATGACGTTTTGCCCACACACGATCATTTTAAATGACGTTTTTTAAAACGTCGTTTTATTTCATCACAAAAAACGACCGTCTGTACACGACATTATAGTTGACAAGTTTCTCAAAATTCTACTCTTAAACAGATTAAAACAAGTGTTTCCATTGTAGGATTATTCCCTCTAATTTTGTTTTGATTATATCTTTTCCAATAGTTAACAAGGCAAATAAAGACCCAGAGAGCAATAAAAAATTGAGAGAGGTTCTAACCCTTCCCTATTCTAGGCCCATCTTGATAAGTTTTTGATCACTTCAAGCAAGTTTTATATTTCTATACAAGGCTGGCCATACAATATACAATTTTCCTATTCATTTTCCTTTAGATTTACCTTCAACTATGCAGTGCAAGGGCCTACCTGATTGCATACAAATTGAACGTGATTATGTTTAAACCACATATTAGATGGTTTTAGTAAATCTAAAGGAAAAGTGTACAAGAAAATTGTATTATTATAATATAGGATTTTTATAGATCCAACATTTATGTGCAGCAATTTACAATGTAGAGGCGGGAGAGTACAATACAGTTCAATGCAGAATGAGTGGGCCCTGCTCATGGAGCTTAAAATCTAAAGGGAGAGATAGGTGGTACAAAAGGTAATAGCTGCGGGGGATG
Organism: Rana kukunoris; assembly: GCA_029574335.1. Classification (NCBI taxonomy): domain Eukaryota; kingdom Metazoa; phylum Chordata; class Amphibia; order Anura; family Ranidae; genus Rana; species Rana kukunoris. Next base: position 660,868,006 of record CM056049.1, read on the forward strand.
ATCTGATGGAGGTGACTCAGGTACAGTTCTTAGGTGGAGGTGGGAAATGGCTTCCCTGAATAAGTATTGGGGGATTGCTTAAAGACGGACAGGGTAGGGGCTGACCACACATACTGGGACAGGGAGTTCCAGAAGATGGGAGAGGCTCTATAGAAGTCCTCTAGGTCATCATGGGAGGCGCTAACAAGGGAGATAGAGAGCAAGAGGTCTTGGGAGGAGCAGAGAGGACGATTTGGGAGATATCTGCAGATGAGCTTGGTGATGTAGCTGGGAGGCGATGTTGTGAAAGGCCTTATATGTTGTGGTTAGTATTTTAGTAGAATTTTATACGGTCCAGTAGGGGAAGCCAGTGAAGAGATTGGCAGAGAGGAGCAGCAGTCATGGATCAGAAGCATTCATAATAGACTAAAGGGGAGATAGCCTGTGTAAAGGTAGGCCAGTGAGGAGAGAGTTGATGTACTCAAGTCGGGAAATTACCAAGGAGTGAATATGTTTTTTTGGTGTCGTTAGTCAGGAAGGGGGAAATTCATTCTTGAAATGTTATGGATGTTAAGGTGGCAAGATGTAGCTAGTGATTGGATGTCAGGGCTGAAGTAAAGGTCAGAGACTAAGATTACACCCAGCACCCTGGCATGTGTGGAGAGACCAATGGTTGTGCCATTGATCTTAATGGGGAAGGGACCGCAGGAGGGGGGATTATTGTATAATGTATTGCCAGCCTAGAGATGGGAATTGCTGGAAAAAACATAAAAATTGGGAAAAAAGAAAGAAGTGTAGAATATATTTTTTTACAATGATAAATAATATATCTAAGACATGGTATTTAAACTATATAACATAAAGACCTTTATAAAAGGTTTATGAGACTTTATATCATTCAATTATTGCAAGTTCTCTTAGCTGAAGACAAGAAAATCCTGGAATACAGTTGAAGTAAAACTTTACTTCTCAATGCAGTTCTCAAACAGGAATAATATGCATTTCTGCCACTAGGGGGTACTTCAGGGGAAAGGCTTCAGTTTACTTTGCTTCTGGGCTCCATCTTGTACCTCCTATAGTTGGGTAATTGTTGGGATACAGTAGATGATAGTAGTTTCTTTTCTCTCATGCGTCCATTGACAGGTAAGAGGGTGAATTTGTCTGAAAAATGTGTTTATCTTTTTTAACCTATAAATTATTCCTTCTAATGTTCAAAGCATAATGTTTACTGGTCATTAAATTAGTTTTTTTCTTTTCTTCCTGGAGTTTGGAAACATTTCCACAGTGCAATTTTTGCTGAGGGTAAAGGTGTATTTTGCAAATATTGTTAGACAAAATATTCTCGTTCGTATGCTACAAAGATAAAAAAAAAACACACTCTGGCATGCCAAAGGTGCCCTAAAGACAATAAAGCGGTAGTAAACCACTGCCATTAAAAAACAAACTGCAAGACAAAGGCATAATGTGCTAAAATGCATCACATACTAGCACATTATGAAATGCTTATCTTACAACAGAGCCCTCCAACAGCGGGCTGACAGGGCTTCCATCCTCAAACGGTCTTCCTCCAGCTGTCTGACTAGCACAGCTGCAGCCCAGAGCTCTGAAGTAATAGCATAACCGGCTACATGCAGTGTAATTATCTCCTAAACAGTTCAAGTATAGGAGATGTTCACTGTACCTACAGGAAAGCCTTGTTATAGGTACAAGTTATAACAATTTACTTCCACTTTAACATATACTTTATGGAATGCAATGATGAGGACCCTGAAAAGTTTAAGTAGCTTTTTTCCCTCCAGAGTTCTTATTCCAGAAACACTCTTTTTTTTTTACAATTTCTTTATTTTTCAAATTTTCAAGAACACAAAGGTATAACATAGATCATAACACAAAGTCACAATAGACAATGGATCATCTTTACATAATCTCTACATAACCTCTCATGTTATATATCAACCAGCACAAGAGGGAGAAAAAGAAACAAGACATTAAGACCATTAATTCACCCCAGGGGCAAGAAAAAGGGGAGCAGTGGTCAGAAAATAGTTACTTCCCAGTCTCTCCCTCTTGCCCCCTCTCCCAATGTCCGGTCATGGGATGGCGCTCTCCCATGACCTTACATATTGCTATTAACTTACCCAGTTCCTCTTCCTCACCCCCAATGCATGTGATCCCCTATCTGATTCGATACCTTCCCATGTTCCCATCCTCCCCACCCAACGCCCCCCCCCCCCCAAAAAAAAAAAGAAAAAAAAGAAAAAAGGGTTCAACCTCCTCTCCTCCCTCTCCCCCCTAATCCCCACCCACCAATCTCCCGCCCTCCTCTGAGTGGATAAAAATCATTCCAGGGTGTCCAGATTTTTCAATGTATTTATCTTTTTTTTCTATTTGTCCAAACTAGGTCCTCCATCCTATTTACTTCTTCAACCTTTCTAATCCACATACTCGCAGTAGGGGGTTGTATTAGCTTCCATTTAAGCGGTATACAAGCCTTGGCAGCGTTCACTAAGTGACATATAATGGAGTTCCTATATGTCGCCCCCCCCGGTATATCTGACAGGTGCAGGAGGAGAAGAAAGCTGTGTCCTCTGGTATTAAAACCTCAGTAAACTTTTGAATAATCTCATGAACTTTCTTCCAGAATCCCTTAATTCTGGGACAGTCCCAGAAAATATGTACCATCGTAACATGCTCTGCTTGACATCTCCAACATTCCCTCTTTATGTTTGGGAAATACTTATGTAACCTTTCTGAAGTTCTATACCATTGTGACATTATTTTGTAGTTAGTTTCATGCATTTTAGTCAGAGGCGTATCTAGTGAAAATAGCACATATGGCAAGCACTGAAACTGCGCCCCTGTCGAAACATTTGAAACCCATCTTTCAGATAACCTTAACAAAAAAAAAAAAAACAGCTAACAAAACTAGTGATATTTATCATCCCTTGTGATACCTTGGGTAGTGACATATCCTCTTTATGGAGAAATCTGGGGTTTATTAGACCCCTGATACCTCCTCTGCCCTCCAAGGCCAGGTAAATGCAGAACCAATACTGGAAGTGATGAAATCTTCATCACTTAAGGCCTCAGTTTTTCACAGAGGAGAGGGAGAAACTGATGTTCCTCCTTCTTCTTTGTGAGTGAGTGAGTAACTTGTATAGCGCAGCAAATGTGAACTTAATCGCCTCAAGGCGCTTTCCTTCCAGTGTCGTCCTGGTCCTTCAGAAAAGATGGGTCTTTAGTTTTTCATAAAAACCTGATGGTTTTCTTCCAGGCGGATGGTCGTGGGTAGAGCATTCCAGAGTCGAGATCCTTGGACTGCAAATCTGCGTTCTCCCTTAGATTTGTAGCAGGATTTAGGGATTTGGAGAAGATTTTGGTTGGTTGACCGGAGCACGCGGTTGGTGAGGTAGGGTTTTATTTTCTCACTTAAGTATTGGGGAGCGTTTCCTTGTGTACATTTGTGAGTTAGGCAGAAAGAAAGATTGATTCCCACGTTTTTTTCCTGCTACCAGTCTGGCTGCCATATTCTGGACGACTTGCAGACGTGACATCTGGTATTTCGGTAGTCCTAAGTAGAGGAAACTTGCGTAGTCGAGTCGTGAGTTGATGATTGTTCCTACCACTACTGCTGTGTCCTTTTCCGGGATGAAGGGGATAAGTCTACGTAGCATGCAGAGCAAATGATGAGCCCCGCTGATGACTGATCCTATTTGTGCATCCATCGTCATGTCTGAGTCAAAGATGACTCCGAGACTTTTGGCTTTGTTGCTTGGCGCGATGATTTGTCCGAGGATGGTGGGTGGTGTCCATGTGGTCCTAGAATTGGAATTTTTGCGATTTGCGTGAAGGATGAGTAGTTCTGTTTTGGATCCGTTGAGTTTGAGGGAGCTTTCGGTCACCCAATTGTCGATCAGTGTGAGGCATTTTCCTAGTTCATGATATTGGTCTTTTTTGTTGGTGATTCAGAGGTAAAGCTGTGTGTCGTCGGCATAGGAGTGGTAGCGTAGGTCCTGTTTGGTGATGATTTTGAGGAGCGGATGTAGATGTTGAAGAGTACAGGTAAAAGGGGTGATCCTTGCGGGACTCCGCATGTAATGGTCCGTGTTTCTGAGGTAAAGCCTCCAATTTTCACTACGCTGCCAATCCGACCAGATGGAATGGGAGAGCCTCGGAGAACAGGGGAGGGCTGTGGCTGAACGCAGCAGGAAAAGCGCTGCCATTGTCCATCAGCAAAGGTACTGAAAAATAGATCCTGCCTATGCTCGGGAGGAGGTAGGAAGAGAGCCTCAGACCCTGGTAAGTGCCTTGCTGCCCAGCCACTCAACAGAGCCCCCTTCATATGGCGCAATTGGGCACTTGCCATGGCTGCCATACCCTAGATACGCCACTGATTTTAGTGCATGTTGCTGTCTTAAATATAGCTTGAATCATTAACATTTTTTGATTTTCTCCAAAGGTCCTAAATCAATTTCCCATTTCTGAAAAAAAGGCAACTGGTAGTTCTCTGATGGTTTACTCAATAGCAAATACATTTTAGATATTGTATGCATACTTGGCTCTTTTTCCATACAATATTTCTCAAATGATGTCAGCTTATGTTTCACATAGTATGGTGCTACTTTAATATTTAAAAAATGCATTAATTGTGCTGCTTGCCAGAACTCCAATTGAAAAAGGCAATTTTTATTCATCAGATCCTGCATTGTCGGGCAGGTACCCTTTTCTCTAAAATGCAATGTCTGATATATTCCTCTCTCAATTAATGTCGCAAAGGGCCCTTTCTGTATACCAGGTATGAATCTCGGGTTACCCAGTATAGGCGAAAAGGGTGAGTCATAAGTAGATATATGCTCCCTTGAAAAAAGGTTATAACATACCTGCAGTGTAATTCCTATTATTGGATGTTTTTTGGTATCAGTTGTAACTTCTCTGTAGCACCAAGGTATTCCCGAGTCAGGCTCGGGGTGAAATTTTTAGCACCAAAAGCGGTAACCCCGAGCCAGACTTGGGATGGCATCCCAGTATCCAGGCAGGGAGTTACTTACCTTGTCCCCTGGATCCTGCAATGACTCCCCGCTGTGTGATTGAGCTGTCTCCTCGCTTGATTCACACAGTGCCCTGTGTGCCGCCGAGCTTCGTTCCCTGCGACGTTACAAAGCACAGGGGCGTGGATCGGCGACAAATTAAAAAAAAAGTAAAATACAGTACACATACAGTATACTTTAATCTTACCCTTCAAAAGTGGTTTTAGAGCAGCTAGAAAACAGCGATAATAAATTAGAATCACTTGCAGAATTGAGCGATAAGTAATGACAGCGACAATTCTGCAACTGAGCAAATTTCAATGTTTTTGATTTGATTTCATTATTGAATAATTTTTATTATTATTATATTATTGTTATAATTATTTATAGTTATTTATTATATTATAATTTATGATTTTGTGTTTTAAATTTTATTATACCCGGGATGTCTACTAGACTCTGGTTTGGACAGATTTAAGTGAGTTATTCCTAAGAATTACAGGCCTACAATATAAAACGCCAAATTTCCATGCAAAATAATCGTACCGCTTTCAGCACCTAAAATCTGACATAATCATCCCGCCAGGGAGGTTAAGCCTCATACACACGGTCGGGCTTCAAACAAACTTTTCTGTGGATTTTTGTTTGAAGGGCGCTGGCCGTGAACTTGGTATGCATACACACGGCAGGACTTTTACATCAAACTTTCCCAAAATCACATTGTTTTTCAGCTCTTTTCTGCTCTTTACCGCCACCCTTTGGCCAACTTCTGCTATTGTTGGTTGATTTTAACATTCTGAGCATGCGTGCTTGTACTTTGGACTAAAGTCTGATGGACTTCTGTACACACAATAGGACTTTGCACCGTAAGACTTTTGTTTTGCTGAAAAGTTTGTCCGTTTGCAGAGCAAACTTTTGTCCGATAAAAAAAGGGAAAAGTTTGTCCGATGGAGCGGTCCGATTTTTTTAAAAACTTGCTCATTTTGAAGTTTGTTGTCAAAAAGTCCGACCGTGTGTATGGGCCTTTAGTGAGGAAGTAAGGACGTGTTACAAACCACGACCTCCAAAAAATACACAATCTCTTCATTTATAGATAAAATGACACCTAAAAAAAAGAAAGACATTGATCAAGCTCTTGCAAGAGCAAAATACAATTCTGGATCAGCTTTGTCAATAACTGAATGTGCATATTGACAGGAAGCTTTTAAATCATTATGAGGGAAAGGTGAGGAGGTTACTCGTTCTCATCTATAGTTGAAATGATCGTAACAGTCCTTGGCATTTCAATTGTAATAAAAATAACATTTTTAAAAGCAAGTTTAGTTTATTTACTGAATAAGCTGTACTTTTATTTGAAGCATAATACTGTTATATACATTTCACCTTCCCAGTGTAATAAAATGATTTTCAATTTGTAAAACTATTGCACACCTAATTTATTTCCAAATTTTTGAGAAAATTTCAATTTTTTCCAGAACAAAACAGGAGAAATTCTTTGTTTTCCCATGGCTTTAAAATTCTACATTCTAGGTCAGTAGTTTATTTAGGTTTTATGCTGCCCTAGGCCTGTCTAAATTTGTGCACCTCCTAATTTAAATATGACCCACCCTATCCTGTCAAGGCCACACCCCTTGCTGTTTAAGACCCGCCCTGAGAATTTTAAGAGGGCCTGGGGGGGGGGGGGGCAATGGAGTCCCTTAATTTACATAGATTTCCTCTCACTTCCGGTTTGGCTATGGGGCAGGAAGTGAAGGGAAATCTCTGCAATGGGACAGGGATGATAAAAATTAACTGACCGGGGGTATAACCCCCCCCTTATTCTTGCAAAAGGGAAAAAAAAGTGTTGCCTATAGTTCTAGTTTAACCACGTCAGTACCGCACATAGTCATATGACGTCCACAGAGGGGATCTCCCAACCCGGGTGGACATCATATGACGTCCTGGACTTTGTGTGGTGATATCTGAATGATGCATGCAGCTAGAGGCATCATTCAGATATCATTGTTTGCCGGCGGCGATCTTGCGCACCATAAGAACGATCATAGCGGCGGGACACCCCCCTCCCGCCGCCATCCGGTGCTTCTCTGGGTTCTCCCGTGCCATCAGGGGCCCGGGGGAAAGAATCGCCAAGCGCCGGATAGGAAGTATAGAGATGACTGGTGACCACATGGTCGCCAGTCATCTCTATGACCTTTGGAGGCCCGGGCGCGATGTGATGACGTCACGCCCGGGTACCGGGAAGTAAACAAAGCCACAATTGCGGCTAGTAAGCATGAGGTCAGTGAATTTTTTTTCATGATCTCATGCTTTTCAGCCTGGAGGAGAGATTTGGGGTCTTATTGACCCTGCATCTCTCCTTAAAGAGGACCTGTCACACACTATTCCTATTACAAGGGATGTTTACATTCCTTGTAATACAAATAAAAGTGATCAAAAAATAAATAAATAATAATAATAAAAAAATGAAAATGCTCCTGTCCCTGTTTTCTCGCCCTCAGAAACAAACGCACACGTAAGTCCCGCCCACGTATGTAAATGCCGTTCAAACCACACATGTGAGGTGTCGCCGTGCGTTAGAGCGTATGCAACAATTCTAGCACTAGACCTCCTATGTAAATCTAAACTGGTAACCTGTAGAATTTTTCAAAGCGTCGCCTATGGAGATGTTTAAGTAACAAAGTTTGCCGCCATTCCATGAGTGTGAACAATTTTAAAGCGTGACATGTTAGGTATCTATTTACTCATCGTAACATCATCTTTCATATTTTATTAAAAAATTGGGCTAACCTTACTGTTTTGTTATTTTTTAATTCATGAAATAATTTTTTTCCAAAAAAAAGCGTTAGAAAAATGATTGCGCAAATACCGTGCAAGATAAAAATTTGCAATGACCGCCATTTCATTCCCTAGGATGTCTGCTAAAAAAACATATATAATGTTTGGGGGTACTGGGTAATTTTCTAGCAAAAGAATTATAATTTGTACATGTAGGAGAGAAGTGCCAGAATAGATCCAGTATGGAGGTGGGTATAAAAGCCCTGTATTGAAGGGGTTAAGCGCAAATTTCTGATAATTGTATGGAGAGGACTAAGAAGATATAACCATGCCGATGGTGCAGCAGAAAACATATAGCACCGTGAGGAATGTTTGTGGACCAGGTTGATAGGACAGTCAAAATTATAAGCACACTAACAGTGTAGCACAAGCCGGTGGAGACTCTTTCTGTACTGCCCCCCTGCAAAGTGCTGCCCTAGGCCTGGGCCTTGTTTGCCTAGGCCAGGATACAGCGTTGTTCTAGGTCAGCCTAAGGTAATGCCAAACCTACAGTGAGCATGTCATTGCAGATCACATGAAGGTAAACTGCAAGTCAAAGACACCTCTCTGTGAATTCTGAATGAGCAATGGAAAGGAAACCATCTGAAATCTAATAATGGACAAAATCATTCAGGACTTAGTAGCATACAATATTACATCTAAACTGCTTTCCTGGTTTAATTTTTAAATGTTGGTCTGATTCCTACATTGGAACATACCGTTGAATATAAAAAAAAACACTCTTGATAACATTTCTGTAATTAGGAGTTAATATACCAGTTGAAAATTAAAGGACCAGTGCACTTAAAACAGTTTAGAGTAGTCTTTCTCTCCTTATCAACATGTTACCTCAGAGGAACCATTGAAATAATGTTCACATTCCAGAGAACCCCAGTAAAAATAATTTCATCAAGGATCAATGGACATAATGCCACTTACATTGGTAAAATGCCCCATTGCAGTGGTAGTCAGAATGTCACCTTTACAGAGAGCTAAAAGGATCATTGGTGCCATGCAGCTGTCTATGCCAAATTACATTGGCCCCAGAATTATGCAGGTACCATCAGATGGAATGCCAATTAGTCACAGGTCAAGAAACCCCTAGCAAACTCTGGAGGAACCCTAGCGTTCCTCAGATCACTGGTTAAAAATAGCTGGTTTAGAGTGATATTTCCATTTCTTGGTGAATAGTGGAGAATTAGATACTTAAAGCGGTTGTATACCCGCTGACTTTGACTAAAATATCACTTTTAGGTGGATTGGCACTTTAATGATATAGGGCCAGATTCAGGTAGATGGGCGCACCTTTATTCTTGAGTAACGTTTCTCATTTACGTTACTCCGCCAAAACTTTAGGAGAAAGTACTGTATTCACAAAGCACTTGCTCCTAAAGTTGCGGCGGCGTAGCGAAAATGGGCCGGTGGAATTAAAATTGGGCGGGTAGGGGGCGTGTAGTATTTAAACTAGGCGCGATCCTGTGGCGAACGCACTGCGCATGTGCCGGCCATCAATGTATCCCAGTGCACATGCTCCACATTAGGACGGTGTTTTGTGAATTGGCGTATCTCGCTGATTTACATATTCTCGGCGTAAATCAGCCTGAACACCCCTAGCGGCCATTTTACAATTGCAGTTCCGATGCGACGGCGAAATACAATTACGCCGCTCGTATCTGAACTCAATCCCGGCGTATCTTGTTTTCTGATTACAGAAAACAGATACGATGGCGTAGGTTAGAAGTTACACGGCTTATCTACAGATAAGCTGCGTAACTTCTACCTGAATCTGGCCCTCAGACTTCTTTCTAAAGTAATACCATGCTTGTGTGAATATTTTTTTATTTTACCTCTTCTTGATATATTTAGCATTGTATTTATTGTAACTCTGCTGTACAAGATACCTTTTTTTGATATTAACTGCAGTTTTTAATCTAAAGACGGATAAAAAAAAAAAAAAAAAAAGGCTGCTACAGGGTCCAACAGTAAAATTCAGCTGTGTGAAGGAAATGATCTTGCCTCAGGATCAGAACATGCACAGCCATACTGTAATGTTATATATACTATAACTGGACATTCACTTTACAGGGAGTGCAGAATTATTAGGCAATAGTGTTGAGCAGAATATGCCATATTCGAATTCGCGATATATCTCGAATATATAGTCGAATATTCGACAGATATTCGCTAAATACGAATATTCGTGATATATTTTCGAAATGAAATGATTGCGAATTTTCGCTATCGCGAATGCGAATGCGATTGCGAATTGCGAATTGCGAATATTCGAGAAATGCGGAATGGAGCACTCTGATTGGCACAGAATATTCGTGATATATTACAATATAAAATAATTGCGAATATTCGAGAAATGCGGAATGGAGCACTCTGATTGGCACAGAATATTCGTGATATATTACAATATAAAATAATTGCGAATATTCGGCAAATGCGGAAGGAGCACTCTGATTGGCTCAGAATATTCGTGATATATTACAATACACAATAATTGCGAATATTCGAGAAATGCGGAAGGAGCACTCTGATTGGCTCAGAATATTCGTGATATATTACAATACACAATAATTGCGAATATTCGAGAAATGCGGAATGGAGCACTCTGATTGGCTCAGAATATTCGTGATATATTACAATATAAAATAATCGCGCGATATCGCTATTTGCCGAATAATCGCATTGCGATTTTTCGGCAATATAAAATGAGCGCTGCAGCTACTCGGCCCAAGGTCTCTAATCATACCAGCAATGCTTTTAGACGTCGATGGGGATCTCTAGGATGTGATCTGTTCTAAAAAAAAAATTAAAACATTCGAATATTCGAAATAGCGAATATTCGCCGCGATATTCGCGTTATTCGCGAATACTCGAATATGCAATATTCGTAGCGAATATTCGCAATGCGAATATTCGTGAGCAACACTATTAGGCAAGTTGTATTTTGGAGGATTAATTTTATTATTGAACAACAACCATGTTCTCAATGAACCCAAAAAACTCATTAGTATCAAAGCTGAATATTTTTGGAAGTAGTTTTTAGTTTGTTTTTAGTTTAGCTATTTTAGGGGGATATCTGTGTGTGCAGGTGACTATTAGGCGGCGTACACACGATCGGATATATCCGATGAAAACGGTCCGCGGACCATTTCCATCGGATATGTCCGATCGGGAGTTTGATCCGATGGCGTGTACACACCATCGGATCAAATTCCCCGCCGCCGGACGGCGCGGTGACGTAGTGGTGACGCGGCGGTGACGTTGACGCCGCCACGTCACCGCCACGTCACCGCCACGTCACCGCACCAGGAAGTAAAACACTTCCGCGCATGCGCCGAATCCATTCGGCAGCGGCGCGGCGGCGGTGGGAGCCGACATGTCTGCTGGTAAGTGTACTAACCAGCAGACATGTCGGGCGGACAGATTCCCACCGGATAGATTTCAAAGCATGCTTTGAAATCTGTCGGGTGGAGAAATCTGTCCGCTAGCCCATACACACGAGCGGAGATGTCTGCTGAAACGGTCCATCGGACCGTTTTCAGCGGACATATCCCCTCGTGTGTACGCGGCCTTACTGTGCATAATTATTAGGCAACTTAACACAAAACAAATATATACCCATTTCAATTATTTATTTTTACCAGTGAAACCAATATAACATCTCAGCATTCACAAATATACATTTCTGACATTCAAAAACAAAACAAAAACAAATCAGTGACCAATATAGCCACCTTTCTTTGCAAGGACACTCATGCAGCCTGCCATCCATGGATGCTGTCAGTGTTTTGATCTGTTCACCATCAACATTGCGTGCAGCAGCAACCACAGCCTCCCAGACACTGTTCAGAGAGGTGTACTGTTTTCCCTCCTTGTAAATCTCACATTTGATGATGGACCACAGGTTCTCAATGGGGTTCAGATCAGGTGAACAAGCAGGCCATGTCATTAGTTTTTCTTCTTTTATACCCTTTCTTGCCAGCCACGCTGTGGAGTACTTGGAAGCATTTGATGAAGCATTGTCCTGCATGAAAATCATGTTTTTCTTGAAGGATGCAGACTTCTTCCTGTACCACTGCTTGAAGAAGGTGTCTTCCAGAAACTGGCAGTAGGACTGGGAGTTGAGCTTGACTCCATCCTCAACCCGAAAAGGCCCCACAAATTCACCTTTGATGATACCAGCCCAAACCAGTACTCCACCTCCACCTTGCTGGCGTCTGAGTCAGACTGGAGCTCTTACCAATCCAGCCACTGGCCCATCCATCTGGCCCATCAAGACTCACTCTCATTTCATCAGTCCATAAAACCGTAGAAAAATCAGTCTTGAGATATTTCTTGGCCCATTCTTGACGTTTCAGCTTGTGTGTCTTGTTCAGTGGTGGTCGTCTTTCAGCCTTTCTTACCTTGGCCATGTCTCTGAGTATTGCACACCTTGTGCTTTTGGGCACTCCAGTGATGTTGCAGCTCTGAAATATGGCCAAACTGGTGGCAAGTGGCATCTTGGCAGCTGCACGCTTGACTTTTCTCAGTTCATGGGCAGTTATTTTGCGCCTTGGTTTTTCCACACGCTTCTTGCGACCCTGTTGACTATTTTGAATGAAACGCTTGATTGTTCGATGATCACGCTTCAGAAGCTTTGCAATTTTAAGAGTGCTGCATCCCTCTGCAAGATATCTCACTATTTTTGACTTTTCTGAGCCTGTCAAGTCCTTCTTTTGACCCATTTTGCCAAAGGAAAGGAAGTTGCCTAATAATTATGCACACCTGATATAGGGTGTTGATGTCATTAGACCACACCCCTTCTCATTACAGAGATGCACATCACCTAATATGCTTAATTGGTAGTAGGCTTTCGAGCCTATACAGCTTGGAGTAAGACAACATGCATAAAGAGGATGATGTGGTCAAAATACTAATTTGCCTAATAATTCTGCACTCCCTGTATTTATCTGTGAAGCCTTTTGTTCAGTATTGTCTGCCATTTTGGGCCAAGGACAAGAGCTTCATTATTGACATAGCAGCCCACAGTATTTTTTTGCTTTTCAGTTCTGTAATGCCTTATTTGTATCTGTTTCTGGATATTTTAAATGTGTTATACATTAGTAGATATAGGCACATAATGTATTGTGGTAAACAAGACACCATGACAATGCTAGATCTTTACATTTAAATCTCTCTCCCCCTAACACCTCCCCCCCCATACCCAACCAGCATAAAGGGTTTTTTGAAAAAATGGCTTGCACAGTTGGTTTTTTGTCTCTCCTTTCTAAGTGGAGATGGTAATATGGCATCACAGTGTGGACCCACCAACTCCTGCCATGACATCAACACACCTTTGCATCTTTTGGTGCCTGGGAGTACCCCACTAATAGTCAACAGGAGGGTCCACACCACCCAGGAAGTAATATCTAAAGAAGGACTCTCCTACTCTGCAGTTCAGAGGATAGTCGACTTAGGGGTCATTTACTATAACTTAAGAGTGCAAAATCTGCATAGAAATCAGCTTTCGGGTTTTATTGCCAAAGCTTAATTGAACAAGCTGAAGTTAAAAGCTGATTGGCTACCATGCAAAACTGCACCAGATTTTGAGTGCACCAGTTTTAGTAAATCAACCCCTTAGTACCTAGTAAAAGGGGCAAATTATAAAGAGGAAAAGGTACTGGTAATTATGAAATCTAAAGCACCAAATACAATAAGCACTGATTTTAGGAAAGAAAATAGTTACATTTATTGATCAGAAATCTTGTGTGCGAGCCCCACCCAGGCTAGGAAAGGGAACTAGTCCTTATTCACTGCCATGAGTGCTGGTTGGGGAGGGAACCCGTCCCAGCTCCAAACGTCAATTTGTAGAAGTATGAACCTTTCCCATGATTAAGCTTCAAGGGGTGGAGTGAAACGGGTTGGGGAGTGGCCTGGTGGGAGCTCAGACTGAGGCTGCCACATACCATCATGTATGGATATGGATATTAAGGGATATTCATACTTCTAAATGTATTGATAGTATCAAAATAAAAAAAAACAATGTCTATATTTACTGTATTTATTGGCGTATAACACTCAATTTTGTACCCTAAAAACAGAGGATAAACTGTGCCTGCGTGTTATACCCAAGGGGCTGTGGCAAGTATTTTTCCTGAAACTTCCCTCTTAAAGTTAGGGTACGTGTTATATGCCTGTGTGCGTTATACGCCAATAAATACTGTATATAAAATACTACCACACCAGGACAAAAACTCTGGGGGGCAGATTCACAGAGAATTAGATTCTCGTAGCGTATCAGAAATACACTACGCTGCCGTTTTTTACCTGGCTCTACGTGGAATCCAGGTAGATTTTGTCCAGTAAACGACGGCGGCGTAGTGTATTTCTCCCGTCGCAATCCATCTGCGCGAGTAGGGGGCGTGAAGCATTTAAAATAGGCGCGTTCCCGCGGCGATCGAACTGCGCATGCTCCGTTCGCAAATTTCCCGCCGTGCATTGCGCGAAAACACGTTGTCACGTCGTAGTAGCGTTGTTTACGTACATTCCTATTCCCGAACGAGTTACGTTAAAAAAAATATATATATTTTAAAATCGCCGCGGGAATGACGGCCATACTTTACATGGGTTACGCACTGTTAGACCAGCAAAAAGCTCCTCTAACATTACGTAGCCAAAAAATGACGTAGGCGATTGCGAGGGACACTCGTACCTTCGTGGATCGCCGTAAAAACACATTTGCATATCCCGACGCATCAAAACGACGCAAACTCCTCCCAGCGGCCGCAAAAATATCGCAGCGTAGATCCGAAGGCTTACGAAGACGTAAGCCTCTCGGATCGAAGCCCGAAGCCGCCGTATCATGGTTTGAGGATTCAAACTAGTGATACGGCGCGCGAAATTTGAAATTACTCCTGTCTAACACCAGGCCTGGAACTCAATTTTGCCCCGCTCATACTGACTTCAAAGCTGATGAACAAAATCTCTGGTATCCTAAAACTGATGACCTTGACACTGGGATACGCTATTTACACTATACAATTATTTGCAGTCCAAACTTTTATATCTGTGGTGTACCAATAGAAAGTCCATGTTACACAATAAAAAGTTAAGGTGTATCAAAAAGCAGTTTTTTTTCCTTGCACATGATTGGATATTCTTTGCAAAGTGTAATTTCACAGCATTCACTAAGCTCTGGGGCAAATTCCCTTGCAAAGGGCACATCATATTTGCCTTTAGTAAATTAACACATATGTGGCAAATAGGCTGTTCACTTTAAAATTTTATTTTAACTTTGCAAGGGAATTTTCCCTTTGTGAGTCAGTTTTTTTTTCCTTGCATGTGGATAATCCCTGAAAAGTCAATTTTCATCACATTCATGAAGGTAATTCCATTAAAAAAAATAAACAGCCCGTTTGCCTTTAGTAAATCAGCTCCAAAGTCTTTAGGTATTGTTAGATGTGGCACCACAAGTAACCATAACAAGGACAAAGCCACAAATATAGCCAATCCTTACTTTGTGCCCAATTCATTGACACATTCATCATAAGACTTGCAGGAGTGGCTCATTAATCAAAGAAATATGAATTCTAAAAGAAGACATTTAGGCCGCGTACACACGATCAAATCAATCTGCTGGAAACGGTCGGCCCGACCGTCCCAGCAGACAGATTCAATTGTGTGTATGGGCGAGCCGACGGATTTGGCCAGCCGACAGATTTGAAAGCATGCTTTCAAATCTGTCGGCTGGGAACCCGTCCGCCCGACATGTCTGCTGGTTAGTACGCTAACCAGCAGACATGTCTTCTCGCACATGCGTCGAATGGTTTCGACGCATGCGCGGAAGTGTTTTACTTCCTGGTGCGGTGACGTGGCGGCGTCAATGTCACCGCCACGTCAGCGCGCCGTCTGCCGGCGGGGATTTTGGTTTGATTGTGTGTACACGATCAAACCAATACGTCCCCAGCAGACAGATTTGTTCAAATCGGTCTGTCCGACCGATTTGAACAAATCTGTCTGCTCGTGTGTATGGGGCCTCACACCTGCATAGTGTGGCACTGAGTGGTAGCAACACGTTATGATAATTTAAGACCTTATAAACCAATCACCAACTTGTTTTATCATTAAAAATCCAGACAGTTCCAGGATACCAGAGATTTTATTCACCAGATCAGTGTGTGCAAACGTGATGTGAGGTTGTGTTGGGTACATTGTCCAGAGTTAATATGTGGTGATTGTGTCTTATAAGTTCAACTAGTGGTAAACTACTTTTGCACTGCTATGTAAGTGAACTTGCGTGAGTTAATAAAGCAAAGGACTACTGCAGTCACTATAAGTGGTGAACTCAGATCACGTAACAAAAATCAGAAATAATAAAATGGTGCGCTGTTCAAAAAAAAAAAAAAAGCACTTTACTAATTTAATATAATACACTAACGAGTGCCATATATAACACAACAAATATCAAACAAAACACGTCTTGAATCACATATAATAGTCCGTGAAAAATCTGCTTAGTAAAACCACATCCACGTAGGATACGGATGATAATAAACTTCCATATAAATCCACTTATTTATTTTTATCTTATTTATTTTTTTTGAACAGTGAACCATTTGTTTTTTATTTTCTGTGTCATATCAGTATTTTTTATTGCATTAGTGGAGTTTACATTTTGATACAGTTAATTAAAAAAAATTCTAGAAGCAATATTTAGTTGTCTATTTATCTAAAAATTCACCAAATAAATGTCACAAGCATTCACCCTGCTGTCACAAATTATTTTGCCTGATATATTTATTTCCTATGATTGTCAGTTCCATCTATTGGCCATATTGTTGTATTTTCCTGAAATACTTTAATCAGGAAAATACCATATTATGGGCAATAGACAGAGCTAATGATCCTAGCAAGAAACATATTAGGCAAAATACAGTGATAATCGGTGGCACCCGGGCAAATGCTTGAGACATTCCTCCAGTTATTTCTATTTTGTATATATTGAAATAGACCCCCCTAGTGTGTATGGGGCTTTTGATTTTTATAATAACCACTTTCTTTTTTTTTATTATTGTAACCTGTATGGTTGCTAAAAAATCCTTTAACTTGTGAATTATGCAAGTATGAGTTTGTAAGAAAAAGAAGGATTTAAATTGTTTTAATTGTTAAACTGATTAACTAAAGGAGATGGGGGAATTATTTGGGAAGGTAGGGGGTAGAGTTGAGCGGACACCTGGATGTTCGGGTTCGACGGGTTAGGCCAAACTTCGGAAAAAAGTCCGGGTTCGGGACCCTAACTTGACCCTAACTTGACCCCGAACCCGAACTCAGACTTTTGACTACTAAAATGTCTCTAAAAAAACTAAGGGAAAGGGCTAGAGGGCTGCAAATGGAAGCAAAATGTTGGTAAGAGCATGGCAAGTACTCTGCAAATAAATGTGGATAGGAAAATAACTTAAAATAACATGAAAAATTTAAAATAAAATAAAATAATTTTGACCTAGGAGGACGAGGTCCATATGGAGTAGGAGGTTGAGATGGCGGTGGATGTGGCGGTGTAGGTGGAAGCGGCGGTGGAGGAGGACAAGGTAGCCAGCACAGGTTTTTGTTTTTACTTTATGTATTTTTTAAATTAAGGTACACCCCAAAAGAGTGAGAAAGATCTAGGGTTGCCACCTCATCCCTTTAAACCCGAACACATAGTAATAACACAGGTTCTGGGGCTAATTTAATGTCGATAAGGCATCAAGTGAGTTTAATTAGCACCTTAAAGGGGAGGTTCACCTAAAAATAAACTTTTAACATTGTCATTAATGTCATAAATGCAATTAGAATCTGACGTTTTAAAAAAAAAAAATACATCCGTACATACTGATTCCCATATGCCTTCTCACCGCTGCTTCCCGGTATGTTCACCGGGGCTGGGCGTGCCTAATTGATTGACAGGCATCCGACCGACGCATACAGCTCTTCACGAGATGCCGAAAGAAGCCGAACGTCGGTGCGGCTCTATACGTCGCCTGCGCTCCGACGTTCGGCTTTTTTCGCCATCTCGTGACGCGCTGTATGCGTTGGTCGGATGCCTGTCAATCAATTAGGCATGCCCATTACCGACCCTCATACCCGGAAGTAGCGGTGAGCAGGCATATAGGAATCGGTATGTACGGACGTTTTTTTTTTTTAAACGGCCGATTCTAATTGCATTTATGACATTAATGACAATGTTAAAAGTTTATTTTTAGGTGAACCTTCCCTTTTAATCAGCCAGAGAACCTGTGTAATTAATATGTTTTCGCTTTTAAAGGGATGAGGTGGCAACCCTAGAAAGATCAGAAATACAAGAATGGCTGGGTAAGGCCGGTATACGTGTCTATTCTGCACAAGGTACGGACAAGTCCTGTGGGATCGATGCATAGTTAATTTTAATGAATGTGAGCTTGTCCACATTGACTCTGTGATAACGCCCCCTACCGTGCTAAATACACATTCAGATAATACACTGGCTGCAGGGCAGGCCAGCACCTCCAAGGCGTAAAGGGCAAGCTCAGGCCATGTGCCCAATTTGAAGACCCAGAAGTTTAAGGGGGCAGACCCGTCATTCAGTACGTGTAGGCGTGTGCACACATACTGCTCCACCATGTTGCTGAAATGCTGCCTCTTGCTAAAACGTTCCATATCAGCTGGTGGTGCTGTTTGTTGTGGAGTGCTGACAAAGCTTTTCCACATTTCGGCCATGCTAACCCTGCCTTCTGAGGTACTGGCGGTGCCCCGGCTGCGTTGGCGACCTCTTCCTCCTCCTCTGCCTTCGCCTTGTGCTTCCACTGTGCCCTCGCTGTCTGGTAGAAATTGCACCAGCAACGCGTCTACCAGCGTGCACTTGTACTCGCACATCTTGCCATCATGCTCCAGTGAGGGAATTAAGGATGGTACATTGTCCTTGTAACGGGGATCCAGCAGCGTGGCCACCCAGTAATCAGCACCTGTTAAAATGTGCGAAACACGTCGGTCGTTGCAGAGACACTGCAGCATGTAATCGCTCATGTGTGCCAGGCTGCCCAGAGGCTGTCCTCTGTGGGAGGTGTATCATCTGTGTCCTCTGTATCCCCCCAGCCACGCACCAGTGATGACCATGAGCTGGTCTTGGTGCCACCCTGCTGTGAACATGGTACCTCCTCCTCCTCCATCTCTATCTCCTCATCGTCCACCTCGTCATCCTCCAGAACTTTGCCCTTGCTGGACAATTGTGTACCTGGCCTTTGTTGGTGCAGGAACCCACCCTCTGAGCCACTTGTAAATGACTGGCCTGAAAGCCTTGGAAATTATCCTGATTCCTCCTCCTCCTCCTGTGCCACATCCTCTTCCATCATCGCCCAAAGCATTTTTTCAAGGAGGCATAGAACTGGGATAGTCACGCTGAGAACGGCGTCATCGGCACTGGCCATGTTGGGGGAGTACTCGAAACAGCACACAGGTCTCGCATGTAGGCCCATTTATTGGTGATGAAGTGGTTCTGTTCCGCAGAGCGACTCACGCGTGCGTGCTGCAGCTGAAACTCCACTATCGCCTGCTGCTGCTCGCAAAGTTTGGCCAGCATGTGCAAGGTGGAGTTCCAACTTGTGGGCACGTCACATATGAGGCGATGAGCGGGAAGGCTGAAGTTACGCTGCAGCATTGCCAGGCGAGCGGGAGCAGGGTGAGAACGCTGAAAGTGCGCACAGACGGCCCGCACTTTCTGCAGCAGCTGTGGCATATCAGGGTACATTTTAAGTAACATCTGCACCACCAAATGCAGCACATGCGCCAGGCAAGGGATGTGCGTCAAACCGGCTAGGCCCAGAGCTTCTACGAGATTTCGCCCGTTATTGCACACCACCAGGCCCGGCTTGAGGCTCACTGATGCCAACCACTCATCGGTGTGGGGTTTTTCCCCCAAACAGGAATGTTTTAAAACTGCCTGCTGGCGTTTACCCATGGCTGTGCTGAAGTTGGTGGTGAATGTGTTACGCTGACCGGATGAGGAGGCGGTAGAGGATGAGGAAGCGGAGTAGGAGGAGTTAGCAACAGGAGGCAAACTGAAGCGCCCTGCAATCCTTGGTGGTAGAAGGACATGTGCCAAATTGCTATCTGCCTCAGGCCCAGCCACCACTGCATTTACCCAGTGCGTTTTTTGGCGAGATATAACGTCCCTGACGGTGCTTACTGGTCCACGTATTCGTAGTTAGATGGACCTTGGCACAGATGGCGTTGCGCAGTGCACACCTGATTTTGTCCCCCACTTGGTTGTGCAGGGAAGGGATGGCTCGCCTGGAAAAGTAGTGGCGGCTAGGCACGACATACTGTGGGACAGCCAATGCCATCAGGCTTTTAAACTCTGCGTCTCCACCAGACAGCATGACAGCATTACAAAGGCCAGGAATTTTGAAATGCTGGCATTCAGGGCCAGAGATCACGAGTGGGTAGGGGGGTACTTCCTCTTCTGCTCCAGTGTTTGGGAGATAGAGAGCTGAATGCTTCCATGGGACATTGTGGAGACGTTTGGTGACCCAGGTGGTAGTGTTGCTTGCCGGTCCTCTAATTGTGGGGTGGCAGGTGGCACTGTCACTACAGAGGTGGATGAAGAGGCCAAGAGACCCGAGACTGAAGCAGAAGAGGAAGCAGGAGGAGCCAGAGACCTTTCTTGGTTTTTGAGGTGTCTACTCCACTGCAGCTCGTGCCTTGCACTTAGATGCCTGGTCATGCAGGTTGTGCTCAGGTTGAGAACGTTTATGTCTCGCTTCAGCCTCTGATTGCACAGCGTGCAAACCACTCGTGTCTTGTCATCAGCACATTGTGTAAAGAACTGCCACGCTAGGGAACTCCTTGGACGTGGCTTTGGTGTGCTCGGTCCCTTGCTGCGTTGGGCAGTAGCAGGCGTACTGTCTAGGGGACGGACGCTTCGCTTTGGCACCATGCTCCCTCTTCTGCTGTGCTGGTGGCTCTGTGCAACCACCGCCTCTTCCTCCGAACTACATGGGTCACCTGCATGAGGTTGATTCCATGTGGGGTCGAGGACCTCATCGTCCACCACATCATCTTCCACCCAGTCTTCACCACTGCCCTCCTTGTCGGTCTGCACAATTGCGAAAGCAGCAGCAGTTGGCAACTGTGTTTCTTCATCATCTGAGATGTGCTGTGATGGTCCCCCCATGTACTCATCTTGAAACATAAGTGGTTGGGCATCGGTGCACTCAATCTCTTCCATTTCTGGGGCAGGGCTAGGTGAATGGCCCTGGGAAAACATGCTAACAGAGTCATCCAAAAGCAGAAGAGACTGCTGCATGATTTGGGGCTCAGACTGCTTGGCTGATTTGCAAGGGGGTGAGGTGAAAGACTGATGGACATCGCCTGCAGGTGCCAAATCCGATCTTTCAGCACAAGACTGGTTGGGAGACAATGTGAAGGAACTGGAGGCACTGTCAGCAACCCAATCTACTATCGCCTGTTCTGCTCCTGGCCTCAACATTTGTAGAGCCATATTAGGCCCCACCAAATACCGCTGCAGGCTCTGTCGCCTATTCGCACCTGAGAAAGGTGTTTCACTTGTGCGTGCAGCTGGCACAGATCGACCATGTCCTGTCCCTGTAACAGGAGCTCCACCAGCAGCACCACGACCGCGGCCACGCCCCTTATTTAACGTTCTCCTCATATTTCTGAAATGTAGGATCTTGCCCTAAATGGGTGTTTTTTGAATACAACAATAGAGGAACACTAGCTAAAGTGTTTATCTCACACCTACAGTTATGCAGGAAACGCACCATAAAAAAAATGATTTACCCCAAATAATTGTTTTTTTGAATAGCACATTAGAAAACAGTATGGAAAGTGTGTATCTCACAGGTACAGATATGCAGGCAAGACTGCAAACACTGGAGGAAAAACTGTAAAATAATTTTTTTTGCCCTAAATGGGTGTTTTTTTAAACAACAATAGAAGAACACTAGCTACGGTGTTTATCTCACACCTACAGATATGCAGGAAACGCACCAAAAAAAAAAACGATTTGCCCAAAATAATTGTTTTTTTGAATAGCACAATAGAAAACAGTATGTAAAGTGTGTATCTCACACGTACAGATATGCAGGCAAGACTGCAAACACTGGAGGAAAAACTGTAAAATATTTTTTTTTGCCCTAAATGTTTTTTTTTTTTAATACAACAATAGAAGAACACTAGCTAAGGTGTTTATCTCACACCTACAGATGTGTAGGAAACACTGCAAATTTTTTATTTTTTTCCCTAAATGGTTGTTTTTTGAATAGCACAATAGAAGAAAATTATATAAAGGGTGTATCTCACAGGAACATATGCAGTGCTGCTGCACTTTGATTTGTGAAGCAGGACTGACTCCTATATATTTCTCTCCCTATAAGCACAATCAGGAACCTTTCCCTAAACTATCCAATGCAGAGTATCTCACAGGAAAATATGTAGTGCTGGTGTAATATGCAGAGTATCTCACAGGAACATATGCAGTGCTGGTGCAATATGCAGAGTATCTGACAGGAACATATGCAGTGCTGGTGTAATATGCAGAGTATCTCACAGGAACATATGCAGTGCTGGTGCAATATGCAGAGTATCTGACAGGAACATATGCAGTGCTGCTGCAATTAGATTTGTGAAGTAGGACTGATTCCTATCTAATTCTCTCCCTATAAGCACAATCAGGAACCTTCCCCTAAATTATCTAATGCAGAGTATGTCACAGGAACATATGCAGTGCTGGTGCAATATGCAGAGTATCTGACAGGAACATATGCAGTGCTGGTGTAATATGCAGAGTACCTAACAGGAACATATGCAGTGCTGGTGCAATATGCAGAGTATCTGACAGGAACAAATGCAGTGCTGCTGCAATTAGATTTGTGAAGTAGGACTGACTCCTATCTAATTCTCTCCCTATAAGCACAATCAGGAACCTTTCCCTACAGTAGCTAATGCTATGTAGATTGCTGAGTATTGTAATTTGATTTCTGAAGCAGGACAATCCTATCTAAATCTCTCCCTGAGAGCAGCAGCAGCAGCAGCCTTTTCCTACCCTAGCTAAAGCAGAGTGACAAGCTGTGCTGTGTGCCTCTAGCTTATATAGAGGCTGGATCACATGCTCGGTCACATGCTGCACTGGCCAATCACAGCCATGCCATTAGTAGGCATGGCTGTGATGGCTTCTAGGTCACACAAGTAAAACAAATGCTGATTGGCTGCCCTGCAGCGCGCCATTCCATAGCCGAACACCGGACCCGAACCCGAACTTACAGAAAATTATTCGGGTTCGGGGTCCAAAAAATCCAAAAGTCCGGTACGAACCCGAACTTTACAGTTCGGGTTCGCTCAACCCTAGTAGGGGGTCCTTGGTCAAAGTACAGATTGAAGATTGTACTGTATATAACTATATCCTACAATGTCCCACCTCTCCAATACATTTGAGTTGAATATAAATTGTCTAATCTTTATCAATTGACATTAGTAATAATATATACAGTTTACAACTGCTATAAAAGTAAAGTATATTCTCATTAAGCACAGTATTTTGAGTTATTATTATAGTGCTGTTTTTAGAGGCAAACATATCTTTATTGTTTTTTTACAAAGTAACAGAGAAGGTAAGCATAATGCCACTTCAAGGCAAGAAAGCAGCCATGAAAATGAGGGCATGAAAGCCTTGTATACATAGGAAGCATGCATGTATGCTCTGTATAAAGGTTGTGTTTGCCTGCATAGGAATGCACAGTTGTACCATGCATTCCCACGCAGACAGTCCCATTGATGTCAATTAGGTGCACTGACATAGCCCCTGCCCCCAATTTGACATCTGTAGGTGCTCAGCCCCAAAACACCCATTGGTTGCATTTAGAGCCAAGCGCCAACACAGATGTCAAATTGGGAGCAGCAGCTGTGTCTGTGCAGCTGCTACATCCTAATTTACATCAGTGGGACTGTCTGCACGAGCATGCACTGAAAACCTGTGAATCCCCATAGGGGTAAACACAATCCCCACACAGTGCATACATTCATACTCCCATTGTGAACAAAGTCTAACTGATCAAATATACCACATAGGGAAGGTATTGTATTTATAGACTTGAATTGTTATAAAAGTAAAAGTAAAGTTCAGCCTCAGTGTAGCACTGCCAAACAGAAAGCAGAACCATTGTGTGTATTGAACAAATATGGCTGTTCTCACAAAATGTTATTGCACAGTAATAATAATAATATCTACATTATGTTGTTCACTTTCATGTGTAGGTCTAAAAAAATGTAAAGACTATGGCCCAGATTCATAAAGCAATTACGCCTGTCTAACTGGTGTTAGACAGGAGTAATTTCAAATTTCGCGCGCCGTATCACTAGTTTGAATCCTCAAACCATGATACGGCGGCTTCGGGCTTCGATCCGAGAGGCTTACGTCTTCGTAAGCCTTCGGATCTACGCTGCGATATTTTTGCGGCCGCTGGGAGGAGTTCGCGTCGTTTTGATGCGTCGGGATATGCAAATGTGTTTTTACGGCCATCCACGAAGATACGAGCGGTCTTCGCAATCGCTTACGTCTGGTTTTTTTTACGTACTGTTAGACCAGCTTTTTGCTGGTCTAACGGTGCGTAGCCCATGTTAAGTATGGCCGTCGTTCCCGCGTCGAATTAAATTATTATTATTTTTTTTTACATAACTCGTTCGGGAATAGAAATGTCCGTAAACGACGCTACTCAAACAACGAATGACGTAACGACGTGATTTCGCGCAATGCACGGCGGTAAATTTGCGAACGGAGCATGCGCAGTTCGATCGCCGCGGGAACGCGCCTATTTTAAATCCTTCACGCCCCCTACTTGTGTAGATGGATTGCGACGGGAGAAATACACTACGCCGCCGTCGTTTACTGGACAAAATCTACCTGGATTCCACGTAGAGCCAGGTAAAAAACGGCGGCGTAGTGTATTTCTAAAACGCTACGAGAATCCAATTCTCTCTGAATCTGGGCCTATATATTCCCTTTAAAGCTAAGTCTATGTCAGGTAGAAAAATCATTTGCAGTACATACATGCACATGTGTTTGTCCAGGGGTTGTAAAGTCAGAGGGGTAGATTCACATACACTTAATATTGCGCTGCGTAATCGAAATACTCTACGCTGCCGTATTTTACCAGGCTCTACACCGAATCTGGTAGATTTTTGCCCGTACGCTACGGCGGCGTAGTCTATTTCTCGCCGCGTAATCGAAATACGCGATTGGGGGGCGTGAAGCATTTAAATTAAGCGCATCCCCGCGGCGATCGAACTGCGCATGCTCCGTTCAGAAATTTCCCGCCGTGCATTGCGCAAAATCACGTTGTTACGTCATTCGTTGTTTGAGTAGCGGCGTTTACTAACATTCCTATTCCCGGACGACTTACGTTAAAAATAATAAAAGACGTCGGAGAACGTAGAAATTCGACGCGGGAACGACGGCCATACTTAACATGGGCTGTCTAATATTAGAGCAGCAAAAAGCTGGTATAGTGTTACACAAATAAAAGATGACTAAAGGTGCCGTAAGAGATTGCGATTGAAGATCGTAATTTCGGGGATTGCCGGCAAAAGCTCATTTGCATACCCCGACGCCGAAAACGACGGGAAGTCCACCCAGTGGCCGCAATTTTATTGCAGCGTAGATCCCAAGGCGTACAAACACGTAATCCAGTCGAATTGAAGCCCGCAGCCGTCTATTCATGGTTTGAGGTTTTCGACTAGCTAGAAAACGCGCGTAATTTGAAATTACTCCAGTCTAACACCAGTTAGACAGGCGTAATGGCTCTCTGAATCTGGGCCAGAGTTTTTTTGTATCTTAATGCTTTCTATGCATTAAGAGTTTTTTTTATCTTAATGCACTCTATGCCCCTGTGCC
Source organism: Rana kukunoris (assembly GCA_029574335.1). Lineage (NCBI taxonomy): Eukaryota > Metazoa > Chordata > Amphibia > Anura > Ranidae > Rana > Rana kukunoris. Next base: position 660,893,737 of record CM056049.1, read on the forward strand.
TTCTGTGCCCCTGACCCCAGAAGACGTGGATCAGGGCCACACTGTGCAAAACAAACTACACAGAGGAGGCAAGTATAACATGTTTGTTATTTTAAAGAAAAAAATAATTCCTTTAGTAACCCTTTAAAGACCCTGCAAGCCCAGAAAAATAAATGTGTAAAATACAGCGCTTACACATAATGAAATTCCTTCACAGTCCCAAGAATGGAAAATCAGAGTTGACAGACACACCTACAAAATTGCACTTAAAAACAAATTGTGATTGAAGATATTCTCCACCAAAATAACAACACTCCGAGCCTCTTAACCTCTGTTGTGGACCACCCAAATAAAGTGGTCAACATTGTTTAATTAAAGCATCAGACCAGATCAGTATCTCCAAAACAGCCTCCTAGTATGCATAAATCCTCTGGACTGGAAGACTCCACGAAAAGTGGCATCAAACCATGCAGTATTGTGAAATAAAACAGAGCCTTATTGCGCAGCATTTATTATAATACACCAGAATACTCACAAGCAATGAGGATAAAAACAACATGTCGATTTAGAAAGGTAAGAACGTTTCCAACCAAAAAATCGCCCACTTCCATGTGTGGCAACGTCACGTGTCCAGACTCCACCCAATGCGTTTTGTCATAAAAAGACATCGTCAGGGCCCAGCCCAGAAAAATAGCTATTGATCTGCCAGAAATGTACTCCTCTCCTAATTTCCCACTGTTGGCTGACAGCACAGTGTCTTTTGTAGACAAACATTGCAGAGAATGGTTTCAGCCCTGCCCATTTATTTTTGTGTAAACTGCAACATCCCCACTCCTCTTCTCATCTCCACAGCGTCTGTTGTCCATTATAAGAGTTAGGAGGGCTAATCGATTTCCTTGAGATAACACAGAGTAAACAGGATATAGGAAAACTCTGAACTTCTGACAGTCTCAAAGTGTATTTTTTGCACTTATCACACAAATATACAGCTACCATATATTCGGATTTGGGCAGGACATGACCTGGTATAAATGGGCCCTGGGCCCATTTATTCCCTATCCTTTTGGGCTTGAGGAATGCTCAGACATAACCCTTTCTCTATATACTCCTGCAGCCAGGAAGGGTCTATATCCATGAAATTACTTGGTTCCTGTAAAAAGAACCACTATTGTACTACTCTTCACCTGTGGCCCCTGATGGCGGTCTATTACCAGAAATGCGTCGGGCATTTATGAACCATCAACTAGGAGAGTTTTGTCTTCCTGCCACTTTTTGTGGCATACGTGCTGTTTTATTGTTATTGTTTTGTATTTGTATATATATATATATATTTTAATATGCACATTGGGTGATTCCTGCGTGTATTATTATTAAGTGCCATCATGTGTACCTATTACCATTAAAACAATTTTATACTTCAAAACGCTCTTTTTGTCCATTGCTCCAGGGATGTGGCCAATATATTTGTTTGAGTACCTCCTCTTTTTCCAGCTACTCATAGTGCAGCGCAGGCTGTGCCTGTGTCTCCTCTGCATAAGCGGAGGGGGCTTGGACCTGTCATCCGGCCGCTCCACTCAGCTCTGCTCTGCAGGGGATCAGTGGACAGATCCCCTGCTGGGAAAAACTGAATCCATCCTGCGTGAAAGGGCCCTTTGTGACTTTCAATGGTCTAAGAATTTAAATGAAAAGAGGCCCCAGTTCTCCTGTTCATAAACGCTACACTTCCTACTGTAATTTTGCAGCTTATTATTTCAGGAACGTCAAATGGCACCTTTCTGTGGGATAAAATTTTGTAATTGCAATAATTACTTTAAAGGATCACTAAAGATTTTTTTTTTAACTAAATAGCTTCTTTTACCTTACTGCAGTACTGGTTTCATGTCCTTATTGTTCGTTTTTGCTTTGAAGTTGCTGTAATCCTGCTCTGTTCTCCACACTTCCTGCTTGTCTGTTTCCTTATAACCACAGTGCTGGGAGCTTTCTCACAGTGGTCTAAGCTGTCATTACTGTGTGTCTAAAACTTCCCAGAACCAATCAGATTAATTTTAAAAACAAAACACTGCCCTGGATTTGTTTGTTTTTGTTCTGTGTGTCTATTTCTACTTCACAGAAACATGAAGCCAGTTCAAAAGTGAAACTAATCTGCAGGCACATTATATGATTGATTTTTATCTATTTTAATCATTTTGAAAAGGAATCTCTATACCCTGTAAACAGTCATTTCAGCAAAAAGCCTTTAGTGACCCTTTAACATAGTATAACAAGTACAGTATATTTTTATGTCAAACACAACTAAAATACTAAAGCAGCTTTGTGAATGTATTAATGTGTAGCATATTGTAAGCTCATTTAAATTATACTTAGCCATACTTTTATTTGTGTGGGAAAACTAAATGTATTACTAAGCCATTTTTTGTATTTGGATTTCACTCATATGTATAGCCATGTGTTCTTCTTTAAATCTCACAAAAGAAAGGAAAACATATCCTTTATGGACAACAATGGAAGTGTCATTCATTCTTTTTTCTTTTCTTTCTTAGCTATATTACTTTTTCATTTTTTTATACGGATTGTACTTTTTCTTACTTTATATTTTTGCTATTTTTCTGTAATAGACTTTTAGGACATTTTCTTTTTTTAAATAAGGTTTATAAAAAATAATGTATTTTCCCTTTTACATTTAAAACACAACACTCTGTAACCTTGATGGTTGTTCTAGTTTTACAGAGTGCCCAATTCTTTTTAAGCTGCATACAGAATCAGGAGAAAAAAACATCCATTTAAATTCTTCAAGTCATATTGTACGTGCTTTTAGTTTAGTTTAGAAAAAAACAATCCCTTCTGTGTGATCTATGCCAATTGCATGGATTTTAACAAACTTTGTTGCAAATTCCTACTCGTTTTGTTCTGAAGAAATATCTGTTTGCTTCATTATGTAACATATTCTGGATGGGAGGGCTGGGTTCATTATACTCACCTGGAGCACTTTCAGTGTTCTAATTAGAAAATCTGCCGTGTCTGCAACCCTTTAGAAATATTTAAACCTTGGGGAGTCTCGCCAACACTGAAACTCCTACTGCAGGGGGTGCCTAAACTATGACCTCTGGAAATTGGTGAGACAATCAGACATGTATGAATTGACATTTCTGGGGACTTATTGTTCACCAATGGTATAAAGAACAACTCTAGGTTGCTACGTTGCATTGAATTTTCCAGAAAAATATAGAGGCTGCAGATTAAATAACATTAAAGCGGAGTTCCACCCTAAAAATTTACTTTCTATTAACAGCTTGCCTTTAATGTAAAAAATAAATACATTTCGTACTCATTTCTCTCTGGCTGTTACTAGATTTCGTAATCTGCCTAGTTTCTGGTTCTAGGTGGTTCAACTTCCTGTCCTAAGACCCCATTGCCTCCTGGGAAATGATAACACTCATTTCCCAGGAGTCTCTGGGCATTACTGTGCCTAAAAACCAGGAAGAAAAAGGAACTGGGCTTCACATGCCCACACATATGATGGATATGGCCACAACATGAGCTGGAGGATATAAAGCAAGTGTTTGCATTGATTTCTGGAAGGATTGGGGAGCTATCAATATGTTTTAGGGACTATTTAATGCGATTCATTTTAGATTGCAAAAAAAAACTAAAAATAAATTATGCCCGGAACCCCGCTTTAAATTACAATATGGCTTGTCTATCAACTGTATATGCTACATAGATTTTAATTTTCTATATTTTTTACACAAAATAAAATGGATCTTGCTTTTTCTCGGAAGGCCCATATTTAATTTCTTTAGTAGATTATAGAGTGGTAAACCACCTTTATTACTTCTAAGGCCTCGTACACACGATCGGACATATCCGATGAAAACGGTCCGTGGACCATTTCCATCGGATATGTCCGATCGGGAGTTTGATCCGATGGCGTGTACACACCATCGGATCAAATTCCCTGCCGCCGGACGGCGCGGTGACGTGGCGGTGACGTTGACGCCGCCACGTCACCGCACCAGGAAGTTAAACACTTCCGCGCATGCGCCGAATCCATTCGACGATGGCGCGGCGGCGGTGGGGGACGACATGTCTGCTGGTAAGTGTACTAACCAGCAGACATGTCGGGCGGACAGATTCCCACCGGATAGATTTCAAAGCATGCTTTGAAATCTGTCGGGTGGAGAAATCTGTCCGCTAGCCCATACACATGAGCGGAGATGTCTGCTGAAACGGTCCATCGGACCGTTTTCAGCGGACATATCCCCTCGTGTGTACGAGGCCTAAGGCCTCGTACACACGATCAAATCTGTCTGCTAGACCGTTTCAGCAGACAGATTCGATCGTGTGTACGGGCAAACAGACGGATTTGGCCACCCGACAGATTTCAAAGCATGCTTTGAAATCTGTCGGCTGGGAACCCGTCCGCCCAACATGTCTGCTGGTTAGTACGCTAACCAGCAGACATGTCTTCTCGCACACGCGCCGAATGGTTTCGACGCATGTGCGGAAGTGTTTTACTTCCTGGTGCGGTGACGTGGCGGCGTCAACGTCACCGCCACGTCACCGACACGTCAGCGCGCTGTCTGCTGGCGGGGATTTTGGTTTGCTCGTGTGTACACGCGAGCAAACCAAAATGCCAGCAGACAGATTTGTTCAAATCGGTCGGACAGACCGTTTTGAACAAATCTATTTACTCGTGTGTACGAGGCCTTAGAGACAGTGGGCCAGATTCACAGAGCCCTTACTCCTGTCTAACTGGTGTTAGACTGGAGTAATTTCAAATTACGCGCGTTTTTTAGCTAGTCGGAAATCTCAAACCATGAATAGACGGCTGCGGGCTTCAATTCGGCTGGATTACGTGTTCGTACGCCTTCAGGTCTACGCTGCAATAAAATTGCGGCCACTGGGTGGACTTCCCGTCGTTTTCCGCGTCGGGGTATGCTAATGAGCTTTTGCCGGCGATCCCAGAAATTACGATCTTCAATCGCAATCTCTTACGGCACCTTTAGTCATCTTTTTTTTTACATAACACTATACCAGCTTTTTGCTGGTCTAATATTAGACAGCCCATGTTAAGTATGGCCGTCGTTCCCGCGTCGAATTTCTACATTTTCCGACGTCTTTTATTATTTTTTACGTAAGTCGTCCGGGACTAGGAATGTTCGACGCTACTCAAACAACGAATGACGTAACGACTTGATTTTGCGCAATGCACGGCAGGAAATTTCTGAAAAAAAAATATGTATGGGTTTCTCAGGCTGATAACAGAGGAACCGTTCAGAAGAGAGCAATAAGATTTAGCTCATTGAAAAGAGATAACAAAATACTGCAGATATATGTGCCCAGCTCAAATTTCATGAATCGGGTTTACAACCACTTTAATCTCATAGAGTAAATGGTTCCTAAACATGTGATATATTGTTTGGAGATGATATGCTTTTAAATTTCTTGAAATATTGTTGTGAAAGCAGAAATATGCTTAAAAGTCTGAGAAGAGATACAGTTTAGCCCTGTGCTATAGTAAATTCTGGATATTTCGAATGCCAAACAAGCGTTCACGACCGGGAATTTGTGATAGCTAGCAAACTATGTACTATTTATATATAAATGCAAGTGTCAACCATTGATTCTCATTGTATAACTGTTACTTCCAAAAAAAAACATACATTTCCATTTACTTCCAAAAATAAATTCTCTTTGCTGGGTTTTTATGTTGCTTCTTATTCCTTTTTTTTTATTTATTTTTTTACAATGCTAGTAATGTGTAAAGGGAATACTAATGCGCAAACCACAAGAGTGAATAAATAACTAACTAATAAAGTAGCTGCCAACATAAAGGTGTTCTCACACTAAACGTAAATGATAATTAAAGGGAATGTGGCACTTACTAAACTCATAAGATGAATCTAACCTAAATACAATACATAATAGAAATCCAGGTGTGACAAGTTACAAAAAATATATATAAACTACAATCACAGTAAATTAATAATAATAATGTGCAACAATAGCAACTGTGCAAAATAGACAATATAAGGTGCAAAGAGAGCAAACATTTTGCAATAATAGCAAACAATGTGCAAATGGAAATCAAAAGACTTCCAGCAAGGCAAATGTGCAAATTTCTATGTGCAAAAAGTTCAATAATTACGGAATATTCACATGAGCAGTGCAACAATCTGAATGTGATATTGAATCCAAAACGTGTATTAAAGTTCATCAGACGTAAAGTCAGGGGAGGGCTGGCAGCCTTAGGCCTGGGGGGCAAGTCCAGTCAAATGGCCCATAGAGCGTGGAAAAGTGATGGATCGAGGAAAATAGTCTGAGGCGCCGTACACACGGCAGAGAACCTCGACGGGCAGAACACATCGTTCCGCCCGTCGAGGTTCTCTCCCGGCCGTCGAATTCGGCGACCCGCCCGTCGGGAATGGCAACCAGCCATTCTTCCAGGCGGGCCGTCGAGGAAATAGAGAGCGTGCTCTCTATTTCGGCTCGACGGGCTTCCCGACGGGAAGCTCGCCGAGACCGTACACACGGCCGAGGTCCTCGCTGGAATGTGCATTCCAGCGAGGTTCTCGCTGGTTTTCAGCGAGAACCTCGGCCGTGTGTACGGCGCCTAAGATTTTTCATGATCAAAAGAGTCCGCACAGAGACTCCCTTACATCAGAGTCCGCACAGAGGCCCCCCTTACATCAGAGTCCACACAGAGACTCCCCTTACATCAGAGTCCGCACAGAGGCCCTTCTTACATCAGAGTCCGCACAGAGGCCCCCCTTACATCAGAGTCCGCACAGAGACTCCCCTTACATCAGAGTCCGCACAGAGGCCCCCCTTACATCAGAGTCTGCACAGAGGCCCCCCTACATCAGAGTCCGCACAGACCCCATATACATCAGAGTCCGCACAGAGGCCCCCCTTACATCAGAGTCCGCACAGAGGCCCCCCTTACATTAGAGTCCGCACAGAGGCTCCCCTTAATCAGAGTCCGCACAGAGGCTCCCCTTAATCAGAGTCCGCACAGAAGCTCCCCTTAATCAGAGTACGCACAGAGCCCCCCTTACATCAGAGTCCGCACAGAGGACCCCCCTACATCACCCCATATACATCAGAGTCCGCACAGAGGCTCTCCCCTTAATCAGAGTTGGCACAAAGGCTCCCCTTAATCAGAGTCTGCACAGAGCCTCCCCTTACATCAGAGTCTGCACAGAGGCCTCCCCTTACATCAGAGTCTGACAGAGGCCTCCCCTTACATCAGAGTCTGCACAGAGTCTGCACAGAGGGGTGTTCTGGGAAACTTGACTTAATGGTGCATGCTGTAAACTATTGTGTAAAGAGGGTCTCCCCTCCCCTTTAACAAAGTCCACAGAGCACCCCTTTTTATACACTGGGAGGCAGGAGAGACTAGAGAGGGTGAGCTTACCAGGATGGAGGCTGAGGCGCAGGCAGGCTGTCTGATGCTTTTTTGGGTTCAAACTTCCTGTCCAGTGCCCACACATGCCCGGGGAGTGTGGGCAAAGCAGACTTAGAAGGAGGAGCAGCAGATGAGCTCTATCTCTCCTTGTGTCTGTGCAGAGAGAGAAGGGGATGTCAGCACTGGTGTGCGTTGAGGCTGAGCTATGTGTGAAATGAGACATAGCTCAGGTCTGCAGCCATCTACCTCGGAGCTTACACAGGCACAGCTGCACATTGGAAGATGAGCAGAGGCAGTGACCTGTGTTAACAGAGCTCCAGCAGGCATATTCCTGCTTTGCAAAAACAGCATTTGGTAGTGGCGGCTGGTGGCTGTGCATAGTGTCACCAGCCCGGGGGGAGATTTCCATCCTGCCCCCCCTGCCAGCCCTCCCCTGCTTAAAGTGCACGTGCCACTTGTCACAAACTACGGTAAACAGGAGTGAACCACAACTGCGGTTAATGAAAGAATTCAATGCACCTCCCTATATTATGTGAGATTTCAGTACTGGACCCCAGGCGTCAGTCCAATCAGAGAAAAGGAGTTTGGGGGTTCACTACATCATCTCTCTTACATATAGGAATGCGTTGAGCTACTAAGTGCGGAGGTATTACAACATGCCTCCAACCGCTAGCGTAGAAAAATTACAATAAAGATCAACTAGCACAACTGCATTAAAGATTCCAATGCACTTCTCTTATGCAAGTGATTATCAGTACGGGACCCCAGGCGTCACTCCAATCAGAGAACACAAGTTTGGGGGTTCTCTACATCATATCAATTAACATAAAGGAATGCATTGGGCTACTAAGGGAGGAGGTATTATAAAATACCTTCCAACCCTAGCCAAGAAAAGGTATAACGAACATGTTCAGTAATTAAGGGCGGAAACCCGTATACAAGTACAACGAATGTCAAGTACGTAGCATATGAAAATAATGTATGCAACTGGCATATACTTAAGAGAGGCAACTATAGCTGAGATGGTTCCAAAGTGTATGTCCCTTTAAGATATTGCAAAGCAATCAGCTAAAGGACACTAAGTAATCCCAAGCAATACTGTAGTATAAGGTAAAGGCAGATTCAAATACAGTACTTAGAATAAGGTATATGTGAACCGGGTAATTCTAAAGCAGGAAATACAACATAGTATTGGTACTTGCAGAGGATGAAAGTAGTTCAGCAACCAAAGTAGTGTGGCAGCTATGGGTTTCCTTCATGGAGGGTCTCCTGGTGGGGGATATCTTGGGGTGTCCGCAGCAACTGTAGTAAGCTTGGCAGCGTAGATCCAGGAGTGGGATAGGTTCGAGTTTAGGGATGGATAAGTTCGAGGTTAGGGATGGATATGTTCCAGTTTAGGGATGGATAGGTTCGAGTTTAAGGATGAATATGTTCCAGTTTAAGGATGGATAGGTTCCAGTTTAGGGATGGATATGTTCCAGTTTAAGGATGGATAGTGCCTGTAGATTGTCTGTAACCAGACCAACTATGACAGACATCAAAACTAGACCCACCACCACCCCCCAACCCACCACCCCCAACAACCAACCACACCAAACCACCACCCACAACCCCCACCCCAACACAAACAACACAACCACCAACCACCAACCCACAACACAACACAAAAAACCCCCCCACCCCCACACAACAACCCCACCCCCCACCACCCCCACACCCAACCCCCAAAACAACCAACCACACCCACAACAACCCCCCCACCCCCCACCCCCCCCCACCCCCCAACCCCACCAACAAACCCCAAAAAACCCCCCACCCCACCCCCCCCCCCCCCACCCCCCCACACCCCCCCACCACACCCCCAACCACAAACACAACACAACAACCCCCCCACCCACCCACCCCAACCACCCCCCCCCCCCCCCCCACACACCCCCCCCCCACCCCCCCCCCCCCCCCCACACCCCCACCACCCCCACCACCACACACACCAACCCCCCCACACCCCCACACCCCCCCCCCCCACCCACCCCACCAACACACCCCCACACCCCCCACCCCCCAAACCCACACCCCCCCCCACAAACCCCCCCACCCACCCCCCACAACCCAACCACACCCCAACCACCAACACCCCCCCAAACACCAACAACACCAACACACCCACAACCCAACCCCCCCCCAAACCACACCACCCAAACCCAACAACAACACCCACAAAACACCCCCCCCACCCCACCACACAACCCCACCACCACACCCAAAACACCACCCACCAACCCCACAAACACCCCCAAACAAACCCCACCACCCACCCACCACCACCAACCCACCCCCACCACCCACACCCAAACCCCAAACAACCCCCCACCAACCCCACCACCCAACCCCCCCCCAACCCCCCACACAACCCACCCCCCCCCCCAAACAAACCCCCACCCCCCAACCACCCCCCCCCCACACCCACACCCAACCCACCCACCCCCCCCCAACCACCCCAACCCCCCCCAAACCACAACCCAACCCCCAACCCAACAACCCCCCCCCCCAACCCCAACCACCCCCCCCAACCCAACCACCCCCCACCCCCAAAAAACACACCACCCCAAAACCCCCCCCACCCCCCAACAACCCAAACCCCCCCCACCCCCCCAACCCAAACCCCAAACAAACCACCACCACCCCACCCACCCAACCCCACCCAAACACAACAAACAACCCACACCCCCCCCAAACACCACCCACAACACACCAACACCACCCCCACCCACACCCCACCACAACCCACACACACCCCCCACCCCAAAACAACACCCACCAAACAACAAACCCCCCCAACCCCCCCCCAAACCCCACCACCACACCCAACCCCCCCACACCCACACCCAAACCAACAACCACAACAACCCCCCCCCCCCCCCCAACCCCCACACCCCACCCCCCCCCCACACACCCCCCCACCACACCAAACCCCCCCCACCACCCCCACCAAAACAACACCACCACCCCCCAAACCCCCACCCCCCAACCCCAAAAACCCCCCACAACACCCCAAACCCCCCCACCCCCCACCAAAACCCCCCACCCCACCAACCACAACACCAAACCCCACCCCCACACCCCACCCCAACCCCAAACCCAACAAACACACCCCACCACCCACACCCCAACCCACCCCACACACCCCCCCCCAAAACCACACAAACCCCCCAACCCCCCCCACACCCCCAACAACCCACACCCACACACCCACCCAACACACCCACACCACCCCCCCAACCCCCCACCCCAACCCCAACCCCCCACAACCACCCCACCCAAAAACCACCAACAACCCCCAACCCACCCACCCAACCAACAAACCCCACCCCAACCCCAACCACCCCCCCCCACCCAAACAACCAACCAAACCAACCACAAACCCCCCCAACCCCCCCCCCCCCCCCCCCCACCAACCCCCCCCCCCCCCCACCCCCCCCCACCCCCCCCACACCCCACACCCACCCCCCCACCCACCACCCCCCCCCACACACCCACCACACCACCCCCCCACAACACCCCCCCACAAACCAAACCACCCCCCCCCCCCCCCCCCCACACCCCCCCCAAACCCACAACACCCACACACCCACCACCCCCCCCCCCCCCACACCCCCCCACCCCCCCCCCCCCACCCACACCCCACCCCAACCCCCCCAACCACACCCAACACCCCCCCACACCACCCCCCCCCACCCAACACCCCCCACCACACCACACAACCCCCCAAAACCCCCCACACCCCCCACCCACCCCCAACCCAACAACCCCAAAACACACCCCACCCCCACAACCACCAACCCACCAACCACCCCACACCCCCCCCCCCCCCACACCCACAAAAACCCCCCCCACCAACCACCCCCCCCACACACCCAACCCCCCCCCCCCCACCCCCCCCCCCACAAAACACAAAACCCCCCACCCCCCCAACCAAAACCCACCCCAAAACACCACAACACCCACCCAACCAACCACAACCCCCACCACAACCCCCCCACCCCCACCCAACCAACCACCCCAACCCACCACCACCCCCCACAAACCACAACCCCCCAACCCCCCCACCACCCCCCAACACCACAACCCCCACCAACCCAACCACACACCACCCCCCCCCCAACCCACACCACCCCCCACCCCCCCACCCCCAACCCCACCACACACCCACCCCCCCAACCCCACACAACACACCCACACAAACCAACCCCCCCCCCCAACCCAACCCCCCCAAACACCACAAAAACCCACCACAACCAAACCCCCAAAACACAACAAACCACAAACCCCCCCCCCCCACCCAAACCCAACACCCCCCCAACCCAACCCCCACCACCAAACCAAACCCCCCCCCCACACACCCACAAAACCAAACAACACCACACACACAACACCCCAACAAACAACAACACACCAACCCCCCCACCACCACAACCCCCCAACAAACCCACCCACCCCCACCCACAAACCAAAACACCCCAAAACACACCCCACACCAACCCACACCCCCAACCAAACCCACCAAACCACACCCCCCCCCCCCCACCCCCAACCAACCCCCCCCCCCACCCCCCCCCCCACCCCCCCCCCACCACCCCCCCCCCCCCCCCCCACCACCCCCCCCCCACACCCCACCACCCCCCCCACCAACCACAACACACCCCACCCAACCCCACCACCCAACCCCCACCCCCCCAACACCCACCAACCCAACCCACAACCCCCAACCCACCCCCCCCCCCCCCCCCAAAAACACACACCCAAAACCCCCCACACCCCCACACCAACACCCACCAACCACACCCCCCCACAACACAAACCAACCACACCCCCCCCCCCACCACCCACCCCCCCCCCCCCCACCCCAACCCCACACACCCACAACCACCCCCACCCCACCACCACACCCACCCCAACCCCACAAACCAACCCCACAACACACCCACAACCCCACCCAACAACAAACACCCCCCACCCCCACCCCCCCACCACCAACACAACAACCACACCCACCCCCCAACCAAACACCCACCCCCCCCCCCACCCCCCCCCACCCCCCCACAACCACCCCCCACCACCCAACCCACCCCCCACCCACCACCCCCCCCCCCCACACACACCCCCCCCACCCACAACACCCCCCACCCCACCCACACACCCCCCCCCCCCCCCCACACAACAAACCCAAAAACACCACCCCACACCCCCCCCCCACCACCACCCACCCCCCAAAACACCACAACCCCACCACCACCCCCCCCCACAACACCACACCAACACACCCAAACCACACCCCCCCACCCACCCCCCAACCACCCCACCCCCAACCCCAAACCACCCCCAACACACCCCACCCCCCCCCAACCAACAACCCCCACACCCACACACCCCCACCCAACCCACCCACCCACCCCACAACCCCAACACACAAACACACCCACACCCCACCCCACCCACACACCCACCCACCCCCCCCCCCCCCAACCCCCCCCACCCACCCCACCCACCCCCCCCCCAACCCCCAACAACCAACCCCCCCCCCCCCCCCACCCCCCCCCCCCCACCACCACAACCCCCCACCCCCACCCCCCACAACCACCCCCACCACACCACCCCCCCAAACCACACCCCCCCCCCCCCCCCCCCCCACCCACCCCCCCCCCCCCCCCCCCCCCCCCAACACCCCCCCACCCCCCCCCCCCCCCCCCCCCCCCCACCCCCCCCCCCCCACCCCCCCCCCCCCCCCCACCCCCCACCCCCCCCCCACCCCCAACCCACCACCCCCCCCCCCCCCCCCCCCCCCCACCCCCCCCCCCCACCCCCCCCCCCCCACACAACCAACCAAACCCCACCCCCCCCCCCCCCCCAAACCAAACCCCCCACCCCAAAACAAACCCCCCCACACCCCCCCCCACCCCCCCCCCCCACCAAAAACCACCCCCCCCCCACCCCCCCCACCCACCCCCCCCCCCCCCCCCCCCCCCCCCAACCACACCCCCAAAACCCCCCACCCCCACCCCCCCACCCACCCCCAAACCCACCCCCCCAAACCACCCCCCCAACCCCCCCCCCAAAACCCCCCACCCCCACCCCCCCCCACCCCCACCCCCCCCCCCCCCCCACAACCCAACACCCCCCACCCCCCACCCCCCACCCACCCCCAACCCACCACCCCCCCCCCCCCCACCAACCCACCCCCCCACAACCCCCCCCCCCCCCCCCCCCCCACCCCCAACCCCCAACACCAACCCCCCCCCCCCCCAACCCCCCACCACCCACACAACCCCCCCCCACCCACACCAACCCCCCCAACACCCCCACCCCACCCCCAAAACAAAACCCCACCCCCCAACCCCCACACCCCACCCCCCACCCCACCCCCCAACAACCCCACCCCCCACCAACCAACCCCCCACCAACCCACACCCCCAACCCCCCCCCCCAAACACCCCCACCCCCCACCCAAACCCCCCCCACCCCACAACCCCCCCCCCCAAACCCCCACCCCCACCCCCCCACCCCCCCCCCCCCCACCCCCCCACCCCAACACCCCCCCCCCACCCCCCAACCCCCCCCACAACCCCCCCCCCCCAAACCCCCCCAAACACCACCACCCCACCCCACCACCCCCCCCCACCACAACCCCCCCCCCCAAACCAACACCCCCCAACCCACCCCAACCCACCCCACCCCCCCAACCCAACACCAACCCACCCCCCCCAACCCCACCCACCCCCCACCACCCCACAACCCCAAAACCCCCCACCAAAACCCCCCCCCCCCCACCAACCCAAACCACAAACCCACCCCCCCCAAACCCCCCCCCCCACCACCCCCCCCCCCCCAAAACCCCCCCCACCCCCCCACCCCCACACCACCCCACCAACAACCCCCTACCCCCCCTCCCCCCCCACCTCAATGCTCTGTCGAATTGGGCGACTAAGTGGCAGATGAGGTTTAATGTTGATAAATGTAAAGTTATGCACTTAGGGGCTAAGAATATGCATGCATCATACATGCTAGGGGGAGTACAACTGGGGGGATCTGTAGTGGAGAAGGATCTGGGGGTTTTAGTTGATCATAAGCTCAATAATGGCATGCAATGGCAAGCTGCAGGTTTCTAAAGCCAGCAAAGTCTTTTCTTGTATTAAGAGAGGTATGGACTCCAGAGAGAGAGATATCGGGGCAGATTCAGATACAAGTGCGTATCTTTAGGCCAGCGTAGCGTATCTGAGATACACTACGCCGCCGTAACTAACAGTGACAGGTTCCTTATTCAGAAACAACTTGCGCCGTAAGTTACGGCAGCGTAGTGTAACTGTGTCGGCGTAAGCTTGCGCAATTCAAATGTGGAAGATGGGGGCGTGATTTATGTTAAATCATCGTGAACCCACGTAAATTACGTTTTTTTTGAACGGCGCATGCGCCGTCCGTGGACGTATCTCAGTGCGCATGCGCGAAATCATGTCGCAAATAGCCAATGAAAACTACATGAACGTAACTTACGCCCAGCCCCATTCTGAATCGACTTACGCAAACGACGTAAACGACGTACAATACGACGCTGTCCCGACGTCCATACTTAACATTGCCTGCGCCTCATATAGCAGGGGTAACTTTACGCCAGTCCGACGCCTTACGTAAACGACGCAAATAGATACGCCGGGCGCAACTACGCTCGTGAATCAGCATATCTACCTAATTTACATATTCGACGCGTAAATCGTCAGAAGCAACACCTAGCGGCCAGCGTAAATATGCAACTAAAATACGACGGCGTAAGAGATTTACGCCGCTCGTATCTTAGCTAAATTCCGGCGTATCTTGTTTTCTGAATACAGAAAAAAGATACGCCGCCGCATCTTAGAAGTTACGCGGCGTATCTCGAGATACGCTGATGTATCTCATTTCTGAATCTGGCCCATCATTTTGCCCCTGTACAAATCGGGCCAGATTCAGATACAAATGCGTATCTTTAGGCCGGCGTAGCGTATCTGAGATACGCTACGCCGCTGTAACTAACAGTGCCAGGTTCCTTATTCAGAAACAACTTGCGCCGTAAGTTCCGACGGCGTAGTGTAACTGTGTCGGCGTAAGCCTGCGCAATTCAAATGTGGAAGATGGGGGCGTGATTTATGTAAAATCATTGTGACCCCACGTAAATGACGGTTTTTTTTAACGGCGCATGCGCCGTCCGTGGACGTATCCCAGTGCGCATGCGCAAAATCACGTCGCAAATAGTCAATGAAAACGACGTGAACGTAACTTACGCCCAGCCCCATTCTGAATCCACTTACGCAAACGACTTAAAGGACGTACAATGTGACGCTGTCCCAACGTCCATACTTAACATTGCCTGCCCCTAATATAGCAGGGGTAACTTTACGCCGGTCCGACGCCTTACTTAAACGATGCAAATAGATACGCCGGGCGCAACTACGCTCGTGAATCGGCGTATCTACCTAATTTACATATTCAATGCATAAATCTACAAAAGCCCCACCTAGCGGCCAGCGTAAATATGCAACTAAGATACGATGGCGTAAGAGACTTACGCTACTCGTATCTTAGCTAAATTCCGGCGTATCTTGTTTTCTGAATACAGAAAAAAGATACGCCGCCGCATCTTAGAAGTTACGCAGCGTATCTCGAAATACGCTGAAGTATCTCGTCTCTGAATCTGGCCCATCATTAGTAAGACCTCATCTGGAATATGCAGTCCAGTTTTGGGCACCAGTTCTCAAAAAGGATATCGGAGAACTGGAAAAAGTGCAGAGAAGGGCAACCAAATTAATAAGAGGCATGGAGGAGCTCAGCTATGAGGAAAGATTAGAAGAACTGAATTTATTCACTCTTGAGAAGAGCAGAATAAGGGGGGATATGATCAACATGTACAAATATATAAGAGGTCCATATAGTGAACTTGGTGTTGAGTTATTCACTTTACGGTCAACACTGAGGACAAGGGGGCACTCTTTACATCTAGAGGAAAAGAGATTTCACCTCCAAATACGGAAAGGTTTTTTCACAGTAAGAGCTCAGTAGATTGCTTTAAGAAAGGCCTGGATTCTTTCCTAAATGCACGTAATATAACTGAGTACTAAGATTGATCCGGGGTAAATCCGATTGCCTCTCGGGGGATCAAGAAGGAATGTTTTCCCTTCCTGTAGCAAATTGGATCATACTCTGCTGGGGTTGTTTGCCTTCCTCTGGATCAACTGTGGGTATGGAGTTGGGTGTTTGAGATTTTACTGTGTTTTTTATTTTGTTTGTTTATTTTTTTATGGTTGAACTGGATGGACTTTTTTCAACCTGACTAACTATGTAACTATGTAACTATGTAACTATGCACCTGCTGCACTTTGACCACAGTGTGGGTGCAGTGTACCTGTGGTTTTGGTGTGGGTTAGCTGAGCTTTACTATCGTCTTTGATTAACGTATTTATCAGCGTGTATAGTTTTTTCCACTTAAAATAAGGGGAAAATCGTGGGTGCGCGATATACACCGATACCCGCTTCCCACGCTCAATTTGAACTGAGCCGCCGACATATACCAAGTGCAGTACACTCAGGTACATTCGGCCAGGCTCGGCTTCGCTCGTGCTCACGCATAAACGTCACAGAGCGTGAGCATGAGCGAAGCCGAGCATGGCCGAATGTACCCGAGTATACTGCATTCGGTATTTGTCGGCGGAGGCTTTCAAACTGAGCGCGGGAAGAGGGGATTCGACTCGAGGTGCACACTGGAGAAGCCGGGAGGACACCCAAGACGGATGTCGGACTGGGCAAGGCCGCTGATGGACGCCGCGCAAGACACCAAAACTGTAAGTACTAAAAGTACTAAAAAAATGTTTTACAGGTCCACATCAGGGGTGCGCGCTATACGCCGGAGCGCGCAATACACCGATAAATACGGTATGTCCCGTGGTTTTGGTGTGCAACAAAATGGTGGGACATAATAGTTTATGGGAAAGTGCAGCTAACCTGCACCAAAACTGTGGGTGCACTGCAACGGCTCAGTTTGAAGCCGCCCTAAAACAAAAATTTGAGCAGGAGGGACAGTAATGCAAAGTGTCCCTTGTGCCACCAGATGCATATTTAGTTGAAGAGCTGAGGGATCTGTTATATGCACTAATTAAGACTATGCCCACCACTTCACCCCTCCTCTATTCCTCCAAGCCATACTATAGCTTCCAAGAATGAAAAGTGCTCTACGAATGGAGGATCGATTTATAACACTTACAATGTGAAGTGTCCCTTGTGCTGATTTTTTAAAAATATATTTTTTTTTAAACTAAACTTAGGCTTTAGGTCCCCATCAACGGTCCAATACAAAGGTCTCTACTAGCTCTTGAGGATCTCATATTGGATTGCTGAATGGGGGAAATGTCTCTTGGCTCCCACAGGGAATTGCTGCATTTGGACACTACACACGGGAGGGGATTATAGGAGACCTTTAGTTGCTGAAAGCCACCCAAAACTCAGTTATAACTTTGGGTAAGGTTTGACTATAATTACCTTACATTACCTATGGTACATACCATAATAAGGCAGAGCTTCAGAAATGTATAATATATATTTCTATTGACATTTTTAAATATTACAACTTTCATACCAGGTTGAAAATGTAACTGAAATGATATAAAGATGGAGGAATCCTTGGTGCGTTAATATATGAATGGATTGTGATGGATGGTATCTATCATCAGCAAGAATTGGTTCTACTTGAACATTAAATACATTTTTTTATTTAAAGCAGTGGTTGGGGTTTCCTATATGGAAGTGACAATAGTGATCAAAACACTGATACAAATTATTGGATAGTGGGGCAAGCAATATACAATGTGACTTTGACAAACGGACTCATATTGTATTATTTTCAGAGATCGCTCAGGTCAATCTATCCTACGTATTGGTTCTAGAACAGGCTGCACAGTGTAGAGAATTTGAGAAAGGAACAAACAGAGCTAAAAACAAAACATGTAATGTAACAATACAAGTGACTGTGCAAAATGTGAATTTTTATCAGTTTTCTGTTTTTCTAAAGCAATGTAAGTGAAATGTTGCTGCTGCAACTAGGGATAAGCAAAAATTGAGAATCTAAATCTGAACTCCACTGATGTCTATGGGGGGGAAATCTTGAAAATCAATCCAATCAAAGCTATTTTTAACACACAAGGGGATGTCAAAAAAGAGCACAAATTGCCATTGGATACATGTACTAATGCAAAAAAAATATATATATATATATATCTATATATATATATCTATATATATATCTATATATATATATATATAGATATATATATAGATATATATATATAGATATATATATAGATATAGATATATCTCTATAGATATCTCTCTATCTCTATCTCTATCTCTATCTCGTCCACCTTTAACCTCCCTGGCGGTATTCCCGAGTCAGAGTTAAATTTCCATGCTGCGATCGGTATTCCCGAGTCAGAGTTAAATTTCCATGCTGCGATCGGTATTCCCGAGTCAGAGTTAAATTTCCATGCTGCGATCGGTATTCCCGAGTCAGAGTTAAATTTCCATGCTGCGATCGGTATTCCCGAGTCAGAGTTAAATTTCCATGCTGCGATCGGTAACCCCGAGTCAGAGTTAAATTTCCATGCTGCGATCGGTAACCCCGAGTCAGAGTTAAATTTCCATGCTGCGATCGGTAACCCCGAGTCAGAGTTAAATTTCCATGCTGCGATCGGTAACCCCGAGTCAGAGGGTTTACTTACCTTGTTCCTGGATCCAGCGATGCCAACACGCTGTGTGAGCGAGCGGGTGCTCGCTCGATTCACACAGCGTCCCCGTGTGCCTTCGATCTCCGTTCTCTGCGACGTTACGTCGCACGGGGGCGGAGAAACGGCACCATATTCAAAAATGTAAACAAACACATTACATACAGTACAATGAAATCTTATAGATTACAGTACTGTATGTAAAAAATACACCCCCCCCCTTGCCCCTAGTGGTCTGCCCTGTACACTACATGTCCTTTTATATAATAAAAAGTGTTCTTTCTCCCTGCAAACTGTAGATTGTCCATAGCAACCAAAAGTGTCCCTTTATGTCAAAAATGGTTTTAGATCAGCTAAAAAACAGCGATAATAAACTATAATCACTTGCAAAATTTAGCGATAGCGATTTGTGGGGAAATTCGTCATAAAAAAAAAAATTACAGCGACAATTCTGCAACTGAGCAAATTTCAGTGTTTTTGATTTCATTACATTATTGAATAATTTTTACTATAATTATATTATTATTTGTTATAATTATTTATAATTATTTATTATATTATAATTTATAATTAAAAAAAAAAAAAATGTCATGCCTATTAGACTTTTGTTTGGTCAGATTTAAGTAAGTTATTCCTAAGAATTACAAGCCTACAGTATAAAACGCCAAATTTCCTTGCAAATAATGATACCGCTTTCAGCACCTAAAATCTGAAAGAATCATACCGCCAGGGAGGTTAATACAACTTCCAGGGAGACATGGGAAAACCAATAATCCTTTACATGACATGCTTGGGATGTGCATTTAAGATGTATCTTAGATTCTCCCAAACAGCGTCAGCAACACTGTGTGGACTAGTTATATGTGTTTAGTAATTGTTTTTTGTTATTGCAACATTACTGCTTGGCCTAAATACAACAGCACCCCAATCTCATTCATTACAACTTGATAAAAAGGCTTTGCCACCAAATCATGTACCTGTACGTCATTGGCTTCAAGTGGTCATTGGCTTCAAGTAGGTTCTCCTTCTTTCACCCCGCGCTGATGAAGTCCCGCCCATAGGGACGTAACGACGTACGAGCGGGAGGAGTTACGTGACGTCACCCGCGATCGTCAACCTTGGAGTGATCCGAGCAGTCGGACGCTCTAATACTTGTAGTACTTGTAATGCCTATTGCACTTTATGGACACTATTATATTTCATGATTGTTTTATTTCATGATCTTCATTGTATTTATTCTTATGTCATTTTAGTTTATATACACTGTCTTGCTCTGCATTATTTTTTTGCAATAGGTTCTATTAGGGTGTTTTATTTGAATTTACCTTCAGTGCTAGCTTGCATATTTTAGTTTATATATTTTTTCCAGCGCTGATTAACTCTATTTATTTGTACACGGATTAATTCAAGTGGTCATACTGGAATGAAGCCTGCAGCTGCCGGCATCACCCGGTACCATTTTTAGAGCAGGCAGTCGGCTTTTTTGTAATAATCCCTGATGCAGTAAAGCAGAAATCCTGTGATGAGGGAGCACCGGCAGGGGATGCCAGAATATGATAATTGGGGCTGCTCCAATGCAAAACTATTAGTATAGTAAGTATAACGTGTTTACTTTAATAAAAAACTACAGCTTTAATATCACTTTAAGATAGAAGTTATTAATATTATACATAATTTATATAGTGCCAACAGTTTGCTCAGTGCTTTACAATATGAGCTAACAATCTAAAAGGGAGGGTCCAGTGATATAAAAGGTAATACCTGTGAGGGGTGGGATGTGGAGAAGATAAAAGTACAGTTAGGTAGAGGCAGCATAGGCTTCTCTGAGGAGAAGGTTTTCATGGATCGTCTATAGATGGACAGAATAGGAGATAGTTGGACAGATTGTGGTAGAGATTTCCCGAGCAAAGGAGAGGCTTGGGAAAAGTCCTGGAGGTAAGCATGGGAGGAGGTGAGAAGGGAACTAGAGAGCAGGAGGTCTTGGGAAAAACCGGGAGAATGAAAGTTGTTTATAGTTTTGAATTTACTTTGTTGGGTGAATGGAAGCCAGTGGAGGGATTGGCAGAGAGGGGCAGCAGACACTGAAAGGTTGGTAAGGTGGATAAGTCATGATAGACTGAAGGGGGATAGTCTATGTAAAGGTTGTCCAACGAAGAGTAAGTTACAGTAGTGGAGGCAAGAAAAAAACAGCGAGTGAATAAGAAGCTTTGTGGTGTTGGTTAGGAAGGGGTGTGTTTTGGAGACATTTGGAGCTTTGTGTTGTTGGTTAGGAAGGGGTGTGTTTTGGAGACATTGTGGAGGTTTGAGACAGGCAAGCTTTGGACAATGACTGGATGTGGGGCAGGAAGGAGATTTCAGAGTGCAGAATTCTGGCTCCCTGGCATGTAGGAATGCATAGCTCCCAACTGTCCCTGATTTAGAGCAATGTTCCTCTGTCCCTCATTCCTCCTCATTTGTCCCTTATTTTGTCCTGATCTATATAGATGTTTATAAAATGCACTTGTTATCTATCAAAAAATGTTCCCCAGTGCTAAACCTTCCATCTGACTTCTAAATTGCTGCATTTGTAAATTCTAAAAGCCAATATAAAGGAATAGTAATGGTAAAAACAGAACACTTGTGGGTTTAGCCAATCTTTTTTTGGTACAATTCTCCTTCAAGGGGTGTGTCCTATGCCTACATACTTTTGCTGATAGGTGTCCCTCATTCCCATCTCAAAAAGTTGGGAGGTATGGGGATGAGTTGTGCCATCAATCTTGACAGAAGTTAAAGTGGATGTAAACCCTCCATAAACCCAGTGAAGTGAACAGCTTTAGATGATACACAGAGATGAATCAAATCTCCCTACATAGGTTTCACATCCATATTTGCCGTCTTCACATTTTTATACTGTTTAGAGAGTTCAGATTGTGTGAGGAGATTTTCTCTTCCTGTTTAACCACTTGCTTACAGGGCACAATTTCAGCTTCCGGCACTGCGTCGCTTTAACTGACAATTGCGCGGTCGTGCGATGTGGCTCTCAAACACACAAATAGAGCTTTCTTTTGGTGGTATTTGATCACCTCTGCGGTTTTTATTTTTTGCGCTATAAAACAAAAACACAATATTTTTTACTTTTTGCTATAATAAATATCCCAATTAAAAAAAAATAAATAAAAATTTCTCAGTTTAGGCTGATACCTATTCTTCTACATATTTTTGGTAAAAAATAAAAAATTGCAATAAGCGACTGATTTGCGCAAAAGTTATAGACAGATTTTTTTTAAATTATTATTATTTTTTTACTAGTAATGGCAGCGATCTGCGATTTGTATTGGGACTGCGACATTATGGCCGACATATCGGACACTTTTGACACATTTTTTTGGACCATTCACATTTATACAGTGATCAGTGCTATAAATATGCACTAATTACTGTATAAATGTGACTGGCAGGAAAGGGGTTAACACTAGGGGGCGAGGAAGGGGTTAAATGTGTACCCTGCATAGTGTTTATAACTGTGGGGGAAGGGGACTGACTGGTGGAGGTGACCGATCTGTGTCCCTATGTACAAGAGACACAGCATCAGTCTCCTCTCTCCCTGGCAGGACATGGATCTGTGTGTTTACACACACAGATCCACGGTTTTGTCTGTGTAACCGGCGATCACGGATGCCTGGCGGACATCGCGGCCGCCAGGCACATGCAACGGCATCCCAGTGATGCGGCAGTGCTTCCCCCCAGTGGCCGGAGGAGCCAAGGACGTCTATAGACGTCCTCCCGGCAATTGAAAGCCACCTTGTGGCCGTCTTTTGACAATAGGCAGGATGCCAAGTGGTGTCTGGGCATACAGCCAAGATAGCTAAAATTGCTGATTGGAGGAAAAGCACACTCCCCCTCTCATCATAGGCAGAGACTCTCAAATGTGTTTTGTAACAGGGCCAGCTGCCTGTTAATCTATTTGAGCAACCTCCTGGACAGAAATGTCAGGCTGCTTTTATCTGATGTGTCCGAGAATTTGTCAGGAGTTATCAGGCTGATAACAGAGAAATGGTTCAGGAGAGAGCTATGGGACTTAGCTCTTTGAAGAGAGATAAGAAAACACTTCAGATATATGTGCCCAGTTCAAATTTCATGAATCTGGTTTACATCTACTTTAAGATTCTAAAAAAGTGCCTCCTTCCCCTCCTCTATCACATTTTTCTTGGGGGGGGGGGGGGGGAGTTACCTGGTTTTGATGGTGCTGGATACTTGGACAGATAAATGTCCTTTAATTAAAAGTTGGCAGCTACAGTATTTGTAGTTGCAGATTTTTTTTCATACAGCCTGACTATCCTCATTAAGCACGGTGGGGCGGCTAGCATTTGCCAAAATGTGAAAGTATGCACATCCTGCATGATGGAGTTACATTATCTTGGCACCTGGCTCCATTACCTGAATCTGTAAGATGCCAGGACTGTACAATGCACTGTGCATGTTACTGCAGTCAATGTAACAATTGTTAGCAGATATGTAAAATCAATTTTTGTTCCAAAAGAGAATTATAGTTTTCTTATACCAAAAACCCTACCTATTAGCACATTTTTTTTTTTTTTTAGGTTTACTCCTGCTTTAATAAATTTGACCTGCCAGCAGTCAGAACAATAGAATGTGAAATGGCATGTGATATATGGATGTACTTTGTACCACATCAAAAACATTCTTAGTAGTTCCATAGAGAGACATTGCAGTTCTGCTTCTTTAAAGTAAGACAGTCACCAGGGAAGCACGGGGGCTATCACTTGTGGCCTCTATTTAAAAATGCTAGTTGTCTGGCTGCCCCTTGCATCAGTAGTTTATACATCACTATATTACCAAAAGTATTGGGACACATGCCTTTACACGCACATGGAATTTAATGACATCCCAGTCTTATGCCGCGTTCACACAATCGGAAATTGCGACAACAAAATCTTGGATTTTTTTTTCCGACGGAATGTTGGCTCAAACTTGTCTTGCATACACACGGTCAGACAAATGTTGTCGGAAATTCGTGATCATGTACAACACTATGACGAGCCGAGAAAAATCAAGTTCAATGATTCAGAGCATGCGTCAAATTGATTCCGAGAATGCGTAGGATTTTTGTGCGTCGGAATTGGCTACAGACGATCGGAATTTGAGAATTTGAGAAAAATTGAGAACCAGCTCTCAAACATTTGTTGTCGGAAATTTAGACAGCAAATTTCCGATGGAGCATACACACGGTCAGATTTTCCAACAACAAGCTCACATTGAACATTTGTTGTCGGAAATACCGACCGTGTGTACACGGCATAAGTCCGTAGGGTTAAAAATTAAATTGGCCCACCCTTTACAGCTATAACAGCTTCAACTCTTCTGGGAAGGCTGTCCACAAGGTTTAGGAGTGTGTCTATGGAAATGTGGGTGTGTCTGTGCAGGCCAGTCAAGTTCCTCCACCCCAAACTCGCCTATCCATTTCTTTATGGACCTTGTTTTTGCACTAGTGCGCAGTCATGTTGGAATAGGAAGCGGACATCCCAAAACTGTTCCCACAAAGTTAGGAGCATGAAATTGTCCAAAATGTATTGGTATGCTGATGCCTCAAGAGTTCCCTTCACGCTGTGTTAACACTATCCCTGCATGTGGCTCACAGCAGGGGTCCGGTGAGTCCCCATTCACCGTTTCAGTAAAGGGGAACCCGCACCCAATTCGCAATATTGTGAACACAGCCTTACTGGAACTAAGGGGCCAAGCCCAACCCCTGATAAATAACCGCACACCATATTCGGCCTCCACCAAATGATTTGGACCAGTGCACAAAGCAAGGTTCATAAAGACATGGATGAGCGAGTTTGGGGTGGAGGAACTGGACTTGCCTGCACAGAGTCCTGACCTTAACCCGAAAGAACACCTTTGGTATGAATTAGAATGGAGACTGCGAGCCAGGCCTTCTTATCCAACATCAGTGCCTGACCTCACTAATTCTCTTTTGGAAGAATGGTCAAACATTCCCATTGACACACTCCTAAACCTTGTGGACAACCTTCCCAGAAGAGTTGAAGCTGTTATAGCTGCAAAGGGTGGGCCAACTCAATTTTGAACCCTACAGACTAAGACTGGGATTCCATTAAATTTCATGTGTGTGTGTAAAGGCAGGCGTCCAAATATTTTTTGGTAATATAGTGTACATACTCACCTCCATGCCCACTACCAGCTGACTTGGGGTCAAATAATTATATTAGTAAATGTACTCCTGGGACCCAGAAGAGAATTATAGCAAAAAACAAAAAGGAGTTTGACCTTGTGTCCCTTTTAACCGCTTAACCACTTTAGCCCCGGACCATATTGCTGTCCAAAGACCAGAGCACTTTTTGTGATTCGGCACTGCGTCGCTTTAACTGACAATTGCGCGGTCGTGCGACGTGGGTCCCAAACAAAATTGGCGTCCTTTTTTTCCCACAAATAGAGCTTTCTTTTGGTGGTATTTGATCATCTCTGCGGTTTTTATTTTTTGCGCTATAAACAAAAAAAGAGCGACTATTTTGAAAAAAATGCAATATTTTTTACATTTTGCTATAATAAATATCCCCAAAAAAGATATAAAAAAAATTTTTTTTTCCTCAGTTTAGGCCGATACGTATTCTTCTACATATTTTTCGTAAAAAAAAATCGCAATTAGCGTTTATTAATTGATTTTTGCGCAAAATTTATAGCGTTTACAAAAAAGGGGGTAGTTTTATGGTATTTTTATTAATATTTTTTTTTACTAGTAATGGCGGCGATCAGCGTTTTTTTTTTCTGTACTACGATATTATGGCGGACACATCGGACACTTTTGACACATTTTTGGGACCATTGGCATTTTTATAGCGATCAATGCTATAAAAATGCATTGTATTACTATTAAAATGTCATTGGCAGTGAAGGGGTTAACACAAGGGGGCAGGGAAGGGGTTAAGTGTGTTCCTGGGTGTGTTCTGACTGTATGGGGGGGGGGTGGCCTCACTAGGGGAAATCACTGATCTTCTGTTCATACATTGTATGAACAGAAGATCAGCGTTTCCTCCGCTGACAGGAACGAGAGCTATGTGTTTACACACATACCTCCCGTTCCCCGCTCTGTAACGAGCAATCGCGGGTGCCTGGCGGTGATCGTACCCGCCGGGCACGCGCGGGAATCGGGGGACGCGCGCGCGCCCTACAAGCTGCTAAAGGGAGGACGTAGAGCTACGTGCTCCCGCGTAGCAGTGCCACCGTCCCGCAGTAATATGACGGTGGGCGGTCGGCAAGTATTAAGGACCAGTGTGTGACGATATATGTCGGCACAATGGCACGGCTGGGCAGATGGACGTACCTGTACATCCCCTTTAAGATCTGGCTTTGTGGGTGCGCGCACCCAGCACAAGCTCCGTGAGTCCAACCACAGGTCCAGCAGACTCAATGTCCGCAGGGCTACCCGCGATCGTCTGACAGAGAGGAAGAACGGGGACATGCTAATGTAAACAAGCATTTCCCCATTCTTCCTAGAGACAGGACACTGATCACAGCTCCCTGTGATCGGGAGCAGTGATCAGTGTTGTGTCACACGTAGCCCATCCTCCCCACAATTAGAACACATCCCTAGGACACACTTAACCCCTTCAGTGCCCCCTACTGGTTAACCCCATTACTGCCAGTGTCATTTTTACAGTAATCAGTGCTTTTTTATAGCACTGATCACTGTATCAAATACAACAGTCCCAAAATGGCGTCAAAAAAGTGTCCCATGTGTCCACCATAATGTCGCAGTCATGATAAAAATGCCATAAAATTATCCCCTATTTTGTAGACGCTATAACTTTTGTGCAAACCAATCAATAAACGCTTGTTGTAGAAGAATACATATCGGCCTAAACTGAGGAAAAACATTTTTTTATATATATTTTTGAAGGATATTTATTATAGCAAAAAGCAAAAATATTGTTTTTTTTTTTTTCAAAATTGTCTATTTTTGTTTATAGAGCAAACATTTTAAACCGTAGAGGTGAGCACATACCACCAAAAGAAAGCTCTATTTGTGGAAAAAAAGGGCATCAATTTGTTTGGGAGCCACAGAGCGTGACTGCACAATTGTCAGTTAAAGCGACGCAGAGCCGAATTGCAAAAAGTGGCCAGCCAAATGGTCCGGGGCTTAAGTGGTTAAATATTAATGAAGCCAGAGAGTTACCCTAACAACAGGACAGTAGTACTTATAGAAGAGTATCAATAGCAGCCTGTGATTCTATAAAGATGGGTTTTCTTTAACATTTACCTCACTCTGACCAAACCAAACATTCAAACTGCAATCATTCAGTAGGTTGTTATTTTCTTGCTTGGTGCTCATAGTTTTAAGGCACTGCCTTCTCCGCGTGTTCCTGGCATCTTTGTCCCTGATTACACTCGGTTATTATCGCTTTGTTTTCTTCCTACGTTGGTTCTGCTGAATACTTGTGGAGGAAATCCTGCACAGCACCAGGTTTCCTTCTCTCAGCTTTTTCTACTGTTCATTTCAGCTGCCAGAAATGCACAATATTCTTCTGAGTAATACATTAACACACTTTTTACTGTACTTTTTCTTAGCTTATAGTGGGGTTGTCCTAAACCTGGACATTTCAAACTGAACTTTTGATGAAAAATACATAATAGAGGTTCCTTTAATGCAGTGTTTCTCAACTCCAGTCCTCAAGGCCCCCCAACAGGTCAGGTTTTCAGGATTTCCATTATTTTGCACAGGTGATTTGATCAGTTTCACTGCCTTAGTAATTCCCACAGCCTTTTCATCTGAGGGAAATCCTGAAAACATGACCTGTTGGGGGGGCTTGAGGACTGGAGTTAAGAAACACTGCTTTAACCACTTGTTACCTGCCCATCGTCATATGACGGAGGGGGGGTAACTCCATTGTCCTGACTGCACGTTATATGACGTGCAGTCATAGAAAGCTGCTAGGGGCGCGCACGCGCACCCGTCGCATCACTGAGAACCCTGCGCAATGACCACCGGGCACACGCGATTGCCGAGTAACTGAGCTGGGACGTGGAGCTCTGTGTGTAAACACAGAGCTCCACTTCTCTGTCAGGGAGAGAGGAGACCGATTGTGTCCCTTGTACATAGGGACACAATCTGTCACCCCCTGAGTCACCCCCCCCTCCCCCCACAGTTAGAACACTAGAAGAAACATTTAACCCCTTCCCCGCCCCCTAGTGGTTAACCCCTTCCCTGCCAGTTACATTTATACAGTTATCAATGCATATTTATAGCATTGTTCACTGTATAAATGTAAATGGTCCCAAAAATGTGTCAAAAGTGTCCGATGTGTCCGCTATAATGTCCCAGTCCCGAAAAAAAATCACAGATCGCCGCCATTCCTAGTAAAAAAATAAATAAATAAAAATCATAATTATGTCCCCTATTTTTAGGCAATATAACTTTTGCGCAAACCAGTCACTATACGGTTATTGCGATTTTATTTTTTACATATTTTTACCAAAAATATGTAGAAGAATACGTATCGGCCTAAACTGAGATAAAACATGTTTTTTTTTTTTTAAATGGGATATTTATTATAGCAAAAAGCAAAAAATATTGTGTCTTTTTTCAAAATTGTCGCTCTTTTTTTGTTAGTAGCGCAAAAAATAAAAAACGCACGGGCGATTAAATACCACCAAAAGAAAGCTCTATTTATGGGGAAAAAAAGGACGTAAATTTTGTTTGGGAGCCACGTCGCAATTGTCAGTTAAAGCGACGCAGTGCCGGAAGCTAAAATTTTGTCTGGGCAGGAAGGGGGTGTAGGTGCACAGTAGGCAAGTGGTTAATGAAAACCAGTATCAAAAATAAAACATAAATGTGAGTGTTAGAAGTGTTAGAAGACAGTACACTATCACGGTCTTCTTGGATGTGGAACATTTGAGGATTCCTATAGGGGGACTGCACCTGGAAGAGCTCACGTCATTGGGATAACACCATATGCGCTGTTTTGTCAATCATTTCAGTATGAGACACAAAATATTCTGGTGAGTGAGATTGAATATGGGGAAAAGGTCTGAGCACTCATTCACGTCTTCATGAAGATTTTGGAGAAATATTTTCACTTTTCACAGGTATTACTTGGACTCTGTGTTATTGGGTGAACACTTTATTTATGCATTTTATAGCACCCGTTATTTGATGTAATAAATTATTTGATGTTTTGCTTATTTGGGAAATTTGGAATTACAAAGCTACCTCATATCTATCATCTTGGCTTGTGATCTAGATGTGGATGCGACTTATGAAATATGGTAAGATACTTATGATTTTCTTTCAGCTGTTCTCAGTTATTCATATCTATAGTAGAACCAAGCTTTTGACATATTTCAAACGCACACTGGTACCTAATATGACTGATGACGATGGTGATGGTGTCCAAAGTCTGGTGAAAGAATTGTACAAAGAACATGTGTTCTGGAGCCTGTTTTGTTACCTGGATGCTGTAAAGACTTTAGTTAAAACTGCTGAGTGTAGGAGGAGCACCAAAGCTATACTTTGTGGGTGAATCCTGTAGCTGGGGCCCTACCATCAAACAGGGCTATCCAGGCCATATTCTGTACTCTTTAACCACCCATGTGTCAGGGCTGGGCTCAGCCCTGCCTTCTCTGAGCTGGCCGCTCAGCTTTCGGCTTAATCTCTCCACAGTGACTTACCTGTGGATGATCCTGCTCATCAGCCCTGCCTACTTAAGCCTTCTAGCTCAGTTACTCTCTGCCTTCACCTTGGTCAACATCACTGAGACTATCTCCTGCTTTGCTGTTGAAGACTTGCTTGTTTGACGTTCCCTCTGGCTCTCTGACATTTGGCTTGGCTGATTATCCGATTTGGTTCCTGAACTCTGGCTATGTTTTGACTATGCTTACTCTGTTTATCTTTTTATTACTATTATTAAACAAGTGTGATTGAACTGTACTTCTGTCTCGGTCTGATTCATAGTTTCTGACACATGTCACTGCACCTGCATTACTGCCAATATGTGCATGTATGGTGGTCCAAGACCTTCACACTCCACCTTCCTGGTCTAAGTTTATAACCCCTGCACACCTGGAACAGAGGGTGTTTTTTCATGGTTTAGGTTAGGGATCCAAAAGTCCAGACAAACACCCAGGACCCATGAACAGTGAGGACCCAGGTCACCCAATGTATGTTTCATGAGGGGGATTCTCTCTCACTGCCAAGAGGACAACCCCCTTCCCTAAACACCACCACCTTCTACTCTGATTGTACCAGTATTTAAAATGCTTTATTTCTCTAGTATAGGCTGAGCATATTGAGAGAAATACTACTAGCTTTTTAACCGTGTTGCTGGTGTCACTGTGTCTGCAGATGCCATATTGTTTGGAAACATTACCTCAAGTGTGTGCCACATTTGTAATAGCCATTGTACTAGTTTGCACAATGATCTTTTGACTATTCACCTACAACCCTACAATAATCATGGAAATCCCCCGTGAGGGGATATCACTGTTCTATGCTTTATTTAAAGACAACCACATTTTCCATAAGTTGGATGCCATTAAAAAATGAGAGTTGGATCTCAACCAACAGTTCTATGATGCGCAATGGATCGCATTTCCATCTGTGTATTCAGCATAACGCATGTCAATCATTGGGAGCTATAACCCAAAATGGTTTAACGTAACTCTCCTATATATAGGAGAATTGCGCTACACCATTTTGGGTTATAGTTTATTCAATACGTTTTGAATTACTTATAGATGTTGGTCAGCAATTCAGTCTGCACAGATTTGTTATATAAAAATAAGGTAGGTTGCGCTTACTGATCACTCATAGTATATTTATTCATTGGGAACTGCAACAAAAAAATGGTATTTAGTTAGTACTACACACCTCTATGCATATCCACATTTTCCTCCACGGGTTCCTCTATGTGCTGGCAGTATTGTGGGCAAGTGGGTTCTCTGTACCATATACTCTGGGTTTGCAAGTGTTTAACCAGTTCTTGGCATAATATATCCACTATTATCTCTGAAATAACTGGAATATTGTGGCATATTAACCCTGCCTTAGCGTTACTAAATCTAGGCATTGATGAATGGCCGACAGATTGCCGTACAGTTATTACCAATATTCTTTTAGCGGCTAAAACTATACTTGTCAGACACTGGAAATCCCTCTTGGCACCTAACCCTTCAGAAGTTATCTCCATGGTTGGAACTAACTTCTCCTAGGCCGCGTACACACGACTAAACAAATCCGATCAAATCGGTCTGACAGACCGTTTTGATCGGATTTGTCTCCTGGGATATGTTGGTTTGATCGTGTACACACGATCAAACCAAAATCCCCGCCGTCAGACAGCGCGGTGACGTGGCGGTGACATTGACGCCGCCACGTCACCACTCCAGGAAGTAAAATACTTCCACGCATGCGTCGAATCCATTCGGCGCATGTGGGAGATTTTTGTCCGCTGGTTAGGCGTACTAACCAGCGGACATGTCGGACAGACGGGTTTCCAGCAGACAAGTTTTAAAGCATGCTTTAAAACTTGTCTGCTGGAAAAACCTGTCTGCTTGCCCGTACACACGATCGGATTTGTCTGCTGAAGCGGTCCGTCGGACCGGTTTCAGCAGATAAATTCGATCGTGTGTACGCGGCCTATATGAAAAAGACCTTGCCACTAGTCTGAACAAATACCCAACATTTGTGAAGGTCTGGCAACACTGGATAGAGTGGATTTTGGGTCAAAAAAGCGAACCGTAATCTGATGGCATTTTAGTCCTACTAATATTATGATACATGTTGAGATTTGTAGATTTGAATTGGCTGTGTTACGTAATCTTGACTCCGTTGTTTATTTTTCTCTTTCTTGTATTTACTATGCAATACCTAGAACATATGCTTCTAAGCATCTGCATATGCTTATTCAGTGTACTTATTTGACATTTCTCAATACAAATCTAATGTTATGTATAAAAAAAAAAAAAAAACATTGAACCCTGTTCTGAGCTCTATGTGTTGTTCACCTTCTTTGTGTACCCAATTCCTGGCCCTACCCACAAACTGCTTTCCTCCTTCTGCTTTTAGACATCCACAGTCTTCCGATCTGCTCGAATATGACACTATTTGGTGTGTTCATGAGCCATGCAGTCCATGGTGCTCAGAGAAGGGTGAACCTCATGACCTTGGTCAACATGCAGCTAAGTCCAAACCTTGTGAGGGGGTCTCTGGTCTCTGGTGAATACCAACTGGCCTTTACATTCAACCCAATGAGGTGTTCCCTTGTCACCTGCTTTCCCTTAAGACTGTGCTCAAGCATCTTGGTGATGTGCAAAATCCAGCAAGGGCCACATTTCACATTTCCAGTTATCAACTCTTTCCAATTCCAGTTTTCTCCGTTCTACTGGAAAACTCTACTGGCTCCTGTTGGTTATCCAGTATAAAGTAGTTCAGGGGTCCAAATCGACATAGCACCTCTCTGACAGTCAACGGCTTGGTGTCCCTTGACACAATTTTAGGATGAATTTGTAACATCAATCTATTAAATTAACACTGGCAGACTGCATAAATATTACTTTGCCTAAAAAGAGAATTGTTATGCAGGTGATAGTTTGTGAGACTAGCCTACAGTCAAAAAAATATTAGTATGTAAACACATAGAGGGTTCAGAGCTTCATACTTAACTTCACTGGGCTACCCCATGGTGAAATATCCTCTTATGCCTGGCACCTTGGCATTCTAACAGCACCTAATTCTAAGCCTGATTCCAATGGTTTGGAATTTTTTACTCAGCTCATCAAAGTCTCTCTACAGTTTAATTATGCACACCGCTGATCAGTCAGAAATTATTCACACCTCTGCTTCACTTTCCACTGCAGTATGCAAGAGCCTTTCCAGCAGAGAGAAGTGGGACCCGACTTACTTAAGGGTGAAAGGATGTGACATAAAGCAAAGTGAATTTTGTAAACAGGCAGACGTTTTGAGTGGTCGCTTTATGAAAAAGAGGTATAATAAATATAATATTAATAAATATATCATGAAAGTAGCCTGTATGGACAGACAGAGTTAGCCAAATACATAACAAAAAAATAAGATAAAAAGCCATTAGGCTTTGAATATTTTTTTTTAAGTTTTAATTCACAGTATTGGTTAGTAGGTAATGAAGAGAATGATAAAAAAAAGAAAGAAAAAACAATGGCCTATCCTATAGTATAAGGTTTTCGGTAATGTCTTACTGGAGCAGCCTAAATAAATCTTTTGAAAAGCTAATAGATTTCTGAACCATTTAGGACCTACTATTATATTGTAGATTTGAGATGTGTAAAAATAAGTTAGGTCAGAATAGGAGGCAATAGGTATTCAGATCCATCAGTAATGGATGAGAATTTTCAAGCTGAACATTTTATCTTATGTGTCACAACACAGGTCATTTATTTGCTGGAATGCTCTTGCAGCTACCAATACTAGGCAATTTAGGATCTGGTTAGAAGAACTAAATAATTATAATGATACAGGTTTCACAACGCACAGTTTTTTTTTTTACATTCCGACAACGCAATTGAAGGGACCCTAGTGCCCTGTTGTTCTGCAGCACAGATTTAGTGTTTTTCTTTTGACGGGGTTCAAATCTCACTAGAGAGTTGCCAAAAAATCAAACCTTTTGTATTTTCTAATTTGATACACTTAGCCTAATGCCTTGTACACACGATCGGAATTTCCGATGGAAAAAGTCTGAATGACTTTTTCCATCTGATGTTCCGATTGTGTATAGCCCCATTGTATTTTTTTCATCGGGAATTCTGATGAATTCCATCAGAGTTTAGATATAGAACATGTTCTATTTTACTCCAATGTAATTCCGTCGGAATTCTGATGTGATTTGGCTGGGCAAAAGCCTGATCGTGTGTAGGGGGCATTAAAACTTTAAAGTGGTTCTAAAGGCTGAAGATGTTTTTTACTTTCATGCATCCTATGCATAAAGGTAAAAAAACTTCAGTGTGCAGCTTCTCTCTCAGCCCCCCTAATACTTACCTAAGCCCGATCTCAATCCAGCGATGTACACAAGAGCAGTGGCTCTCTTGGGTCTTTTGCTCCTCATTGGCTCCCACTGCTGTCAATCACAGCCAGTGAGAAGGCAGCAGGAGGCGAGGCTGAGCTGCACTCTCTATGTCTTATGGAAACACAGAGCAAGGCTTGGGGCGCAAGCACACACGAGTGCCCCCATAGCAAGCGGCTTACTATTGGATCACTACGTAGGGGGGAGGGGCCAAAAGCACCTGCGGGGGGACCTGAAAACCATTGCACAGAGCAGGTAAGTATAACATGTTTGTTATTTTAAAAATAAATTGCATTTACAAACCCTTTAATATTGGGGTTGATAATAGTTTTTATTTTATTTTTAACAGTTTTTATTGTTATTTAGCCCAAATTTATGAAGAAAAATTACAAATTGCAACATTTTATAACAGAAACAAAGACAAATTCAATTGTTCACAAAAAAATGTCAGTCTTTTCTCATTTATAGCGCAAAAAAAAGTGAAAAACCCAGTAGTGATTAAATACCACCAAAAGAAAGCTGTGTGTGAAAAAAAGGACAAATATTTTGCATGGGTACAGTGTTGTCATTCAAAATGTGAGAGCTCTGAAAGCTGAAAATTGGCCCAGTGGGCAAGTGGTTTAAGCACCTTGTCCCCATGTTGATGGTCTGCGGGCGAGATGCTTATCAGAATCTGTAAACCCTACTCATTCACCCGAAAAAGTAAATAAAAATAGAGACAATTTTTGACAATTGCTTTATTTAAAAACAAAAAAACTTAAACAATGTCCCCCAAAGTAAATGCAGACGCCACTGCCACTGACCCAACACAGTTCTGTACCTAACAAAGGCTCCCACTGGCTGACAGTTGGCGGCAGTGGCGTTCATCGTGATTGATGCTGGATTTACTTTGGAGGACATTGTTTTTTAAGTAAGAGTTGTCAAAAACGGACTGTGTGTTTTTATTTAATTTTTGACACTTTTTTGGTGAATGAGTAGTCTTTCACATGGGGGTGCAGGATCATTGTTAAAGGAGGCTCTCAGATTCCGATAAGCCCCCCTTTCTGCAGAACCTCACAACCAATGGCCATGGTTATGGGGAAGAGGCCCTTGTCCCCATCAACACCTCCCCCCATGTTGAGGGCATGTGGCCTGGTACAGTTTAGGAGGTGGGAGCACACCATTTAAAAAAAATTGGCATGGAGAACCCCACTCTGTTTATTTTCTTTATTTTTCATTGCCGGTATTCTGTAGTTTAAATTCAGCTGTCAGTGAGGAAACCCATTGACAGCTGATGAGTCATCGGTTGTTAAAGTGGATGTAAACCCTCCATACACCCAGTGAAGGGAACAGCCTCAGATGATACACAGAGATTAACTAAATCTCCCTACATAGGTTTTACATCCATATCTGCTAAATGTTCTCTTCCTATTTAACACAGAGTGTGATGTCTGGGCATACAGCCAAGATAGCTAAAATTGCTGATTGGAGGAAAGGCACACACCCCCTCTCATCATAGGCAGAGACTCTCAGAGGTGTTGTGTAACAGGGCCACCTCTCTGCTAATCTATTTTAGCAACCTCCCCGGACAGAAATGCCAGGCTGCTTTTATCTGATGTGTCCGAGAAATTGTCAGAAGTTATCAGGCTGATAACCGAGGAACTGTTTAGGAGAGAGCTACGGGAGATAGCTCTTTAAAGAGAGATAACAAAATACTGCAGATATATGTGCCCAGCTTAAATTTCATGAATCTGGTTTACATCCACTTTAACCACTTAACCCCCGGACCATATTGCTGCCCAATGACCAGAGCACTTTTTGTTAAATTCGGCACTGCGTTGCTTTAACTGACAATTGCGCAGTCGTGCGACGTGGCTCCCAAACAAAATCGGCGTCCTTTTTTTTCCCCACAAATAGAGCTTTCTTTTGGTGGTATTTGATCATCTCTGCGTTTTTTTTTTTTTTTTTTTGCGCTATAAACAAAAATAGAGCGACTATTTTGAAAATAATTCAATATTTTTAACATTAATAAATATCCCCAAAGAATATATAAAAAAAAAAAAATTTCCCTCAGTTTAGGCCGATACGTATTCTTCTACATATTTTTCGTAAAAAACAAAAATTTCAATTAGCGATTTGTTTGCGCAAAAGTTATAGCGTTTACAAAATAGGGGGTAGTTTTACGGCATTTTTATTAATATTTTTTTTTTACTAGTAATGGCGGCGATCAGCGTTTTTTTTCAGTACTGCGACATTATGGCGGACACTTCAGACACTTTTGACACTTTTGACACATTTTTGGGACCATTGGCATTTTTATAGCGATCAGTGCTATAAAAATCCATTGGATTACTATAAAAATGCCATTGGCAGTGAAGGGGTTAACACTAGGGGGCGGGGAAGGGGTTAAGTATGTTTCTAACTGTGTTCTAGCTGTATGGGGGGTGGACTCACTAAGGGAAATCACTGATCTTCCGTTCATACATTGTATGAATGGAAGATCAGCATTTCTCTCCCTGACAGGACCGGGAGCTGTGTGTTTACACACACAGCTCCCGGTCCTCGCTCTGTACTGAGCAATCATGGGTGCCCGGCTGGCGATCGTGCCCGCCGGGCACGCACGTGGGACTCGGGGGCGCCCGCTAGTGCCCGCTAAAAGAGCCGACGTAGAGCTACGGGCTCTCGCCCAGGAGAAACGACCTGCCGCAATAAAATGACGGCGGGAGGTCGGCAAGCAGTTAACAACTTACCGCCCGCCATATGCAGAATGACGGCCGGCAAGTGGTTCTGTTTTCTGACTGGACGTCATATGACGTCCAGCCAGATAAAATGCCGGCGCGTGCCCGTGGAAAGTGCAGGTAAACGGCACTTCCCACGGAACCAGGAAGTGCAGGTAAACCGCATTTCTCGGTTGTCGCTGACAGGGAGAGCCGATCGGTGGCTCTCCCTGTCAGAGGGGGGTCTGTGCTGATAATCAGCACATTGATTATCAGCACAGCCCCCATCAATTGTACCCATCAGCTGCCAATTGGTGCCCAGTATGTGCCCCATCATAACTAGGGATGAGCTTAGAGTTCGACTCGAAGATTGCCTGTTTGCCGAACAGTGGACAATTTGGGGTGTTCACGCCAAATTCGAAAAGCAGCGGCACACCCTGTAAAAGTCTATGGGAGAAATATAAAGTGCTAATTTTAAAGGCTAATATGCAAGTTATTGTATAAAAAGTGTTTGGGGACCTCAGTCCTGCCCCAGGGCACATGTATCAATGCAAAAAAAGTTTTAAAAACATACATTTTTTCGGGAGCAGTGATTTTAATAATGCTTAAAGTGAAACAATAAACGTGAAATATTCCTTTAAATTTCATATCTAGGGGTGTGTATAGTATGCCTGTGAAGTAGCTCTTGTTTCTCGTGCTTAGAACTGTCCCTGCACAAAGTGTAATTTCTAAAGGAAAAAAAATCATTTAAAATCACTCGCAGCTATAATTCATAAAATTCATAAAAAAAACAGCGTTTTTCAAATTCAATTACCAGGCCCTTCATGTCTGGTATGGATTTTAAGGGGAACTCCACCCCAAATAAAAAAAAATGGCATGGAGTTCCCCCCAAAAATCCACACCAGCCCCCTTATCCGAGCATGCAACCTGGCAGGCCGCAGGAAAAGAGGGGGGACAGGAGAGCGCTCCCCCCCTTCTGAACCGTACCAGGTCACATGACCTCAACATTGGGAGGATGCTTTGGGGGTCTGTGAACACTTATGCCGCGTACACACGGTCGTTTTTTGCGATGAAAAAAACCCGACGTTTTCTGTGAAGTAAAAAACGACGTTTTTGAAACGTCACTTTTCAAAGACAATTTTGCATACACACCATCGTTTTTTCACAAAAAGCGAGGTTACGTTCACCACTCTTTTCCATTGAAGCTCGCTTCATAACTAGCTTCTGGGCATGCGCGGGTTGAAAAACGTCGTTTTGAACGACGTTTTTGCTACACACGGTGACTTTTTGTGAAACAAAAAACGACGTTTTGAAAAACGACACAAAAAATTCAAGCATGTTGGAATTTTTTTTTGGTCGTTTTTTTTAAGACAAAAAACGACGTTTTGCCCACACACGATCAATTTAAATGACGTTTTAAAAAACGTCGTTTTTTTTCATCGCAAAAAACGACCGTGTGTACGCGGCATTAGACCATCCCAGCAGTTGCCAGACCGTCCCAGCAGACAGATTTGATCGTGTGTACGGGCGAGCGACGGATTTGGCCAAACGACAGATTTGAAAGCATGCTTTCAAATCTGTCAGCTGGGAACCCTTCCGCCCGACATGTCTGCTGGTTAGTACACTAACCAGCAGACATGTCTTCTCGCACACGCGTCGAATGGATTCGACGCATGTGCGGAAGTGATTTACTTCCTGGTGCGGTGACGTGGCGGTGCCAACGTCACCGCCACGTCACCGCGCCGTCTACCGGCGGGGATTTTGGTTTGATCGTGTGTACATGATCAAACCAATATGTCCCCAGCAGACAGATTTGTTCAAATCGGTCTGCCCGACCGATTTGAACAAATCTGTCTGCTCGTGTGTATGGGGCCTAAAAGCACTATGTCCCCATGTGGATGGGGACAAGGGCCTCATCCCCACAACCCTTGCCTGGTGGTTGTGGGGGTCTGCGTCGGGGGGCTTATCGGATTCTAGAAGACCCCCAGATCCCGCCCCCCCATGTGAATTGGTAATGGGGTACATTGTACCTCTACCATTTTATAAAAAAAAGTGTAACAATTGTAAATAAAAAAACACAGACACCATTGGGAAAGTCCTTTATTAAAAAACAAAAAATAAGAAGGAAATTCCACTCTCGGTCTCCACTCCAACGTTGTCGTTATCCTGTGACGGGGTCCAGCGACCATTGTTATTTGGACTGGCTCCGGGGACAGTGTCCTCAATCTAGGGACTGTCGCCGGTATACAGTATAAGTGGCTTCTCACAAGGGGAGAATCTCCCAGATGCTAAATGAATACAGTTTTGATGAGTTTAGTCATCGCTTTACATGAATATAAAAAAAAAATTGACTTTTTTATGTATATTTCTATGAAGGACATCCTTTACCTTGTACAGTAGGTGGAAATTTTGTTCATGGACACTTGTATATTAAGGATATTTTGTGCATTATATGTTGACTGAATTCCATGATATACCAACTTGATTTGTCTTGTCACCACGTGGGGGATTACACAGCTTTATATTTTCACTTGGTTCATTTGTTTAATTTGCGTTTTGCATTAAATCAAAGTGTCCACTTCAAACATTTATTTGCATAACGAAGCTCTGTTTTTCAAAATTTCCCAGTACATGATTGAAATTTTGAAGTGTATGTAGGCACAAGCTGACTTATACTCACATAATAACATAAAGCTGTTTACAACCATGCTAGGATCAATTAACTAAACCTTGGATTTTGCTTTAATGACTGGCAAGAGGCAGTAGTCTCATGGGCCCGGATTCACAAAGCACTTACGCCGACGTATCTCCAGATACGCCGACGTAAGTACAAATGTGCGCCGTCGTATCTATGCGCCGACCCACAAAGCTAGATATGTCGAAAAATAGGCTTCAGCCACCCGACGTAACTGTCCTACGCCGGCGTATAGTGGGCGCATATTTACACTGGACTCATGTGTCGCTTCCATTGATTTTCGATGCAAATATGCAAATGAGGGAGATACGCCGATTCACGAACGTACTTGCGCCCGGCGCATAATATACACAGTTTGCGTAAGTCGTACGTCCGGCGTAAAGTTATTCCCCATATTAGAGGCGCAACTCATGCAAAGGTATGGACCAGGGAACGAATGCCGTCGTATTTTACATCGTTTACGTAGTACGTGAATAGAGCTGGGCGTAGGTTACGTTCACACCGTAGGCAATGATTCGACGAATCTTAGCCAGTTGTTTCGACGTGATTGTGAGCATGCGCACTGGGATACGTCCACGGGACGGCGAATGCGCCGTTCGTTTTAAGTACTTGTCTGGCACTCGGCCCATCATTTTCATGGGGTCACGCCTCATTTGCATTGCTCACGCCCACTTCCACTTACGACGAATTACGCTTTCAAAACCCAGCGTAGATTTAGGAGCAAGTGGGAGCAAGTGCTTGCCTCTCTGCGCTGCGTCGGCGTAGCGTATATTAGATATTAATATGTGCCGATGTATGTGAATCTGGGCCATTGTCTCATATGCTCACTGATCATGGAAAAAAAATGGTAACAGAATTAAATGATATGTATTTTCTATCTTTAGCTTAAAGGAGTTGTAAAGGTTTGTTTTCTATTTTCTAAATAGGTTTCTTCAAGCTAGTGCATTGTTGGTTCACTTACCCTTTCCTTCGATTTCCCTTCTAAATGTTTTTTTTATTTGTCTGAATTTCTTACTTCCTGTTTCTCCTCAGTAAGCTTGCCCCCATTATCTGGCTGGGGGCTAGTTGGCCCAAACAGCTTACTGAGGGGGAACAGGAAGTGAGAAATTCAGACAAAGAAAACAAAGAAAAAAAAAACATTTAGAAGGGAAATCGAAGTAAAGGGTTAGTGAACCAACAATGCACTAGCTTGAAGGAACCTATTTAGAAAATAAAAAACAACAACCATTTACAACCCCTTTAATAGCAATATTTCTGAATTCAGTTCATCTCAATATTTACTATACAGTAGGTACCCATTTAGTAATATCT
Source organism: Rana kukunoris (assembly GCA_029574335.1). NCBI lineage: Eukaryota > Metazoa > Chordata > Amphibia > Anura > Ranidae > Rana > Rana kukunoris. The sequence goes on from CM056049.1 coordinate 660,934,668, forward strand.
GTTCTTTGATCTTGCACGTATTAATGCCTGTCGATTTATGTAAAATATGCCAAAGACTGTACATTATTGACATTTAAGTTCTAGATGTGAATCCCCCCGTGATTCACCGACAAGCCACAGTGGTGACACAATCTTTCCTACTTTAGCACTGATGGCTGTGTACCCCTAGGGGACCACAGTTATTTTTAAACTCAACTCACAGTACGCGCCTATTGATTGGACATTTGCATATCTATTACTTGCAGTTCTGAAGTGATAAAATGTGTACATTTTAAACAAATTCTGTATGATATTTTTAATTATACAATAAAATCAAGCAAGTAAAAAATCACAAATAAAAAAAAAAAGAAGTAAAACACTATATAAGATCGGTAAAAAAAATATTAAGGAAAGACTAGAGTGGTAGAAGTTGTTTATGTCTAATTAGCGTTAACATGGTAGATGAAAAAAAAAAAAGAAAAATTATTAAAAGAAAAAAATAAGTTTGTTGGCTGCACAGGTTTGCTGCAGTTCCTGCCATGATGAGCTCACAATACAGACCTTGTGATCTTCAGTGACAATTGGTACGACATTTTTACTTGCAGTAGTGTAAAAAAAAAAAAAAAAGATCACTTTAACTAGCTGTAGCAGCAATCATAAAGCAGGAGCCGCTATGACTGCCTCCCGTCTGCAGACCCAGACTTCTTCCTGGAGAACTTCCTGGACTGCTGTCAGCCAGAGTACATATTACAGGGGGAATCATATACTGTATATGCATTTAAATGTACCAAAAGCTCCTCCAGCTAATTTATGTGACCTCAGTTTCATTAAAGGCTGAGACCAATGCTGTATCCTGGCCTAGGCCAACAAGGCCCAGACCTAGGGCAGCACTTTGCAGGGGGGCAGCACGGACAGTGTCCCCGCCGGCTTGCGCTACACTGTTAGACAAATTAATTTAGCGCCCCCATAAAAATCGGCCGCACTGCTTCCAGTATGTGGGCGGTTGGCATTCTGCAACTGTGGGTTGGGGGGGGGGGGCGTCCCTTCTAATTTTTTACCATCCCTGTCCCATTGCAGAGATTTCCGTTCAATTCCTGTCCCATAGCTAAAAAAAGTGAGATAAAATCTATGCAAATTAAGGGAATCCATTCCCCCCCCCCCCAGGCCATCAGAACTAGTGTCCCCACTTTAAAATTTCAGGGTGGGTCTTAAACCGCAAGGGGTGTGGCCTTCACAGGAAGGGGTGGGTCATATTTAAATTAGGGGGTCACGAGTTTAGGCAGGCCTAGGGCAGCACAAAACCTAAATACACCTCTGGCTGAGACTGCTGACACTTCCAAATGTGGCATAAGACAGGTTTTCTCATCATTTGTAGTTCTTTAACTTTAGGACACTATGATACGTGTAGAACAGTGGTGGGCAACTTTCACAACATTGGGGCCTCAAGTGCAGACGTCATCACCATCACCAAAGGGCTGCACATACAATTCAGTGAATATTCATTATCATAGACAGCAGATGAACAGTGGGATATATTCAAATACTTTGGACATGATACAAGAGAGATGGTCAGAGACTGCAGACATGCTGCAAGAGACTGTCAGAGAATGTGAACATGCTATTGGACTTGTTGGAGACTGAGCATATGCAGTAATAAATAGACATGTGCATTCGTTTTCGTCCAAATTTCTGGGATTTTCGAGTTAGTTTTAAAAAACGATAATGAAAGTGCAGAATCTGAAATCCAAAAGATCTGACATAAAAAATGCTTTATTTTCATTTAGTTGCGCCAACAGTTCAAAATAAATAGAAGATTCGACATGACGGTGACAATAGCGATCTGTGTCTATTGAACCTGCGGTTGAATGTGCCTAACCTAACTCTAATGCCGCGTACACACGGTCGTTTTTTGCGATGAAAAAAAAACATATTTTTTTAAAACGTCATTTAAATTGATCGTGTGTGGGCAAAATGTTGTTTTTTGTCTTCAAAAAAACGACCAAAAAAAAAATTCCAACATGCTGGAATTTTTTGTGTCGTTTTTCAAAATGTTGTTTTTTGTTTAACAAAAAGTCACCGGCCCAGATTCACAGAGCCATTACGCCTGTCTAACTGGTGTTAGACTGGAGTAATTTCAAATTACGCGCGTTTTCTAGCTAGTCGAAAACCTCAAACCATGAATAGACGGCTGCGGGCTTCAATTCGACTGGATTACGTGTTCATACACCTTCGGATCTACGCTGCAATAAAATTGCGGCCACTGGGTGGACTTCCCGTCGTTTTCCGCGTCGGGGTATGCAAATGAGCTTTTGCCGGCGATCCCCGAAATTACGATCTTCAATCGCAATCTCTTACGGCACCTTTAGTCATTTTTTATTTGCGTAACACTATACCAGCTTTTTGCTGCTCTAATATTAGACAGCCCATGTTAAGTATGGCCGTCGTTCCCACGTCGAATTTCTACGTTTTCCGACGTCTTTTATTATTTTTTACGTAAGTCGTCCGGGAATAGGAATGTTCGTAAACGACACTACTCAAACAACGAATGACGTAATGACGTGATTTCGCGCAATGCACGGCGGGAAATTTCTGAACGGAGCATGCGCAGTTCGAACGCCGCGGGGACGTGCTTAATTTAAATGCTTCACGCCCCCTAATCGCGTATTTCGATTACGCGGCGAGAAATAGACTACGCCACCGTAGCGTACGGGCAAAAATCTACCAGGATTCGGTGTAGAGCCTGGGGAAATACGGCAGCGTAGAGTATTTGGATTACGCAGCGCAATATTAAGTGTATGTGAATCTGGCCCACCGTGTGTAGCAAAAACGTCGTTTAAAACGACGTTTTTCAACCCGCGCACGCCCAGAAGCTAGTTATGAAGCGAGCTTCAATGGAAAAGAGTGGTAAACGTAATCTCGCTTTTTGTGAAAAAAACGATGGTGTGTATGCAACATCGTCTTTGAAAAGTGACGTTTCAAAAACGTAGTTTTTTACTTCACAGAAAACGTAGTTTTTTTTCATCACAAAAAATGATCGTGTGTACGCGGCATTAGGCCTTGTACACACAATCAGTCCAAACTGATGAAAACGGACTGAAGTTCATATTCATCGGTTCACAGACTGATGGTCTAATGTGCGTACACACCATCAGTTCAAAAACCGATCGTGTCAGAACGCGGTGACGTAAAACACAACGACGTGCTGAAAAAAACGAAGTTCAATGCTTCCAAGCATGCGTCGACTTGAACCTGAGCATGCGCGGGTTTTTGAACGTACTAACCATCGGTTTGGACCAATGGTCAGGCGTCCATCAGTCCGATTTTAAAGCAAGTTTTAAAACTTTGGACTGAAGCACAACAGACTGATGGGCCTTACACACGGTCGGTTTGGACTGATAAAACTGGACTTCAGTCCGTTTTCATCAGTTTGGACTGATCGTGTGTACGCGGCCTTAGTCCAAGATTATTCGACATAGAGAGAAAAGATTCGACATTATAGAGACATGAAGATTCGACGAAGCAGCTTAAAACATACGATCGCCGCAAGCAGACATTTACTGTCAAATGCTCCACTCATAGGCTATAGAAGAATTCTAATGTTGGTTGACTAGGAATAATAATTAATAAATATAATTGTTACTAGTCATACAACATTAGAATTCTACTATAGCTTGTGGGTGGAGCATTCGACCGGAAATGTACAATTGTGGCATCGTACCGTTTAGCTGCTTTGTCGAATCTTCTGTCGAATTTAACCTTAATTAATTCGGATTTTCAGACAAATGCATTTTTTAACGAAACAAAATAAATAAAAACGAATTTCGAAAGTAAAAAAATACATTTATTTTTCGGACGAAAATGAAATTCCGAAACAAAATATTTCAGTGTGCACATGTCTAGTAATAAACTGGAGATACATGACATGAGGCTGCTAGAAATCACTACTATAACATGGCAATAGGGAAACACAGATTAGTATCTCCAGGGGGCCCAAGGGCACTACAGGTGTAGAAACGGATGAAAAACAAATGTAGCTATCAACAAAAATTCCAACACTAAATATATGGCTAGATTCACGTAGAGCAACGTAATTTTATGCAGGCGTAACGTATCTCAGATACGCTACGCCGCCGTAAATTAGAGAGACAAGTGCTGTATTTACCAAGCTAAGTTACGGCGGCATAGCGTAAATGGGCCGGCGTAAGCCCGCCAAATTCAAATGTGTTTGATGTGGGCGTGTTTTATTTAAATTAAGTGTGACCCACGTAATTGACGTTTTTTACTAACGGCGCATGCGCCGTCCATGGACGTATCCCAGTGTGCATGCTCCAAATGACGCCGCTATGACTCATTGGTTTCGACGTGAACATAATTTGTGTGACCGTGTGTAATAGGGTCAGTAGTCAGCGGATCTCACCATCTGCTGCGCCTACTACGCAGACTTACTCCTTTCATCCCCAAAGAAGACTTAGCGGTCGTGGTGGGAGCAATTGTTAACTCCAGACTGGACTATGCAAATGCCCTTTACCTCGGACTCCCCAAGTACCAAATCGCTCGTCTGCAAGTTGTTCAGAACACGGCCGCCAGACTTGTGACGGGGAAAAAACCCTGGGAATCAATCTCACCTTCACTGAGAGCCCTTCATTGGTTGCCAGTAAAAGACAGAATTGATTTTAAAGCACTCTGTCTAACGCATAGATGTATCCATGGGAATGCTCCCCATTATTTATGCGAAAAAATAAAAGCCCACAATCCCAATCGCGTTCTGCGATCCACTAATCAAAACCTGCTCCAGATTCTGAAAGCCAACTACAAGCAGGGCCGGCGCTAGGCATAGGCAAGTCAGGCGGCTGCCTAGAGCGCCAGGGTAGGGGAAGTGCCAAAATCCGGATCCCAAGCCACTCGCTGGGGAGTGCGGATTCGGAGTAAAATACCTCCAGGATCGGCATTTTTTTTTAAACATGCTTTATGGCGCCAGCCGCCAGGCTAGGGGGCGGTTGCGCCGTTAAAGACATCAGCAGCGTCAGTGAGAACATGAGGGGAGAGAGCTGGGACTACGAGCAGCAGCCGGCCGGAAGTGCGGCGAGCAGCAGGCATACCTATTTAGCCTGTAATTGGCTGAATAGGTCACTTGCGGGCGGTGCACACGAGATACGAGGGTCCGTGATTGGAGCTGGGCTGGAGTCTGACTGTGGTTGATCGCGGCCGCCCGTAGTCTCGCCCCTTGCCTGGCGTGTGCTCTGATATGTCTCCTCACTGAGGTATCTTTTTAATCTGCCCTTCTCTGTCAGTTTCAGTTTACTCAGCTACTCCCCCCCCACTGTCAGACAACCCCCGCCAGCTACCCCTGTGCTATCTCCTAAGGTCGCTCTCCACTGCTCTGTCAGCGGCAGTCAGCCCCCTTCCTGTCAATCACCCCCCTTCTCCTTTGTAACCCCCCTCCTCCTCTGTCACCCCCCTCCTCCTCTGTCACCCCCCTCCTCCTCTGTCACCCCCCTCCAACTCTGTAACCCCCCTCCTCCTCTGTCACCCCCTCCTCCTCTGTCACCCCCCCTCTCTGTAACCCCCCCTCCTCCTCTGTCACCCCCCTCTCTGTAACCCCCCCTTCTCCTCTGTCACCCCCCCACTCTGTAACCCCCCTCCTCCCCTGTCACCCCCTCCTCCTCTGTCACCCCCCTCCTCCCCCTCTCTGTAACCCCCCTCCTCCTCTGTAACCCCCCTCCTCCTCTGTAACCCCCCTCCTCCTCTGTCACCCCCCTCCTCCTCTGTCACCCCCCTCCTCCTCTGTCAACCTCCTCCTCCTCTGTAACCCCCCTCCTCCTCTGTCACCCCCCCTCCTCCTCTGTCGTCACCCCATCCTCCTCTGTCGTCACCCCATCCTCCTCTGTCGTCACCCCATCCTCCTCTGTCGTCACCCCATCCTCCTCTGTCGTCACCCCATCCTCCTCTGTCATCACCCCCCCCTCCTCCTCTGTCACCCTCCTCTCTGTAACCCCCCCTCCTACTCTGTCACCCCCCCTCCCTCCTCTCTGTCACCCCCTCCCTCCTCTCTGTCACCCCCCTCCTCTCTGTCACCCCCCCTCCTCTCTGTCACCCCCCCTCCTCTCTGTCAACCCCCCCTCCCTCCTCTCTGTCACACCCCCTCTTTGTCAGCTACCCCCAAACAACGTGCACCCCCCTTCTTCCTCCGCTCCAGCGGGGCTAATATCCTGCAGCTGGGTCATACAGCACTGTCTGTGCTCTCTCTCCCACCCAGCCACCGGTGCCACCAGAGACAGTGAATAGAGGGCCACTTAGAGGACTGGGACGCTTTTGCAGGAGAAAGCATGATATTACAGACTGCGCCCCTAACAGGTTCACACACAAATCTTTGCAGTGGCTCCTGGAAGGTAAGGGTTTTTTTGTTGTCCCGCTTTAATAGAGGTTTCTATTGGGGGGGGCACAGGCACTGTCTGATATTTAATCTGCCCTACTGACACCGCCCTCTGCCCTACTGACACCACCCTCTGCCCTACTGACACCGCCCTCTGCCCTACTGACACCATCCACTGCTCTACTGACACCTCCCTCTGCCCTACTGACACCATCCACTGCTCTACTGACACCGCCCTCTGCCCTACTGACAGCATCCACTGCCCTACTGACAGCATCCACTGCCCTACTGACACCGCCCTCTGCCCTACTGACACCATCCACTGCTGTACTCACACTGCCCTACTGACACCATCCACTGCTCTACTGACACCGCCCTCTCCCCTACTGACAGCATCCACTGCCCTACTGACACCGCCCTCTGCCCTACTGACACCGCCCTCTGCCCTACTGACACCGCCCTCTGCCCTACTGACACCGTCCACTGTTCTACTGACACCGTCCACTGTTCTACTGACACCGTCCACTGTTCTACTGACACCGTCCACTGTTCTACTGACACCGTCCACTGTTCTACTGACACCGTCCACTGTTCTACTGACACCGTCCACTGTTCTTCTGACACCGTCCACTGTTCTTCTGACACCGTCCACTGTTCTTCTGACACCGTCCATTCTGATTACTACTCTCTTTGAGTTAACCCACAAGGTGTCCCAGGTATTTATCAATCCTATAGTATGTACTACATAAAATTGGCGTGCGCCGCAAAAGTGTTCGGGTTTGGCTTGCAGAAAAGGAGGCAACCCTATATCCGTCGCTCGTACAGACAGGCAGTTACACAGCCTCTCTGTATACTCCTCTAACCTGTGGACCATAGCTAGCGTGAGGAAGTGAGCTGGTGCCATCCTCTAGTTGTCTTTGGGCCAGGTCAGTATGAAGTATAGGTGAAGAGACACGGCAAAAATCTCAGTGAGGGGAGGAGCGAATGGAGGGGGGGGGGGGGGCGCAAAATGAGGCTTCGCCTAGGGTGTCAAAAATCCTTGCACCAGCCCTGACTACAAGTCCAAAGGAGATAGAAGATTCGCGATCCAAGGTCCTAGACTATGGAACGCTTTACCAACCAGCCTTTGGTTGGAGGAAAACCACTTAGCGTTCAGGAGAAAGATCAAGACTCATCTCTTTTGATATCAAAGGAGACAGGAACAACAAGCGCCCAGAGGCGATTTAGTTCGCATGTGCCGCGCTATATAAGTTGCATTCATTCATAAGTTTCATTCATTCATTCATTCATGTATGCAAGACAAGTTTGAGCCAACATCTGTCGGAAAAAAAGAACCCTCTACGTAGTTTAAAGGGGTTATAAAGGTTCGATTTTTTTTCTAACTAGGTTCCTTTAAGCTAGTTGGTTCACTTACCTTTCACTTCGATTTCTGTTCTAAATGTTTTTTTTCTTTGTCTTAATTTCTCACTTCCTGTTTCTCCTAAGCTTGCCCCCATCACCTGGCTGGTCAGCCAGAACAGCTTACTGAGGAGGAACAGAAAGTAAGAAATTCAGACAAAGAAAGCAAAGCAAAAAATAAAATGTAGAAGGGAAATCGAAGGAAAAGGTTAGTGAACCAACAATGCACTAGCTTAACCACTTCAGCCCCGGACCATATTGCTGGTGAAAGACCAGGCCACTTTTTGCGATTAGGCACTGCGTCTCTTTAACTGATAATTGCGCGATCGTGCGACATGGCTCCCAAACAAAATTGGCGTCCTTTTTTCCCCACAAATTTAGCTTTCTTTTGGTGGTATTTGACCACCTCTGCGGTTTTTAGTTTTTGTGCCATAAACAAAAACAGAGTGACAATTTTGAAAAAAATGAATATTTTTTACTTTTTGCTGTAATAAATATCCCCCAAAAATATATAAAAAAACTATTTTTTCCTCAGTTTAGGCCGATACGTATTCTACATATTTTTCGTTTAAAAAATTGATTGATTGATTGATTGATTGATTTGCGCAAAAGTTATAGCGTTTACAAAATAGGGGATAGTTTTACGGCATTTTTATTAATATTTTTTTTTTACTAGTAATGGCGGTGATCAGCGATTTTTATCGGTACTACAACATTATGGCGGACACTTTGGTCACTTTTGACACATTTTTGGGACCATTGGCATTTTTATAGTGATCAGTGCTATAAAAATGCATTGATTACTATAAAAATTCCACTGGCAGGGAAGGGGTTAACACTAGGGGGCGAGGAAGGGGTTAAGTATGTTCCCTGGGTGTGTTCTAACTGAAGGGGGGAGGGGTGGACTGGGGAAATGACTGATCGCTGTTTACACACACAGCTCCCGATTCTCGCTCTGTAACGAGCAATCACGGGTGCCCGGTGGTGATCGCGCCCGCCGGACAGAGTCAGGGCGCCCATTAACACACAGCTCCTTTCTCTATCTGCAACGTAGAGGGTGTCCTGACTCTCCTGTAGTCCAAGGGAGGAGGCGAGCATGACACGCCACACCAGGGAGAAAGCCTTGCATTACTGTGTGGAGTTACAGAAAGAAGAACAGGAAGTGAGGATTTCTCAGAAGAAATAAGGACATTTAAAAGCAAAATTGAAGGATGAGGTAAGTGAAGGAGGACTGCAGCTATTTAGGAAAAAAATTGTACCTTCACAACCCCTTTAAATTACTTTGTACTGGATGTTTGTTTGACACCGTCATTGGGTTGTATGTGTGAGATTTTGGTTGCTGGCTGTGCACCTACACACCTCCTGTCTTCAATGAGACCCAAAATGTTTTGGTCTTAACCTTAGACCTGTTGATGACTTAAAATAGGAAGTAGGCATTTTGATGTTAACACCTTAATTGTTCAGTAGTTTCCATTGCTGACGTAGAGATTTACAATCTATGAATCTTGATGTATTAAATGTCTATAGGACTCGAACGTTCGAATTCTAAAGTGTTCATTTTAAAGGCTTATATGCAAGTTATTGTCGTAAACCGGGTTTGAGAACCCGGGTCTTGCCCCAGGGAACATGTATCAATGGAAAAAAAAAGGTTTAAAAACAGTCGTTTTTTCTGGAGCATTGATTTTAATGATGCTTAAAGTGAAAAATTCCTTTAAGTATCTTACCTGCTGGGTGTCTATAGTTTGCCTGTGAAGTGGCACGTGTTTCCCGTGTTTAGAACTGTCCCTGCACAAAATTACATTACTAGAAGCAAAACGTCATTTAAAACTGCTTGTGGCTGTCTGGTCCCTGCAATATGGATGAAAATCATTGAGAAAAATAGCATGGGTTTCCCCGCCCCCCTCCCCCAGGTCATTACCAGCCCCTTTGGCCCTATATACTTTGAACAGCAGTATACAGGGGGTGCAAAAAAGACAGGGACTGTAGGTTTGTTGATAAGTAGAATCTGTTTGAAATTTTGAACTGATACTTTTTTAAAGTGTAGCTCCAGCTGAAAAATCTATTTTTAAGCTTTTTGGAAAACATAGAGAAGGGTTATCACCCCTGTAATATTTGTTTTGCTGTCTATGTGCATCTGTTCAGAAGATTGCACCTCACTTTCTGTCCCAATGACAAAAGATTTTTTGAAAATTTGGGTTTTTAAGTGAAACATGGATTGGTGATAAAGCATCAGTGGACAGGAGACACCTCTTACAGAAGAGAATTTCCCTTCCTGTTGTCTCCTTCCATTTGCAAGTAGGAGTCGTTTGTAAGTTGGATGTTTGAAAGTAGGGGCCTGCCGTATATACTCTGCAGAAATTTGGTGTTGCCACAACACTGTATGCCCTCACAGTTACTCTTGGTGGGCGCAGGAATGGGCACAGTGAAAATACTTGCTGATCAGCCACTGCCTGTGATATTAATATGACAACAACAGCAATTGTATTCACGTGGCTTTAGGTGCACACTGTGCAGAGGACACAGCACACCACGTGAAAATACATGCAAAATTATCCCCTGCCTGTGGTATTAATATGAGAAGATCCCTGCCTGTAAGAATTAAAATGAGAAACACCAGCAAATCTATTGACGTAGCTTTAGGTGCATACTGTGCAGAGGACACAGTACACCATGTGAAAATACTTGCAAAATGATCCCCTGCCTGTGGTATTAACCACTTGACCACTGGGCACTTAAACCCCCTTCCTAACCAGACCAATTTTCAGCTTTCGGTGCTCTCACAATTTGAATGACAATTACTCATACCACATTGTACCCATTTGAAATTTTTGTCCTTTTTTTAACAAATAGAGTTTTCTTTTGGTGGTATTTGATCACCTCTGGGTTTTTTATTTTTTGCGCTATAAAAGAAAAACGACTGAAAATTCTGTAAAAAAAAAAAAAAAAACTTGTTTCTGTCATATTTGCAGGTTATTTCTCACACACAGCATATGCATACCACAAATTACACCCCAAAACACATTCTGCTATTCCTCCCGAGTATGGCGATACCCCATGTGTGGGACTTTTACACAGCGTGGCCACATACAGAGGCCCAACATGCAGGGAACGCCATCAGGCGTTCTGGAACACCCAGACCAATTCTGACATTTCTCTCCTACATGGAAAAATCATAATTTATTTGCTAGAAAATTACATAGAACCCCAAAACATTATATATGCTTTTTTAGCAAAGACCCTAGAGAATACAATGGTGGCCGTTACAACTTTTTATCTCGTACGGTAGAAACACCAGCAAATCTATTGACGTAGCTTTAGGTGCACACTGTGCAGAGGACACAGACAGTACACCACATGAAAATACTGCAGCTAGCACAATCACCTGCCTGCCTGTCAGTATATTAGGAAGAGCGGATCTATCTAAACTCAGTACAGTGTATAAATATATATACAACACCTGGGATGCAAAAATATCCTCTACACACTGTAACTCTAACTGACTGCCTGCCTGCCTGCCTGCTCTATCGAACTCCAAAAAATTACACTCTCTCTCTCTCTGTCTCTCTCTGTAAACCACCAACACACTACACAAGGCCGACTTCCAGGCAGCCTTATATAGTGTGGGGCATGTACTAAACCCCTGAGCCATAATTGGCCAAAGCCACCCAGCCTCTCCGTTTTTTGTGCGCTGTGATTGGCCAAGCATGCGGGTCATAGTGCATGCTTGGCCAATCATCAGCCAGCAATGCACTGAGATGCCGCAGTGAATTATGGGCCGTGACATGCCACTCGAATTTGGCGTGAACAACCCAAAACTTTCGAAGTTCGACGAACTATCGAACATACAATGTTCGAGTCGAAAAGTGAGTTCGACTCGAACACAAAGCTCATCCCTAGAGTGCACACTCCCCAACAGCAGGGCTCAAGTCCTGCAGGAACGCGTGGGAACAGAGTCCCTGGACTTTTTTCACAGCAGGAACGCAGTTCCCTTTGCAGGACTAGCGCAGCCGAGCTGCCCGAGCCAATCCTTCACTAAGCGGCGATGCCCAGCTCGAGTCACTGTCAGGAGCAGGCGAACCTTAGTAATCCTTTATGTTACTGGCCGCTTCCTGTATATGGCTTCATCGGGTAGTGTGCGGGTATTCCGTCACTTCCTAAATGCCGCAATGTCTCCTGGGAGCTCTTGTCATTGTTCCCAGGAGACATTGCGGAGGTCTGCCGGGATTTGGAAAGAACTTGCTTAAATTCCGAAAGGCACGCAGGAGACATTGCAGCATCGAGAAAGTGACGGAATACCCGCACACTACCAGTTGAATCCATATACAGGAAGCGGCCAGTAACATAAAGGATTACTAAGGTACAGTACAGTGGATCGGAAAGAAAAAAACATGTGGTTTAGTAATTATGCATATGAGCGTATCATTTTTTTTTTTTGGGGGAGGGGGAGGTTGGGACTTTAGATGAGGTGTGCGTGGTGGAACCAAACAAATTCACATTTGTATGTTTATTGGTAAACCAATTATTGGCATGACATAAAACAGTATAGCATGCATTTAGGCATAGACGGTATCAATATACATAGTAATATATATATATATAACAGCATGGCACAAGCAAATGAAAGTGTACATCATAACCCCCAATGAACAGGGTAAACCATATCATAAAATGGAATCTAGGAGAGGGTAAAACCTAAAATTCTCGATGTTTCCTATGTTTCTCCCTCACTTTTTTTCCTAAAGCTACTAAAGAAATAAAGCTTGTTCACTTTGCAAGGTGATTGTTTACTAAGCTTAATAAATGAAGTTAAGCATTGTTCACTTTAATCATCAAATCACGTGCGAGGAAAAAGTCTGTTTGTTTTTTACTTTTTGTTCATGATTGGATATTCAAAGTGAACATAGCCTTAGCTTGTTTAGAGAAATGAAGTCACCCAACATGTTGCAAAGTGAACATTCATTTAGCTAAGTTAACAGCCTCTGCTCTTAAGTCAACCCCAACGAGTATAACAGTGTTTGGCTAGAAATTAGGTTTTATATGACTCGCTTGTTGTAGGGCTTGTGTCAATGGGTTTTGGTCACGTAGAAATCTACAGAAATGTAAAACCCACTTGAATCTGTCATATGCATCTGCCAATAAATTCTGAATGATCTCTGAAGTCTCTTAAACTGATTCCATCAACACAAGCCCAAAGGCCATCAACATGGGCCCTTGCGCAATTCATGGGCCACATGTGTGGATTATACTTCTATGTTTGTTTGTCATGGTACCCCATACCACAGGGCATTTAATAATGTGGATGATGCTTTGAGTGTTGCTTGCAAAAAAGCCTCTTTATTGTTTTTTTTCTTATATAATCACCGTTTATAAAGGGGTGACAGTTTTTTGAAGACCTGGCACCCAAAAATAACGATTAATGGATTAGGCCAGTGTTTCTCAATACCAGTCCTCAAGGCCCACCAACGAGTCATGTTTTCAGGCTTTCCATTATTTTGCACAGGTGATTTGATAAGTTTCACTACCTTAGTAAAATTACCACAGCCATTTCATCTGAGGGAAAATCCTGAAAACACGACCTGTCGGTTCGCCTTGAGGACTGGAATTGAGAAACACTGGATTAGGCAATAATATATACATGGCCATTGTTTTTAGGTTAATAAATGTAATATAGTTATTAAAGTGCTAATAGGGAATTTGTGGTTTGCTGCCTTACATGTACAATGGAATTCATCATATTTTCTGTTAAAAATTCAGCTTTGATTTCATAAAAGTTGTTTTCAGAAGCAATATGATGAGCCCTGACCCGTTTTTTCTTGGGGAGGTCATTAACAAGAGCTTTCGATTGACAACTGGAGGCTAATACGTGATTAATACGTGATTATTTTTATCTGTCTCTTTGTAAAATAAATTATTATTATTTCATTCTACAAAATAAAATGTACAATAAAATATACAAACACGTTTTATTGTTTACTTGAAATACTACATGTGAATAGTTTTGTATTTGCATACTCAACCAGCAGGTGGAGTTACTTTTCGTGTTTGCTAGCTTCTTCTCTTGCTGAAAAAACAAGACTTTACAATCACTTTAACAACCACTTTAGGGTTACAAATGGGTTGACTATCCTTTCAGTTAAAATAAACGTCACAAAAAATTGCAATAAACTGTGTAGATAGATCTGGTCACCAATTAAAAAGCTATTTTTATTAAAATATAAATATTTAATAAAATAAAAGACCTAATATCTCATCAATATTCAAACACATCATTAGTTAAATAACTTACAGTAGTTGTGGAAGTTTTATATTTATTGTTCAGTGGGTAGATCTGCCTGCTATAGCCATGTAATTAGTCCCATTCTAATTGTAATAAGAAACATTTAACCCAAGGCACACTTGGCAAATATTTCAGCTGAAATACCTAGCGCAGGGGATACTTGTAATTTGACCATAAGCTCTGTTCAGACACTAGGGATGCTCCGTGAGCTTCCTGTCTGACCACTGTCTGACCACTGTATATAAACAGCCAGTAGGGATGAGCCAAACACCCCCGCGTTCGGTTCGCACCAGAACCGTCAAACAGACCGATCGTTCGCGCGAACATTTAGAACCTCATTGAAGTCTATGGCACTCGAACGTTTGAATTTAAAAGTGATCATTTTAAAGCCTAATATGCAAGTCATTGTCGTAAAACGTCTTTAAGAACCCGGGTCTTGCCCCAGGGAACGTGTATCAATGGAAAAAAGTTTAAAAAACTATTTTTTTGATACATGTTCCCTCGGGCAAGACCCGGGTTCTCAAAGACGTTTTCACAGGCAAACTATAGACACCCAGCAGGTACAATATTTAAAGGAATTTTTCATTTTTTTTTATTTAAGCATCATCAAAATCACTGCTCCAGGAGCAGTGATTTTATTGATGCTTAAATAAAAAAATAAAAATTCCTTTAAATATTGTACCTGCTGGGTGTCTATACCTGTGATAACGTCTTTAAATAGCACAATCACCTGCCTGCCAGTAAATTAGGAAGAACTAATTTAGCTAAGCTATACAGTGTATAAATATATGTACAACTCCTAGGGATGTATATATAGTCTCTACACACTGTAAATTAAGCTAAACTGACTAGCCTGCCTGCTCTATCTAGCTATATAAAAAGACAATCTCTCTGTCTCTCTGACTGATCTCTGTTCAGCGCTGGAACACAATACACGAGGCCGCCTAGCAGGCGGTCTTATATAGTGTGGGGCGCGTGCTAAAGCCCTGAGCCATAATTGGCCAAAGCCACCCTGGCTTTGGCCAATTATGGCTCTCCGTTTTTTGCGCGCTGTGATTGGCCAAGCATGCAGGGTCATAGTGCATGTTTGGCCAATCATCAGCGCGCAATGCCGCAGTGAATTATGGGCCATTGCGCGTCACTTGAATTTGGTGCGAACGACCCGTTTTGTTCGAAATTCGTCGAACGTACAAACAGACGATGTTCGAGTCGAACATACGTTCGAATCGAACGCGGAGCTCATCCCTAACAGCCAGCTGGGAAAAGCACCTTTCTAGGAAGACATACCCATACGTCCTCCCAGAAGTGTGCCTTGTAGGCTGTGACAGGCCCGGTACCATCTGATTGCTTTCATCATGATGACATTGTTTACTACTGTGATCTCTGTGATTGGTCACCATGTACACATTTACAGCAATCACAATAGTAAACAATGAAATTATGAATGGATGCCAAACACAGATAGAAATGATTGCTTATACAATGATCATCCATGTAATAAGGAATCAGAGTGTAAAAAAAAAGTGTGCCAGTATGTAAAATAATATAAAAAAAAATATATCTATCTATATATATATATATATATATATATATATATACACATATACTGTATATTTAACCACTTCCCGTCCAGTCAATGGTAAATTGACGTCTGGGAAGTGGTTGTGTAATCCTGACTGGACATCTATTGACGTCCAGCAGGATAACATTCCGGCACGCGCCCGTGGGGGCGCGCAGCGTGGCGATCGCTGATGCAGGGTGTCAGTCTGACACCCTGCATCTCCGATCTCGGTAAAGAGCCTAAAGCGTGGGCTCTTTACCACGTGATCAGCCGTGTCCAATCATGGCTGATCACGATGTAAAGGAATACATAGCCGTTGATCGGCTCTTCCTCACTTGTGTCTGACAGAGGGGGGGTTTGCGCTGATTGTTTATCAGCACAGCCCCCCCTCGGGTGCCCACACTGGACCACCAGGGAAGCCGCCAGGACCACCAGGGAAGGGGGCAACAATAAAAAAACAATAATAAATGAGAACTGGCTGGCAACATGGGCACTGACTGGCACAATATGGGATAAACAAGTGATGCCCAGCAATGCCATCAGTGCCACCCCTCAGTGTCCATCAGTGCCACACTTCAGTGTCCATCACTGCCACCTCTCAGTGCCCATCCATGTCCAGTGCCCACCTATCAGTGCCTATCTGTGCCATCCAAAAGTACCCATCAGTGCCACCCATGAGTGCCCATCAGTTCCGCCTATGAGTGCCCATTAGTGCCGCCTATGAGTGCCCATCAGTGCCGCCTAATAGTGCCTATCAGTGCCGCATACCAGCGCCGCCTATCAGTGCCCATCAGTGCCGCCTATCAGTGCCGCCTCATTGGTGCCCATTAGTGCCACCTCATCTGTGCCCATCAGTGCCACCTCATTGGTGCCCATCTGTGCCGCCATATCAGTGGCCGTAATTGAAGAAGAAAACATACTTATTTACAAAAAAAAAATTATAGTTGTTGCGCAGAAGATAAAAATCGCAGCGGTGATCAAATACCACCAAAAGAAAGCTCTATTTGTGGGAACAAAATTATAAAAAAAATTGTTTGGGTACAGTGTAGCATGACCGCGCAATTGTCATTCAACGTGCGACAGCGCTCAAAGCTAAAAATTGGCTTGGACAGGAAGGTGCGTAAGTGCCTGGTATGGAAGTAGTTAAAAAAAATATGTTTTTTTACATTTGTCACCAAAGCAAGAGCAGTGACACTATGGTGACATCGTACTACTGTGTCTTTGGAGATGTACAAAAGCTGGCTGCTCTGTTATCACTGTCAGTGTCACTGTCAATGTCAGTGTCTCTGATCACTGCCCAGCAGTACAATGTCACCAGACCAGTGCTGTCAGTGTCCCTAATCACAGCCACACAAATCAGTATCTCTAATCACCGCAATCCACTCAGTCTCCCTAGTCACGCCAAACATATTTTCCCTGATCACCGCCAAACAAGTCATATAGTCCCTGATCAATGCCACACCAATTACAGTGTCCTTTATCACAGCCACACCAGTTACAGTTTTCCTGATCACTACCATACCACTTACAGTGTCCCTGATCACTGCCGCACCAGTCATATTGTACCTAATTACCGCCACACCAGTTAGTGTCCCTGATCACCGCCACACCAATTACAGGTTTCCCGATTACCGCCACACTAGCTACAGTGTCACCAGACCAGTATATGCCAACAACAGTGTTCCTTATCACTGCCACCTCATTTGCAGTTTCAACACACCAGTGTAAGTCAGCAGCATGTTCCTGATTGCTACTTCAATAGTCTTCAGTGTCACTATACTAATGTGAGCCAGGAACAGTGTTCCTGATAACTGCCACACCATTGTTGTGTTGCCTCTACCTGCTGCCTGTACTAACGTTTATTGTTTATTGACCATGCTTTTTCCTGTTGCCTGGACTGATCCTTTGCCTGTTTGCTAACTATGTTTCTGCCTGAACTGACCCATCGGCATGTCCCACTGACTATATTCCTGCAAGACACCAGTCCTTAAAAGCTTAAAGGTGCTCCTTGGATTTTGGGCCCCTCTATGCTTCTAAGCTGTGGAAAAGTCTCACATGTGGTATTCCAATACTCGGGAAGCTTAGCAGAATGTGTTTTGGGGTGTAAAATTAAGTATGCCTAGGCTGTGTGTGAAAATAACTTGGTAAAATGACAACGTTGTGAAAAAACAAACACATTTCATTTAATTTCTTTATTTCTGAAAAATTACAACTTCAAAAAACTCATCATGCCTCTTATTGAATACCTTGGACTATCTATTTTCCAAAAAAGGAGACATTTGGGGGGTGTTTTTACTGTCCTGGCATTTTAGGGCTTCAAGAAATTAGATATGCAGTCGGTAGATCAAGACTGATCAAATTTCAAATGTAAATACCATAGTTTGTAGACTATATAATTATATAACTTTGACACAGATTAAATAATATACACATAGTTGGGTTATTTTTATCAAAGAAATGTAGAATGCACATTTTGGCCTATATTGATGAAAAAAGGTTATTTATTTGCAAAATTTTATAACAGAAAAATGTGTTTCTTTTTCAATAATTTCGGTTTCACTTACCATGTTACCACGAAAGTAAGACATACCCCGAAAATAAGACCTACCCTGATTTTACAAGAGGGTTACAATATAAGCCCTACCCCGAAAATAAGACCTAACCTGGTTTTCCAGGAGGGCTGCAATATAAGCCCTACCCCGAAAATAAGCCCTAGTTTAGGGTGGTTGTGGCCTGCTGGAGTCCTCTCCATTGCTGCTGGAGTCCTCCTCTTCTCCCAGCGGTCAGCAGGGGATTTTGCGGAGGAGTTTGCCCCCACTGCAAGGCTCAGAGTGGGTAGGAGAGCCCAGGCGTGTCACGGAAGCCCCCGCACTCAGCTGATTCCCACTGCTCTCCTCTTCTGCCAGCTGTCATCAGGGGATCTCAGGCCCTCTCCCTCTGCAAAGCTTGGAGCGGGTAAGAGAGCTCAGGCAGGTCATGGAAGCGAAAAATGTGTATAAATCTCGTGCCTGATAAATGAAAGATGTTTAATTTAAATATAAACCGCTATCCCCAACTGAACAAACCAGAAAGACATAGTGATTTTTTTTTATATATATATATATATATATATAGTAATAAATTAATAATATTTTTTTTATTGATTACTAATATAAACACCAGCCTGCCCACACCATCTAAATTGCTAAAAAATAGTGTGTGAACCTATTACTATTTAGTTTTAAATGGTAAAGTGCACTAGTAAAATGTAAACGACGGGTATTGTTGTGAAACAAATATGAACACCACTGTGTAAACCCGATTAATATATTGACTATATTAACCCAACTGAATGGGACCAGAACCATAAAGTGATACTGCTTGCAATGCAATTGCCAAAACAATACAGAACTGAACCAGTCCTAATAAAGTCCTTGAAAAAGAAATTTGTGCAAGAACACAATAGTGACAATCTTGAGCACATTGACGCTTTTAACCACTTCAGCCCCGGACCATATTGCTGGTCAAAGACCTGGCCACTTTTTTGCGATTCGGCACTGCGTGGCTTTAACTGACAATTGCGCGGTCGTACAACGTGGCTCCCAAACAAAGTTGGCGTCCTTTTTTCCCCACAAATAGAGCTTTCTTTTGGTGATATTTGATCACCTCTGCGTTTTTTAGTTTTTGCGCTATAAACAAAAATAGAGTGACAATTTTGAAAAAAAATTATATTTTTTACTTTTTGCTATAATAAATATCCCCCAAAAATATATATATATAAAAAAAAACAATTTTCAAGGACTTTATTAGGACTGGTTCAGTTCTGTTTTGTTTTGGCAATTGCATTGCAAGCAGTATCACTTTATGGTTCTGGTCCCATTCAGTTGGGTTAATATAGTCAATATATTAATCGGGTTTACACAGTGGTGTTCATATTTGTTTCACAACAATACCCGTCGTTTACATTTTACTAGTGCACTTTACCATTTAAAACTAATTTATCTGTTCTAATTTTTTCTTATAGGTTCACACACAATTTTTTAGCAATTCAGATGGTGTGGGCATGCTGGTGTTTATATTAGTAATCAATTAATTGTATTATTATTCATTTTTTGAGGTCATGGAAGCGGCAATCAGCACTGTGGGAAGGTATGCGAAGATTGGATTGCAGAGACAAATATCATTTACATTATATTCTGCTGTGGTGGTAGAGATTTTGGCAGTTTGGAAGAACTTTTATGCTGTTCACACTGGGGATTTAATTGCAAGCCCTACCCCGAAAAATAGCCCTACTGTATTTTTGGTTGCAAAAATAATATAAGACCCTGGCTTATTTTCGGGGGAAAATGAAAATAAAATAAAAATTTGTAATTAAATACCACCAAAAGAAAGCTATATCTGTCTCAAAATAATGGTACAGTGTTTAATGACTGAGTAATTGTAATTCAAACTGTGACAGCACTGAAAGCTGAAAAATGTTTTGGGCAGGAAGGGAGTGAAAATGTCTTGACGTGGTTCAAGAGCATAAGTATTTTTGCTCAGGCTGCCTCCAAATTATAGTAGAGATGTGATTTTTAATAGCAATGAAAATAAAGTGTTATTAATTATTTTGAAATTAAACAACTGTTTATGCCAATACATCGCAAATCAATAAATGTATTTTACATATACCTTGCATTTATACCGGAAGGTAGTGAGGTAGGAGGAACGTTCTTGGTTAGTGGTGACCCCACTGGTGATTTGCACAGTACATGCTTGCAACAAGGGACACAGGGATAACCTTATTAACCTTCTGCTACTCATTATTGCTAGACCATATGTTGAAGGGGTGTTTGGACGTTTCCCTATATTCAGTGATCAGATGGATGATTTGGGAGGGGTGATTAAATTTACTTCAGATCATGATTTATGATTTAAATTATTTAAATATAAATGTATATATATATTGATATAGATATATATCTATAGATAGAGATCTATCTCTATCTATCTATCTATCTATCTATCTATCTATCTATCTATCTATCTATCTATCTATCTATCTATCTGTCTGTCTGTCTGTCTGTCTGTCTGTCTGTCTGTCTGTCTGTCTGTCTGTCTATCTATCTATCTATCTATCTATCTATCTATCTATCTATCTATCTATCTATCTATCTGTCTGTCTGTCTGTCTGTCTGTCTGTCTGTCTGTCTGTCTGTCTGTCTGTATATATATAATTTATTTATTTTTAAATGTAGTCATTTTTTTGAAGCTGTGAAACAATCTTTGGGTAGCTGGTAACATTCTGTACACATCTCTGCAGTAATCAGCATGGCCTCTGCAGACGTGGTGCTTTAGTGCAAGAGTAACTGACCACTAATGGGTGGAAGAATCTCTGTATCTTTTCCATGCATTTTAGCTGTCAGCAGGAGTTTCCACACCTTTGACACCAGTGCTTGCCCATAAATGTATGTATTTATATGGTAATAGCATTCTTTAGGGTGCATAATATTAGCATGCTTTTGGTGTTTTTATAGTTCAGTACATTGAGGTTTAACCACTTAACCCCCGGACCATATTGCTGCCCAATGACCAGAGCACTTTTTGTGATTCGGCACTGCGTCGCTTTAACTGACAATTGCGCGGTCGTGCGATGTGGCTCCCAAACAAAATTGGCGTCCTTTTTTTCCCACAAATAGAGCTTTCTTTTGGTGGTATTTGATCATCTCTGCGGTTTTTATTTTTTGCGCTATAAACAAAAATAGAGCAACTATTTTGAAAAAAATTAAATATTTTTTACATTTTGCTATAATAAATATCCCCAAAAAATGTATAAAAAAACATTTTTTTTCCTCAGTTTAGGCCGATACGTATTCTTCTACATATTTTTCGTAAAAAAAAATCGCAATAAGCGTTTATTGATTGGTTTGCGCAAAATGTATAGCGTTTACAAAAAAGGGTGTCGTTTTATGGCATTTTTATTAATATTTTTTTTTTACTAGTAATGGTCGGCGATCAGCGTTTTTTTTCAGTACCGAGACATTATGGCGGACACATCGGACACTTTTGACACATTTTTGGGACCATTGGCATTTTTATAGCCATCAATGCTATAAAAATGCATTGGATTACTATAAACATGCCATTGGCAGTGAAGGGGTTAACACTAGGGGGCAGGAAAGGGGGTTAAGTGTGTTCCTGGGTGTGTTCTAACTGTATAAGGGGGGGGGGGTGGCCTCACTAGGGGAAATCACTGATCTTCTGTTCATACATTGTATGAACAGAAAATCAGCGTGTCCCCCGCTGACAGGAACGAGAGCTTTGTTTTTACACACATAGCTCCCGTTCCCCGCTGTGTAACGAACGAGCGCGTGTGCCCGACGGCGATCGCACCTGCCGGGCACGCGTGCGGGACTCGGGGGACGAGCGGACGTATAGCCACGGGCTCTCGCCCAGCAGTGCCACCGCCCCGCCGTATAATGACGGTGGGCGGTCGGCATGTGGTTAAAGGGTTTAGTTTTACCTTTACCAAAATATTTCCTAACCAGGTAAGGGGAGTTTGTATATAACAACAAACTGTGTATCTTTGACTAAAATTGAAAAATGCTCTTGCTATTGCTGTTTGATTCAGCTTGGAGTGTTTAGCAACATCCTAGCAACAAGGCAGGATGGGATGATGCTATCTCTGGAAGTTTTTTGGCAAGGCTTCGGGAAGTAGGTGAATGGTCTACAGCAGGGGTCTCCAAACTAGGGCCCTCCAGTTTTTCAGGAACTACAATTCCCATCATGCCTAGTCATGTCTGTGAATGTCAGAGTTTTACAATGCCTCATGGGATGTGTAGTGCCACAACAGCTGAAGGACCGTAGTTTGGGGATCCCTGGTCTACAGCTATAGCAAGAGCATTATTTACTTTGGTCAAAGCTGCACAGTTTGTTTTTGTCGACAGAAACCTCTTACCTACATAGGGAGACCTAACCTTTTATAGGCTTTCCAAAAGCTGCAAGGTATCCATTCTTTTGTGTACAATATTCGTTTTAGTGAGGATTTTGAAAAGGAATATATATATATATATATATATAGATATATATATATATATATATATATATATATAGATATATATATATATATATATATATATATATACTGCATATAAATAGTATATATACCCTTGCCACATGACACTATTTTCTCTCTCCCTCTACCTCTCTGTACATATACTATCTATATACAGTATGTGTATTAAATAATACAATAATTATATATATAGAGAGAGAGAGACTGAGAGAGCAGTTTATGTAGATTTGAATATTGTACCTTAAAAGGGTTGTAAAGGTTTGTTTTTTATTTTCTAAATAGGTTCCTTTAAGCTATTGCATTGTTGGTTCACTTACCTTTTCCTTTGATTTTTTTTCTTTGTTTTCTTTGTCTGAATTTCTCACTTCCTGCTCCTCCACAGTAAGCTGTTCTGGCTGACTATCCACCACTCGGATGATGGTGGCAAGTTTACTGAGGAGGAACAGGAAGTGAGAAATTCAGACAAAGAAAAAAACATTTAGAAGGGAAATCAAAGGAAAAACTAAGTGAACCAACAATGCACTAGCTTAAAGGAACCTATTTCAAAAATTAAAAACAGACCTTTACAACCCCTTTAAGTACAAAAGGCTGGACATAGGAGATTAGCTGGTTCAGCTTAAATAGTTATAAAATTGGAACTTCCAATAATCAAATATAGATCACTTTATGAGTTATTACAGCTGCATCTTATATTTTGTTTCACAATAATAATTTCCTGATCAAAATGTTCAGATCACATTTATAAATACTGCATGGGTGTGCAATCATTATTTTTTTCACTACATGAAAAACTATGAAAAACATTTTTTTTTTACCAAGATACTGTAATAGCTCTTTTCTACTCTCCCCAAAAGACATCTTATAAATGCTCACAATTAACTCCCGCCTAAATCTAGCAATAGTTTATGGAGCAGTCATTGCTGTGAACTTTTACTTAAGAAAACACAGAAGCATTTTTTTTTTAATAAAATGTACTGTATATGAATAGTGCACAAAAACCTTTTATACATAAAAAAATTTAAAAATAATTGCACCATTATAATACTTAAAACTCTAGCGCATGTGTTTTGGTAAATTGGCTCTAAGGCTCTCATTTTTATGGAGAGGATCATTTGAAAAACAAATACATGTTATTGGTTGGCAAAAACAAAACCAGCCAAATATGTATTTTTAAATCATTAAAACATTGCAAAGAGAAAGAAGATTGGGTGCTGTGGAATATTATACATATATATTTTTTATTGATATGTTATTGATTATGTAAATATATATGTTTGTTTATCACACTTTGCTTAATTTCCTTTTAGTCAACAACATCCTAAAATAACTGTATCTGCTATAAATTAAAAGTTACATTCTAATAGACAAGCTGGGTTTTTTATTAATAATAAATCACGACCCTACGCAGTATGAATAAAAATGAGGCCAGATATAAAGAAATATGTAAATTCATGAGGTATAACACTCAGTTTCCTATGGGACCCTGCCTGATACAATTAAAAAGGCAGCCTTGAACGATGTATGCGAGGCAGCCCATGGCGTGGACAGGAAGTCACCCTCTCCATATACTGCTTCTTTAAAAAACAGGCAGTGTAGCCTGAAGCTATTCAGCCTCTTTCGCTCTGGTGCTCTGCTTCTCTCCTCTCTCTCTCTGGCTCCCTCTCCCTCTCTCTCTCTTTTTCTGTGTCTTGCTATAGAGAAAGCTCTAGCAGCAGTTCTCAGGCAAGCAGTGTGATCTGTGTTTGCATACTGCTAGTTTATGCTGTGAAGAACGCGCAGTCCATGTGCTCTTTATGGATGCTGATGCTGCCCTGATTCTCTGGAAGGAAGAAAGAACATGTCCAGCTCTCAGCATGACCCCTTTTATTCCTCTCCCTTTGGTCCTTTTTACAGAAGACACTCTCCGTACATGGTACAGCCAGAGTATCGTATATATGAGATGAACAAGAGGCTGCAGTCGCGTACAGAGGTAAGTCATTTTAGCCTTTCCCCTAATCACAACCTACACATTCACTTCATCCCAATCCTAATCCACCTACGTCCTTGCACCTACTGCCTGGTTATACCCAAAAATCTGGTGGGACTCATATACCACAAAGGATAACGGTTTTCTGAGTTGCTTTTCTACAGGCATGGACCAGGTACTTCTGATGTAAAGTTGAGTTAAGGAGTTCATCTCTCTTTGAAGTGTTTCTGAACAGTTTGTATTTTTCACTTGGTGGCTTCAGTGGGCTTTCCAGGGGACACAAATAAGATGTACGATAAGGGACCCGTTAATCTAAAACTAAAAAGTTTGTTTATGTACCTTGACAACATTCACAAACACGTATGTAAAAGTTCTCACACTTGAATGGAAAAATAGATATCCGATATTTAGGCAACTTTTCCAGTTCTACATTAGTTACCATTTTTAAACTAAAAGTGACAGTTGGCAGTACTGAGCTTTGGGATAACCGGAAAAAGACGAAATATTACATTCAACTATACTGACTTTATAAGAGATAAACAGCTCTAGTGAGTTTGTGAGACTTTTACATGTTTTTTAATAAAAATAAGCCAGCGTTTAACTTTTTTTATGCTCCCTTGTCCTTTATTATAGGTTTTGTAAATCTCAGTATTAGTTAAATGTAAAAGAAGTGAACTGAACATTTGGAATTGTCTGCCTTGTGACGGGCAAAATCATTTCTAATATGTTATAGGGGGTACTGTGTTCTCTGAGGTCTGGTGGTGTCGTGTGGACCATCTATGAATGAATAAGAACTGGAGCGAAGGCAGAAGGATGAATTCTGAGTAGATTTGATGAGAAATGGAGTTCAGACTCCCTATACAATTCACTTTGTAAAGTGTTAAAAAAGCGTGCGAACTGGAATAATGCCAGTAGCCCCCTTCTCCATAGCACCTGTATGAACAAAGAAGTGCTGTTGCCACCTTTGTGCCTATGGGGTCACACAGCTGAATGATTTCAACAGCTTAGAGGAGTGGAAGTATTTTATATGCGATTTGACATTGATCCTGAGGTTAATTTCACTGATACATCTAATTCCTTACACCTACTGCTGATCATGGAAGTTGGCTTTGTGCAGTGGTGGACATATTCATTTGACTTATACTTATTCAAATCTAGAATTTGTGATGCCTTTAAATTAACTTTGTCTTAAAATTTTTACAACTGAAATGGTGATTGCTGAGACTCGAAATGACCATAACCGTCCGGGCCACACTCACCATTTTTTCAGCAATAGTTGTCTTCTGTTTTTTTCACATCTGGTAAGAAGCAAAGCTGATGTCACACAAGACCTTTCATTCAAAGAAATGCAAATGTCTTGGCTGTCCTATAATTTCAGTGGCTTTATTAGTATATGAATCACAGGTCTGGGGTAAGTATGCAGATTAAGAGTCCTAAGACTTTCTACTCTGCATCCTTGTTCCAGGTCAATGACTTCAGAGGCAGCAAAGTAACTTGTGTTTTGGAAGGGATCAGCAATGGCAGTTCATGTGTTTCTTTCTAAACCGATAATTATTGACTCCTTCTTTTCAATGACCCTCTAATCTCATTCGAATGCACTGTACTGTTTGGGGGAGCAGGTCTTAGTCTAACAGAATGGTGGATGTGAAAAGGTCTTCCAGGGTTCTAACTTTAGAGAAGGTTCACCCTTCCATGCTGGGGATTTTTTATAATAAAAAACACAGTTGTGAAATGTCCTTTCAGAGCTGATGGTCTTTGCCTGATTATCAATTGTACATTAGTGAGAAATGGTCGGCGGCTAAGAGGCAAGTCTTTTTTTTATTTATTTTTTATAGAAGATGCTTTCACCTGATGGGGGTACATGAAATTGAAGATATGATAAGCTCTTGTGTGACCCTAGCGTTAGCAAATGCATAAAAGGGAATCCGCCATGGAGAAATATCTGTGGTAGAGAGATTACCACCTCATTCATACCTGTACTGAACATATCAATTAGACAAATTAAGTAGCTTAAAAAAAACGAAACTTCATCAGATATACAAAACAAAATGAATAAATGTTTTTTGACATAAAGCTGGTTAGAATACCTCTATACTGTATGTCTTCAATTTAGCAGTATACTTGGGAAAAGGAGGGTTAGTAATGTGACCCAAATAGGCTTTGATGAGATGCACACTGCTGTCCATCTAACATTGGCACCTTGCTGACAGAAGGAAAGAGTAGAGTAAGCAAAGTGATTACTCATGTAGTGTGCTATACATGTGTTGTGCTCCTGCATTATCCAGGCACCAAGTTGACGGTGGGTCAATAACCACTGTACTGCTGAAATGAACTGGAGCATGGATCACAAGAATGGCTGAACAGCATTGCAAATCATTTATCAGATAGGATAGCTCACATGTATATATTTCAGCTTTATATTTAAAGCGGTAGTTAAAAATGAAAACTTCCCCTGCAAGACAATGTCATAATGCACATTATGAGGGACTTACCTTAAAATGAAGCCTTCCAGTTGTGCAATGTAACTACTGACAGGGCTTCCATCTTCATCTGGTCTTTCTTCTGGGTTTGTGGCCTACGGCTACATGAGTGACCAGGGATGTGATGACGTCACTCCCGTGCATGTACGTGGGAGCACAGGCTCCTCTGAACAGTATACCGGATCTTTAGAGTGCACGCACAGGTGACATCACTAGCTGCATGCAGTGTGAATATCTCCTAAACAGTGCAAGTTTAGGAGATATTCACAGTTTCTACAGGTAAGGCCTTGCACATACACGACCGAGAAACTCGACAGAATCCATCAAGAAACTTGGTGGGAGAGCTTTTTTTGTGGAGGAAAACAGTTGTGTGTATGCTTTTCATCGAGAAAACTGTCGAGAGCAAGTTCTCATTTTCCTCGACGGGAGTCTCAATTTACTTATCGTGTTCCTCGTCGGGCTAGTTTTCGACGAGAAACACGTTGGTGTGTATGCTTAGAAACCCACGCACCTTCGGTAAAAGTAGTAATGGAAATAGCACATTTGTCACACTGTAACAGACTGAAAAGTGCAAATGTCTCTTACCAAACTTTTACTTAACACACAGTAACATGAGATTAGCAAAAGCTGTCAAGCTGTCTTTGCGTACACACTGTCAAGACCAAATCTCCTCGTTCTCAAACGCGGTGACTTCAACACTTACAACGGCAGGAGAAGTTCGATTCCACTGGCACAACCCTTGGGGCTGCTTTTGCTAATCTTATGTTACTGCGTGTTAGGTAAAAGTTTGGTAAGAGACATTTGCACTTTTCAGTCTGTTACAGCGTGACAAATGTAATCTCCATTACAAATACTACTTTTACCGAAGGTGCGCAGGTTTCTAAGCATACACACCAACGTGTTTCTCGTTGGAAAACCAGCCCAACGAGAAACATGACGACTCCGGTCGAGGAAAAAGAGAACTTGCTCTCTTTTTTCCTCATCGAGTTCCTCAACAGTTTACTTGATGAAAAGCATACACACGACCGTTTTCCTCGGCAAAAAAGCTCTCCCACCAAGTTTCTTGATGGATTTTGTCGAGGAAACCGGTCGTGTGTACGCGGCCTTAGGCCTCGTATACACAATCGTTTTCCTCTGCAAAATCCATCAAGAAAAATGCTGGCAGAGCTTTTTTGCTGAGGAAAACGGTCGTGTGTATGTTTGTTTTTCATCGAGAAATCTGTGGTGGATATCGACAAGAAAAAAAGAAAGCAAGTTCTCTTTTTCCTCGTCGGGAGTCTCAATTTCCTCATTGGGGTTTCTCGTCGGGCTGGTTTACGAGTTTTCCAGTTTTAGTAAATCAACCCCTATGTATATTAAGTCTAGGAGCAAGCTTGACCTATTCCAGTTCTCTGAGAGTGACGGCCTCAGAACGAGTAAGTAATCCATAGGACCAAAAAAAAAAAATGTCTGCTTCCATCTGCAGCTTCTCACAAGTGTGTTTGATACTTGACTCAAAAGATCTTCATTCTTAAAGGACTACTATGATGAAAAATATTATATTCTGATCAAAGATGAGGTTAGAACATACATAGCATTTGCATACCTCCCAACATTTTTAGATATGAATGAGGGACACCTAATAGCAAACGTATGTAGGCATAGGACACACCCCCTGCCACAGGAGAATTAACTAAAAACAAAAGGTTAATTAAATCCACAAGGGCTTTTTTTTACCACTACTATGCCTTTTATAGTGGCTTTTAAAATTTACAAATGCAGCAATTCAGAATTTGGATGAAAGGTTTAGCACTGGGAAACACTTTTTGAAAGATAAAAAGTGCAATGTATATACAACTATATGGATCAGAACAAAATGAGGGACAAATGAGCAGGAAAGAGAGACAGAGGGACATTGCTCCAAATCAGGGACAGTTAAGAGCCATGCATTTGGTATAGGAAGTGGTTTTAATACCACATGTCTATATTTATATTTTTCTCAACATTTATGTTCAGGCCAAGCTGTCCAGTAAAAGTGACAGTGACAAAGTTTGGGTCAACTATAACAATGCCAGGGGTGCTTGCACAGTTTTAGTTACAGTTCTTTGCTTTAAGGAATTTTATACCATGGAAAAAGAACTGAGCATTATAAGCACCCCCGGTGGTGTTAAAGTTTTTCTCGATCCCTTAACCTCCCTGGCGTTTTTCCCGTGTCTGACACGGGGTAAAAATTTGCTGCTACTATTGTTGATCCCGTGTCAGACACGGGCTCGCCTCGCAGAATCCAGAGAGACAGTTTACTTACCTTCTCCGTGGATCCAGCGATGCATCCCTGCTGTGTGAGCGAGCGGGTGCTCGCTCGATTCACACAGCGTCCCCGTGTGCCGCCAAGCTCCGCTCCCTGCGACGTTACGACGCACGGGGGCGGAGAACGGCGCCAAATTCAAAAATGTAAACAAACACTATACATACAGTACAATGTAATCTTATAGATTACAGTACTGTATGTAAAAAATACACACCCCCCATGTCCCTAGTGGTCTGCCCAGTGCCCTACATGTTCTTTTATATAATAAAAACTTTTCTTTCTCCCTGCAAACTGTAGATTGCCCATAGCAACCAAAAGTGTCCCTTTATGGCAAAAATTGTTTTAGAGCAGCTAAAAAACAGCGATAATAAATTATAATCACTTGCAGAATTTAGCGATAGCGATTTGTGGGGAAATTCGTCATAGAAAAAAAAAATAATGACAGCAAAAATTCTGCAACTGAGCAAATTTCAGTGATTTTGATTTGATTACATTATTGAATAATTTTTACTATAATTATATTATTATTTGTTATAATTTTTTATAATTATTTATTATATTATCATTTTTAATAAAAAAAAAAAAAAAAATCATACCCGGGATGCCTATTAGACTCTTGTTTAGATAGATTTAAGTAAGTACTTACTAAGAATTGCAGGCCTATAATACATAACACCACATTTCCTTGCAAAACAATTGCAACGCTTTTGGTACAAAATTCCAGACAGAATCATAACGCCAGGGAGGTTAAAGGATCACTAAAGGATTTTTTTTTTTTTTAGCTAAATAGCTTCCTTTACCTTACTGCAGTCCTGGTTTCATGTCCTCATTTTTCGTTTTTGCTTTGAAGTAGCTGTAATTCTGCTCTGATCTCCACACTTCCTGCTTGTCTGGCTCCTTATGAAAAATATCATGGCAGCTTTTCACTGTGGTCCAAGCTGTCATTACTGTGTGTCTAAAACTCCTCAGAATCAGATTCATTTTAAAAACAAAACGCTGCCCTCTATTTGTTTGTTTTAGTTCTGTGTGTCTCTCTACTTCACAGAAACATGAAACCAGTTTAAAAGTGAAACTTAACTGCAGGCACATTATATGATTGATTTTTATCTATTTTTAATCATTTTTTAAAAGGAATTAGTTAACTTTTATGTCCCTATACCCTGTAAACAGTCATTTCAGCAAAAAAAATGAATTCCTTTAGTGACCCTTTAACTGTCACTTTTGCTGTGTAGTTTTGATCAGCATGTAAATGTGAAGTAAAATATAAACAAAGCAAATAAGGAATTCTATTATTACCTGTATTAACTACGTGCAATAAGCAAACTATTATTTTTGCAGTAGTGATTTATTAGGAATTAAAATAATTATTGTGTTTTTTGAAGGTTTCATTTAGAATATCCTTTAGATTTATAAATCTGTTCACTGAAGTGACATGGAGAAGATGTTAGGAGCAGATGCAAATACATTTAGTTTTATTTTGCAGGTTTTACATCATTAGCAATGTACATAGCACCATTTATTTGTCTGGGTGTCTTTCATATAAAGACACTGCGGAAGGGGACTTCTTTCATGACACAACAGCACTGTGCTTGGCAAAGTTCAAGGTTTTCCTTTCTGATTATAGCATTTTTCTGAACCTTGAATTGTATCACAAATGAACAAGTATTCAAAGCATCCGGGCGCATAGATTAAAAGCGGTAACATAGTGCCATTTTTGTATTGGCAGAGGTCACAATTGCCATTATTATTGCTTGAAAAGTGGGGGATTTTCATACATTCTTGGACGACTGTAACGTGCATGTAGGAAACATTAAAGTCACCCATAATGAGAAATATTTTCGCAAATAACTAGGAAGTATTTTTAATATTTTTATATTTAAAGCCCTACTCCAGACAAAATGTATAGTCTGCAACACAAACCTAGAAAGAACCATACTATGCTGAAAGATTTTTTATTTTTCACCTATCGGTATTCCAACGACTTCCTGTCTTTTCCTGTTCTGTCTGATACCCATTAAATAGACAAGGAAGAGGAAGGGAAGAAAAATCTCCCAGATGGGGACACAAAGAGCAGTAAAGAGATAATGAAGGTTCTAGTTCTTCCACACTTTGGAGATTAACTTTTTTTTGTGATCATCAGTTAATCAATCTAATCTCTCTCTCTCTCTCTCTCTCTCTCTCTCTCTCTCTCTCTCTCTCTATCTCTCCCTCTCTATCTCTCTCTCTCCTTCCTTCTCTCTGTCTCTCCCTCTAGCTCTATCTCTCTCTTTCTCTCTCTATCTTCTTTCTCTCTCTGCCTCTCTATATTCTCTATCTCTCACTCTTCTCTGTCTCTCTCTCTTTCTGTCTCTCTCTATCTTCTCTATCTCTCTCTATCTTCTATCTATCTCTCTCTCTCTCTATTTTCTCTCTATCTCTGTCTCTCCATCCTCTCTCTCTCTGTCTCTGTTTTTTTCCCTATTTCTTTCTAGCTCTCTCTGTCTCTATATCTCTGTCTCTCTCTCTCTCTCTCTCTCTCTCTCTCTCTCTCTGTCGCTCTCTCTGTCTCTACATCTCTGTCTCTGTCTCTCTCTCTGTCTGTCTCTCTCTATCTCTGTCTCTGTCTCGCTCTTTCTTTGTCTGTGTCTCTCTGTCTCTCTCTATCTTCTCTATCTCTGTCTCTTTCTCTCTCTCTCTGTCTTTCTCTCTCTGTGTCTTTCTCTCTCTCTGTCTTTATCTCTCTCTCTCCCCCCTATCTCTCTCTCTCTCTCTCTCTCTCTATATATATATATATATGTATATATATATACACAGTATCTTACAAAAGTGAGTACACCCCTCACATTTTTCTAAATGCTTCATTATATTTTTCGCTGAAGAAATGACACTTTGCTACAATGTAAAGTACAATGTACAAACTACAATGTAGGTGGGTGGGTGGGTGTACAGCTTGTATAACAGTGTCAATTTTTTGTCCCCTCAAAATAACTCAATACACAGCCATTAATGTCTAAACCGCTGGCAACAAACGTGAGTACACCCCTAAGTGAAGATGTCCACATTTTTCCCAAAGTGTCAATATTTTGTGTAGCCACCATTACTGACCAACTACGAAGCAACAAGGCCTGTGCTGAGCAAAGAAACTGCCTC
This sequence comes from Rana kukunoris, assembly GCA_029574335.1. Lineage (NCBI taxonomy): Eukaryota > Metazoa > Chordata > Amphibia > Anura > Ranidae > Rana > Rana kukunoris. Next base: position 660,967,151 of record CM056049.1, read on the forward strand.
TAGCTACAGACAAATACTTCAGATTTTTACTTTTTTCTGAATCGCAGTTCCTATGTTTTCATGCATAGTTGACTCATTTGATGCAGTGTGCAGCTTATGGTCTGAGCACTTACAGGCTGACCCCCCACCCCTTCAACCTCTGCAGGCATGCTGGCAGCACTCATACATCTATTTTCCAAAGACAACCTCTGGATATGATGCTGAGCAAGTGCAATCAACTTCTTTGGTCGACCATGGTGAGGCCTGTTCTGAGTGGAACCTGTCTTGTTAAACCGATGTATGGTCTTGGCCACCATGCTGCAGCTCAGTTTCAGGATCTCGGCAATCTTCTTATAGCCTGGGCCATTTTTATGTAGAGCAACACGTCTTTTTTTCAGATCCTCAGAGAGTTCTTTGCCATGAGGTACCATGTTGAACATCCAGTGACTAGTATGAGAGAGTGAGAGTGATAACACCAAATTTAACACACCTGCTCCCCATTCACACCTGAGACCTTGTGACACTAACGAGTCACATGACACAAGCTGTACACTCACTTTTTTACATTAAAGCAAAGTGTCATTTCTTCAGTGTTGTCACATGAAAAGATATACGGTAAAAAAATAATTACAAACATGTACTGTAAGAGGTGTACTTACTATTGTGAGATACTGTGTATATATATATATATATATATATATATATATATATATATATATATATATATATATATATACACACACACACACACAGTATTTGTATATTTATATGTTTTTAGTATCTATATATTGTTAGTATATATATATATATATATATATATCTTATACTATACACTGTATGTTATTCTTTTTATGGAAAGGATTGATTATGGTCATATCAAATCCAGCACCTCTGAACATCTGAATTCAAATACCTAACTTATTATTGTGGTCTACTGCAGCTCATAACAGCATAAGGGCCAGTATTAGTGATATGTTGTGGCACATATCAGGGAGACCTAATCGGGTAGACCTGGATCAACTTTACCCTAATTAACTGACTCTCTCTGAGCAGCAGAGCAAGAGCCATCAGCATTGCCATGGCAACTTGATTGCAAAAACAACATTGCTTGATCAGATCTTTGGCTAGCCAGTTGAATTGTGTATTGGCACTGTGATTGGCATCCTGGCACATCCATTGATCAGAGGCTGTTTTAAGTAGGCAACAAGTCCAATTTATGAATATGAAGGGAGTCATTTTGTTTTCACTCCTGCTTTAATTTCATGATGGTTTTCTTCTAAAAATGTTCAATTCCCACAAATAATATCATTTAGGTTCTTGTTTGTCTGCATGAAATGGCCATTTAACTGTTGAAAGCCTTATTTCTCCATAATTCATTATTTTATTATGAACTCAAACATCACCTTTTCCTGCTCTCTTGAACAGAAACCTCATTGAAAGTCAGTGTTATCACAGGTTTGCTTTAACCACTTGCCTACTAGGCACTTTTACCCCCTTCCTGCCCATTTTTTTTGTAATTTCTTTCACACAAATATAGATTTATTTTGGCGGTATTTAATCACCACAGCTTTTTTTTTTGCTAAATAAACAAAAAAATAAAAATATACTTTTTTATAGTTTGTTATAAAATTTAGCAAATACAGTAGGTAATTTTTCTATTTCACTGTTGTGCGCTAATGAGGCTGCACTGATGGGCACTGATAGGCTGCACTCATGGGCACTTATGAGGTGGCACTGGTGGGCACTGATGAGGCTGCCCTAATAGGCAGCACTGATGAGCACTGATAGGCAGCACTGATAGGTGGCACTAATGGGCTCTGATGGGTGGCACTGGTAGGTGGCACTGATAGGTGACACTCATGAGGAGGCACTGGTGGGCACTAATTGGCACCACTGGTAGGCACTGATTGGCAGCACTGGTAAGCACAGATTGGCAGCACTCGTGGGCACATATTTGCAACACTGGTGGGGTTGCACTGATATCTAGAACACTGATAATCAGTGCCTTGATTATCAGTGTACATGTCCCTTTTAGAGAAGCCAGTTATTGGCTCTCTTCTCCAATAACTGGCATCTGTTTACTTCTGTGATTAGCTGTGATTGGCCACAGCTGATCACGTGGTAAAGAGCCGCTGATTGGCTTTTTACCTAAATATGTGATCACAGCGGAAGTGCAATCATGGGACGCCATCATATGACGGCTTCTCAGAATTAGATGACCGCGTTGTAGACGTCAATCAGCTATAGCGCAGTCTATAAGTGGTTAAAGCTGAAATCCAGGCAGATATAAAAGAGTGTTTAACCACTTAAGGACCGCCTCCTGCACATATAGGTCGGCGGAATGGCACGGCTGGGCACAAGCACATACAGGTACGTCCTCTTAAAGTGCCCAGCCGTGGGTCGGGGGCGCGCGCCCGCAGCGCGATCCCGCGACCCGGTCCGAAGCTCTGTGACTGTGACCGCTGGACCCACGGACCCGATCGCCGCTGGAGTCCCGCGATCGTTCCCCGGAGCTGATCGGGGAAGACGCTGTAAACACAGCTTCCCCGTTCTTCTTTACTGTGGCGCTGTCATTGATCGTGTGTTCCCTTATATAGGGAACCACAATCAATGACTTCACACCTACAGCCACACCCCCCTACAGTTAGAAACACAGATGAGCTCATACATAGCCTCTTCAGCGCCCCCTTGTAGTTAACTCCCAAACTGCAATTGTCATTTTCACAGTAAACAATGCATTTTAAATGCATTTTTTGCTGTGAAAATGACAATGGTCCCAAAAATGTGTCAAAATTGTCCGAAGTGTCCGCCATATTGTCGCAGTCATGAAAAAAATCGCTGATCGCCGCCATTGGTAGTAAAAAAATAAAAATAAAAATGCAATAAAACTATCCCCTATTTTGTAAACGCTATAAATTTTGCGCAAACCAACCGATAAACACTTATTGCGATTTTTTTACCAAAAATAGGTAGAAGAATACGTATCGGCCTAATCTGAGGAAAACATTTTTTTTTTATAGATTTTTGGGGGATATTTATGATAGCAAAAAGTAAAAAATATTGCATTTTTTTAAAAAAATTCGCTCTATTTTGGTTTATAGCGCAAAAAAAAAAAAAAAACGCAGAGGTTATCAAATACCACCAAATCCGACTGCGCAATTGTCAGTTAAAGCGGCGCAGTGCCGAATCTCAAAAACTGGCCGGGTCCTTTAGCTGCCTAAAGGTCTGGGTCTTAAGTGGTTAATGCAGTCCTATATTCATTAATATATCTTTTTTTAATGCGAGCTGTGTAAGTACCTTAATCTGACCTGGTATCAGCCTCTTGCAGTCCCTATACACCAGTGCTGGAGTGGGGGAGGAAGAAGCAGCACAGGGAGTCAATAAGTTCATGTACTAACAAGAAGTATGCCGATAGAAGGATAGAGAAATTATGTGTTGCTTCTTTTTTCACTGTCCAGTCAGAGGCTGTGAGTGGGTCCATGATGACCTGGGCTCAGAAGAAGTGGTTTCATGCTGGCCATCAGACTGAGGACATCTAATAACAGAAACATAAGTACTGTGAGGTTAATTGCTGGATTAAAGGTGCATATGGCAAAAAAAAATTTTTTTTAATCTATTTTATCTTTTAATAGGCTGTTATTCTGATCTTTTTGGGCTTTTTTTAAGCCACTAAGAGTGAGGAATGATGGTTTTATGTGAGCTCTAGGTTAATAGCCAATCAGCTTACACAAGTATAACTGGGGTTGATTTACTAAAGGAAAATAGGCTGTTCACGTGAATTATCCACCAAACTTGGTGAATGAGGTGAAGCTCTACTGACTTCCATCATCCGACCACGTGAAAGAAAAACTGCTGTTTTTTTCCCCTTCCCTCAGTATTCTTTGAAATTCTGCAAGTGATATCACTGCTTCACCACAAAATTTCACCACGTTCGTTAAGCTCTGGAGAAAAATTCCCTAACAAAGTGGTACTTCTCTTGCAAAGTGAAACGCCTATTTGTCTTTAGGAAACAAACCCCTTACATGTGACTGTGGATGGCCAATCACCAGTGCTGTCAAATGGAGCAACTGGACAGAAGGAGCGGATAACAGAGGGAATGTAGATTGTAAGCTCTAATGAGCTGGGCCTCTGATTCCCCCTGTATTAAATTGTATTATAACTGTACTGTCGGCCCTCATGTTGTAAAGCGCAGCGCAAACTGTTGGCGCTATATAATTCCTGCATAATAATAATGTAAGTCTGTGCGCCTCGTTTGTAAAACACAAATTTGTTTTAAAAGTGGGACCTAAATTTTGTGCCACACTAGCTGCAGTTTTCTTCACTCAAATTTCCATATGTCCTTTCCTCAATATCTGTTTGATATACACTATATTACCAAAAGTATTGGGACACCTGCCTTTACACGCACATGAACTTTAATGGCATCCCAGTCTTACTCCGTAGGGTTCAGTATTGAGTTGGCCCAGCTGTAGGAGGGTGTCTATGGGAATGTTTGACCATTCTTCTAGAAGCGCAATTGTGAGGTCAGGCACTGATGTGGAAGAGACAGCCTGGCTCATAGTCTCCACTCTAATTCATCCCAAAGGTGTTCTTTGGCCAGTCAAGTTTCTCAGCCCCAAACTCACTCATCCATGTCTTTATGGACCTTGCTTTGCACACACTGGTGCACAGTCATGTTGGAACATGAAGAGGCCAAACCTGAAAACTGTTCCAACAAAGTTGGGAGCATGAAATTGTCCAAAATGTCTTGGTACGCTGATGTTCCCTTCACTGGAACTAAGAGGCCAAGCCCAATCCCTGAAAAACATCCGCACACCATAACCCCTCACCAAATTATTTGGACCAGTGCACAAAGCAAGGTCCATAAAGACATGGATGAGGGGTGGTGAAACTTTTTTTTTTTTTTTTTTTTTTTTTAAGTGTATTTTTGTGCGTGAACTCGAGAGAGAGGAGCCGGACAGCAGGAGTTGGGAGTAGGCAGACCCTCCCCCCGGAGGCAATCGCCATCCTTCTCCATGCCCCTGGTGGCAATGGCGGGTGTGAAGGGGGGCCTCCCACTCACCCCGCCCTACCTGCTCCTCTTGGGAGCCCAACTGGGGCCCAACAGGACCCCAATGGGGCAGAGGGACTCCCCCTATGAGGGAGTGAGGGGGCCTAGCCCACCCAGCCAGCCCCGTAGGTCCTTCGCCTCTCTTATTTTAGGAGACCGCATGGCCAAAGTGCATGTGTTTTAAACCAATTTTGTGTGCGTGCAAGTGTGGTGGTTTTGTGGGGGGGGGGGGGTGGGCGTACTAAGCACAGGCGTACCTTGCATAGCACACCCACCGGGAGCCGGGCTGAGACCACCAAACTAAATTCACATGTAGCCGAGACCAGGATCCGAACCCTTGGCTGCAGAGGTGAATGGCTTGTCAGCGCAGTGCCAATCACGTTGAGCCACCACAGCTCCCTGAAACTTGACTGGCCTGCAAGTCCTAAAAGAACACCTTTGGAATAAATTGGAGCAGAGACTGTGAGCCAGGCCCTCTCGTCCAAGATCACTGCCTGACCTCACAAATGTGCTTCTGGAAGAATGATCGAACATTCCCTTAGACACACTCCTAAACCTTGAGGACAGCCTTGCCAGAAGAGTTGAAGCTGTTATAGCTGCAACTCAATATTGAACTCTACAGACTAAGACTGGGATGCCATTAAAGTTCATGTGCATGTAAAGGCAGGTGTCGCAATACTTTTGGTAATATAGTGTATATCAAACCGATATTTAAGGAATAACATGGAAATCTGAGTGGAAAAAGAACTGTAGCTAGTGTGGCACAAAAGTCAGGTCCCACTTTTAAAAACAAAAGTTTTTGGGCATGTAAAAGGCAGGCGTCCCAATACTTTTGATAATTTAGTATAAAACAGAGTTGCCTAAATGTGGTCCTCATTGGCTGTGTTTTCCAGTGCTGCAGGTTGCAGAATATACATGTTAAATAGTAATAGTTTAAACTAAACATGGCAATTATTTTATCGGTTTCGAGAAGGGGATGTTTCCTCAGGTTTATTTTTATCTGCGATTTCAGTGCAGATTTGCTCTTATTTTCAGTAGCAGCACAAACATCACTGAAAATATAGTTAGCAAAAGTGTTTCTTGAACAAAACTATCACATTTAATTGGGTCACCAGAGAACGATATGTCATATCTAGGAGTGCTCAAAGGTAACGTTAACTTGAACATGTTTTTCAGCATAAATAAAGATACAAATCACATTTAAAACTTATATCTAAATAAATGCAAACCTTAGAAAAAAAAGTTTGAGAATAAGTCAGAATTTACACTTATACTGTATTGAAACGAAACATTAAAGATTGGTGGAACGCTTTTTCAGCAACAGTTCAGAGCTGGTTTATAGGCATCCGAGAGGCAAAACTGCCACCTCCTTTATGCCAAGGAGGTTCTTTACATTCATAGACCGTGTGGCAACCGCATGCCAAGCATTTGGCCCACAGTTGCAGTGCAGTCCCTGTTTTCAACTGCTTGCCAAACTTGACATGCTAAGATAAAATTGCTGCACCTATTATGATTGAATGTATGCTGTATACATTGGGGTTGATTTACTGAGTGCAAAATCTGATGCAGCTCTGCATAAAAACCAATCAGCTTCCATTTTTTTTTGTCAAACTTTAATTGAGCAAGCTGATGGTCGAAGCTGATTGGCTACCATTCACAGCTGCACCAAAATTTGTCCTCTACATTTTTAGTAAATCAACCCCTATGCGTCATTGCTACTTGTCACATTCTTATACAGCTATGACATAGAAACGTATTATTCTGCATTTGAACTGTCGTGTTTTATATAAACATATGGAGCTAAGTCATATTTTATTATGACTTTTCAAAACGTACTAATAAATTAACATTTAAGCCAAAATTGCAGCACCGCAAAACATTGCGGACATGTAAACAGACCCAAGCAGCTACTATTGTAGGTGGGAGGTCAGGGAGTGGTACAAAGGCTGATCAATTTCCAGTTTTTAGCACTGCCAATGCACAAAAATAGACTCAAATTAGTTACCGTACATTGTAATGCACTGCAATGCATTTGCATTGGAGTTGAGTTGAATTAGTGTGCTGGAGTTCCATTCAAAATAAATGGCACAGCAACATAGTAACACAAGTATGCGCATTGCAGTACCACAATCCAATGCACCCCCAAAATTTGAACCCAAAAGTCTGGCTTGGAACCACTTGCTTTTGCCTTATAATATTTCCTGTTGGTCAGTGAAGCTACCCATCACATTGAGAGCCAGAAAGAAAGGGTAAGGAGGAAGGGTCAAGCTCAACCGTTATGGGAAAAGTCAAGCTCTGGATATAAATTTGGCAGCCTATATCTGTAAATCTACATACTGTTTTGACATGCTCTCATGGTATCAGTTTTTTGCATTTTTTTCCCCTTAAATGGATTGTAAATCCTTGTGTTTTTTCACCTTAATACATCCTATGTATTAAGGTGAAAAAACTTCTGTCACTCAGCAGCCCCCCAGTCCAGCCATTTTACTCACCTGAGCCCGTTTGTTTTCTCGGCGGAGACACACTCTACCTCTCTGCCTGGAGTTCTTGGCTCTTGATTAAATTGATTGATAGCCATTGGCTCCCACTGCTGTCAATCAAATCGAATGACGCGGTCACCAGGGGCAGGGCCATGTCCGGCATTCTGTGTCTACAGGCACAAATGCTGAACTCGGGAGCGCCCCCTCCTCTGAGAGCACTTCTCCTTGGGAGTTTCCAGATGCCATGTGGAGCTGCGAGCACCACCGGTGGGGACCCCAGAAGACGAGGTTTAGGGCCACTCAGTGCTAAATAAACTGCGCAGTGGAGGTAAGTATGATATGTTTATTATTTAAAAAAAAAACTAAGGTTTAGTAATCCAAGAATCAAAAGGTTTACTTTAAAGAGAATCTGTATATTCAAAGCTGGCATGTGTAAGGCATGAGTGTGTCTCAGTCCCTATTTATACAGAAATACAAAAAAAGAAATGTCCAAGGGAATTTGAAAGACAATGAATATAAAATGTTCAAAATTGTATTCAAACACTAAAAATATTTTTTCACACGTTTAACCACTTAACCCCCGGACCATATTGCTGGTCAAAGACCAGAGCACTTTTTGTGATTCGGCACTGCGTCGCTTGTGTGGCTCCTAAACAAAATTGGCGTCCTTTTTTTCCCACAAATAGAGCTTTCTTTTGGTGGTATTTGATCATCTCTGCGGTTTTTATTTTTTGCGCTATAAACAAAAATAGAGCGACAATTTTGAAAAAAATGCAATATTTTTTACATTTTGCTATAATAAATATCCCCAAAAAAGATATAAAAAAACATATTTTTTCCTTAGTTTAGGCCGATACATATTCTTCTACATATTTTTCGTTAAAAAAAATCGCAATTAGCGTTTATTGATTGGTTTGCGCAAAATTTATAGCGTTTTTAAAAAAGGGGGTAGTTTTATGGCATTTTTATTAATTTTTATTAGTTATTTTATTAATATTTTTTTTTTACTAGTAATGGCGGCGATCACCGTTTTATTTTGGTACTGTGATATTATGGTGGACACATCGGGCACTTTTGACACATTTTTGGGACCATTGGCATTTTTGTAGAGATCAATGCTCTAAAAATGCATTGGATTATTATAAAAATGCCATTGGCAGTGAAGGGGTTAACACTAGGGGTTAAGTGTGTTCCTGGGTGTGTTCTAACTGTATGGGGGGGTGGACTCACTAGGGGAAATCACTGATCTTCTGTTCATACATTGTATGAACAGAAGATCAGCGTTTCCCCGCTGACAGGAACGAGAGCTATGTGTTTACACACATAGCTCCCGTTCCCCGCTCTGTAAAGAACGAGCGTGCGTGCCCGGCGGTGATACATCTGGTCGTCATGATCTTTGGCACACCTCAGAAATAAGCCCTGGTTTATTTTCTTCTGGCCCCCCTGCCCTTCACAACTCCGGTCAAGAAATATGCGGACTAGCAGGTTATTTTGGTTGTTTATATTGTTTTTTCCTTCACGTTTGGGAAACTCATGAGAACCATTAATCTACATTGCTAACCAAGTCCAGAATTTTCTGGGATATTTTGACCTAAAGTACATAGATATGCATCTCTCCTGAGGAAGCAAGTGCTGTCTCGCGAAACACGCTGAGATTCAATGCATAATCATCTGCTCCTTGTTTACCAATTACAGTATATAATGATACATGCAACTATGGGTATTTATGTGCAAATTATATCTTAAGATTTTAAATGTGTGAAAAAAAAATATTTTAGTGTTTGAGTAAAATTTTGTACATTTTATATTTATTGTTTATGTCTCTCAAAGTCCCTTGGACATTTCTTTTTTTTTTTTTTTTTAAATCTGTAGATTCAGTCTTTGATTACTATAAATGTACATAGCTATGAACGATTTAGATGTGTTCTCTCTGGCAATGAGTCTAGACAGAAACAGAAAGAAAACATCTCTACCATTGTATTCAGTGGTGCCGTCACATGTATGCATTTTCTGGTTAGTAGAATGCATTCTGCAGCTTTTCATTCTGATTTTTAGACGATGCCCATGTGTTGATTTCAATGGCTCAACATGCATTCCAGAAACAAAACCCATGTAATTTTTGTTTGAGAGCGGAGAAAGACACATGGGGAATATTTATAAGACATTCACCAATAATTCACTACTGGTAAATCCTCCTGGGTCATGGTACATGTGCTTCAAATGTCAGGTAAAGCTTGGCAAAAGTCACATTCACTACTTTATAAATTTGCCCCTATGGGATACTAAGTGATATGAAGCAAAATTACAGTGTATGAATCTATCATTACTTCAAACAGCTAATTAAGAGCTTGTTTTTTTCAACTTCTCCTGCACCCCAAAATTAAAAAGAGCCTATCAACATAAAGAATAGAAACCCCACAAAAGAAAGAAAACCACACAATTCCACCCTGAAATAAAAGCTCACTTTTATTTTAATGGGAAGCCTTACAGCAAAAAAAAAAAAAAAGGTAATTTAACCCAAAATATTCTTATTGCTCTGAAAATAATACCCCCATAGAAACAAAGGTTCGTTTTTAAGTCTTTTTATGTTTACAAACGATTTTATTGTAGAAAAGGTCAAGGATCACAAGAAAAAAGAATAACGATGATGGTACAGAAATGTATACAGGTATCATTGGTGATTAACATTGTACAGAAAGAAAGGGTTGTGGTTAGTACTAATTAAACTTGAACCAGAAGTGTGGCGTCCCAGAGAGACCATTTTTTTTTATATAGAATCATATAGTGTATGGTGAATTCTCTCTGAGAGTTTGATGTTTGTCATACGATTGAGAATCTGTGGCCAGGGTACCAAAGTGGAGCGCCAATTAAAGGCTATGGCCCAATGAATGGAGGTGAGAAATGTGTGGATAAGCCTTGTGCTTGATATTGGAATATCCTGGATCGGGCAGAATAAGAGGCAGATTAGGGGTGTAAGAGGGATATTACGGCCGGCAATTTTGTCAATCACAATATTGGCCTTGTGCCAGGTGTCATTTAGATGGGGACAGTCCCAAAATATATGCAATAGCGTGCCATGGGCGGGACATCCCCTGAAGCAGAGTGGAGACAGTGAAGGGTAAAATTAATTAAGTTTAGTTGGCGTAAGATACCATCTATAGAGTAATTTAATAGCTGATTCTCTGATAGATATTGTTTTGGTACATCTGTGAAGGTTAACAAAAATGATATCCCATTGCTCCAGAGTAAGAGAAGTGTTTAAATCCGATTCCCATTGTAACATGGGATGTGACTTCTCAGGCATGTTTGTTTCATTCAAGTTTTTGTATATTCTGGAGATCAAGCCCCTATCACGAGGGGAAGAGATACAGATTTGTTCAAATTGAGTGTAAGGGGGATGTAGTGTAAGTGAATAGTATTTCTGATAGAACTCTCTAATTTTTGTGTAGTTTTCAGATTCTCCAGGAGGCAGATCATATTTTGTTTGTAGGTTGGGGAAAGTGAGAAATGAGTTAAGGTGAGAGAGCGATTTTAAGTGGGTTAGGTTATGTGACTTCCAAACCGTTAGTGAGTTTAAACTTTGAGATCTATCTAGACGGGAAAAACGCGGGTCACCTAGGAATGATGCCAGGGGGGGAGTGTCAGAAGATAGATTAAATTTGGGGACCTGTCTAATCCAGAGTTGGAGTGAGTGGGCGACAATAAGGTTTAGCGTTCTTATTTTTTTTGGTGGGATGGTTTTGGACCAGAGGAGTCCTTGTAAGTTGTAAGGAAGGATAGACTCCTCCTCGAACAGGAGCCAAGGAATCTGGAGTGGAGAGGCGTACCATTGGGCTAGTTGGGTAAATCTGGCAGATAAGTAATAAAGCCACAGGTTAGGGATGCCAAGGCCACCTTTTAAGAGGGGTCTAAACATAAGAGAGTAACTAAATCTAGGTTTCTTGTTCTGCCAAATAAATCTGTTAGTCTCTCTTTGAAGTGAGTCTAGTGTTTTTTTGGGTAAAATAAGGGGGAGGGCTCTAAAAAAGAACATAAGTTTGGGTAGTATCATCATCTTAATAGCGACTATTCTGCCCGAGAATGAAATCCGGTATGATGACCAAAGTTTAAGTAAATTTTTAATTTTGTTAAATAAGGGGGGATAGTTTGCTTGGTACATAGAGTTATACAGGGGAGTAATCTGGATGCCCAAGTATCCAAACGAATCGACTTGCAAATTAAATGGGAATTTATCCTTAAGGGAGGCTATTAGGGTTGAAGGGATATTAATAGGTAAAGCAGAGCACTTCGATAGATTTACACCCAGGCCTGACAGGTCATGAAATATGTCTAGCGTTTTAGTCAGATTGGGTAGGGAGATAAGAGGGTTAGAAATAAACAGTAGAACATCATCCGCATAAAGACTCAGTTTGTATTCTTTGAAGCCTTTAGAATAACAAGCACATGCGAGGGGGTCAATTGCAAGGGCAAAGAGTAGGGGTGAGAGTGGACAACCCTGTCTAGTGCCTTTCGTCAGGGGTAAAAAGTCAGAGTTGTTGCCTGGGAGTTTGATGCGAGTTTGGGGGTTATGATAGAGAGCCTTAAATCCATGAAGGAATTCATTCATGATACCATATTTGGGGAGTAAGATGTCGAGATATGACCAGCTTACACTGTCAAATGCTTTATGAATGTCCAGACTGAGCAAAAGTGTGGATTTGGAGTGTAAGTTGGAGTCCTGAATGATATTAGCGGTCAGTCGTATGCTATCTGTAATTTGTCTGTTAGGAATGAAGCCTGTTTGGTCGGGGTCTACTAAAGGGGAGATTACAGCGGATAATCTGTCAGCTAAGATACGGCCAAATATTTTTAAGTCATTGTCAATAACCGATATTGGGCGGTAATTTTGGGGGGTGGAGTGGTCTTTATTTGGTTTGGGAAGCAGGGACATGTTAGCCAAAAGCATTTCGGGAGGGAACTGGCCACCCTGTAAAATATTATTAAATAGTTTAGTGAGGTGTGGGGCAATGGTAGAGGCATATTTTTTATAATAAGAAGAGGAAAAGCCGTCTGGGCCTGGGGCTGTGGATGTCCTTAACGTACCGATGATTCTGTTTACCTCCATATCTGTACAAGGGGCATTAAGGGAATCAATTTGGTTTCTAGTAAGAGTGGGTAATGAGATGTCATTAAGCCAGTCTAGGGAAGATTGTTTGGGATGTGGTTGGGGCGTAGAAAGGAGATTTTTATAGAAGTCTGTGAACAGTTTCATGACCTCTTTTGGATGGAATACCATGTTACCAGCTGAGTTCCTTAGTTTGTATGTGTGTGCGGGTTTCATGGAGTGATTTAACTTTCTAGCAAACATGGTGGAATAAGAATTGCTATTAAGGAGGAATCTAGCCTTTGACCATCTGAGAGCTTTTTCAGCGTCATTAGTTAATAAAGAATCTAAGGAAGTGCGTTTCTCTTGGATCTGTTTAAGGAGATCATTAGAAGGATTTTGGTTGTGTCTGTGGTATAAGTGGTCTAACTCTCTCGTGAGGGATCTAATATCTGCAAGCTTGGCCTTATTTTTGATAGGGGCAATGTTTATCAAGTGGCCTCTCATTACCGCTTTATGTGCCATTCATATAGTTGCAGGAGACAAGTCGGGTGTTGCATTGTGCGTAAAATATTGTTCAAGGTGCGATAGGATTTGTTGATTGCTAGATGGGTCTGTGAGTAGGGAATCATTCAATCTCCAAGAGTGTGTCGTGTTGGCTAGACCTATGTGAGAAGTATCAAAGGAGACTATATTATGATCCAACCACGGACATGTATGGATATCCGCATTGGAAGAATTGGCCAGCAGGATTGGGGTGCAGAAGATGTAGTCAAGACGGGCAAAGCTTTTATGAGGATGGGAGTAGAATGTGTAAGACTTTATGCCAATGTTGTGGGCTCTCCAGGTGTCTACTAATTGGTGGTTATAGAGTGTTCTGTTCAATGATTTGGGGAAAGCCTTAGAGGAGTAACTTTGCTCCTGTCTAGAGCAGAATGAGCCGCTAAATTAAAATCACCCCCAACTAAAAGATGAGTGGAGTGATAGTTATCTAATGTTTCGAAAAATGTATTGAAAAAGTTAGACTGGGCATCATTGGGGGCGTACACAGAAGCAATAGTAATGGAGCGTCCCTTAATTGAGCCTTTCAGAATCAGATAACGACTGTCTGGGTCTTTAAAGACATTATGAACATCAAAAATCACAGAGTTCCTAACATATATACAGTAGCGACACCTCTAGATTTCCAGTTGTAGGTGGTACAATAAAATTGGTTGTAATTTTTGTCAAAAAATTTAGGGTGATTGTCCGATGCAAAGTGCGTTTCCTGCATCAAAATTAAATCTGCACCCAGCCTTTTGTAGTGGCGAAAGGCCTTCTTTCTCTTTTGGGGCGAGTTAAAGCCTTGGACATTATGGGAGATCACTCTGAGACCCATTGTATTAGTAATAAAGAACAATGGTAGTTATGACATGGTGGTGTATGGGCGCTAAGACTAATGTCTAGCATATAGTGAGATAGAAGTGGTAGTAAAGTTACGATGAACAATATTGACGTTATAACTGGAAGAATACCTGCGTTGGGAAAAAAACTAGTGGCGACTGTGTCACTATCTGAATATCCATATTTACAATACAACAATATATTCGTCAAAATATAATCTAGAAGAATTCCTGTAGCCCTTTCAATGACAGGTATTATGTTGAACTCAAACGTGTGAATTATAGAGGATAAGGTAACTGAGCTATAGCGTCTAAGCGATGATGGACCACTGAAAAAATTCGAATCAGTATAGGACCACATCGTTCCGACGCGATACACTGGGTATACTAGAAACAATTTATTTAACCTTTTCAAAATTTTGTAAAAATAGAATATTTCACTGAAAATATGAAAAATATTGAAAAAAACATGGGGGTCAGGGTGAGGAGCACTACCTGACCAAAAAAAATATTTTAGTGGACAATGCCGTCCAATACTCACAAATGGGAACTCAACTGTCATGACCATGTAAAGCAGGGTCAGTAGCAGAGAAATTACTACTAGGTGTATCATGTTTTAGGAGTCCCTTGTGAGTGGGGGAACAAACTAGCAGAGGCGGAACAGAACAGCCCCAGCGAGGATACTATAAACAAAAATATATAAGTGCATGCCGTAACATATCAGACATATTATTGAAGTATAGTTCAGATAGTAAAATTTCAAGCAGTCAATCTAGTCAAACCTTGTTTTTAAGTCTTTTTAAAGCCTGTCAGAAAAGAAAAACTGCTATGAACAAGACAGCATCTTAGGCTGCGTACACACGGAGGGACATGTCCGCTGAAACATGTCCGACGGTGAAAATCCCCTCGGCTAGGGAACGCGGTGACGTGGCGGTGACATTGACGCCGCCAAGTCACCAAACCTGGAAATAAAATGCTTCCGCGCATGCGTCAAATCCATTCGATGCATGCACGGACAGTTCTGTCCGCTGGTTAGTGTACTAACCAGCGGACAGATCTGACGGACAGGTTTGTAGCGAACAAATTTCAAAGCACGCTTTGAAATTTGTCCGATGGACAAACCTGTCTGCTCGCCCGTACACACGATCGGATTTGTCTGCTGAAACAGTCCGTCGGACCGGTTTCAGCAGATAAATTTGATCGTGTGTACGCGGCCTTAAAGTGGTGTTCCGCCCCCAAAAAATTTAAACCAGCACCTACACATACCGAGGCTGCTGGCTTTTAATAATAGGACACTTGCCTGTCCTGGAGTCCAGCGATGTGGGCATCCGCAGTTCATGTTTCCATCAGCTGTTGGGTGCTGCCTCCACCATTGCGGGTAAGGAAACCCGGCACTGTAGCCTTTTGGCTTCATGCCAGAAAACCTACTGTGCATGCACAAGGCTCTGCTCCACTCTCCTACTGGCCTGGCGGCCAGGGGAAAAGGAGGGAGCCCCACGGTGACTTCACATGGCCACGGCCGGACTCCTAGGAGTGGGAAGGGATACCTGTCAAAGACAGGTATCCTGTCCCCCCTCCCCCAAAAGGTGCCAATTGTGGGACCGGAGGAGGGGGGAGGAATAGGATAAATGGAAATTCCACTTTTGGATGGAACTCCACTTTAAGTAACTGTTGATCTCAAATCGACCACAAAATAAAATGAAGGCAAAAAGCCAGCATTAATATTAATACAACAGCTTCCATTTCACTGACGCTGTGGGGTTGATTTACTAAAGACATATAAGCTGTTCATTTTGCAGGGGAAGATGGATTTTGCAAAGGAATGTTCCCCAGCGCTTAGGAAATGTGGTGACATTTCTCTTTGCAAAGAATATCTAATCATGTGCAAGGTAAATAAAAAAAAAGAGCACCATTTTTGTTTCTACATGATTTGATGATGGAAGTCAATAGAGCTTCACCTCATTTTCTACACTCTGGGGAAGATTCCCATGCAACTTCTCTTGAAAACTAAAGAGTCTTTTTGGCTTTAGTAAATCAACCCATATGACTGTTTTGTGTCTCCACCCTTTTTTTTTCTAGTGAGGGAGCTGTCTTACCCAATACTGTAGAAAGAAAACTGTAGTCAGTTGCAACAGTTTTTTTCAGATGAAGCGGAAAAAAAAAATTCAATCACTTAATTCTGAGGAAAATATTATGGAATCACCATGTACTTTGCAGTTCTAAAACAAAAATCTGCATCAGATTACATCCTGAAAAATTATGCAATCATCACCAAACATCCTTTCAATTGATAGAATAAGAAAAATCTCAAACATAAATGTGTGCATTTATTGAAGATTTAATGACTGTCATCTCCGTCGTATGTTTACCTGACATGCACCCTCATATCATCATTGATTGTGGAAATGTGCATGTTTTCTTCAGGCAGTCGTCTTCATACATTTCATTGGAAGGGCACCAAACAAAAGTCCCAGCATCATTAGCCTGCCCAATGAAGATTGGTAAATTCAACACTGAATATCACTTTCACGTACAGACGGTCAGACTTTTTGCCAGCAAACTTCAAAATGAGCGTTTTCCAAAAAATCTGACCGTGTGTACACTCCATCGACAAACTTTTTCGGTTTCAAAAGTCCGGCCAAAAATCCACGGAAAAGTTTGTTTGAAGTCTGATCGTGTGTACAAGGCTTTACACTATACAATGTGACTCAGCACAAAAGAGATAAGCTGATTGGCTAAGATATTAAAGGAGTTGTAAAGGGAAAAAAAATTTTTTTTTGCTGAAATGACTGTTTACAGGGTATAGAGATATAATAGTTAACTGATTTATTTTAAAAATGATTAAAAATAGATAACAATCAATCATATAATGTGCCTGCAGTTTCAGTTTAGTTTTTCATCTACTTTCATGCTTCTGTGAAGGACAGAGACACGGAGCCAATACAGGGCAGTGTTTGTTTTAAAAATGAGGGGTTTTAGACACACAGTAATCACACCTTTTTTATAAGGAAACAGACAAGCAGGAAGTGTGCAGAACAGAGAAGGATTACAGCAAAAACGAACAATGAGGACATGAAACCAGGACTGCATTAGAGTAAAGGAAGCTATTTAGCTAAAAAAAAAAATGTCCTTTAGTGACCCTTTAAGTAGAGATGTACAGAACAGTTCGCAGGCGAACAGTTCCCAGCTAACATCACTTGTTCGCGTTCGACGCGGTGGGCGAACATATGCGATTCATCATCATTGAGCAAACTTTGACCCTGTACCTCACAGACACATTCCAGCCAATCAGCAGCGTACCCTCCCTCCCTGACCCTCCCACCTCTTGGACAGCATCCATTTTAGATTTATTCTGAATCTGCAGTCTTAGTGAGAGGAGAGACAGTGTAGCTGCTGCTGATTTAATAGGGAAATCAATAGCTAGGCCAGTGTTTTCAGTGTCCACTCCAGTCCTGAAAGACTCATCTGATCTCTGCTGTAACCACAGTGTCCTGACAGCACCCCTAACAGTCCTTTTTAGGGCTAGTCCATCAGTCTGCTTTTTTTTCTCTGTAATCTAATGTGTGTTGCGTGGTTTACAGAGAGAGACAGAGAGAGAGAGAGAGAGAGAGTGTCATTTTTTGGAGTTAGATAGAGCAGGCAGGCTAGTCAGTTAGAGTGTGTAGAGTTGCCTGCCAGGCAGCGTGTGTGTGTCTCAGGCTCACAGTGTACACTGTGCCCACTTGTCCAGTGCCGCATCTCATATATATTTTGTTGGCACAGTAGATAACATAAAAAAAATTCACTGCAATAGAGAATAGTAGTCAGTTGTCTGCCAGCGTGTCTCAGTTCGTTTACTGTGCCCACTTGCCCAGTGCCACCACTCATATCTGGTGTCACAGTAGATTACATTTAAAAAAAAATGCAGGAGGTCCAGAACTGTTAGGGAGGTGTCTGTGTAACATACAGGTGTCTAGAGCTATGGGGGGCTGTGTAATGTAAAGGGGTGCAGGGTACTGTTCAATGTAAAGGGGTCCAGAGGTGCAGGGGGCTGTGTAATGTAAGGGGGCCCAGAGGTGCAGGGTGCTGTGTAATGTTTGTTACCTTTTTAGGGACCCTTGGTGTTGTACGTGGCTGGGTGGAGGAAGAAACATTCTATTACGTCAGTGAGGACAAGGAACGAGACATGGCTAGCTTGGTATCCAACCTTGTGTAAACAGTTTGCGGTTGTGCAAATGGACTGTTTGCGGTTGTTTGCAGTGCGTTAAACGGGGAGTTTGGTCTGTCAGAGTTTGGCCTGTCACTGTGAAACCTAACCCTAACCCTGTCTGTAACCCTAACCCTAACCCTGTCTGTAACCCTAACCCTAACCCTAACTGTAACCCTTAAACTAACCCTATATGTAACCCTAACCCTGTCTGTAAGTTACAGACAGGGTTACAGTTAGGGTTAGGGTTACAGACAGGGTTAGGGTTAGGGTTATAGATAGGGTTAGGGTTAGGGTTACAGACAGGGTTCGGGTTAGGGTTACAGATAGGGTTGGGGTTAGGGTTACAGATAGGGTTAGGGTTACAGATAGGGTTAGGGTTACAGATAGGGTTAGGGTTAGGGTTACAGATAGGGTTAGGGTTACAGTCTGTAACCCTAACCCTATCTGTAACCCTAACCCTAACCCTTACACTACCTGATCAAAACAACATCATACCTGATGTTTTAAAGCACGTTATTCCAAACAATTTAGGAATGTTAGGTGATTTTATGTCCTTTAACCACTTAAGGACCGCCTACTGAACATTTACGTCTGCAGAATGGCACGGCTGGGCACATCAACATATATATACGTTGGTTCTAGTACCCAGCCGTGGGTCCGAAGCTCCGGGACCGGGACCGCGGGACTCGCGGACCCGATCGCCGCTGGAGTGCGCCGATCGGTCCCCGGAGCTGAAGAACGGGGAGAGCCGTGTGTAAACACGTCTTCCCCGTGCTTCACTGTGGCCGCAGCATCGATGACGTCATCCCTGTTATAGGGGGACATGATCGATGAAGTCACACCTACAGCCACACCCCCCTACAGTTGTAAACCCACGCAGGGAACACACAAATCCTACAGCGCCCCCTTGTGGTTATCTCCCAAACTGCAACTGTCATTTTCACAGTAAACAATGCAATTTAAATGCATTTTTTGCTGTGAAAATGACAATTGTCCCAAAAATGTGTCAAAATTGTCCGAAGTGTCCGCCATAATGTCGCAGTCACAAAAAAAATCGCTGATCGCCGCTATTAGTAGTAAAAATAAAAAAAAATGGAATAAAACTATCCCTTATTTTGTAAACGCTATAAATTTTGCGAAAACCAACCGATAAACGCTTATTGCGATTTTTTTTTACCAAAAATAGGTAGAAGAATACGTATCGGCCTAAACTGAGGAAAAAAAAATGATATATATTTTGGGGGGATATTTATTATAGCAAAAAGTAAAAAATATTGCATTTTTTTCAAAATTGTCGCTCTATTTTTGTTTATAGCTCAAAAAATAAAAACCGCAGAGGTGATCAAATACCACCAAAAGAAAGCTCTATTTGTGGGGAAAAAAGGACGCAAGGTCCTTTAGCAGCATTTTGGTCCAGGTCTATAGTGGTTAAGGATTAAAAATGCACTCTGCGACAACTACGTAATTTTCCATGGGAGTTTTGCCATTGATCCCCCTCCAGCATGCCACAGTTCAGGTGTTAGTCCCCTTGAAACAACTTTTCTATCACTATTGTGGCCAGAAAAAGTCCCTGTGGGTTTTAAAATTCGCCTTCTCATTAAAGTCTATGCCCGTTCGCGAACATTTGCGGAAGTTTGCGTTCGCCATTCACGAACGCAAAATTTTAGGTTTGCGACATCACTACCTTTAAGTAAGATACATCACTCACTAACTACACTGCCCAGTGCCCATTCGAAAGAACGACACGAGTACACAAATTTACGAACAGACAAAGAAACAGATTTACAAAACACACAAATGAAAATATGAACATACGAATTAAAATACGAATATACGAAATTACGAACAGACATAGGATTTAAAATACGGAATGTAAATCATTCGTTATAGATGTAATTTTTGTTCTTTTGCTGTTTCGGTGTTTCGTATTTCTAGTAAGATTGTCCAATCGTACGTTCGTATTTTCGCTTGTTCGTTATTTTGCTAATTAGTAATTCAGTAATTTTCGTATTTTGGTTCTTTCAGCTTTTCGGATGTTCGAATTGATCCGAATGTACGAATACTAACAAATTTGTACGAAAATACATTTGTTACGAACGGGAACGCACATGTCTAGTGTACTGGCCCAAATCATTTGGAGGAGGGGGGATTATGGTGTGGGGTTGTTTTTCAGGGGATGGGCTTGGCTCCTTAGTTCCAGTCAAGGGAACTCTTAAGGCATCAGCATACCAAGACATGTTGGGCAATTTCATTCTCTCAACTTTGTAAGAACAGTTTGGGGATGGCCCCTTTCTGTTCCAAAAAGTTCTCTGTGGAAATCAAAAACACTCCCTCGCAGTAGAGCTGCCCCCAAACTGCAGGGGTTAAATGCTCATTTAGGTCTAAGGGGGCTGCAAAAAGCATGTTTACTTTCACCAGTCCCCCCCACACCATTACTCCCCCATCCATCCATATTTATATGCCTAATTTTGCTGAAAAAATCACTTTGAAAAACACCTCCCTAGCATTTCTAGCTGCAGCCATCTTGAGTAAGGGCAAATGATTTATGTAGCATTTACTTCCTGGAATCCATCTGCCCTTAGCTCAGGCATGTAGGCAGAAGGGTATGCTTGGCTGAGAAAGCCCCCATCCTGCAGATGAAAGAAAAATAATGCCATGGAGACTCCTGGGATATATGACATAATTGTGGCCTAGGCCAGAATCCTGAAAGAAACTAAGGACATGGTAAAACAGGTTAATATACTACACCTCCCTATCTATTTACTAATGTTAGAAGCATAAGGATTAAAAATAATTGATGCCGATTGACAGAGTTTAGTTCTGCTTTAAAAGTGCATGTTTAGTAGTAGCAGATCTCCTGTTTTATAGACCTGATCTCCTGTGTCTAGGATAACGTGTTCCAGAAAAAATAAGGAAAATAGATTTCACCATTGTCCGATAATGTTGCTGACTCACCATGATGGTTGTGTAGTCTACAGAATGTAAACGTATTTATAGATGATATTTATGTTCCCTTGGTTATACAGTAAGTCTCTGATTTTGCCATATCACCTGCTCTCTTCTTTCATCACCATTCTCTATTTATTAATATATTCTTTAAACTGATTATTATTTAACATGGTATATCATCAATCTGCATTATTCCATACCTATGTTTTCATCAAAACACGTTGTTCTGAAAAGAATTTAAAAGCTTGACTAATTTTCTAATTTTACTGAAAAATAAATCCTACCCTAATCAATACCATTTTTTCTCAACAATAGTTTTCTGGCCATTATTTGCGTCATACTTTTTGCAGCTCGCAAACAGATATTATATAGTTAATATAGTTGCCAACGTTCTTGGGAAAATTTAGATTACATTTTTATTCTGTATCAAAAACAGTGATGAGCTTTGTGCCAGAACTTGCTATAGGACATGGGGTGGTCATAGGACTATTTGCAAAATGGAGAGACTGTCCTAGAGAAACACAAACATTTAGCTAGGGATGATCAGTGTGATTTTGGCAAAACTAAATTAGCCATAGTGAAAACAACTCATTGAGATGTCTAGGTGAAATTTCTTGCAAAAATAAACTAATGTGCTATTTTTTTTATTTTATTAAGAAGATGTGGTCTGTTTTTAGGTGTATTTAAGTTAGTTTAAATATTTTATTTAGTGTTCACTCCCTCCCTTTAGAATGTAAGCTCTACAAGCTTATTTTTTTTACCAAAAATATATAGAAGAATACTTATCGCTCTAAACTGAGGATTTTTTTTTTTTTTTTTTTTTTTTTGATATTTATTAAATCAAAAAGTAAAAAATATTGTGTTTTTTTCAAAATTGTTGCTTTTCTTTTGTTTATAGCGCAAAAAAAAAAAACAGCAGAGGTGATCAAATACCACCAAATGAAAGCTCTATTTGGGTACAGTGTTGCATGACCGCGCAACTGTCATTCAAAGTGCGACAGTGCTGAAAACTAAAAATTGGTCTGGGCAGGAAGGGGGTGAAAATGCCCTGTATGGAAGCGGTTAAGTACACAATGAGGTTTATTTACTATCGCTGGAAAACACAAAATCGGGCTAACTTCTGCACAGAAATCAATGAGCTTCCAGATTTTATTACCAGACTTAGTTGAACAAGCTGGGGTTAGAAGATCATTGGTTTCTATGCAGAAGTGATTTTGTGCTTTCCAGCTTTAGTAAATAAACCCCATTGTGAACTTAAAAGTGGGGTATGCCCTTGCTCTTCAGGGTAACTGGGTGCCAGGCTCCCAGGTCCCTGTGTGTTGCTCTCCTAAATGCCCATATACCCCATATACCTAAGTTTACCCAATTCCTTATTCATTTTATCCTTACAGGGGCCAAAATAACTGTTGCCAAGGCATGGAAAATACCAAAACCCTTTCTTTCTGATGTCATTCGGAAAGTTTTGTGGATAATGACTCAAGAGAAACTGGCCAGTATTCTAAATAACACCACCGCGAAATTTGTAAAAATATGGAAATTATGGGCTAATTATATTGGAATATCACTTAGTTGAGACGTATCTACATTCTTTCTAGACTCATCTTTATGGAGCTAGGCATGTACTCTCTGCTCTTCCTATTTCTCTCTTTCTTTTCTTCCTTTTACTTACCTTTTTTTTCTATTAGTACTCTTTTATTAGTCTCCCGGAGAAGTGTTTAAGGATCCTATTTACAGGTTTATCCTTTAGTTTTATTATATTTATAAGCAATATATTTGGAGAATTACAGTTGAGTTATATTGGATATTTTTCTGTTATAAGACTATAATTTAAGTTCATGTGGGGGATTGGAGGTCCTCTCTATGGGCGCAGCATGATTCCTATAGGGGTGCCGTGGAGAGATAGGGATATCCGTTCCTCATATGGCTAGCATTTCAGGGGCCTCTTAGGCATAGTCTAGCCTCTTATTTAATGCTTAAAGTGGAGGTTTACCCAAATAACATCTATATAAGATCATATTCTTTATACTTTCAACATGTGCAGTAGGCCCTTTTTTTTTGGGCTGTACATACCTTATTATGGCTATTTTCAATCTGGCATCCGGGTAGTCACTCCCGAGGGAGTAGGCGTTTCTATGCTGCGGCGCAGATGATTGACGCCCTTGAGAAAAAGTTCCCCCTGGCGGATAAGGCCCCCCCTATTGCGTAGGCGCGTCACAAGAGTCACAGAGTTTCCGAAAGAACCCGAACATGTCAGCTCTACACGAACTCCCAGATGACATTGCGCCGCAGCATAGAAACACCTACTCCCGCGGGAGTGAGTATCCGGAAGCCGGATTGAAAATAGCCATAATAAGGTATGTACAGCCAGAAAAAAAAAGGGGGCCTACTGTTGAATGTTGAATTAAATGTTGGAAGTATAAAGAATATGATCTTATATAGATGTTATTTTGGTGAACCTCTGCTTTAGCCCCTTAAGGACCGCCGCATGTACATATACGTCGGCAGAATGGCACGTACAGGCACATTGGCGTACCTGTACATCCCTGCCTAGATGTGGGTCGGGGGTCCGATAGGACCCCGGTACTTGCGGCAATCCCCGTGGCTTCAGGAGCGATCCGGGACGAGGGGGCGGCTGTTTGTTTTTGTCCGCCCCCTCCGGATCGCTCCCAGCCAATGCGTGTCCTCCCCCGCCCTCTTCCTGTGTAAACACAGGAAGGGGGAAGTGATGTAATCTCTCCTCTCGGCGGTATTTTCAACTGCCGCTGAGGAGAGAAGACATCACAAGTGAGTCTGCACAACACTACCCTGACACCAGGACATGTAGGCACATTAACCTCCCCGATCACCCCCCCACCCCCCTGTCACTGAATGCAGTGATCATATATTTACTGATCACTGCATTTAGTGTCAGTGTGACAGTTAGTGTGACAGGCAGTTAGTGTTAGGTTCAGGGTAGCCCCCGTACCCCCCCTAATAAAGGTTTAACCCCTTGATCACCGCCCTAGTTAACCATTTCACCCCCTATTGCCAGTGTCACTAAGCGATCATTTTTCTGATCGCTGTATTAGTGTCACTGTTGCAGCTAGGTAGCTAGTTTTTTTTTAATTGCGATTTTTTTTTTTACTAAAGACATGTGGCTGAATACATTTTAGTTAGTTTATTCGATTGTTCTTATAACAAAAAGTAAAAAATACTGATTTTTTTCAAAAATGTTGCTCTATTTTTGTATACAGCGCAAAAAATAAAAATTGCAGAGGCGATCAAATACCATCAAAAGAAAGCTCTATTTGTGGGAAGTAAATGACGCGTCGCACGACCGCGCAATTGTCTGTAAAGCGACGCAGTGCCGAATTGTAAAAACGCCTCTGGGCATTTAGCAGCATATTGGTCCGGTCCTTAAGTGGTTAAGCTACCCTAACCAATATTCTTGTATCTACAATGTTATTTTTTCCCTTTTTCTTTTTTTATCTTTGATTTTTATTTTTACCTGTTTGTCCGTTTATATTCGCTTAGGGTCCTTTCACACTAGCGGACGAACGGTCCGCTAATTACAAGTCTGTTAACGAAAAACGGTCCGCTCCGTGTGAAAAGACCCTTATTAGTTGTTGATTATCCTTTTTTTTTGTTTTGTTATATCTCTCCGGAAGGTCTCTTGATTACACTAAGATGTATTGTGATTTATTGTCTTTATATTATTTCTTATTTCTTGAAAATAAAATACTTTGAAAGTAAAAAACAAAACAAAAGTAGTGTATGCCTGTAATGGAAGAACAAATTATTTTAAAGATAATGTGGTACTACAAAATAACTCTTGGACATACAACAGTTCAATAATTTGATCAGGTAACATCTGTTTACCAAGTCTATTTGTGCCCAGATTGACATAAGGGTGTAATAAGAAGTCACTGTAAATTAATTGTAAACGGCATAATTTTCTGCAGTGTCCAGGTCCCTAACGGTAACAAGAGGCACAATTCCATGTTACTTCTATGCAGTAGGTAGGCTGCATTCTGCAAAAATACCTGAAATTATATTAAATGGTAGCAAAATGCAGATTTGGGATTTGTTTGATAAGGACAGCATGTATTTACTGTAAATACGAAAATAAGTTTCTGCATTGTCTTTGAAGATCTGATCTTGCTTTGCCCAGCAGAGGTTCACTTTATTAGTTCACTTGGGTCCGGGGCTGTTGACATCTTATGTTTTCCTGATAAAAAATGTCCATGTGGAGATTCAAATTTTCGCATCCTTGCGATGCTCCCTATTTTTCAAAAAACAGCCACCATTAAATTATGATGGACTGCTTGTGTTATTATGGCTCCTGTGCCTGTTTAATATACATAAAATATAACAAGTGACCGTCAGCCAGCATCAGTTCATTGCAAAATAATGAGACGGTATCAGCGCATACTGTCACTTAACACAGACGATGGCAGTCTAGCTCTCAGTCAGCGGGGCCTACTTATTCTCTCTTAAAATGATCTTCAGAGCCTTCGCCGGGCTTAGACTTTCTGCTGCTGGGAGAAAAATAAACGTCAAAAAAGAATTACCACCAGTCAGCGTATAATTTGAAGCTTTTTTTTTTTTTACTATTTTGATCTTTTGGAACATTGCCATCTAGTCAGAATTGCATAAAATGTAACAATGAGAAACTGGCACACTAGCAATAGGAGCCCGTTTCAATTAAATTTCTACCCTGACATTTCCTGCTAAAAGCCTTAACACATTATTCTGCTGGGGTTTGCCACCCCATCATATCCAGGGGCCAATGTACTTTACATTACTGCATTGACTTCTTTAGAACAAAATAAGTTCTGTTATTAAAAGTGGACCTGAACTCTAAAAACTGCCTCTTTAATAATTGATTACCCACACATTAGGTGAATAGGAAGGAGATATATAATAAAAGGCAGGTCTTAGGCCTCGTATACACGACCGAGAATCTCGTCGTAAAAGAAACATTGTTTTCCACGACAAGTTTCTTGTCAGGCTTGTCGAGAATCTTGTCAAGCTTTCTTTGCATACATACTGTCAAGACAAAAACTCGTCGTTCTCAAACGCATTGACGTACAACACGTACGACGACACTATAAAGGGGAAGTTTGATTCCACTGGCGCCATCCTTGGGGCTGCTTTTGCTAATCTCATGTTACTGCGTGTTAAGTAAACGTTTGGTAAGGGACGATTCACGCTTTTCAGTCTGTTAGGCCGCGTACACATGATCGAATTTGTCCGCTCAAAGTGGTCCGACGGACCAGTTCAGCGGACAAATCTGATCGTGTGTATGGGCTAGCGGACATGTCTGACCGGCGGACACATTTTAAAACATGCTTTAAAATTTGTCCGCCGGCGACATGTCCGTCGGATATGTCCGCTGTTTAGCACACTAACCAGCAGACATATCTGCCTGCACAAGCGTTGTATGGATGCGACGCATGCGTGGAAGTTGTTTACTTCCTGGTGCGGTGACGTGGCGGCGTCAACGTCACCGCCACGTCACCGCGTTGTGTGCCGGCAGGGATTTTGATCCGATGGTGTGTACACGCCTCACAGTGCTTTTGTATGAGTGAATGATGACTGCTGATGCCTTCTGCTGCAGGTTACATGACCTCTTACAACCAAGATCCCTGCAACCCCTGGGCCACTTATTGTGCAGCTCTGGAGTTCCTGCAGACATGACTAGTGTAGTTCAGATAAACCAACCTTTACCTTTCCACCATATTCCCCCCTTTATTTACCCTTACCCCCCCTTCTACCATTAACAGGAGACACACATGTTGGAGTAAAATGGCCATAACAGCCTATTTATTTAACAATAAAATAATTCATTAAATAATTAAATAATTCCAAATCTTTATTCATTAACATTGTAACCAAAAACAACTTTTTAAAACCAGCCTGTTGGTTTTTGAGGGCATCCCGGCTTAATCTTTAACCAGCTCGGAGACAACCCCTTTTACCCCGCAGTGCAACCATAACCGTATTCCAGCAGACAACGTTCCACTGGAATAACCCCAGAAGGGGCCCATCCCACAGATGAGCCCCCCACCACTTCCATCAGATCTGTTAACTGCCACCATCAAAGACCAAGAACACCGCCAACGCTGTCATGACGACCTTTGCCATTGAACCTGAAAGAAAAGAAAACAAACGCACAACACCAAACACACTGCCTCCTCTGTGTGATCCCCTTCCCGCACTGATTCCACGTGCGCCCCGCCCCCTTTATATATAGAGCTCCTCCTTCTTCACAATAGCCTCTGTTCTGCACACACCCCTTCCTTCCCCCTGTACTTGTTAACCCCTTGGTTGCCCATACGTCCACCCAGTCATGCCCGGCCCTACGTTATTTTTCTTTGGTTCTTTCACTCCGGGCCTCACTGTAGTCAGTGTTTACCTTACTTAAAAGAGAAGTATGGGATACAAAATAACCATATTCATACTTCCCTGGGTGTCTCAGTTCTACCTGTCAGTCAGCAGCTCTCCTCTCTGCTTCTCCACGCTTACTGAGCTGTGGAGGGGCCAGGAGCGGCCCTCTCAGTGGCTTGCTGAGAGGCTGAGAGGGCCATTAGTATAGGCACCTGGCAGATCCAGACTTCCAGAGTGTGTGGATGGGCCGGGAGTGGCGTCTCAGCTGCTCGCTGAGGGGTTGAGACACCTATCAGTATAGGCCCCTGGCAGATCCAGACTTCCAGAGTTGTGATGACGCGGTGCCTGGACTGATCTTGGTAACATCAGCGGAACGGGGAGTTCAGATCACTATCTGTTGAAAATGGGTCACAGGAGTGCAAAACGAATTGCACTCCTGTAACCCATAGGAGAAGTCCAGCCAAACAAACTCAGGTTGGACTTCTCCTTTAAAGTGGAAGTTCAGCTTGAAACGAAAATCTCTAAATCTATTTGCAGCCATAATCTAAGACTAAATGTGAATTCAGTCAGATCCGGTTTCCAGCAGTGGAAGCTGTGTGCAGGAGACAGCAGACAAAGTTGTGAAATGCCTGGGAAGTGACATCACCCATAGAGTTAGGCCCCTTTCACACTGGGGCGTTTTTCGAGCGTTTTTACAGCGTTTTTCGAGCGTTATTACAGCGTTATTCGAGCGAAGCCTCATCTGCAATCCCAATGTGCTGGTAAAGCACCGCTAAGACGCTAAAGTTTTAGGGCGTTTTAGCAGCGCCTCAGTGTGAAAGGGTAAGGCGTTTTTACAGCGCTTTTCAATTAATTTAAATGGAGAGGGGCGTTTTTGGAGCGTTTTTTTCAGCGCTCCAAAGATGCTGCTTGCAGGACTTTTCTCAACGCCTCAGTGTGAAAGGGTAAGGCGTTTTTACAGCGCTTTTCAATTTATTTAAATGGAGAGGGTCGTTTTTGGAGCGTTTTTTTTAGCGCCCAAAAGCTGCTCCAAAGATGCTGCTTGCAGGACTTTTCTCAGTGCCCCGCCAGTTCAACGCCTCAGTGTGAAAGGGTAAGGCTCTTTCAATTCATTTCAATGTAGAGGGGCTATTTGGAGCGTTTTTTTCAGCGCCCAAAAGCTGCTGCTTGCAGGACCTTTCTCAACGCCTCAGTGTGAAAGGGTAAGGCGTTTTTACAGCGCTTGCAGGACTCAGTGTGAAAAGGTCCATTAAGATGCATGGAGAGCATTTTATGAGCGTTTTAAGAGCGCTATTTTTAAGGCTAAAACGCTGTAAAAACGCTTCAGTGTGAAAGGGCTCTTACTATGGGGCTTCCGTTGTGGGCTGCCTCCTCTGCACCCACCTGCACAGAGAAGCCGCCGCTGACAGCTTAGCATAAGACCGGTTTGGCTTCAGAAAATGTATGCAAAGTGATTTTTTTCTATACAGAATTAGATAGGTTAGTCTTAGATTGTGGATACTAGTAGATTCCGAGATTTTATTTTTAGGCTGAAATTATATAATGTATAAATATATATAAAAAAAAAAATAGATCCTGTTTCCTTAACCACTTGCCAACCAGCACACGCTGATATACATCGGCAAAATGGCACAGACGGGCAAAAGGGCGTCCCCTTTAAATTGTTGCCATGTGGTCACGCGCGGTTCCGTCACGCGACCCTGATGCAAGCTCCGTGACTGTGCCCGCGGTACCCGCGGACTCAATGGCCACTGGTGTCCCGCGATCGGGTCACAGAGCTCAAGAACGGGTAGATTTTGTGTGTAAACACAACATCTCCCTGTTCTGCCTAGTGACACTGTCAGGCCTCGTACACACGACCGGTTTCCTCGGCAGAATTCATCAAGAAACTTGGTGGGAGAGCTTTTTTGCAGAGGAAACCGGTCGTGTGTACGTTTTTCCTTAAGGAAACTGTAGAGGAACTCGATAAGCAAAAAAGAGAGCAAGTTCTCTTTTTCCTCGACGGGAGTCATGTTCCTCGTCGGGCTGCTTTTCGACGAGAAACTCGAGCGTGTGTATGCTTAGAAACCCGCGCACCTTTGGTAAAAGTAGCGTTTGTAATGGAAATAGCACATTTGTCACGCTGTAACAGACTGAAAAGTGCAAATGTCTCTTACCAAACTTTTTCATAACACGCAGTAACATGAGATTAGCAAAAGCAGCTCCTGCCGTTGTATGTGTTGAAGTCACCGCGTTTGAGAACGAGAAGATTTGGTCTTTAACGTGTGTACGCAAAGCAAGCTTGTCGAGTTCCTCGACAAGCCTAACAAGGAACTCAACGAGGAAAACTATGTGTTTCGTGTGTACGAGGCCTCACTGATCGTGTTCCCTGTCATCAGGAACAACGATCAGTGATGTGTCACGTGTAGCCACGCCCCCTACAGTAAGAATCACTTCCTAGGGAACACTTAACCCCTTCAGTGCCCCCTACAGGTTAACCCCTTCACTGCCAGTGTAATTTTTACCGTAATCAGTGCATTTTTATAGCACTGATCGCTGTAAAATTGACAATGGTTCCAAAATGGTGTCAAAAGTGTCCGATGTGTCCGCCATAATGTCACAGTCACAATAAAAATCGCTGATTGCTGCCATTACTAGTAAAAAAATAATATTAATAAAGCTATCCCCTATTTTGTAGACACTATGGGGCAGATTCACAGAGAATTAGATTCTCGTAGAGTATCAGAAATACACTACGCCGCCGTTTTTTACCTGGCTCTACGTGGAATCCAGGTAGATTTTGTCCAGTAAACGACGGCGGCGTAGTGTATTTCTCCCGTCGCAATCCATCTGCGCGAGTAGGGGGCGTGAAGCATTTAAAATAGGCGCGTTCCCGCGGCGATCGAACTGCGCATGCTCCGTTCGCAAATTTCCCGCCGTGCATTGCGCGAAAACACGTCGTCAAGTCGTAGTAGCGTCGTTTACGTACATTCCTATTCCCGAACGAGTTACGTTAAAAAAAAAATATTTTCAAATCGACGCGGGAACGACGGCCATACTTTACCTGAGTTACGCACTGTTAGACCAGCAAAAAGCTCCTCTAACATTACGTAGCCAAAAAATGACGTAGGCGATTGCGAGGGACACTCGTACCTTCGTGGATCGCCGTAAAAACTCATTTGCATATCCCGACGCATGAAAACGACGCAAACTCCTCCCAGCGGCCGCAAAAATATCGCAGTGTAGATCCGAAGGCTTACGAGGACGTAAGCCTCTCGGATCGAAGCCCGAAGCCGCCGTATCATGGTTTGAGGATTCAAACTAGTGATACGGCGCGCGAAATTTGAAATTACTCCTGTCTAACACCAGTTAGACAGGCGTAATTGCTCTGTGAATCTGGGTCTATAACTTTTGCACAAACGCTTATTGCGATTACTCTGCTCTGCTCTGTCCTTCTCTGTCCTCCTTTCCTCCCTCCCTGCCTGTCAGCTCAAGACACTGCCCTACCCTCCCCTTCTGCTGCTTTAAAAACTATAATCTATTCATGCTATCCCCTGTTATATAACAATATGTGTCCCAGTGTCTTATCTATATAAAAAAATGCAGATTATACCTTATACCTACAGTGAAATCACTGTCTAGCCTAAGTAAAAAAAAATCCTTTCCTCAAGGTTAACCCAAATATTTCTACCCTTTCCCAGAATGCACCACTAGTACAAAAACTCCCAGTAGTTGGCCAGTGAAGGACACAACTATTCATACTCCAACCCTATTGCCTCTCCCCTGTCTATTACCAGAGACAATTCCTGACAGCAGGCAGGGAAAGGAGATGGATAAAGGAAAAGAGCACCATCTATCAGGCACTAGCTGGATACAGCCAGGAATACATTTGATGAGACACTCCTGCTTAGGACAGAGTGGCCATACTCTGATTTGTAAGGGGAGGCAGTGATTTTTAGAAGTCTCAGGTAATGTGTCTCCAGTCTATGATATTCCTAAAGCATGTCCCCAATCTCCAAGAACTCCTATAGCATACCTGCACTCTCTAACAATGCTGTATTTTGGCCTAGGCCAACAAGGCCCAGGACTAGGGCAGCACTTTGCAGGGGGGGCAGCATGAAAAGAGTCCCTGCTGGCTTGGCCGGTTTAGCCAAACAGGAAATGTCTGCAAATTCCCCCCCCCCCCCAAGGCCCTCAGAACTAGTGTTCCCACTGGAAAATGTCAATGCAGGCCTTAAACAGGAAGGGGTGTGACCTTTACAGGAAGGAGTGGATAATATTTAAATTAGGGGTTGCACGAGTTTAGACAGGCCTAAGGCAGCACAAAACCTAGGGGGATGGGGCAGCATGAAAAGAGTCCCTGCCGGCTTGGCCGTCAGTTAATTTCCCCTTTATTTCCTGCCCCATAGCCAAACAGGAAATGTCTGCAGATTAAGGGAATCCCCCCCCCCCCCCAAGGCCCTCAGAACTAGTGTCCCCACTGGAAAATGTCAATGCAGGTCTTAAACAGGAAGGGGTGTGACCTTTACAGGAAGGAGTGGATCATATTTAAAATAGGGGGTTGCACGAGTTTAGACAGGCCTAAGGCAGCACAAAACCTAAATACACCACTGCTCTCTGACTATCCTCTGTAGCATGCCTGCACTTTATGACTATTTTGTTCAGCATGACCATCTGAACATCTTCTGCTGCATATCTGCATTCTCTGACAGAGAATTGCATTCACTGAATATTATGTGCATCCCTTTAATGATTTTGGGGGCTGCACTTAAGGCCTCCTATATCAAGTAAGATGACCACCACAGACCTAGAACCAAGACTCTACGGCACCTGCTTTCTATAGCTGGTAGTTATGTGTATTTCTGATCAATGTATGGCCCCTGCCCTGTTCCTTAGTGTTTTGATACACGCCAAAAGAGTTTAGATTCGCTTTATACAGTAACTTTCTTTTACAATTTTATAAGCAGTGATTTTATATTTTCAAATTATTTATATTAATCCCTATTTTACAAATACATTTAATACAGAGTGTTGACACTGTTTGAAATATATCATTGGCTTTAAAATAAGACTGTGCGAGTCCTTTAGTTATGGGTCATTAAGGTTTTTGCTTAGCACAACATTTGATCTCAGACCTTGTTTAGAGCACCACCGGTGGTCTGGAAGTAGTAAATAAGAACAATTCACATGGAATATTTCATATTTACAATATTTTTAAAACAATTAACTTTTTTAGTACTTTATTTAAACTAAATTAAAAAGAAAACAACATATCTTAGCTCATGGACTAATATATGGGCACATGTAGAACCTTATGGAGCTGACTGGCTCATGTACTGTATTGAACTCAGTGGACTGAAACAGAAGGGGAGTAAACAGAAAACAGTGCCTCAGGTCTGCTGGCTGGTGGAATGGAGAATGTGATGTGAAGTCTGTTTTTTTATTAACCCCATGTGTTGGGGAAAGCAGAGAGGGCCTTTAATAAAGTATATTTTATTATAAATATGGATATTTATAGATAGATCTATATCTATATAGATATAGATCTATCCAGAGCTTTTTTTCTCAGAAAATAGGTGCAGGAACTCAACCACGACCCGTTCAGATTTCACAAACAGTAGAAGGGTCTTAAAGGGGCATTAAATACCAGAATTGCATTACATACAGTGTGCAGAGTTCAGGGGGTTACAAAGCAGTCACTTGTAAACACAGAAACCAGACTTCTGTGTTCACAAGTGATCGTGGTGAGCGGGCACCAAAGGGTCTGAGCCAAAGGTGGTGGAACTGAGTTCCACCAAGTTCCCCCAGAAAAAAAGCCCTGGATCTATCCATATAAATATATTTATATAGATATTTCTATATCTGTCTACAGTATCTATCTATCTATCTATCTATCTATCTATCTATCTATCTATCTATCTATCTATCTATCTATCTATCTATCTATTGATCTATCAATCTATCGATCTATCTAAATCAATAAATATATATATATATATATATATACATATATATATATATATAAATATATATACTGTGGCCCAGATTCACAGAGCGATTACGCCTGCGCAACAGGAGATGCGCGTGCGTAAGTCTAAATGTGCGCGTGCGTTTCGATGCACGGCATCCCCAAAACGAGATACGCAAGAAATCTACTTTTTTATGTCCGGCGTAATTTCGTTAGACAGGCGCATCCGTCTGCGCAAAACTGCGCTAGACAGACCATTGATTTGCTAGTCAAATATGCTAATGAGGGACTTACGGGGATCCACAAAAGAACGTTAGGGCAGCGCAGGCTACGCAGCGTGCGCAACAGCAAAATGTCCTGTCTAAAATTAGACTATATAAAAGCTGGTCTAAAAAGAGAAAAAAAGTCTACATTTTAGATAAAGCAACACTGTTAGTGAGGAGCTGAGCAGTCACACGTGTTGCACAACAATCTGTATGCCAACATGCCAGGGGCATCGTCGCGCATAGCTATACTACTGACTTTAGATGAACAAAGAAGGATGAGGGCACTGAGGAGGGCACTAAGGAGGGCACGGGAGATGTTTTTTTTTTGCTTATATAAACTTTACAATTTAATCTAATCTAATACAATATTCTTATCTGATACAAG
Organism: Rana kukunoris; assembly: GCA_029574335.1. Classification (NCBI taxonomy): domain Eukaryota; kingdom Metazoa; phylum Chordata; class Amphibia; order Anura; family Ranidae; genus Rana; species Rana kukunoris. The sequence continues at coordinate 661,001,230 of CM056049.1, forward strand.
CCCCTCACTCTTCACTTGATATATCACACACGCGTAGACATCTTGGCATGAGTGATTTTTAGGTGTCTCGCATCTTCAGATTCACCCTTCATGCCATCATGGAATTACCCACAACCTTGCAGGAGGACATCAGCAGCCCAACACATGGCACTACCCATGACACCCATGACAGCTACATATACAATCATAGCCCCATCCCCACAGATTTCGAACAGAACATGTATGGGGACAGCTGGCTGGTTGGTGAGTGACATGGGTGGCAGGCATGACTGGCCCCCCCCATGATGCACACATCACAAGGGGCACATGCACTACTAACATCCTCCTGTCTTTTCCCTTCAAGGTGACTCTGCATATGCAATGGGACCCCATCTCATGACCCCATCTCATGCCAGCTCACATATGCATCTTTGCACGTTAAACACACACATTAATCATGGCACAATGAGAATGCATGCATGCACACCACTGTGGTCCCTAGCACATACACATCACATCCTCATCACATTGGATTGGCACAAGCCCACCATGCAGGACTTGTGAGCAGCAATGCCATGCCGCGGCTCCAATTATGTCACTGTACATTCATACACCATTCACACAGACCTGGGTTTCACTTCTCCACCACAAATGAGGGTGACACCCCTTTTCCCGCAGGAATATCACCCCCACATTCCAAAATCATACACAAACAGAACCAAAAAAATAAAATAAATGACGAGCAAAAATAAAAAATGCCCAGCAAAAATATAATTTAAACAAAATAACAACAAAGAAAACACATAAAAGACAAAAATCACTCTGCAAAACAGTCCCCAAATATCTCAAAGACACGTCACAAACAAACAAACAAACGCTAATAAACAAAAGCACCTTGCTGTATAGGGAGGGATACAAAGGGATGTACTTTTGCAAAGGAAGTGCTTTTGTGTCTGTCTATTTATGCTGTCTACGTAGTTCACTAAGTTGCCCTAGTCCACTTCCAATTTCACTGATTGCGCCGTTCCCGAGTTGTGAGCATGCGCACAGAGGTGCTGACCATGGTCTGCTTCAAGCGCGCATGCGCGAGCCGGCCGGCCCTTCATTTGCATGGGGTCACGGCTCATTTCAATATAACACGCCCACGTCCTTCCCAATTTGTAATACTCCGCCTTACGCCTCTGAAATAACGTTACGCATGCGCAATTTTCTGCGCAAAAGCTACGAGAATAGGGTGATTACGCGGCTACATTGCGCAAGTCTAACGTAAAGGCGGTGCGCTACGCCGGTCAAATAATGCGCAGATGTACCTGAATCTGGCCCTGGATAGATATATAGATAGATAGATAGATAGATAGATAGATAGATAGATAGATAGATAGATAGATAGACAGACAGACAGACAGATAGATAGATAGATAGATAGATAGATAGATAGATAGATAGATAGATAGATAGATAGATAGATAGATAGATAGATAGATAGATAGATAGATAGATAGATAGATAGCTATATACAGTGCCATAAAAAAGTATTCATATCCCTTGAAATTTTCCAAATTGTTGTGATGTTACAACCAAAAACGTAAATGTATTTTGTTGGAGTTTTATGTGATAGACCAACACAATGTGGCACATAACTGTGAAGTGGAAGGGAAATGATAAATGTTTTTTTATTTTATTTTTTACAAATAAATAGTGTGGCGTACACTTGTATTCAGCCCCCTTTACTCTGACACCCCTAACTAAAATCTAGTGAAACAATTGCTTTCAGAAGTCACCTGATTAGTAAATAGAGTCCACCTGTGTGTAGTTTAATCTCAGTATAAATATAGCTGTTCTGTGAAGCCCTCAGAGGTTTATTAGGGAACTTTAGTGAACAAAGAGCATCATGAAGGCCAAGGAACATGCAAGACAGGTCAGGGATACAGTTGTGGAGAAGTTAAAAGCAGGGTTAGGTTATAAAAAAAATATCCCAAGCTTTGAACATCTCACAGAGCACTGTTCAATCCATCATTTGAAAATGAAAAGGGTATGGCACAATTGCAAACCTACCAAGACATGGCCGTCCACCTAAACTGACAGGCCGGGCAAGGAGAGTATTAATCAGAGAAGCAGCCAAGAGGCCCATGGTAACTCTGGTGGAGCTACAAAGATCCACAGCTAAGGTGGGAGAATCTGTCCACAGGACAACTATTAGTTGTGTGCTCCACAAATCTGGCCTTTTTGGAAAAGTGTCAAAAGGAAAGACATTTTTGAAAGAAGGCCATAAGAAGTACATTTGCAGTTTGCGGGAAGCCATGTTCGGGACACAGCAAACATGTGAAAGAATGTGCTCTGGTCAGATAAGAACAAAATTAAACTTTTTGTCAAAATGCTGTGTGGTGGAAAGCTAACACTGTGCATCACCCTCAACACACCATCCCCACCGTGAAACGTGGTGGTGGCAGCATCATGTTGTGGGGTAGACATGTGCATTTGTTTTCATCCGAATGCATTATCGTCCAAATTTCAGGGATTTTCATGTGTGTTTTAACAAAGAGGCTGCAGTAGTGTCAACTGAATGCCAATGAGCTGTTGCTATTAGGGGTATATGTACAGGTTGCAGGGGTCACGATTAAGACCCAACCCGATGCTCCAGGGGGCCCCCCTGTGTATAGGAGGGGTGGCGGCATGTAGAGGAACCAATCCCTTCATGCAGCTGCTGAATGCTCGCTTCCCCTCCTCTCCCTCCTGCAGACATTCAGCAGCCGCAGGAAGGAAATGGGGGACATCGCTTAATCTACATGTTGTCCCCGCTTCCTCTCTATCCCTGTCATGCTGCCCCAGACCCTTGTATGCTCATTTGCCCTCCCCCCACCACCCAGGTTTCCACATCCCGCTAGCTGCTGCAGGGGTATACTTTTAGGATACTGGAAGGAGTCAGTAAATAGTAACGATCACTGACACTGATTAACAAGAAGCTCTGTACAGAGCTATTCCTGTTTATTCATTCTGTGCTATAGAGGCTGCAGAGATGGAGATTGAGGTGTCCTCAATCTTCTTTCTCTGTCTCAAAGGTGAAACATCAGAGGTCTGTTTGGACACAACTGGGTTCCTAAAATGACAATAAAATAAAATAACAAAAAAACATACAACTGACACCAGTGGCGGTACTAGTGTTGCAAAGGTCACACTTGCGACTGGGCCCTGGCGTTCCGTCACCATGGAACCCAAGGTGGCAGGAAGGGGGCACACTGCGGGTCCGTTATAAAGGGTTCCATGATGGGAGTAAAGGGCCCGGAATTAGTGAGAAGGTCCCCGGCTGGGGGTCGTGGGAGCCCTTAATAATTTCTTACACCAGGGCCCTGAAAAGTTCTAGTTACACCTCTGCCCTAGTTACACCTCTGGTTGCTATACTTCCCTCCACAGGCACTTTTCATTACTACCTATCTGAAGGAGCCCTAATGGTGACTGTAGAGTGTAGTAGACCATACCTGGGTTTAGATCTACTTTGAAGATTAGAATAATTCCAAGTTAAGTGAGGTGTTGTTAGTTGAGACCTAGAACGCCTGCTTAACTGAAAAAGAAAGACTAAAGGCTCGTACACACGGTAGAACATCCAACAAACTTTCCCTTGGATTTTTGTCCTAATTGATTTGTCCGGTCACACCCATAGCATACACACAGTCCGACTTTTCTGCAAACTTTTCTAAAACTTTCCCATCATCATGTGGTTTTTCTGCTCTTTTCTGCTCTTTACTGCCACCCTTTGGTTAACTTCTGCTATTGTTGGTTGATTTTAACATTGGTTCTGAGCATGCGCATTTGTAATTTGTCCAAAAGTCCGATGGTTTGCTGTACACACGATCGGACTTTGCACCATCTGACTTTTTTTGCCTGAAAGTTGGTCCGTTCGCAGACCCAACTTTTTGTCCGATGAAAGCCAAAAAAGTTGGTCCGATGGAACGTACACACGGTCAGACAAATGCGAAAAGTTCCGGATTTTGATGTTGGTTGGGCAAAAGTCCGACCGTTTGTACGGGGCTTAAGAAAACATAATGGTAACCCTCCCTACTTGCAATCTACAAATTACCTTGCCTTGCTGTCAGAATGTTAATCTATGTTGCAGTTGAGACCTAGGAGCACACACCTGTGCACCCTCCTACATCTCAGAATGACCATCTGCAGATCTTCCACACAATCAATCAGCATAGTTCCCAATGATGTGATTAACATTACAGTGGTAATTACATTTCTTTACAAATAAACCTGCTGACTTTCTCTTGTGTTCTTGTATAGAGAGAAACACAGTGGTGGCTGCATTACGTTGTGTAAAAAAAAAAAAAATGTAATTTCAAAGTTTGAAAAATATAATTAAAAAATGTTAGGAGTAAAATGCATTTTGCAAAATTTTTGTCCATTTGTTATCTAATATTTGGGACATGATCAGGGAAACTGTGTAGAAAAAAAAACTTTGGGCCAGATTCAGAGAGAACTTACACCGACGTATCTGTTGATACGCCGCGTAAGTTCTAAGATGCGCCGTCGTATCTGTGTTCTGTATTCAGAAAGCAAGATACACCGAAATTTGGCTAAGATACGAACGAGTTAAGTTTCTTACGCAGTCGTATCTCAAATTGCATATTTACGCTGGCCGCTAGGTGGCTCTTCCGTAGATTTACGCGTCAAATATGCTAATGAGCTAGATACGCCGATTCACGAACGTACGTGCGCCCGTCGTATTGATATACGTTGTTTACGTAGGCGTTCGACTGACGTAAAGTTACCCCTGCTATATGAGGCGCAACCCATGTTAAGTATGGACGTCGGAACAGCGACGTATTGTATGTCGTTTGCGTAAGTCGTTCGGGAATGGGGCTGGGCGTAAGTTACGTTCACGTCAAAATCAATGAGCATTTCCGACATGATTTTCGAGCATGCGCACTGGAATACGTCCACGGCCGGCGCATGCGCCTTTCGTTCGGTGCTTCATTTACGTGGGGTCACGATTAATTAACATACAACACGCCCACTACCAGCCTACTTTGAATTACGCGCGGTTTTACATTTACACTACGCCACCGTAACTTAGGGCGCAAGTTCTTTCTGAATACGGGACCTGCCGCTCTAAGTTACGGCAGCGTAGTGTAAATGAGATACGCTACGCCGCCGGAAAGATACAAAAAATCAGAATCTGGCCCATAATGTGTCCCTCGTACTGAAGGTTTGGAGACTCTGGTTCTTATGGAGCCATTGTATTTTATGTATCGGTTGCAATGCCAGACTCATCCAGGGCAGTCGTCCCACCACCCCATGTGTTGCAGTATTCCTGGCTCCGGGAACCACGTTGGTCCGGAGCACCTAATCTAGATGTGTAGACTGGGTCCGCTATTTGCATATGGTACTGGGCTGTCCGTCCCGTGGGAGGAAGCCGATTGATGGAGAACCTGTCCGGGAGATACCGAGAATGAGGCTGGTGTCTCAAGAGAGGCCTAATTGCGCATCGCAGGACACTTTGTTTCTGAAAGGCTAGACGATGGTCGCCTACCAGTTCCTGACTAAACTAAAGCTGTTAGAGGGAGATCCGGGTGCTGAATCCAGTTGAGAAGGATTTTGGACCGAAGCTATCTCCACCTTTAGGATTGTCTGTTTTCAGAGACTTCACCCTAAAGTTTCCAAGTGACACTCTGGCTGCTAGGCTGGTGAGAGAGGCCTATCCAGGTGCGCTATACCCACTATGGCTAGAGTGGCAAAGAGAATTGTCGTTGGAAGCAGGACTGTTTCCAATAACCAGTTACACCTGAATGTGTCATCTTCCATTGCTTCTTTCCCTCCAACCCTCCTATTATTTACCATTTTTACCCCGTTGGGTAATAAAAGCACAGAAAAGACACCTGTCGTGTGGACATTGACTTTATTGCAGCTCTCATCCAGTACCCTAGACGGCAGGAAGACAGAGGTAACGTGCCACCCAAATCAAACCAGCAGCTCCTTTGGGGGCTACAATATGAATAAAAGAAAGAGGACACACTGGCCTAGTGCATTATCCAGCAAATATTTATTAAAAATGGTAAACAATTAAAATATACTCACAAACAGAGGTGATCAAAACACTCATCATGCCACACCATGTGGCTGAACAGTCCCAGACTGCCTGCAACCACCAGTGTAGGGGGGATGGGGTTAACCTAGCCTTGGTACCTTCTGATTGATGCATTTCAAAGGCAAGTGCTTCTTCTTCAGAGCGAAACTGCAAATGGCTGTTTGGTGATATTTATACCTTAGATAACAAGGCAGACACACCCATAACATAAGAGTCGGGGGAGGGGGGTTTGGTGAAAGGAAGGTGCGGGAATGCAAAAGTGACCTATAACCCGTAACTACAATTTTTTAAGATTTTAATAACTATTTGTTGGATAATGCACTAGGCCAGTTCGCCCTCTTATTTTTATTCATTTCTGCAGTACTGTAAGGACAACCCCATTCCTAGAGGGCAGCACGGCTACCAAGGAACATCCACATAGGCATGGTGGAACAGTCAATATTATGCCCATTTAGGCCCGTCGGAACCCGACAGGCAAACCAAGCAATTGCCTGGGGCCCCCGAGCTAGCCAGGGGCCCTAGCTGGCCAGGGGCCCCAGCAGGGAGGGCCCTTGCCGCACCGCTGCTTCCTCCTGCAGTCCAGTCGGCCGTGTACCATAACCGCGCGGTACAGGAGAATCAGGTTCCTGTTCCCGGCCGGACTGACAGGAAGTGCACACACTAAGTGTTCACCTCCTTTCAGTCCGGCCCCAGGAACAGCAAACTATCTCCTGTACCGCGCCGTCATGGTACACAGCCGACCGGACTGCAGGAGGAAGCAGCTGTGCGACAAGGGCCCTCCCTGCTGGGGCCCCTGTGCGGACACCAGGATAGAGGTAAGTCGACAAAAACAAACAGCCCCCGCTTCTCAACTAGAAAAGTGATTTTTTTTTTTGTTTGCTTGGGGCCCCCTAATTTCTTCAAACGGCCCTGTGCCCATTCACACTTGCACAGGGGTATTGCTGTTGGTTTTATTGGTGATATACTATATAGTATGTTTAGAACTCTTCTGCCCCACTTTAATATATTTTTTTATGTTTTGAATTAAACTGCGTGAGGTTATGGTTTTTTCTTTAGTATTCTGACATCTTGTGGCAGTTTTTGGCCACTACAACTTGTTTAATTATGTGATTTTTGTCATCTTCCTTTGTCCTCTCCTCCTGTTTAGTGCTAGTTAGCAGTGTTGCTAACCTACCAGATTGAAACTTACTGGCACGACACCCGAAATTTACTGGCGCAGCCACGTTTTTACTGGCATTTCACGAAAGTTGCTAGTCAGTATTCAGGCTACAAACAAGTACGCTAGGCGAATAGCAATGTGATTTAAGGTAGATATTAAGGGAAAAGAACATATTTTTGTTATTTTCGATATAATAAGGGCAAATTATTTAGTCATATCACACCCTACCTCCACCCCCCTCTGCCACCAACACCCCCTGCCTCCATCCCCCTCTGCCACCAACTCCCTCTACCTTCACCCCCCCTGCCTCCAATCACCCCTTGCCTCCATGCCCCTCTGCGGTGCCACCATCCCCCACCCTTTGCGGTGCCACCATCCCCCTCTGCGGTGCCACCAACACCTCCTGCCTCCAATCTCCCCCTGCCTCCAATCTCCCCTTGCCTCCAATTTGCCCCTGCCTCCATCCCCCTCTGCGATGCCACCGCAGCCACCATCACCCACTGCCTCCAATCACCCCCTGCCTCCAATCTCCATGCGCAGTTCCAAGCCGAACCGATCTCGGCTATTTTTACTGGCACATTCCCGCAACCACAGACATTTACGAACGGGGGGAAAAAGTGCCCGTTTTTACGAACTATCTGTAAAAAATACGGATGGTTGGCAACACTGCTAGTTAGTTTAGTCCTAGCTAGACGTTCCCACTTCTTCCATGTTCCATCATTCAGTGTTAGTTATTTAGAGAGACAAGGTGTAGGATAGTCATTGTCTTTTTTACTTCAAAAGACTGAAAACTCATGCTCTGTACTGTAATTAGCTGATGTAAAACTGCATTGGTGTCCACTTCTGTGTCTTATTGAAGAGTAGTGATGAGCGGAATACGCCATATTCGATTTCGCGATATTTCACGAATATATAGAAGAATATTCGCGAAATATTCGTTAATATCGAATATTCGTGATATTTTATAAAAAAAAAATTGATTGCGAAATTCTCGTCAACACGCGAAAACAGAGATCATTTCCTGGATTACTAAACTAATATGCACTAAACACTAACTCTACTTACACAAACTTATATGACTAAACTAAAGCTAATTTTTTTTTATTTATTTTTTTATACACAAAACACAGAAGGGCAGAGAAAGTATTCGCGAATATTCGTAATACGAATATTCGCATTGCGAATATTCGGCAACATAAAAGGATCGCCTCAGCTACTCGGCCCAGGGTCTCTAATCATACCAGCAATGCTTTTAGACGTCGATGGAGATCACTAGGATGTGATCTGTTTTAAAAATAAATTTGAAAAAATACGAATATTCGCAATATGGAATATTCACGGCGATATTCGATTTATTCGCGAATACTCGAATATGCAATATTCGTAACGAATATTCGCAATGCAAATATTCGTGAGCAACACTATTGAAGAGTTAAAGCGGAGCTCCAGCCGCAATTTTTTTTTTTTTTAAAGTCAGCAGCTACTAACAGTGTAGCTGCTGACTTTAAATAAGGACACTTACCTGTCCTGGGCGCCCGCGCTGATGGCCCCCCCCCGATGCCGGTCCCGCGATCGCTCCAAGTCCCGCGCCGCCATTCACACTATGGGAAACAGGCAGTGAAGCCGTACGGCTTCACTGCCCGTTTCCTACTGCGCCTGCGCCTGCGTGAGTCTCACGCTGGCTTGTGAATGGGCGCGCTGCTCTCTGAGAACACACACAGTTCCCAGAAAGCAGCGCGCCCCATTCACAAGGAGAAGGACAAGAAGAAATCGGACAGGTGAGGCAGATTACGAACTTCCGCATAGCAACAGCTATTTCGGGTGAGTATTTTTATTTTTTTTCAGGTTTTTATTTTTTTATTTTTTTAAACAACATGGCAAAATGTTGTTTTCATGGGTGGAGCTCCGCTTTAAGCTGCCTGTAGATGGTGCCAAGTTAGCGGGCGACCAGACTGGGTCTTAGGGTCGTATGTCAATGCATGAAGCGCCATTTGAAAAAGAACAGTAACATTGATTTTTCTTAGTGCCCAGCAAACAAAGAAAACTATTGGGCTTGTAGTTTGAAAAGCCAACTTTTATTTTACCATGAGAATTAGTTTCAGTACCACAGAGCATGTATAATATTAGAGTGAGGTAAATGGAATGATCCAACCGCTGGAAGGAACAGCAAAGTCTGTATCAGCAGGGTTTGGGAAAGCAACAGTAAAACCAGAGCAATGAAATCCATCCAGAAATTTTTAAGCCAGTGAGGCAAAACACACGAAAAAAAAAAAAGGATTTATGGTGAAGACAATAATGTTACTTTCATAGGACTTGTTGTTCTGCTGGAAATTGAATCCGCTGGGATAGAGTAAGAAGAGGGTTTGGAGCTACACAGGCATTACATCATCTACCATGAGAATGCAGTCGTTAAAGGAGAGAGGGAACCGTTTTCTTTGGTATGGGAAAATGTAATTTACAGTTATTTTAATTGCATACATGTGGAGAACATACATTATTAGGAAAAGTTTAACGTGTTCGATTCCAAGGGTACATATACACTTCACTTACGCCGTGGTGTAGTTCCTTATGAAACGCTGGCCATACAGTACCTGCAGTTATTTGTGTCTTATATCAAATCTCATGGGGCCCCACATAATAAGTACACATTCATAGGACCAGGAGCAGCACTTGCCCATAGACTGTTTTAGTGTAGTGGTGTTTCTGACTGTATGAATGTGTACAAATTACGTCATCCACGTTAATAAGCAATTCAGGGCAACAACTGAGAACAACTGGTACGCTATTAATGATATCCAACAAACACTGCAACTATACTCAAGGCAAAAATTCATTAAGGGGCATATTTATGAGGCAGTGACGTTCACTAAACATTCACTGCAGGGGAAGCAATCCCTTAACTTAACCGCTTGCCGACCGCCGCACGATCATATACGTCGACAGAATAGCACGGCTGCGCAAATGGACATATATATATATATATATATGGAAAAAAGGGGGGGTTAGAGCTGCGCCATAACATCCGGACACGGTGTAAGCCAATAGTCCACAAATAAAGGATAGAAAATATTCTTCCGCAGAGATTATAGTATTTTCAACTCAGGAATATGTCTGCTCGGAGCGGAATATCACAGTCACCAGTGTGATACACAACACACTTCACTCTTCCGTGAGAGCCCACCACCAGTTATATCAAGCAGCTTACCAGGTGGGCTACAGTGACAGCAGTCGGCTATAGCCCAGCCGCGGCCTTTGGGGAGAGATCTCGCTTCCTGGATGGAAATCTGAAACTTTGACTCCAGCACACCAAACAGACACCCCCGGGCGGTCATGCATAAAGAATGGCAAACATAGTGTAATTCCGCGAGATTTTTAATTTAAAACACAAAGATAAAAACTTACTTACATTTGGAAGGAGTAATACAAGCATATAAAAAGTTGTTGCCGGCCGGCGAACACATAGGCGGAGCCCATCCTCCTGAACGCGATGACGTCACCGCACGTCCTCCCAGACGCGTTTCGTCATTGGACGTTGTCAATATACACCCCCTTTAATTTGGCGCCGTGTTGTCGCGTGCACGCCGCCGCTGGCTCAGTCGCGACCCTGTCGCGAGCTCCATGACCGTGCCCGTGGGACCTATGGACTCGATTTCTACCGGTGTCCCGCGATCGGGTCACAGAGCTGAAGAACAGAAAGATGTCAGTGTAAACATAACATCTCCCCGTTCTTTCTAGTGACATGTCACTGATTGTCTGTTGCCTCTCATTGTGAACAGCGATTAGTGATGTGTCACGGCAAGCCACGCTCCCTAACAGTTAGAAGCACTCCCTAGGTCACACTTAACCCCTTCAGCGCCCCCTACAGGTTAACCTCTTCACTGCCAGTGTCATTTTCACAGTAATCAGTGCATTTTTATAGCACTGCTCGCTGTAAAAAAATACAATGGTCCCAAAATGGTTTCAAAAGTATCCGATGTGTCCGCCACAATGTCGCAGTCACAATAAAAATCGCAGATCGCCGCCATTACTAGTAAAAAATATATTAATACAAATGCCATAAAACTATCCATCTATTTTGTAGATGCTATAACTTTTGCGCAAACCAATAAATAAACGCGTATTGCAATTTCTTTTAACCAAAAATATGTAGAAGAATAAGTATAGGCCTAAACTGATCTATTTTTGTTTATAACACCAAAAAATAAAAACAGCAGAGGTGATCAAATAACACCAAAAGAAAGCTCTAATTGTGGGAAAAGAAGGATGTCAATTTTGTTTGGCAGTGCCGAATGTCAAAAAGTGGCCTGGTCTTTGGCCAGCTAAATGCACCGGGGTTGAAGTGGTTAAAGAGAAATTAAACCCTGATGGGTTTTACTTCCTCTTTTGCTCCCTGCAAAGCCTGACGATTAAAAGCATAATGGGCTAGTATGTATAGCATACTAGCCCATTATGTGAAACTTACCTGCAATTAATTCAGTGCTGTCCCCTGTGCAGGTTGCCTCCATCTTCTAGCCCCTCTTCCTTCCGGGGCCCCGCGGACTCCGGCTCTGTGATTCACCGGAGCCGCGTGACGTCACTCTCACTCATACGCGCGGGAGCCGCCGGTAAAGGCACAGTCTAACTGAAGCAATGGCACAACGTGCGCAAGTCATTGGCACATGCAGATACAGGGGGATATCTCCTAAACCGTGCAGGCCATCTGAATTACAGCGGTGGGGGTGTTTTGGAAGTGCCTGATTAGAGCCATAGGCTCTAATATGCTTCCTGATTAGAGCATGTGGGCTCTAATTGGCTTCCAAATTTTTAAACAGCGGGCCCACTGCTGTGCATTCACTGTTTACACAGTGCTGTGTTAGGGAATCGCTTCCCTAACACTAACCCGCCTCTCAGCCAATCAGGTGCACCGGGTCTGGTTAGCGTTTACCTGATTGGCTGAAGCGACAAGCGCTGTGATTGGGCGTCCAATCATAGCAGAGATGACATGAAGAGGACGGGAGAAGGCATTGAGGGAGCATAGAGGACGGCGCTGACCCAAGAAAGGTAAGTGCTGGGCGGGGACTGGCTGCATTTGATGGGGCAAACTGGCGGCGTTTGATGGGGCAAATTGGTGTCATTTAATGGGGCAAACTGGCGGCGTTTTATGGGGAAAATTGGCGTCATTTGATGGGGCAAACTGCCAGCAATTGATGGGCACAGTGGCTGCATTTGATGGCACAGTGGCACCAATTGATGGGCACAGTGGCTGCGTTTAATGGCACAGTGGCGGCAATTGATGGGCACGGTAGCTGCGTTTGATAGGCACAGTGGCTGCAATTGATGTTTTTTTTTCAGTTTGTTTGCGCCCCCCCCAAAAATGTTGAGCACCAGCCGCCACTGCCCACCTTCTAGTACCTCCCCTTTTAGAGAATACAGAATTAAGTATCATTTTGTGGTGCTATTTAAATAGTATGGAATTTGCTAATGATAACATTAAAAGCAGCAAAATAGATTCCCTGCAGCCAACAATAGACCCTCCCAGCAACAGTAGACCCCCCCCCTCCAACAGTGATAGAATTCCCCCAGCAACATTAGACCCCAGCCAGCAATACAGTAAATCTCCTAGTAGAAAGAAACAATAAACCCCTCCTTCAACAATACAGTAGATCTCACAGTAGAAAGCAACCATAGACCCCTCCCTTAACACTAGATCCCTCCAAGAAACAAATGATCCCCTAGGAACAATAGATTCACCCCAGCAGCAATAGATGCTCCTCCCCTGGCGACAATGGACCCGAGAAGCTATCATCAATACATTTTTTTTTGCTTTGTGTGTAAGAGGTAGAATCTGTCCACATGACTGTGCCAATGTATGTTTTCATAAAATATTAGGTTTATATATTTTTTTTTTTGTTAAAGTCGTCTTTTTTGAATGGTGTGTTTTTCTCTGGTCTATGTATTGTAGTTTTCATCACAGGCTCCAGAACAACAAAGGGTTTGCAGGCCTTCTATTTGTTTTTTGGGATTTTTTTTGAAAGCTTCTTTTCACTTTTGTGTTGTAGCCGCCTTTGATCTTCTATAACTACCCAAGTAAAATTGAACTGTTTTTTTTTTTTATGTGCACCATCAGCGGGTCAGAATCCACAACCTGCTGCTACCATAATTGGCTTACTTCTTCGCTCACTGCCCTGGCACACAGCCTGGGGTCTTCCATGCTGTCTGTTCTATAAAATGTGTCATCCTTGACATCTCCTTCTATTTGAATAGAGCCGTGCCACTAGCTTTTACATTATCAATTTTAAGAAGCACAGGTATGACCCCCGGGGGGTTGGGGGTTAAATGTGTTCATACTTCCACTCAGGACCACAAACCCATTTTAGTCAAGTCTCCTAAAATTAGTTTAACTTAATTAAAGGAACACTAAAGGTTAGTTTTTGTATTAGATCAATTGTTTGTTGTAAGCTAGAGCATTTAAATTTCACTTACCTCGTATTTCCTTTTGACCTTCAAAATACAGTAATCCATACCTCCCAACCGTCGGATTTCGTGGGACTTTCACACGATTCGCAGTAAATCCCGCGTTCCCGCGATCAGGACTGGAGTCACGCGATTCCGCAGTATCCCCCCACGACTATCGCGATCCACGTTAAATCCCGTAGTCCCGTGATTAGTGCTGGAGTCCCGCCCCCCGCTCAACAACTCCGATCCGCGCCACCCCCCGCTCAACAACTCCAATCCGCAGACCCCCCCCCCCGCTGAACAACTCCGATCCGTGGAACCCCCCGCTCAACAACTCCGATCCGCGGAATCCCCCCCCCCGCTTAACAACCTTTGATCCGCGGAACCCCCCCGCTCAACAACTCCAATCCACGGAACCCCCCCGCTGAACAACTCTGATCCGCGGAACCCCCCCGCTCAACAACTCAGATCCGCGGAACCCCCCCATCAACATCTCTGATCCGCGTCACCCCCCGCTCAACAACTTCCGATCCGCGGCACCCCCCCTGCTCAACAAAAATGTCCTGCAGGGAAATTTTAAAATGTTGGGGGGTATGGTACTCCAGGTTTGAAAATGCCATTTCCTGTCTCTCCTCTTCTTGCTTTCCACCAGCATCTGAGCCGTTTTGCATGGTGGAAAGCAGAATGTGCTCACCCTCTCCCTATGACTACAGCCCTGCGCGTGAAGATGCTCTCTTATCCCTCACAGGCATGGCGGCTAAGCCTAATGGGAACTGTGGTTCCCATTAGGCCGTGATTTGTAGCAAGAATGAATGCGCACCGCAAACCAGGAAGTCAGTGAGAATAACGATTCAGGAGTGACGGAGGTGAAAAAAACAGCTCGATTTCAACAGGTATCAAACTAGTTATAATGCAAAACATTACTTTTTACTTTATCAGCTACTGTCAGACTTTAATTTAAGAGGAAAATATTTTTTTCTTTACAACCCAAATTAGTTTACTGTGCAGCTCTAGCACAAAACTTTTTTTTTATCATTTTGGATAGAATGCAGAAACACTAAAATCTACATCAAGTTTCTCTTGCTGTCTGTATTCCCAATTTATGTTCCAGTGTCCATTGGGCCGGCAACATAATTTGATAAGATATCCAAAATATTACAGTTGTCAATGAAACAGAATGTAAAAGTACTATTTGCAATGACAGCTTCTTCTGACTTTGGAGAAATTTCCTCTCACCTCCTGTTTTGTGCCTGGGGTAAGTTCCCTACTTTGTTTGAAGCCATTAAAAAAAAAATAGCTAGAAATTCTTTATAAGGACTCTTTCACACTGGCAGCAGTGCCTACCACACTCATGAATGTCTGTTTATTTTACATCCCAACCAGTGGTGGCTGGTGCTGCATTTCTTTTGGGGGTGGCAAACAAACCCCCCCCCCCCCCCCCGCCAGGTCTGCACTTACTCCATCCAGGTTGCAGCTTCCCCAGCTTCTTCCCCCGACCAATCCCGTCTTAGAATTTGCACATAAGAACAAAAGATGATCAGGACAGCTGCACTCCAATCCAAAGTAACTTTAATGTAAAAAACAGGAAACAGGCACTACAAGTCACAGCAACGGAACCTAGGACAGCTGACGCGTTTCACACTAACTTCAGTGTTTACTCAAATAGAATTTGCACATATATTTTTAGTGATTAACCACTTAAGCCCCAAACCATTTTGCAGCTAAAGGACCAGGCCCCCTTTGCGATTCAGCACTGCATCGTTTTAACTGACAATTGCGCGGTTGATGTGACGTGGCTCCCAAACAAAATTGGCATCCTTTTTTTCCCACAATTAGAGCTTTCTTTTGGTGGTATTTGATCACCTCTGCTGTTTTTTTTTTTGCGCTATAAACAAAAATAGAGCGACAATTTTGAAAAAAAATCAATATTTTTTACTTTTTGCAATAATAAATATCCCCCCAAAATATATATATATATATATATATATAAAAAATCCTCAGTTTAGGCCGATATGTATTCTTCTACATACTTTTGGTAAAAAAAATTGCAAAAAGCATTTATTAACCACTTTAGCCCCGGACCATATTGCTGTCCAAAGACCAGAGCACTTTTTGTGATTCGGCACTGCGTCGCTTTAACTGACAATTGCGCGGTCGTGCGACGTCACTCCCAAACAAAATTGGCGTCCTTTTTTTCCCACAAATAGAGCTTTCTTTTGGTGGTATTTGATCATCTCTGCGGTTTTTATTTTTTATAAACAAAAATAGAGCGACTATTTTGAAAAAAATGCAATATTTTTTACTTTTTTCTGTCATTAATATCCCCCAAAATAATGTAAATTATTTTTTTTTCCTCAGTTTAGGCCGATACGTATTCTTTTACATATTTTTCGTAAAAAAAATCGCAATTAGCATTTATTGATTGGTTTGCACAAAAGTTATAGCGTTTACAAAATAGGGGGTAGTTTTATGGCATTTTTATTATTTTTATTTTTTTTACTAGTAATGGCGGCAATCAGCGTTTTTTTTCAGTACTGCGACCTTATGGCGGACACTTTGGACACTTTTGACACATTTTTGGGACCATTGGCATTTTTTTAGCGATTAATGCTATAAAAATTCATTGTATTACTATAAAAATGCCATTGGCAGTGAAGGGGTTAACACTAGGGGGCAGGGAAGGGGTTAAGTGTGTTCCTATTTGTGTTCTAACTGTATGGGGGGGGGTGGCCTCACTAGGGGAAATCACTGATCTTCTGTTCATACATTGTATGAACAGAAAATCAGCGTTTCCCCCGCTGACAGGAACGAGAGCTGTGTGTTTACACACACAGCTCTCGTTCCCCGCTCTGTAACGAGCAATCGCGGGTGCCTGGCGGCGATCGTACCCGCCGGGCACGTGCGCGGGACTCGGGGGCGAGCGGGGGGCGCGCATGCGGGCCGCCGGCACGAGCACGCGCCCCCTAGTGGCCACATTAGTCCCGACGTAGTATGACGGGCTCTCGCCCAGGAGAGCCGACCTGCCGCCGTAGAACGACGGCGGCTGGTCGGCTAGTGGTTAATTGGTTTGCGCAAAAGTTATAGGGCCAGATTCAGGTAGAATTATATTCCCGCAGAGTATCAGAGATACTCTACGCTGCCGTACTTTACCTGGCTCTACGAGGAATTCAGAGAGATTTTGGCCCGTAAGGTACGGCGGCGTAGTGTATTTCTCCTGGCGGAATCAAACTACGCGATTTTTTTTGAGTAGCGTCGTTTACGGACATTCCTATTCCCGAACGACTTACGTAAAAAAAAAAAAATTAATTGAAAGTCGACGCGGGAACGACGGCCATACTTAACATCGGCCGCGTAACGTTAGACCAGCTAATAGCTGGTTTAACTTTACGTAGCTAAAAAATGACATACGCGATTGCGAACGACGCTCGTAACTTCGTGGATCGCCAGAAAAAGCTCATTTGCATACCCCGACGCTGAAAACGACGCGAACTCCACCCAGCGACCGCAAAAATATTGCGGCGTAGATCCGAAGGTGTACGAAGACGTAAGCCTGTCAGATCGAAGCCCAACGCCGCAGTATCATGGTTTGAGGATTCAAACTAGTGATACAGCGCGCGTAATTTGAAAGTACTCCTGTCTAACACCAGTTAGACAGGACTTACGGCTCTCTGAATCTGGCCCATAGCGTCTACAAAATAGGGGATAGTTTTATGGCATTTTTTTTTTTTTACTAATAATGGCGGCGGTCATCGATTTTTATCGTGACTGCGTCATTATGACGGACACATCAGACACTGCTGACACATTTTTGGGACCATTGTCATTTTTACAGCGATCAATGCTATAAAAAGGCACTGCTACTCTGAAAATGACACTGGCAGTGAAGGGATTAACCTCTAGGGGGCACTGTAATGGTTAAGTTTGTCCTAGTGTGCGATTCTTACTGTAGGGGGTGTGGCTGGGTTATGTGATGTCACTGATCGTCGTTCCTTATGACAGGGAACAGACGATCAGTGACATTTGTTCTGTGTCACGCCTCCCATGTTCTGCCTCTTAGAATACAATGTTCCAGTCCTGGCAGGAGGGTTCCCCCATCCATCTGCTTTATTCGTTGTTTAGCCCCCTGGCTGAATAAAAACTAAAAAAAACTAAAAGCGTATAGCCAGATTTACACCTATAAATCTACATTACAAAGCTAAAATTATTAGAACAAGTATACTGTACTGGGAGCATAACCTTGTTTTAATATTATTTCTTCATGAAAATATTTTGCCATTAAATATGTAATATTTCCTGTATGTAAAAAAAAAAACTTTATGGTGTGTTCTTGAGTGTTTTTCCTGATATATTTATAACTGTTTTGAGTCTAGTAAATTGCTGACAAAAAAATGTATGACCTTTAACAATCTGCGTTGCGGCACAAATAAACTTTTACTGTATGCGAAATGGAAAGAAAAATGTTTTTGGTCAGTCTGCACTCATCACTTAGAAAAACCTTTCTATTGTGACCTTTCCATGTCCACTGTACTCCAATTTTTCTAAATAATGGGAAATACAGTGTTGGGTTAGCGTATACTTTTCTGGCAAGTATAAGCGAGATTCATTATGATAAGCATACGCAGCAGAAAAAAAAAACAGATACTTCCGATTAATTATGTAATAAGAACTACAATAATAGGTACATGCACTGTGTTTACCAATAAAAAAATAAAAACTTGCAAACTGAAAAATTGTTAACCACTTCCTTACCACGTCATTGCGAAATGACGGCGGCAAAAACCCCTCCTCAATCCGGGTGGACGTCATATGACGTCCTTTGTTCCCGGCGACCCCGCGCATGGGCCCGATGGCCGCGATTGCCGCCGGGCACCCGCAATTACCGGCGATCACGGCAGGAGTGTGGATCTGTGTGTGTAAACCTCCTGTCAGCGGTGAGGAGACCAATGTGTGTTCCCAGTACAGAGGAACACACATCGGTCTCCTTCCCTTGTGAGTCCCCCTCCCCCTACAGTTAGAACACACTTTAGGGAACATTTTAACCCCTTCAGCACCACCTAGTGTTAACCCCTTCCCTGCCAGTCACATTTACACAGTAATCAGTGCAGTTTTATAGCACTAATCGCTGTGTAAATGTGAATGGTCCCAAAAACGTGTTAAAAGTATCGCCGCAATATCGTTGCAATGTCTCGGTCACCAAAAAAACGCAGATCGCCGCCATTACTAGTAAAAAAATAAAAATGCCATAAATCTATCACCTATTTTGTAGACCCTATAACTTTTGCGCAAACCAATCAATATACGATTATTGAGGTTTTTTTTTTTACCAAAAATACGTAGAAGAATACGTATCGGTCTAAACTGAGGAAAAAAATTTGATATTTATTAAATAAAAAAGTTAAAAATATTGTGTTTTTTTTTTTTAATTGTCGCTCTTCTTTTGGGTACAGTGTTGCATGACCGCGCAATTGTCATTCAAAGTGCAACAGCGCTAAAAACTAATAATTGGTCTGGGAAGGGGTTAGTTATTAAAAGATTATTGTGCTCCTTATTTTTTACTTAGGATGCTTTAAGGTGAAAAAACACGGACCTTTACAACCCCTTTAACTGCATCTCGTCTTTTATTGTATTGTGTTATGGGACATATTTTAAATTTTGTATATTAAAATGTTGTGATGGATGCCCTAAAAAGTCCCATTCAGAGGGTTTGTTCTATTTTGGTAATTGAATGAAGCCTTAGCATTCCAAATTATCACTTGCAGTGGTCCAACTGAACTGCAGCGCTCTGTCAAGATTGCCAGGCAGTACAGACCGCCAAGTGCGGCCCATTCAAGTAAATTGGGCAAGATGAACAGATTCTAAAAACTGTACAAACATGGGTGATACAGCACCTCCTCACTGCCCATCTATTGCTATTTGAAGAGTCACATGAATGCGGATCATGCTTCAAACAGCAAAGAAAGTGTAAACTAGGCCTTAGGGTAACATGTGGCTGCACAGCATAGTCTCTATAACAATAAATAGTCAAGCTGAAAATGGCTCTGGTCCAAAGCCAATGGCCAAAGGGTCACCCCACTGGAAATGGAGTATTGTGGTAGTAATTTGGGACAGAATTCCCACTATGATTGGGTCTTCTGGAGAAGCTGAGTGCTATTAGGCTGCCTAAATGCTTGTTCTTACAGTGGAGGACCACTTCCCTGGCTGCAGATCACCTGCCCAGGTACCTCTGCCTCTTAGGTGTAAACTATTTGAGCTCCCTAGACTGCAAGAGCCCGGCATTGCACCTGCGATCTGCTGATCTCAGGTGCAATGCTTTGCAGGATCCCAATAAATAAATTAAATAAATGCACATTTTTTTTTACCTGCAAAATAAGATGTGTTTTTATTATTTATTTTGAAATAGTTAACTTATCCTTTAAATAGTCTAAACTTTGAAATCATGTGTGATGCTATAACTGTTCCATAGATACCACCAAATTGATTTAACTTCCCTGGCGGTATTTCCGAGTCAGGCTCGGGGTGAAATTCCAGTACTAATAGTGGTAACCCCCAAGCCAGACTCGGGATTGCATTGCAGTATCCAGGCGGAGTTACTTACCTTGTCCCCTGGATCCTGCGATGTCTCCCCGCTGTGTGATCGAGTTGTCTCCTCGCTCGATTCACACAGTGACCGAGTGCCGCCAAGTTCCGTTTCCCTGCGACGTTACGACGCACAGGGGCGGAGATCGGCGGCAAATAAAAACAAACAAAAAAACACAGTACACATACAGTATACTCTAATCCTATAGATTACAGTACTGTATTTAAAAAAAACACACCCCCTTTGTCCCTAGTGGTCTGCCCAGTGTCCTACATGTACTTTTGTATAATAAAAACTGTTCTTTCTGCCTGGAAACTGGAAATTGTGCATAGCAACCAAAAAGTATCCCTTTATGTCAAAAGTGGTTTTAGAGCAGCTAGAAAACAGCGATAATAAATTAGAATTACTTGCAGAATTGAGCGATAGCGTTTTGTGGGGAAATTCGTCATCAAACACTGAAAGTAATGACAGCGACAAATCTGCAACTCAGCAAATTTCTGTGTTTTTGATTTGATTACATTATTGAATAATTTGTATTATTATTATATTATTCTTTGTTATAATTATTTATATTCATTTATTATATTATAACTAATGATTTTGTGTTTCAAACGTTATCATACCCGAGATGCCTACTAGACTCTTGTTTGGACAGAGTTATTTCTAAGAATTACAGGCCTACAATGTAAAACGCCAAATTTTCATGCAAAATAATGGTAACGCTTTCAGCGTCAAAAACCTGACATAATCATACTGCCAGGGAGGCTAGGCCATTTAGCAATTATGGGGTTGATTTACTAAAACTGGAGCGTGCAAAATCTGGTGCAGTTGTGCATGGTAGCCAACCAGCTTCTAACTTTAGTTTGTTTAATGAAAGTGTTACTAAACCCAGTAACCTGCATTCACTATATCTGGTCTAAATATAAATGGATAAATACCTTTTTTTCATTAGCAGTATATAGCAGCCTTGTATCTGTTCCTATTAAAGCTTAAAGGTGGAGTTTTCATTCTGAACAGTGCTGATTGGCCCTGTGCTGATCACATGCACTCTCCCAAAAACAACAAAGGATCAGATAAGACAGGATCAAACAGCATTTATACACAATGCACAGGGTTACCCCTTAGGTTCCACAGTGAGTATAACAAGCATGCTTTACTGCATATAAAGACTAAGTTTACTGTTGTGGATTTAGTAACACTGATTTGACAAAGATTTGGCAAAGAAACTAGAAGCTGATTGGTTTCTATGCAGAGCTGCATCCGATTTTTTACTCTCCAGTTTTTGTAAATCAACCCCTATGTATCTATTTTCACACTTTCATGGCATAACTCTATGATATACCAAAGCAGGGCTCGAGTCCTGTGGGAACGCGTGGGAACGGCGTCCCTACACTTTTTTCACAGCAGGAACGCCGTTCCCTTTGCAGGACTTGAGCAGCCGAGCCACCCGAGCCGATCCTTCACTAAGCGGCGATGCCCAGCATCACCGCATAGTGAAGGATGGCGTCCTCCCCTCCCTCGGTCCTCCTCCTCCAGTAACCGCTATACTATACAAGACTGTGCCTGCCAATCTGCAGCGCTAGATCCCCGCTGCAATACTGTCATTAGCTGCTAGAACCGCCATTGACATAACAACCGATAACATCACCTGTGCGCTTACCCCTGCCTTCAAGGACTTATCCAGGTACACGTTTCTACTTTGTGATGGCTCACAACTCTGATGGGGAACTCTGGGAACACTCTGATGGGGGGGCTCTCTGATGGGGATACCTGCTCTCTGATGGGGGGAAATCTGATGGGAACACCTGCTCTCTGATGAGGGCACTGTAATGGGGACACTCTGATAGAGATGTTCTGATGGGGAGGGCTCTCTGTTGGGGGGGGGGGGGCTCTCTGATGGGGATACCTGCTTTTTGATGGGGGGGGCACTCTGATGGGAACACCTGCTCTCTGATGAGGGCACTGTTATGGGGACACTCTGATAGAGATGTTCTGATGGGGAGGGCTCTCTGTTAGGGGGGGGCTCTCTGATGGGGATACCTGCTCTCTGATGGGGGGCACTCTGATGGGAACACCTGCTCTCTGATGAGGGCACTGTTATGGGGACACTCTGATAGAGATGTTCTGATGGGGAGGGCTCTATGTTGGGGGGGCCTCTATGATGGGGATACCTGATCTCTGATGGGAACGCCTGCTCTCTGATGAGGGCACAGTTATGGGGACACTCTGATAGGAACACTCTGATATGGGGGCTCTCTGATGGGGGGGCTGTCTGATGGGGACACCTGCTCTCTGATGGGGGCACTGACAAGGCTGCATTTTATGGGCACTGATCAGGCTGCATTTGATGGGCACAGATAAGTGAGTGGCCCCAGTCATTGCAACTTGTTGTTTTAGAAATCCCCTGCGAGGGAACCGTTATCACACATTTGTGGTGGTTTTTTATTAGTATAGCATACAGGTTAAATTATTTTGTTACATCTGTTCTAGATTTGTTTAATGCATGTGAATTTTGGAGGTGTCCTCGTAAACTGGCACAATAAATGTTTCACTTTATTCGTTAAAGGAGTATGATATATACACACACTTTTTTTTGTATTTTTGAGGTGGGGAATCTTGGGTGATTTTCCACACTTTTTTTCCCCAGAACTTGACCCCTGTACCAAAGGAATGCAGATATACACTGTATAAGACAATTGATTTTAATTTCATTGCTTTTCAAAGAGAATGAAGCAATGGCTGTAGGAGTACCAACAATTTGGTCCATAAGTGTACATATGGGCATGGTAACTATATGCACTGTTTTTTTATAGCAAGGAATATATTTTCTCTGAATTTGTTCTGTTGTTTTGTGGGTCATTTACATACAAACAGTACCTAGCGGAGCCTTTATGTAAAATTACATTTCCAGGTCTATGAAATCTTTATTCCCCATAGAAAAAAAATCTTTTGTTATCTAATATTTATATAATACACTAGGGCACCACAGTCGCTGGGCACCTGTTCTCTATTATAAGAACCTGGAAGATATTGTTCCGAGATGAAGTTAGGTTAAATGGGTAAATGCTATAAAGCTTTGAGGTTATGAAGAGAAGTGTAAAGACTTATAACTTGTCAAGTCAAGACCATAAGGGAGCTAAACTCACTGACCCGCAGCTACTCTAATGCAGATTGTCAATCCTGCAATGAAAGACCTGCCTTGTAAAACGTAAACATTAATCATTAACAAGGTAAATGCCAATGCAATGTTAAATTAAAACCAAATATTTAATTAGACACGCTAGGTGTAAAATATAAATATGCATGTAAAATAGTCAGATGAATGCAAAAAAAATCTGAATTGTAAAGTGTATCTAAAACAAAACGTATACTTTCTTAGCTTACCTGTTCATTTTTTTATTCATTCATTTTTTTTCTGATTTCTTCTTCTATTCTTACCTGGAGATCCTGCCAGTAATACACTTCCTATCCTAGGGAAGCAATGCTCATTCACTGAACTTCATATATGGACAAGAGTGTTGTTATGTACAGTATCTCACAAAAGTGAGTACACCCCTCACATTTTTGTAAATATTTTATTATATTTTTTCATGTGGCAACACTGAAGAAGTGACACTTTGCTACAATGTAAAGTAGTGAGTGTACAGCTTGTATAACAGTGTAAATTTGCTGTCCCCTCAAAATAACTCAACACACAGCCATTATTGTCTAAACCACTGGCAACAAAAGTGAGTTCACCCCTAAGTGAAAATGTCCAAATTGGGCCCAAAGTGTCAATATTTTGTGTGGCCACCATTATTTTCCAGCACTGCCTTAACCCTCTTGGGCATGAAGTTCACCAGAGATTCACAGGTTGCCACTGAAGTCTTCTTCCACTCCTTCATGACGATATCACAGAGCTGGTGGATGTTAGAGACTTTGCGCTCCTCTGCCTTCCATGTGAGGATGCCTCACAGATGCTCAATAGGGTTTAGGTCTGGAGACATGCTTGGCCAGTCCATCACCTTTACCCTCAGCTTCTTTAGCAAGGCAGTGGTGGTCTTGGAGGTGTGTTTGGGGTCGTTATCATGTGCGGCCCAGTCTCCGAAGGGAGGTGATCATGCTCAGCTTCAGTATGTCACAGTACATGTTGGCATTCATGGTTCCCTCAATGAACTGTAGCTCCCCAATGCTGGCAGCACTCATGCAGCCCCAAACCATGACACTCCCACCACCATACTTGACTGTAGGCAGGACACACTTGTCTGTTTACTCCTCACCTGGTTGCTGCCACACACGCTTGAGACCATCTGAACCAAATACGTTTATCTTGGTCTCATCAGACCACAGGACATGGTTCCAATAATCCACGTTCTTAGTCTGCTTGTCTTCAGCAAAATGTTTGTGGGCTTTCTTGTGCATCATCTTTAGAAGGGGCCTCCTTCTGGGATGACAGCCATACAGACCAGTTTGATGCAGTGTGCAGCTTATGGTCTGAGCACTGACAGGCTGACCGCCCACCCCTTCAATCTCTTCAGCAGTGGCAGCTCTCATACATCTATTTCCAAAAAAACAACCTCTGTATATGACGCTGAGCATGTGCACTCAACTTCTTTGGTCGACTGTCCTGTTAAAACGCTGTATGGTCTTGGTCACAGCGCTGCAGCTCAGTTTCAGGGTCTTGGCAATCTTCTTTTAGCCTAGGCCATCTTTATGTAGAGCAACATTTTTTTTTTTCATATCCTCAGATATCCTTTGCCATGAGGTGCCATGTTGAACTTCCAGTGACCAGTATGAGAGTGCAAAAATTATAACAGTTATTTACTATTTTATTTTATTAGAGGTACTTATATAGTTCTTTCAATTTACGCAGTGCTTTAAATATATATCAGTGGCGGGTGGTGGTAATTTTTTCTTGGGGGGTCGGGTTGGTTGGTCGACCGGTCGGACAGTGCACTTACTCCATCCATGACGAGCAATCACAGACGGCAGCATTACCTTATTTCATAGCGGGCATCACAAGCAGCTTTTCCTTCCCCTGCTCTGCGGCTTCCATCTCCTCCCTCCTCCTCGGTGGCCAATCAGAACACTTCTGCTTTTGGCCAATTGTCAAACGGTCTCAGACCCTCGCTTCCTGATTGGCAGAGAGGCAATTCAGTGTGAGAATAGGGAATATTCATTCCCTATTCTCACACACCTGGGTGGGATCCAAGCGTATTCTCAGCGACCCCAACCCACCCTATTTTGAAGCCTATTAGAGCCTCTAGGTTTAATCGGTGCTTCAAAGAAAAAATCCCACCCTCGCATTGGAATTCATGTGCCCGGCATCCTGAAAGGGGCCAGTCATATGGATGAGGGGTGGTGGCAAGGGACAGGGGAGGCGGTGCCTGTGCACCCTTAAAAGATGGGCCACCTCTGAATATATTGTACATTTACATCAGTCCCTGCCCTCAAGGAGCTTACTATCTAAGGTCCCTAACTCACATTTATACATACACATACTAGGGCCAATTTATACAGGAGCCAATAACCTACCAGCGTGTCTTTGGAGTGTGGGAGGAAACCGGGGACTCGTGGAAACTCACGCATAACATACAAAGTTGTTGAGTACATAGGACGTTATTATGTCAGTAGTAGTATATCTAGCAGGGTCTGGTATTTTATTTAATTTTTTGCACCTATCCAAACAATTTAACAAAACTATTTTTTAGTTGTAATATTTAACATACCAAACGTGAACAAATAGGAAAAGCTCATTGTTAGTTTTTACATACACTTTATTGATGTATGCTAATTGCAAACTTTCTGCTTTCTAAGAAACAATATTACTATCAAAAGTTTTTTGAGCATATTTGGAATTTTAACTAAGGAATATACAATAACACAATGTAATGTTTGATTAATAAAGTTCACTAGTTTACTTTTAATAGGTTAGTCCACCAGGAGCTGAAATATAATATTTTTTTTTTCCTTAATTGCTTTCTTTACCTTAGTTCAGTCCTCCTTCACTTACCTCATCCTTCGATTTTGCTTTTAAATGTCCTTATTTCTTCTGAGAAATACTCACTTCCTGTTCTGTCTATAACTCCACACAGTAATGCAAGGCTTTCTCCCTGGTGTGGAGTGTCGTGCTCGCCCCCTCCCTTGGACTACAGGAGAGTCAGGACACCCACTAACACACAGCTCCTTTCTCTATCTGCAACGTAGAGAGTGTCCTGACTCTCCTGTAGTCCAAGGGAGGGGGCGAGCACGACACTCCCCACCAGGGAGAAAGCCTTGCATTACTGTGTGGAGTTATAGACAGAAGAACAGGAAGTGAGGATTTCTCAGAAGAAATAAGGACATTTAAAAGCAAAATCGAAGGATGAGGTAAGTGAAGGAGGACTGCACTAAGGTAAACAAAGCTATTTAGGAAAAATATATATTATATTTCAGCTCCTGGTGGTATAACCTATTAAATGTAAACTAGTGAATTTTTATTAATCAAACATTACATTGTGTGATTGTATATTCCTAAGTTAAAATTCCAAATATGCCTAAAATACAGCAGCGTGTCCAAAGGTTTGCACTTCCTAGTATACATACTGTATATGTGGAAAATAGATGAAATCAATTAAATCAGAAAACCAGTCTATGAATTATGGCTAAGACCATTTGAAATTCTAGCTCTAGCCTAGAGTTCTCTTTTAAATTAATATCTTTGTATTAAAAAAAGAGAGCGCCACAAGGTTTCAACAGTCTAGAAATCTTATCAAATGCACATGTTTTGTAAAGAGGCAACGTTTCATGCTAGATTACTAGACAGATCTGGAAGAAATACACAAAGAACATCAAGAGTCAAGTATTAAAGAATATATAAATTCAACATTTAATTTTCCTCATATGTGCCTGCATGTACTTACGGTATATGAAAATATTTAGTGTTCTCTTTGTATTGTTTTCTTTGTGTGAAACCCACTGGTGTTCCTGCCAGTCCCTCTGCTTTCTTTTTAAAAACTGACCACATTAGGCATGAGAGCACAACAAGGTTAGTTCTCTAGTTATGCTGAGAACTCAGCCTGCTGTCCTCCAATGATCAGACTTGTGCTTACATGCTCTGCACAGCCATTCACTGGAAAGATCAGTGTACTGCTGTTTCTCTTCCACCAGCTCTCTGAGCTACATATGCAACTGAGGACTGAAGGAATGTGATCACTTAAAAAAAAGGGGGGAAAGGTATTTATAATGTTTTTTTTTTTTATATAAATATCTATATACAAATCTATATACAAGTATACATTTTTATACATATGAATACAAATGTTTTACGTTTCATTTCTATTTGAAATGGAATGTGTTGTTTGGGGATTTACTTATACTTTGATACACATACCTCATGTATTTAGACAATATTTGCTTATCCTGGAGTCCAGCTTTATTAATTGTTTTTTCTTAGGATTAAAATGTATTTTCCTGTATTTATAACTTTGATGAAAGGAGCAGTTGTGTACCCCGAAAGGCATGTTTCGTACTTTGTGTGTATTTATTAACCACTTAAGGACCGCCGCATGTACATTTACATCGGCAGAATGGCACGGACAGGCACATCAACGTACCTGTATGTGGCTGCCTTGACGTGGGTCGGGGGTCCGATCGGGACCCCCCTGGTACATCCGACGGTCCCGGTGGCTGTAGGAGCGATCCGTGCTGAGGGGGCGACAGTTCGTTTTTGTCCACCCCCTCCGGAACGCTCCCAGCCAATGCGCGCGCTCCCCCTGCAGTGTCATTTCCTCCTCCTGTGTAAACACAGGAAGAGGGAAGTGATGTGATCTCTGCTCTCGGCGTTTTTTTCAACCGCCGCTGAGGAGAGATCACATCACATAGTAAGTCTGCACAACACTACACTGACACCAGTACACACAGGCACATTAACCCCTTTGCGATCACCCCCCTCCCCCTGTCACAGTGTCACTGAATGCAGTGATCATATGTACTGATCACTGCAGTTAGTGTCAGTGTGACAGGCAGTTAGTGTTAGGTCCAGGGTAGCCCCCGTACCCCCCCTAATAAAGTTTTAACCCCTTGATCACCGCCCTAGTTAACCCTTTCACCCCCTATTGCCAGTGTCACTAAGCGATCATTTTTCTGATCGCTGTATTAGTGTCGCTGTTCCCGCTAGGTAGATATTTTTTTTTTATTGTGATTTTTTTTTACTAAAGACATGTGGCTAAATAAATTTTGGCCTAAATGTTTGACTAAAATTTAGTTTATTTGATTTTTCTTATAACAAAAAGTAAAACATTTTTTTTTCAAAAATGTCGCTCTATTTTTGTAAATAGCGCAAAAAATAAAAATCGCAGAATCAATAAAATACCACCAAAAGAAAGCTCTATTTGTGGGAAGAAAAGGACGCAACTTTTGTTTGGGAGCCACGTCGCACGACCGCGCAATTGTCAGTTAAAGCGACACAGTGCCGAATCGCAAAAAGGGGCCTGGTCCTTTACCTGCATTTTGGTCCGGGTCTTAAGTGGTTAATAAACAATTTCTGAACTGTTGATACTTTCTGAGGCTCTTTTCTTTCTTTTTGTTTCATTCAAAAGAGCTTTTATTAGTATAAAAATAGACATAAAGTAACAACATCAATGCTGGCAAAGACATGCACCTATGTTTTACATCTTCAGTGTAAGCATTAGATAAAACGCATACTCTGCAGTGTAACATACAGAAATTATGTATTACATGGACAATTATTGGCAAGTTATCAAATTGCTGAAAACAAATAGAATAAGAGATCTAATCATTGACTGTTGGCAGGAATTAGGGCATAATAATACAGTGAAACCTTAGTTTACGAGTAACATGGTTTAAAAGCGTTTTGAAAGACAAGAAACTTTAATTATTTTTTTCAATTGCCTTGCTATACGAGCATTTTTTTACGTAAAAAATAAATAATTACACTCACAATGTGATGGAGTCTGCGCCTCATCTATGTAAATCTGTTGTGTATATTTTATGTACAGTAAAGCCGCTGTGTATATGTACAGTGAAGCCGCTGCTGTGTATACTGTATGTACAGTAAAGCCGCTGTGTATATGTATAGTGAAGCCGCTGCTGTACATACTGTATGTACAGTATAGACATGTGCAGGATGAAAAAATTTGTTTCGTTTCGATCCATTATTTAATTAAATTTGTTTAGTTGAGTTTGTTGGATTCATTACATTCGTTTTTCGGGGATTCATTTCGTATTAGAAAAAAATTCTACCGCATTCGAAAAAAACTCTACCGCATTCAAAATAATTCTAACGCATTCGAAAACAAATCTACCAAATTCAAAAAAAATTATCAAATGCTACCACATTTAAACGAAACTATATATAACCATTTCCTGAAATTCGAAATTCATATAGAATGAATTCAAATTCGAATAGAAAAGTTTAGAATGGAATAGAAAAGAATAACAAGAGAATAGAATAAAATATAATATATATTATAATTGATTCTATTCTGTTCTATTGTTTTTCTAGTTTATTAACTTTTCTATTATTTTCTATTCTATTCTAATCTTTTCTATTCCAATTCGATTTCATTCTATATGAAATTCGAATTTTGGAAAATGCTTATATGTAAAAAAAAAAATCGAATGTGGTAGTTTTTTCTAATTTAGTCGATTTAATCTAATTACATTTTATAAATTTGATCGACTTTTTAGGAATTCGGTCAAAATGTTTTCAAATTCTTATATGAAACTAATCTTTTATAATCTTTTCAATTCAAATTCGATTTCATTCAATAAGAAATTCGAATTTTGTATAAAATGAATTCAAATTCGAATAGAAAAGATTAGAATGCTCACATACTTATAGCTGCCAGACTTACGATCACTTCAAAATGGAGGACTAATTTGGTCCCCTCCACCCGAGAGGTTATTCAAAGGGTTAAGACACAACATTCGTACGAGAAATACTTTGCAAACCAAACTAATTCATTCACACAATTTCGCACGCAATGGGATCCCTGGACATCTAGGTATCGCGATTAGGTCATGGGCCAGCTCCTATGACTGGAATATTACTTACCGGTTTCTCTTTGGATATGTATTTGAGTAATAGATAGGCTTCTCAAATGATCTCAAACGATCTCGCTATAGATCCGTACCTCAGGTTCTTTCTCATCTCTCTTCTCTAATCTACTCTCTCTTCTTCTATCACTAATCCCTTTTTTTTATTTTTTATCTTCTCATTTTCCTTTATTTCGTTTTAGTTCATTCCCCCTCCCTTAGGTACTACCCTAGTACCCTTTATTTACATCTTGGTTCAACTTTGATAATTTCTTAGGCGCTCTTTACAATTGGGTTGACAGAATCTCTAATGGTACCTGTTTTTTTTTTTGTTTTTGAATATACTTATTGTCTGTTGATGTGACATGCATTTTGAATTTGTACATATGGGCCGTCTCCCAACATTGGTCCTTGGCTAGACTGGGGGTTGTGACGTCCACATTTAGCAGTAGGACGTGCAGCCCCTCCTACTGATAAGTGTATGTGGGAGTCATTAAGATACCGTATATTGGTTTGAAATGTGTGTATTCCGGCTGATTGCATATTCCTTTGTATTAACATTATTATGTTTTTATTATTTTATTGGTATTGCAATACCATCTGTATAATTTTATGATGACTCTTGCAATATTGTACCTACGATTTTTGTTTTGAACCAATAAAAACTAATTGAAAGAAAAGATTAGAATGGAATAGAAAAGAAAAACAAGAGAATAGAATAAAATATATTATACTGTATATTATAATCGATTCTATTCTGTTCTATTGTTTTTCTATTCTTTTCTATTTTAGTTTCCATAACTTTTAATTATTTTCCAGTCTATTCTAGAATTCAAATTTATACTATTCGAATTTCAGAAGGCTGTCATGTTCTATTTTATTACATTCTATTAACTTAATTTTTATTCTTTTTGATTCTTTTGCTTTATTGTTTTATATTCTATTTTATTGTAGTTTTTAGAAAATCGATTTCTATTTTTTCAAATTCGATTCGAATTTGTTTTCGAATTCAAATTCGAGTTCGCATTTTTTCGAATTTGTTTAAATTAGTTAATTTTGAAATTCGGATGCATACGAATTTCCGAATAATGAAAAATGTGTTCGAATTCCTAACGAAACGAAATGCACATGTCTAGTACAGTAAAGCCGCTGTGTATATGTACAGTGAAGCCGCTGCTGTGTATACTGTATGTACAGTAAAGCAGTTGTGTATATGTACAGTGAAGCCGCTGCTGTGTATACTGTATGTACAGTAAAACTGCTATACATATGTACAGTGAAGCCACTGCTGTGTATACTGTATGTACAGTAAAGCCACTGTGTATATGTACAGTGAAGCTGCTGCTGTGTATACTGTATGTACAGTAAAGCCACTGTGTATATGTACAGTGAAGCCGCTGCTGTGTATACTGTATGTACAGTAAAGCCACTGTGTATATGTACAGTGAAGCTGCTGCTGTGTATACTGTATGTACAGTAAAGCCGCTGTGTATATGTACAGTGAAGCTGCTGCTGTGTATACTGTATGTACAGTAAAACTGCTATACATATGTACAGTGAAGCCACTGCTGTGTATACTGTATGTAAAGTAAAGCCGCTGTGTATATGTACAGTGAAGCCGCTGCTGTGTATACTGTATGTACAGTAAAGCCGCTGTGTATATGTACAGTGAAGCCGCTGCTGTGTATACTGTATGTACAGTAAAGCAGTTGTGTATATGTACAGTGAAGCCGCTGCTGTGTATACTGTATGTACAGTAAAACTGCTATACATATGTACAGTGAAGCCACTGCTGTGTATACTGTATGTACAGTAAAGCCACTGTGTATATGTACAGTGAAGCTGCTGCTGTGTATACTGTATGTACAGTAAAGCCACTGTGTATATGTACAGTGAAGCCGCTGCTGTGTATACTGTATGTACAGTAAAGCCACTGTGTATATGTACAGTGAAGCTGCTGCTGTGTATACTGTATGTACAGTAAAGCCGCTGTGTATATGTACAGTGAAGCTGCTGCTGTGTATACTGTATGTACAGTAAAACTGCTATACATATGTACAGTGAAGCCACTGCTGTGTATACTGTATGTAAAGTAAAGCCGCTGTGTATATGTACAGTGAAGCCGCTGCTGTGTATACTGTATGTACAGTAAAGCCGCTGTGTATATGTACAGTGAAGCCGCTGCTGTGTATACTGTATGTACAGTAAAGCCGCTGTGTATATGTACAGTGAAGCCGCTGCTGTGTATACTGTATGTACAGTAAAACTGCTATACATATGTACAGTGAAGCCACTGCTGTGTATACTGTATGTACAGTAAAGCCACTGTGTATATGTACAGTGAAGCTGCTGCTGTGTATACTGTATGTACAGTAAAGCCGCTGTGTATATGTACAGTGAAGCCGCTGCTGTGTATACTGTATGTACAGTAAAGCCATTGTGTATATGTACAGTGAAGCCGCTGCTGTGTATACTGTATGTACAGTAAAGCCGCTGTGTATATGTACAGTGAAGCCGCTGCTGTGTATACTGTATGTACAGTAAAGCCGCTGTTTATATGTACAGTGAAGCCGCTGCTGTGTATACTGTATGTACAGTAAAGCCGCTGTGTATATGTACAGTGAAGTCGCTGCTGTGTATACTGTATGTACAGTAAAGCCGCTGTGTATATGTACAGTGAAGCCGCTGCTGTGTATACTGTATGTACAGTAAAGCCGCTATGCATATGTACAGTGAAGCCGCTGTGTATATGTACAGTGAATAGTGTTGCTCACGAATATTCGCATTGCGAATATTCGCTACGAATATTGCATATTCGAGTATTCGCGAATAACGCGAATATCGCGGCGAATATTCGCTATTTCGAATATTCAAATGTTTTCAATTTTTTTTTAGAACAGATCACATCCTAGAGATCCCCATCGACGTCTAAAAGCATTGCTGGTATGATTAGAGACCTTGGGCCGAGTAGCTGCAGCGCTCATTTTATATTGCCGAAAAATCGCAATGCGATTATTCGGCAATAGCGATATCGCACGATTATTTTATATTGTAATATATCACGAATATTCTGAGCCAATCAGAGTGCTCCATTCCGCATTTCTCGAAATTTCGAAATTATTTTGTATTGTAATATATCACGAATATTCTGAGCCAATCAGAGTGCTCCATTCCGCATTTCTCGAATATTCGCAATTATTTTATATTGTAATATATCACGAATATTCTGAGCCAATCAGAGTGCTCCTTCCGCATTTGCCGAATATTCGCAATTATTGTGTATTGTAATATATCACGAATATTCTGAGCCAATCAGAGTGCTCCTTCCGCATTTCTCGAATATTCGCAATTATTGTGTATTGTAATATATCACGAATATTCTGTGCCAATCAGAGTGCTCCATTCCGCATTTCTCGAATATTCGCAATTATTTTATATTGTAATATATCACGAATACTCTGTGCCAATCAGAGTGCTCCATTCCGCATTTCTCGAATATTCGCATTCGCAATTCGCATTCGCATTCGCGATAGCGAAAATTCGCAATCATTTCATTTCCAAAAAATATCACGAATATTCGTATTTAGCGAATATATGTCGAATATTCAACTATATATTCGAGATATATCGCGAATTCGAATATGGCATATTCTGCTCAACACTAACAGTGAAGTCGCTGCTGTGTATACTGTATGTACAGTAAAGCCGCTGCTGTACATATACACAGAGCCTTTAAATATGTGAGCACCAGACTCCGTAACATTGTGAGTGTGCACATTCTTTTTCTTTACCTTAAAAATGTTTGCAACACAGAGATACAGTACGGCACAGTATTTTGAAGTGCAGTTTAATTTGTTTTATGTTTATAGTACACTTTATACTGTATTTTGTTTTGCCGTAATCATTTTTATATGAATAAATGGTTGTGGAATGAATCATCTGAGTTTCCATTATTTCCTATGGGGAAACTTGCTTTGATACAAAAGTGCTTTGGATTACAAGCATTCTCCTGGAATCCACAGGTTCCACTGTATAGAAAAGCCCATATAACCAGAGTATAATCAATTGAGAAAGTGTTGGGTGCTGTCCTGAATACAAAGATATTTGGAACTTAGTAGGACCATGAATTAGTATTTGGCACTGCAGCCTGAGTACATTGGACCTAAACTAGAGCCACTGTTCCAAATCAAGTAGTAAATAAAACATTTTGCCTGCTACATACACGTCATTGTTTTTATTATTTTTTTTGAGCAACCTCTGTGCTTCTCTTTTCTTTTTTTAACTTTACTCCAAGTTCCCAGAGTTTGGCCATGGCTTATTAGAGCGATGCCTGTGTGTAGAAAAAGCCTTGTACCCCATTGGGATGGTCCAGAACCCCACTACCTTATTTCTTTTAAATGATAGGGAATGACTTTGAGCACTTTTATTTCATACTCTCACTATAGCAATTATATCTTAAACTTGTACCATTTTTTCCAATACATTTAAATATTGTGACAGCAACAAAAGGCTGACAGACTTAATTATAAGAACTCTCAGGAGTATTTCCCTCATCTGCACTGCAGAGTGAATCAATATGCTTACCCTAATAAATCAGCTCAAAGGTTGTGTATGTTATTTTAAAGCATCATTGCTGCATGATTGTGACAGTCCCTTGTGTGCTTTGTACATTGGTTTGGAGCAGGAACAACTTTAGTGTATGAAGGAGGGGACCTGTAGAGCAAACAATATAATGCGTGGTCAGGGTAACTGTCCTGGTATTTTGTAGGCATTTGTTTTCATCTGAATGCATTTTCGTCCGAATTTCAGGTATTTTTGTTATCGTCTTAACAAAGGAAAACAAATGCGCAGAATCCGAAATCCGAAAGAACCGACATAAAAAATGCTTTATTTTTGTTTTCGTTGCGACAACAGTTCGATATAGATAGAAGATTCAACATGATGCTGACAATAGCAATCTGTGTCTATAAAACCTGTGGTCGAATGTGCCTAACCTTAAGGGTCCCTTCACACGGAGCGGACCGTTTTTCGGTCCGCTCCGTGTGTCTGTCAGCTCAGCAGGGGTCTCCGCTCAGCTGTCGGCGGACAGGGCGGTCCCCGCACACTGTGCAGGGACCGCCCCGTCTCTCCTCCGCTCTCCCCTATGGGGAGTCGGATGGAAACGGAACGTCTGTCCGTTTGCATACGATCCATTTGGCCGGACGGAAGAAAAATAGGACATTCTTCCGTCCAAAAAAACGGATGCGGATCTGGCGGACGTTAGGGGCCCATTACAAGTCCGTTAACAGACTTGTAATTAGCGGACCGTTCGTCCGCTAGTGTGAAAGGACCCTTACTCTATTAGTCCAAGATTGTTTTACATAGAGAGAAAAGATTCGACATTATAGAGACAGTGTTGGGGTAGACCATTCAACATGAACAACGAAGATTCAACGAAGCAGTGAAAAACATACAAACGTTGAATCAGTCATTGAAGGTTTATGGTGTTGAAAGTTCTAAGAAGATTCGAGAAGCAGCTAAACTATAGGACGCCGCAATCATACATTTCCGGTCAAATGCTCGGCTCATAGGCTATAGAAGAATTCTAATGTTGGTTGACTAGTAATAATAATTTATAAATATAACTATTACTAGTGTCATACAACATTAGCAGGCGCTCCCATCTTCACCATTTTCTTCCGGGTTTGTGCACTCCAACTGTGTGACTGGCCAGAGCTCTGATGACGTCACTCATCGCGTGTGGGAGCCACAGTTTACGGCACAGGGCTCTGATGGAACAGCCCAGGTGGCCATTCCTTCAGACCAGTGCGCCAGTGATGTCACTGGCTGCATGTACAGTAAATAACACCTAAACGGTACACGTTTAAGAGATATTTACACTACCTATAGGTAAGCTTTATTATAGGCTTACTTATAGGTACAAGTCAGAGATGGGAGTTTACTCCCTCTTTAAGATTTGAAAATGAAAGATAGAAGCTGATTGGATGCCATGCACAGCTGCAACCAATCAGCTTCAATCTTCTGTTTGTTTAGTTAACCACTTGCCGACTGCCTAACGTAGATATACATCGACAGATTGGCACGGAAAGGCAAAGCAACATACAGGTACGTTGCTTTGAATCTGCTGCCTAGCGGGCATGCCCGCTGCAAGCTCCGTGACCATGCCCACGGACTCGATGTCCGCTGGTGTCCCGCAATCATGTCATGGAGTGGCAGAATGGGGAGATGCAAACAAGGCATTTCCCTGTTCTGCCTAGTGACAGGACAGTGATTTCCTGCTCCCTGTCATCGGGAGCAGTGATCACTGTCATGTCACTTGTGGCTCAGCCCCCTCACAGTTAGAATCACTCCCCTTTCTCGCCCCCCTAATGTGGTTAACCCCTTCCCTGCCAGTGACATTTACACAGTATTCAGTGCATTTTTATAGCACTGATCGCTGTATAAATGACAATGTTGCCAAAATAGTGTCAAAAGTGTCCGATATGTCCACAATATCGCAGTCATGATAAAAATCGCTGATCGCCACCATTACTAGTAAAAAAAATATTGTAGACGCTATAACTTTTGCGCAAGCCAATCAATATACAGTTATTGCAATTTTTTTACTAAATATATGTAGAAGAATACGTATCAACCTAAACTGAAGAAAACATTTGTTTTATATATTTTAAGGGATATTTATTACAGCAAAAAATATTGCTTTTTTTTTTCAAAATTGTCGCTCTTTTTTTTGTTTATAGCGCAAAAAATAAAAACCGCAGAGGTGATCAAATGCTACCAAAAGAAAGCTCTATTTGTGGGGAAAAAAAGGACGTAAATTTTCTTTGGGTGCAACGTCGCAATTGTCAGTTAAAACGACGCAGTGTCGAATGGCAAAATAATGGCCCTGTCATTGGGCAACCAATTCTTCTGGGGCTGATGTGGTTAAGCTTTGAAAATAAAAAATAGAAGCTGCTTGGTTGCCATGTACAGCTGCAACCAATTTTGTTTACAAATAAACATGTATACCACATGTAATTTTTAAACACAGCAGAAGCTGCTTTCGGTTCAGGCTATCTCTCTCTGATTGAAGTTATATGAAATGGGCAGAGTGGAGGATGAAAGGGGAATGAGTCTCCGCTTACATTTACTCCACTGTGTGTGTAGAAATCTCAGTCTGAGCTAAGGAAGTGGATCTACACTTAAAATCTAGTTTAGCTGTCTAACAGAGATTAATATTCATATTATGTAAGAAATGTCCCTTTAGTATGTAAAACTTGATCAAAAGTAGCACAGTACTTTGCACACGTGACAGTGCTAGGGCCCCTGTGTTCTATAGCTTCTCAGAAGCCTATCATGACATTCACATCATTAGAGGTAGCTAATTCCCTCTCCTGCCTCTGATCACTGGATTACACTGATGGTATAATCAGGGGTTAGGGTCTAGCATTAGGAAGCGATGGCCAGTAATAGCTTGCTGCTTCCTTGATATAGCAGTTGTCTTGCACCCACACAGCAAATTACTACTTTTTGAAAGAAATGTTTGCATGATCTTAGTTTCTCTTTAATGAATGATTACCTGTATGTAGACGGCAATGAAGGGCCATTAAAATATTTAAATATACCTGAGTGATTTCCAGTACATTTTATGGCCCCGGGAGAACTGATTTTATTGAATGTATCGTGTTTGCAATATTTCTAATGAAAATATGCCTGGAGAATACAGTTGACTTTATAGTACAATATACAGCTACTGTACATGTATGCTTTGATTTACTGTTAAAGCAGTATTAAACCCCAAACCAAAAATCTTACCAGTCATTAGATGTGGTGGCTGCATTCATTTATTTTTTTAAGTGTTTGTTACCCCAACACTACATATTCCTGATATGTCATTGCTGTACCATGTACTTGTATGAGAATGTATCCTGTTCTCTTTCTATTGATTATAGTCTTTATATTGCTTCCAGTCCCCTTACTTTCCTGTTAAAAACTGACCACACTAAGCCGGAGAGCACAACTTGGTCAGTTCTCTAGCTACGCATGGAAATTTGTATGCTCTGCTCCAATGTTCAGACTTGTCT
This sequence comes from Rana kukunoris, assembly GCA_029574335.1. NCBI lineage: Eukaryota > Metazoa > Chordata > Amphibia > Anura > Ranidae > Rana > Rana kukunoris. Next base: position 661,039,545 of record CM056049.1, read on the forward strand.
TGACACAGCCCCGCTGCTAAATGGCAAGCTCAGTGTACTGCTACTCCCCCCCCCCCTCCAGCTCCTATGCAGCTGAGAGCAAAGGGGATGTGATCACTTATAACAGCGGTTCTCAATGCCTGTCCTCAAGAGCCACTAACAGGCTGGATTTTAAAGCGGATGGTTCAGCTTAAAAAAAATATTAAAAGCCAGCAGCAACAAATACTGCAGCTGCTGACTTTTAATATTAGGACACTTACCTGTCCTGGAGTCCAGCGGCGTCCGCAGCAGAGGATGAGCGATCGCTCGTCACCCTGCTGCTCCCCCCTCCATCCACGGTGAGGGAACCAGGAAGTGAAGCGCTGCGGCTTCACTGCCCGGTTCCCTACGGCGCATGCGCGAGTCGCGCTGCGCCCGCGAATTGGCTCCAGCTGTGTGCTGGGAGCCGAGTGTTCCCAGCACACAACGGGCGGGAGACGGGATGTGATGTAATGCCCGTCTTTTGCCCGTGAATGCTGGGCCGGAAGTGGGTGCAGATACATGTCTATCTGCACCCCCCTCCCCCCTGAAAGGTGTCAATTGTGACACCGGAGGGGGGGAGTGTTCGGATCAGCGGATCTTCACTTTAGGGTGGAGATCCGCTTTAAATATTACCTTGGGGAGATGCAGAGTAGAATATTATAATCACTAAGCAGCAACTTATATCACCTGTGATGTATTTCAGTTATCTTGCAAACCTGGCCTGTTAGTGGGTCCTGAGGACCAGAGTTGAGAACTACTGATTTATAAGAAAGGGGAAAAGGGTATTTATAATGTTTTTTTATTTTTGTTTTTATCTATAAAAAGATGTTTTGGATTAAATTTCTATTTTAAAATGAATGGGTTGTTTTACAAGGTGATCATTTACAATTACTTTAAGGCTTCTTTCCTTCTGTTTTCACCTGGTGGTCTGGTTAGTAACACACCTCTTGCATTAGAGTACCCCACTCTGGATGAAAAAGAACAGGGGGCGCCTTTGGACAGCAGCAATGTTAATCTGGGGGAAGGGGAGTGGTAAATGGACTAGAAGATTTAGATACACTAACAAGGTAAGAATTATATAGCGCTCGTTATAGAGACAATGATAAATTTTTTTTTTTTTTTTTTTAGAAGCTGCAATAATAAAAAGGTTATACAACCTCAAACATAGTATACAAGAAACAAAATTGCACTAAAAAACTGCAAATATAACTAAGCATTGTAACAATAGGAAAATAAACAGTAAATTTAGTCCGTATAAATGAAAAGAATGAATGCACAGGATCAGGTGTGGTTTCAAAGTTCAATTATGAAGTAAAAGTCCATAGTAGGGATTAGTGTTGCTCACGAATATTCGCATTGCGAATATTCGCTACGAATATTGCATATTCGAGTATTCGCGAATAATGCGAATATCGCGGCGAATATTCGCTATTTCGAATATTCGTGTTTTTTCAATTTTTTTTTAGAACAGATCACATCCTAGAGATCCCCATCGACGTGTAAAAGCATTGCTGGTATGATTAGAGACCTTGGGCCGAGTAGCTGCAGCGCTCATTTTATATTCCCGAAAAATCGCAATGCGATTATTCGGCAATAGCGATATCGCGCGATTATTTTGTATTGTAATATATCACGAATATTCTGAGCCAATCAGAGTGCTCCATTCCGCATTTCTCGAAATTTCGCAATTATTTTATATTGTAATATATCACGAATATTCTGAGCCAATCAGAGTGCTCCTTCCGCATTTCTCGAATATTCGCAATTATTTTATATTGTAATATATCACGAATATTCTGAGCCAATCAGAGTGCTCCTTCCGCATTTCTCGAATATTCGCAATTATTGTGTATTGTAATATATCACGAATATTCTGAGCCAATCAGAGTGCTCCTTCCGCATTTCTCGAATATTCGCAATTATTGTGTATTGTAATATATCACGAATATTCTGAGCCAATCAGAGTGCTCCATTCCGCATTTCTCGAATATTCGCATTCGCATTCGCAATTCGCAATTCGCAATTCGCATTCGCATTCGCGATAGCGAAAATTCGCAATGATTTCATTTCCAAAATATATCACGAATATTCGTATTTAGCGAATATATCTCGAATATTCAACTATATATTCGTGATATATCGCGAAATCGAATATGGCATATTCTGCTCAACACTAGTAGGGATCTCCCGGGTGTAAACACTGATGACATACCTATGGTGGAGGTTTACTTTCAACACTTTTTCTCAAAAGTTTGTCATCAGTGTTTACACCCGGGAGATCCCTACTATGGACTTTTACTTCATAATTGAACTTTGAAACCACACCTGATCCTGTGCATTCATTCTTTTCATTTATACGGACTAAATTTACTGTTTATTTTCCTATTGTTACACTGCTTAGTTATATTTGCAGTTTTTTAGCGCAATTTTGTTTCTTGTATACTTAGATACACTAACAAATTGAAGCCAAACTCTAAACTCTACAGTAAGGGCTCTTTCACACGTCCGTTCCGTTCGTCCGTTTTTTGGACGTTCCGGTAACGGACCTCAATGCTTCCCTATGGGAGCGGATCCATTAGCGGATGATGCATCCGCTAACGTCCGCCAGATCCGCATCCGTTTTTTCGGACGGAAGAATGTCCTATTTTTCTTCCGTCCGGCCAAACGGATCAGATGCAAACGGACAGATGGTCCGTTTCCATCCGATTCCCCATAGGGGATAGCGGAGGAGAGACAGGGCGGTCCCTGCACAGTGTGCGGGGACCGCCCTGTCCGCCCCGACAGCTCAGCGAAGACCCCCCCGCTGAGCCGACGGACACACGGAGCGGACCGAAAAACGGAACCCACGTGTGAAAGGACCCTAAGGGTCCTTTCACACGTGCGGACCGTTTTTTAGATCCGTTTTTTATCATCAGTTGATCCGTTTTTTCATCCGTTTTTCATCCGTTGTCATCCGTTTTTCATCCGTTTTTCATCCGTTGTCATCCGTTTTTCATCCGTTTTTCATCCGTTGTCATCCGTTTTTCATCCGTTTTTCATCCGTTGTCATCCGTTTTTCATCCGTTTTTCATCCGTTGTCATCCGTTTTTCACCCGTTTTCATCCGTTTTTCATCTGTTTTTTAATCCACTTTTTTTATCCGTTTTTCTTTTTTGGTTAGAACTTTATTTAATCAGCTTTTTGATGAAAAACGGATGTTAGCTGATCAGATGTTAACGGATCATCCGCTAACATCCGTTTTTCGTCCGTTCAAAAAAAACGGAGCTTAACGAAGACGGATGTTAACGGACGTTAGCGGATGCTCATCCGCTAACGTACGATATCCCATAGGGAAGCATTGCGGTCCGTAAACGGAAGTCTGAAAAAATGGACGAACGGTCCGCACGTGTGAAAGGACCCTTACATTTACCGTATATACTCGAGTACAAGCCGAGTTTTTCAGCACATTTTTTTGAGCTGAAAATGTCCCCCTCGGCTTATACTCAAGTCACCTTTTTGCGTCTGATCTCCCGGACTTTGGGGATCCGGTACCGGCCGGCCGTAGGTCCCCTGGACCCGAAACTTGGAACAAATGTAGCACCACTCTTCTACAAGTGTGCAAAATTTGTTGTCCAGGGGACCTACGGCCGGAGAGCACTGATTTTTCAAATCAGGGCACCCCTTCCATAGACTCCCATGTTAAACGTCAGTCTAGTTATGGGCACAGTGAGGCATGGGCACAGTGAGGCATGGGCACAGTGAGGCATGGACACAGTGAGGCATGCACATGGACACAGTGAGGGATGGGCACAGTGAGGCATGGGCATGGACACAGTGAGGCATGGACACAGTGAGGCATGGGCACAGTGAGGCATGGGCATGGACACAGTGAGGCATGGACACAGTGAGGCATGGGCGCAGTGAGGCATGGGCACAGTGAGGCAAAGTGAGGCACAGTGAGGCATGCAGATGGACACCCTAGACTTATGCTCGAGTCAATACATTTTCCCAGTTTTTTTGTGGTAAAATTAGGTGCCCCGGCTTATATTTGGGTTGGCTTATACTTGAGTATATACAGTATTTTCCTTTTTGGGATACAGGCTTTGCATAAATAAATAAAAGCTGATCATTGTTAGAACCCTTGTCAGTGGTAAATGGTTTGTTTCAACCCTGTAACTGCTACACCAGCAAGAGAGCTTGTTCTGTTGAAAAACAATAGACTTACTGGCCAGATCACCAGGTGGAAATAAGGAAAAGAAAGCCTAAAAAAGAAAATGAATGCAACCATCATGCCTAGTAGGTGCAATATTATAAAAAAAAAAAATGTTTTCTTTTTGGTTTATTACCACTTTAAATGTGTATGCATTCCAAAGCCATGTTCTCCAGGCATCATGTAAGTGTTTATTTTAAAGGATTTGCAATGCAAATCGCACCGCAAATGTTTTCTGAATATTTGGCCATCTTTATAATACAGCATTCGGCTGTTATTTTTAAAGAGAATTCACCCTATGGGGTTGATTTACTAAAGGAAAATAGACTGTGCTCTTTGCATAGTGCAGTTGCACTCTACGAGAGCAGTTGCTACAGAGCTTAGTAAATGAGGAAAGCTCTGCTGATTTCCATCATCCAATCATATGCAAGCAAAAAGGTATTATTTTTTTTTTTTTCATTCTAAATCATAAATCTATCCCAATGTGTAAGGCTCCATTCACACTAATGTGTTTTTTGATGCATTTCGCAGAAATGCAGGGACATTCTTTAACATGGTTTCCTATGGAACGTGTTCATATCAATGCCTTTTTGTGCCTTTTTTTTTCCTGCAAAAAGCAGCGTTTTGCATGTAAGGAATTCAATGGACCCACATCCAGAACACAAGTACCGCGTTTTTTGTCGCGATTTGCATTTTCCTTTTATTTTTTAACCTGTTTATAGCTGGTTGTTAAAGGAAATGTAAAAAAAAAAAAAAAAAAAAAAAATTGCCGTAAAAAAAAAAAAAAGAAAACGCAAATTGCGGTAAAGTCAAGGTAATACGTTTGTCGAAAAACGCAGCAAGCACCGCTAAAAGCACTGCAAAAATGTTCAAAAGCAACATGCATAGGTGTAAATCGAGCCTAATATGGGAGCTAATTGGTGAATCTTGTTTGATTTTATATGTGACGAGTAAACCTTGTTTGTAATTGGAGTCTATTATATTGTATACTAATGAAGTAACCTTTTCTGAATTAACACAGTGAGTGATTTGTACTAATAACAAATGAATAACAAAAAACAAAATTTTAACTTGCACGTAGGATAGGATGGGGGAAGTAAGCAGAGCTTCCCCCTCACCTTGTGTACTAAGCTCTGGATCAGCTACTCTTGCAGAGTGCAACTGCACTTTGTAAAGTGCACATTCCCTTTGCCTTTAGAAAATCCACCTCTTAGAGTCAAAGCCATATTTTTTATATAATTAAAACCGAGCAGAGGTTAAGTTTAAGCTGTAAACTTAGCATTTGCCCTCTCTGTATTTTCACATGGAATGTTGCAGTCCCTAGATGAGTCTATTATATACGGCAGAAATACTCTGAGATTCTTAGTGAGTAGCGAGGGAAAAGGCTAGGCTTCTTTCAGAGATCCAGTAACACAAGCATAGGATTTACCTTCTGCAGCTTAGCAAATCCTCCCCACTAATGAATTAGATAGGGTGAGTGTAGAATAATAGCTTCTCCTTGTTATAACGTACTATCCGCAAGCAAAACTTGAAGTCTCCTCTCCAGCAATGAAATCTACTTCTGAACATTTCTGATAAATAAAATACATGGTTACTGGATTATGTAATAAAAAAGAAAATCCGATTTTACAGTGTTACACTGTGACCCAGTCAAGCAGGTATAAGCTTGTCTTATCCAAATAAATACAGCGGCTTTCCAATATCAGTGATGTATTACAGTGGATTTCAAGCCAACCTCAGTGCACAGATCTGCATTATCATCCTGTTTGTTTTAGTGTGTTCCTGGATGTGATGCTTCTGTAATGGTCTACCAACCTCCTGTTTGAGCATAAGGAAGAAGGGTTGACTTTAACCACTTCCATACCGGGCCTATCCTGGCACTCCTCTCCTATATGTAAAAATCATCATTTTTTGCTAGAAAATTACTCAGAACCCCCAAACATTACATATGTTTTTATTTTTTATTTTAGCAGACACCCTATGAAATAAAATGGTGGTCGTTACAACTTTTTGTGTCAAACGGTATTTAAAATAAAACAAAACAGTAGTTAGCCCATTTTATTTTGTATAATGTGAAAGATGATGTTACGCTGAGTAAATAGATACCCAACAGGTCACGCTTTAAAATTGCGCTCACTCATGGAATGGCGCCAAACTTCGGTACTTAAAGTGGAGTTCCACCCATTTTTTTATGTTTGTCTGTGCTGCATGCCCTAATCTCATAGTGTTCAGAATGGACAATTTTTATTTATTTTATTGCTTGTAGATACCTTTATTTTGTAGTCCTTCATTACTTCCTCCTCCTTATTAGCCTAGGCTATTAAGTCACAAGGCTATTTGCAAGGGTTTCTGGGATAGGCATCATGTTTCCCAGTAGTCCTTGCAAACCTGACTGAAACCTATTACATTGCTTGTGCAGCACTGAGCATGTGCGAGATATGCAAAGCTGAAATCCAGGAAGTCATACAGTCTGGCTTCATGATGCCCACACTTAAGATGGCCACGGTCTATTTCTAGATTATAAACTATACTACTACTAAATTATAATCTAAATGCTGTAATAACCTTACAAAACGGACCTTAGTTTACAGACTAACTTTACTAAAATACATTAAGCTTGTGTATTACAGGGGTATTTATATTTAAAAGGTGAAATTGTGGGTGGAACTCCCTTTTAAAAATCTCCATAGGCCACGCTTTAATTTTCTTACAGGTTACCAGTTTAGAGTTACAGAGGAGGTCTAGTGCTAGAAGTGCTAGAATTGCTGCTCGCCCTCTAACGTACGCGGCGATACCTCACATGTGTGGTTTGAACAGCGTTTACATATGTGGGCGGGACTTACATGCTTCTGAGCGTGAGCTACCAGGGACAGTGGCGTTTTAAAGGGGTTGTTAAGGTTCGTTTTTTATTTTCTAAATAGATTCCTTTAAGCTAGTGCATTGTTGGTTCCATTACCTTTTCCTTCGATTTCCCTTCTAAATGTTTTTTTCCTTTGTCTAAATTTTTCACTTCCTGTTCCTCCTCAGTAAGCTTTCCACCATCATCCAAGCCATTCTGGCTGGGGGTTAGTCAGCGTGCTCGACCCCTCCTTTGGGACTACATCCCTGCGGGTAGACGCTGTAAACAACCCCTTTAAAAAATAAATAAAAAATATTTTTTATTTTACTTTATATTTTCTATTTTTACACTTTCTTTTACATTTTTTGTTAATCACTTTTTTCCCTATTACAAGGAATGTAATCATCTCTTGTAATAGAAATGGTTTGTGACAGGTCCTCTTTATGGAGAGATGCGGGGTCAATAAGACCACACATCTCTCCTCCAGGCTGGAAAGCATGAGATTAAAAAACAAAAATGCCGATTTCATGCTTACCAGCCACAATCGCTGCTTTTTTTTACATCCGTGGCCCTGACGTGACGTCATAACGTCGCACTCCGGACCTCCGGCGGTCATAGAGATGACTGGAAATCTCTATGGTCATCATCCGGCGGCAGGCGATTCTTTCTCTGGGTCCCCGATGGCACGAGAGAGCCCCGGAGAAGCACTGGATTGTGGCGGGAGGGGGATGTCTCCTCCCATCGCCTGTAAGAATGATCAAGCGATGGAACTGGCGCTATGATCATTCTTATGGTGTAGGGCAGGAGTCTCCAAACTATGGCCCTCCAGGTGTTCAGGAACTACAATTCCCATGATGCCTAGTCGTGTCTACGAATGTCAGAGTTTTACAATGCCTCATGGGAAGTGTAGTTTCACAGCAGCTGGAGGGCCGTAGTTTGGAGATCCCTGGTGTAGGTAATCGCTGGCTGTAAATAAGGATATGTGAATGATGCCTGTAGCTGCCGGCATCATTCAGATATTCCCACTGAAAATCAAGAACGTCGTATGACAGCCTTGGGCTGGAAGTGGTTAAAAAAATACTGCTGAATGTTATTGCATCGAAAGTGGCCTCATCATTAATAAATATATGAATATAAAGGACAAACTACTGTTTGTTTCATCTCCATTCCACCAAGTTGGCCATAGGCAATAAAAAGATCCACTGTCCAGGGATGACTACCTTTAGTCCAGTGTATCTGCTCTATAACATTCATGTTAAGCTTCACCAAACCTGTATCAAGAATTAACAGAGCCACTGCTAGACATATCTGACATTAAAGTGGATGTAAACCCGATTCATGAAATCTGACCTGGGCACATATATCTGTAGTGTTTACTTATCTCTCTCCAAAGACTTAAGTCCCATGTCTTTCTGCTGCCCCATTCCTCTGTTATCAGTATGATAAATTCTGACAAGCTCTCCAACATGTGAGATAAAAGCAGCTGGAAATTTGTGTTGGGGAGGAAGCTTAGAGATAGATAAGCAGAGAGCTGGTCTATTCACAGCACAGCTTTGCAAGTTCCATTGTTCCTCTGCCTATGTGGAGGGAGGTGTGCCTTTACTCCAATCATCTCACACACAGTGTATGACCAGACTCCCCTGCTACTGCTGAATGAGAAAACAGAATTTGTAACACGATGTGCATTTTCTAAAGAGTCTAGAAAGCTGAAGACAGCAGATATACATGTAAAACCTATGTAGGGGGATTTGTTTCATCCCTGTGTATCATCTGAGGCTGTTCACTTCATATATATGTGAGGGTTTATGTGAGGTTTTAGATCTAATTTAAGAAAAAAATTGCGAATGCTTTTTTTTTCATGAAGTTTATAGACTGGTACTTTGCCCATAAACATATAATAGTTGCATAGGGGTTGATTTACTAAAAAATTAAAAGTGCAAAATTTGATGCAGCTCTGCATATAAACCGATCAGCTTCCATTTTTTTATTTTTGTCAAAGCATACAAGAGTAATGCTGGCCATACACTATATGAAAAATTGGTCGAAATTCGGTCGTTCAGACAGTTTGTTCGTATTTCGAACAGTTAATGGGCACAAACACGATAATCATCGGGACGTTTTTGAGCCGAAAAAACGAAGGACAAGTTTTGAAATTTTCTGCCGAACGAACGATAAATCGGAAGGTTAATGTGTTTCCCGTCCGAACTTTCTGCACTAGGTATATGTAAAAAAAAATAAAAAATATGTCCACTGAACGATTTATCGGTCATTACATGATGGCACTATCGTTTGTGCTCACGACCGAACGTTTGTTTTTTGTTCGGACGATTTTTCGTGGAGTGTATGGTCAGCATTATTCTGCTCTTATCGGCTTCCTTTCCGAGTAATCTTTGTTTTTTTTTTAAATGATGTCACCCTGGCATGCGCCGCTAGCCCTAATTTTCCGGCAAGCTTATGTTGCCAGAAAAATGCTGGGCCTATGCCGGGGCTGCGTCATTTGCTACTGTTGTCCTTAGCCCCAAGATCTTGCAAGACTTATTCCTACTCCTTTCTCATTGAGGTTTGGAGAAGGTGAATAGCGTGCATGCGCAGGATTATGGCCATGGAAACATACGGAGGGCGGAAAAAAGATACTGCTCAAACACGGAAGACCTCAGTTGTGATAGCGGTGGCTAAGAACAAGCAGGAACATTTTACAATCTCTTTATTTGGAAAAGTAAGAACGATTTTGAAGCATGCTAGTGGGTTTTTAATGGAAACAAATACTGGTATATATTGATTAAATGTAGTAAAAATGAGTTTACTAGCGCTTTAAGCTATCCCTGTTTCTTTGTCTGTGTCCATGTGGAAAGTGTACCTAATAGGAGTGGTTTTCGTAATTATAAACCAGCTGCTGCACTTGTAAGGCTCTTATGAGGAAAATTGCTAGGTCTGCATCCCTTTAGATGTGATTTCTTATTGGAAGTATCTCATCAAAAATATAATTTTTGTTGCAGGGGATGCCGGGAAAATGACTTGTATCCTAGTGTAGACTTCTGGGAAAATCAGTGAGCCAATCACACAAGCAGGAAATTATGTTTCTGGGGGGGTGTATTGAACACATTCTGGGCATAGAACACCTCCAGGAAGCCATATTGCATTGCACTTTACAGAAAATTACAGTGCTGCAGATTGAAAAGGAAAGGGCATTTTTAACTGCTTAAAGGACCGCCTCCTGCACATTTACCTCGGCTGGGCACATGCATGTACAGGTATGTTCTCTGTTAGTGCCCAGCCGTGGGTCGCGGGCGAGCGCCCGCAACCCGGTCCGAAGCTCTGTGACCGGGACTCCAGCGGCGATCAGTCCCGCGATTGGTCCCTGGAGCTGAAGAACGGGGAGAGCTGTGTGTAAACACAGCTTCCCGGTTCTTCAGTGTGGCGCCGTGATCGATCGTGTGATCCCTTTTATAGGGATACACAATCGATGATGTCACACCTACAGCCACACCCCCCTACAGTTAGAAACACAGATGAGGTCATACATAACCCCTTCAACACCCCCTTGTGGTTAACTCCTTAAACTCCAATTGTCATTTTCACAGTAAACAATGTATTTTAAATGCATTTTTTGCTGTGGAAATGACAATGGTCCCAAAAATGTGTCAAAATTGTCCGACGTGTCCGCCATAATGTCGCAGTCATGAAAAAAATTGCTGATCGCCGCCATTAGTAGTAAAAAAACAAAAAAAAACAAAATGCAATAAAACTATCCCCTATTTTGTAAACGCTATACATTTTGCGCAAACCAACCGATAAATGTTTATTGCGATTTTTTTTACCAAAAATAGGTAGAAAAATACGTATCGGCCTAAACTGAGGAAATAAAATGTTTTTTTTTATATATTTTTGGGGGATTTATTTTTGGGGGATTTATTATAGCAAAAAGTAAAAAATATTGCATTATTTCAAAATTGTCGCTCGATTTTTGTTTATAAAAATAAAAACCGCAGAGGTGATCAAATACCACCAAAAAAAAGCTCTATTTGTGGTGGAAAAAAGATGCCAATTTTGTTTTGGAGCCACGTCGCACGATCGCGCAATTGTCTGTTAAAGCGACGCAGTGCCGAATCGCAAAATCTGTCCGGGTCCTTTAGCTGCCTAAAGGTCCGGGTCTTAAGTGGTTAATAACATCCAATTACAATATGACTTAAGTTGCAATTCTATATACTATATATTTTTTTTTATTTGCTTTTTTTCATTTGCTTGTTTTTTTTTTTACCCTTTAATTTAACAAGCTGAAGTTAGAAGTTAATTGGGTTCCATGCAGAGCTGCACCAGATTTTGCACTCTCTAGTTTTAGTAAATAAACTAGGGCTGGGGAAATTAAAGTTTAATTCCTCGATTAATCTTTAATTTTTTTGATCGATCAAAGTTCTTTTGATCGATCAAAATTCTTGACGTCACCGGACAGTCTGGACAGTGAGACTTACCTTGCTGGATGCAAACAAACTGCACCCATTGTATTGAGGTACCTTTGCATCTGTGGAGCAGGAGGATGCATCAGACTCCATCAAGGGAAGGGGCAAAAATAATCATCATTTTCCTGTCCTAAGCAGTCTTGTGCAGACAATTCTTTGTGTATCGACAACATATGTTCCATGCGAAAGACTGTTCAGTTCTTCAGGGTATATTGTCAATAAAATGCGATCATGTCTGCTTCCAGAAAATGTAAACACTCTGGCATGTCTGTGTGACTGGCTAAAGTGATGCCTACTTGCCTACTATAAAGTGACTGACAGTCAATATACTAGATAAGTTTTATAATTAAAGTTAAACTAACAAACTAACTTTCTAAGTTTTTATTAACCACTTAAGGACCCCCGCACGCACATATACGGCCACAGAATGGCACGTACAGGCACAAGGGCGTAAATTTACGTCCCCGCCTGAGTGCGGTTCGGGGGTCCCATCGGGACCCCCTCCGCGGCGTGCAGGGGTCCCCCTACCTCTGGGAGCGATCCGGGATCTGCGGGCGGATGTCCGTGATATCCGCCCCCCCCCCCCCCCGCGCGATCGCTCCCAGCCAATGGGAGCGCGCTCCCAGCCTGTCACTTCCTCCTCCTGTGTTTACACAGGAAGGAGGAAATGATGTATTCTCTCATCGCAGCGCTGTTTCCCAGCGCTGCTGATGAGAGAAGACATCACAAGTAAGTGTGCACCAACACAACACTGACACACACTCACATAGGCATATTAACCCCTTGTGATCGCCCCCCCCACCCCCCTGTCACAGTGTCACTGAATGCAGTGATCTAATCACTGCATTTAGTGTCAGTGTGACAGGCAGTGTAAAAAACAGTTAGTGTTAGGTTCAGGATAGCCCCCCCACCCCCCCTAATAAAGTTTTAACCCCCTGATCACCGCCCTAGTTAACCCTTTCACTCCCTATTGCCAGCGTCACTAAGCGATCATTTTTCTGATCGCTGTATTAGTGCCGCTGTTCCCGCTAGGTAGCTATTTTTTTTTATTGCGATTTTTTTTTTTACTAAAGACATGTGGCTAAATAAATTTTGGCCTAAATGTTTGACTAAAATTTAGTTTATTTGATTTTTTTTTTAACAAAAAGTAAAAAATAGTGTTTTTTTTTCAAAAATGTCGCTCAATTTTTGTATATAGCGCAAAAAATAAAAATCGCAGAGGTGATCAAATACCACCAAAAGAAAGCTCTATTTGTGGGAAGAAAAGGACGCAAATTTTGTTTGGGAGCCACGTCGCACGACCGCGCAATTGTCTGTAAAAGCGACGCAGTGCCGAATCGCAAAAACACCTTGGGTCATTTACCAGCGTATTGGTCCGGGTCTTAAGTGGTTAAAGTTTAATAAGAAAAAATTACTTATTTAAAACGTATTTGTGTGAACTGTGAAGTTAAGTCATGGGTTGTGGAAACTAACTAGTGTCGGGTTGATTGCATATAGTGTATACTACGTTTACCACTGACTAATGCAGAGTTGCAATGCAAGGAGATCAGCTAAAAGTAGTTGGATGTGCGTTATAAATCGAAATGAGTCGATTAATCGGTAAAAAAAAAATCGATTAATCGAACACGAAAATTGTAATCAGTAACAGCCCTAAAATAAACCTCAAAATTTCAAAAAATGAATTGTCATTTAACGGCTACAAGTAACTTATCGGCTATGCATATGAAATGACCACCACTGAAAGAAAAGTAGATAACATTTTTCTGGTTGAACACTGGGAGTTGAGGTACTAATGACAAATAGGTTGTTTAATTTGAAAAGGAAGTTGCATTTTGCAAAGGAAATTGCCCAACAGCTTAGTAAATGTGATAAAAAGAATACCCAATTATATTTATGGATTTATTTATTTTGCACATAAGGTCAGCAGAGCCTGCAGAGCTTCACAACAGAATCAACAGAGCTTCACCTCGGTTCTGGGGAAAATTACCTTTCAAAGTGAAATTTCCCTTGCAAAGTGAGCAGCCTATTTGCCTTTAGTAAATCAGCCCTTATGTGTAAGGCTGCTCATAGACCGAAAAGTTAGTTGTACACAAAGGCACAATCTGACCACCCTCACAGCAAGATATCTTCACAGAATCATTAAACATCTATACTTGGCTAGTGCATGTTCAACACATACCTCCAAACTGTCCCTTATTTGGAATCAAATCCCTCCGTCACACGTTTTAGCAGGGGTCCGGTGCGTCCTGGTTCACCGTTTCAGCCCAAATTTAGTACAGTGACAGTGCATTTCTTTAGCACTGATCACTGTACCGTTGTCACTGGCCCACAAAAGGTGTCACTTAATGTCAGATTTGTCCACCGTAATGTCGCAGTCCCGCTAAAAATTGTGTTTCAGTCCCGCTAAAAATCGCTGATCGCCACCATTACTGCAAAAAATACATTTAAATTCCATTAAATTATTCCATAGTTTGTAGACGCTATAAGTTTTGCGCAAACCAATCAGTATACGCTTATTGGATTTTTTACCAAAAACGTAGCAGAATACATATTGGCCTAAATTGATGACGAAATTCAATTTTTCAATTTTTTTTATTGAATGTGTTTTATAGCTGAAAGTAAAAAAATATATATATTTTTTTCAATTGTCGGTATTTTTTTATTTGTAGCGCACAAAATAAAAACCGCAGAGTTGATCAAATACCACTAAAAGAAGGCTTTGATTATAGGAAAAAAGGGCATAAATTTCATTCGGGTACAGTGTCACATGACCGCGCAATTGTCAGTTAAAGTAACGCAGTGCCGTATCGCAAAAAATGGCGTGGACAGGAAAGGGGTAAATGTTCTGAAGCTGAAGTGGTTAATATGGATTTGAGAGGTTCCACTGTTGACTCAAACTGTGGTTTTACATGAATCCAGGCTGCACTGTGTCCTGTATAGACGTCTTTTTTCTTTTTTGTTGGCTGCAATCCCATAGATCAGTACATTGTGCAGCACACCCAAGACCAAATAGAAGACGCAGACAAATAGATATTTATATTGCATTTTTAATGACGTTTCAGTTTTCCTGGTGTTCTTTTTTTTTTTTAAAAACCTATCTATAGTTGCATGCAATATTTATTTCCTCATTGCTTTACTCTCAGAATATTTCAACATGTTGACGCGGTTTGCAAGTCAATAAATGTTGTTTCAGCCTGCGGATGGAAAGAGGATGTAACAGGAATCATTGGGATTTCAAGTAACAAGCTTAAAAAAATAAAAAATGAACAATACTCAGTTTTTTTTGTGGCCATCAGGAAACACCAACAATACTCCCACCTTTTTCCTGTGACTTACCCAGAGTTCCTTCCAGGCGACATAGATAACTCATATAGTGCAGATGAATGCCAGTGAGAGGATGCACGTTGCGTAACATTTTATCTGATTAAAAATGGACTTTATGTTACAGAACATAATACTTTATCAGTACCCATTGTAATAATAATTCAACGTTTTGCTTTGGCTGGTAATCATTTTTTATTGTAAACTCCTTTACTGGGTCTCAAATACTTATGGGAGGAAACCTATGGATATGCCTTTGCTTATAAAATACAAGTTCCACTCACAACTGAAATTTCAGCTTTGCCTAGTTGAATGACTTGTATGATGGCTTCTGTCATTTCTTGACATGTAATATCACAGTCAGAAGACCTTGAAATGGCAAATGATAGTATCACCCTTTCCTAATGAATTCAACATAATCAGGGTCTAAAGCCCTGTACACACGATCGGAAATTCCGACAGAAAAAGTCTGATGTGAGCTTTAGAAAGGAAATTCCGACCGTGTGTTTGCTTCATTGGACTTTTGCTGTCGGAATTTCCGCCAGCAAAAAATTGAGAGCTGGTTCTCAAATTTTCAATTTGAAAAATCCGATTGTCTGTAGCAATTTCGACACGCAAAATTTCCGGGATGTGCTCGGAAAAAAATTGACGCATGCTCGGAAGCAGTGAACTTAATTTTCTCGGCTCATCGTAGTGTTGTACATCACCGCGTTCTTGACGGTCGAAAGTCCAGAGAACTTTTGTGTGACCACGTGTATGCAAGCCAAGCTTGAGCGGAATTCCGTCGGAAAAACCATCCAAGGTTTTTCCAACGGAAAATCTGATCGTGCGCATCAGAGTGACACTATTGCTATGGATTTTGGGGTGAGGCATTGAGAGGTGGAGAGAGATGGAGTAATCAGAAGACCACTTTATTAAAATGTTTGGAGATATAAGTGGACATTATTTTTTTCATCAGCATCTACTCAAAATGGCATTTTTTGGGTGGGGTTGGATGTTCAATGGAAAAACAACAGCACAGTGGGCAGCAGAGTAGCTAAATGGTTAGCACTTCTTCCTAGCAGCGCTAGGGTTGTCAGTTCAAATCCCAACCATTGCACTACCTGTCTGGAGTTTGCATGTTCTCCCTGTGTGGGTTTCCTCCAGGTACTCTCTGAAGACATACTGGTAGGTTAATTGGCCCCTGTCTTAATTGGCCCTAGTATCTGCATGAATGTGAGTTAGGGACCTTAGATTAGGGTGACCAGACATCCCCAGTTTCAGGGGACAGTCCCCTGATTGAGGACACTGTCCCTGGACCAAGTCTGTCCCTGGTTTTGTCCCCAGATTGGATTTAATAGGGGGCAGGGGCAATTTCAAAGACAGTCAGTGCAGAATTAGAAAAAAAAAAATAGAATTAAACCCCCCCTGCTCCACCGTGCCTACTAGCATAGGGGGGTTGTATTTTTTCCCATTATCTGTGCCCCTTTCTAATGATCATGTGCTGGTTGGAGTGGAGGGAATATTTCTTCAGTTTCGGGCGCCTTCCCATTTAGCTTCGCTCACATGTTCTTCTGCCTTGGCACAAATCTTGGCCAGCCACCTGCTTATCTCCTTGCCTTCCCTGGTGGAGTGATCCTCCTCCAATCCCCACCCAGTAGTAGCCGGGGCACGAAGAGTAAGACTTGAGAGGCTGTGAGGCGGGCGGCAATGGGCAGAGAGTCGCTGATTGTTGCCATTACTAGTAAACAAAAAATATGTCCCCGGATTTCATTTTCAAAATCTGGTCACCTTACCTTAGATGGTAAGCCCAATATATATACTCTGTAAATTGTCGGCACTATATACGTACCTGTAATATTATTTTTATTATTACAGGCATACCCTACTTTTAAGTACACAATGGGGTTTGTTTATTAAAGCTTCTAACCCCAGCTTGTTCCATTAAGCTTTGGTAATAAAACCTGGAAGCTCATTGGTTTCTGTGTAGAAGTGAGCCCGATTTTGCACCTTCCAGCTTTAGTAAATAAACCCCATTGTGTACTTACAAGTTGGGAATGCCGGTATAAAGGATTTATATAGTGCCAACATTTTGCGCAATGCTTTACAACGTTAGGGCAAACTGTACGATTGCAATACAATTCAATACAGGAGGAATCAGAGGGCCCTGCTCCTTAAAGCTTAAAATCTAAAAGGGTGGGTCACGTGATACAAAGGGTAGTAACTGTGGGGGGTGAGCTAATAAAGAATATAAAAGTACAGTTATTAGGTGGAGGCAGGATAAGCTTCTCTGAAGAGAGCGTT
The DNA here is from genome assembly GCA_029574335.1 of Rana kukunoris. NCBI lineage: Eukaryota > Metazoa > Chordata > Amphibia > Anura > Ranidae > Rana > Rana kukunoris. The sequence continues at coordinate 661,056,633 of CM056049.1, forward strand.
TTTAGGGATCGCCTAAAAGTTGATAGAGTAGGCGATAGTAATACTGAGAATTACAAAGGATGGGAGAGGCTCGGAAGAAGTCCTGGACGCGAGCAAAGGAGGAGGTGACAAGGGAACTGGATAGCAGGAGGGCTTGGGGGAATGAAAAAAATGATTTGGTTGCTATTTTGAGACTAGGCTAGTGATATAAGTGGGGGCCAATATTGGATGCCTTTGTAAGTTATTGTTAGCATTTTAATTTTTTTTTTTTTTAATAATCTTTGGTAATAAATACAACAGGCACTATTGATTGCCATCTACTGCAGTGCATGTTCCCAGTCAAGCATAGAGCCGGTAATATAAGATAATGCCACTTTCCATGGATCAGTTAACTGCCAAGCTGGCCACAGGCAAGCAGATTTCTCACTGATTACAGAAGAGATTTATTATTCTCCTTGAGCAAGACTAACTGGATGTAAACCACATGCATCAGTATAGAGTGCTTAGTAAATTAATCTTTGTATTGAATTCTAATATTCTCAGTATCCTAACACAATGGTCCTAAAAGAGACCCTGTCATTAGGAAGACATACACAAAATGTTGACAACACTGCTTCCTTATTCATTTTTAAATCAAAATACTGCCTCAACACTGCTGTCAAAATCAGTATTCTCAGTAGTGTCTTATCGCTCAGGCTCCATGCTGTTCACATCCCCAAGCGCTGCATCACTTGGTTCTCTCTGCACCCAGTACAGCATTGCGATATCTGTGTTAAAAGCACAGAGGCCATATGTAGGAGCAGGCGAGGGGTAAGGATCTGCTGACTGATTGCCTTTAGTAATTTGGGGGGCCTCCGCAGCTTTGCGGGGCTCTAAGTGGCTTGCATAGTGAGCCTATAGGGCGGATCGGCACTGACAGTATCTCACAAAAGTGAGTACACCCCTCACATTTTTGTAAATATATTATTCTATCTTTTCATGTGACAACACTAAAGAAATTACACTTTGCAGTGTCCAGCTTGTATAACAGTGTAAATTTGCTGTCCCCTCAAAATTACTCAACACACAGCCATTAATGCCTAAACCGCAGGCAACAAAAGTGAGTACACCCCTAAGTGAAAATGTCCAAATTGGGCCCAAAGTGTCAATATTTTGTGTGGCCACCATTATTGACCAACTACGAAGCAACGAGGCCTGTGCTGAGCAAAGAAACTGCCTCTAGCTACAGACAAATACTTCAGATTTTTACTTTTTTTCTGAATCGCAGTTCCTATGTTTTAATGCATAGTTGAGTCACTTAGTCTTGTTTTCACATTGGAGGTATGGATTTTTGGTCACAAATCTTTCATAAAGACGACTTCTGGCCAGACTTCTCCGGACAGAAGATGAGTGTACCTGGGCCCCACTGGTTTACACCAGCTCTGTGCTAATGATACTGCTGGACATTCATTAGCTGCATTAAGTTTCCTTAGCCGACCACTGCATCTATGGTCCTCTACACTGCCCACTTCTTTGTGCTTCTTCAAAAGAGCATAAACCCCAGTCTGCTTCGAAATATTTCCCTGGGAGACGCCTTTCTGATGCAGTATAACTACATTGTGTCTTGTTGCTGTGCTTAGTCTTGCCATGGTGTATGACCTGTGACGGGAAACTGACTTCCACAAACTCACCTTGGTAGCAGAGTTTGGCTGTTTCTCACCCAGTTTTAAGCCTCCTACACAGCTGTTTCTTTTTCAGTTAATGACTGTGTTTCAACCTACATATAAAATTAATGATCGCTAGTACCTGCTTGATATAATTGATTAATTATACACCTGGCTCTAATTGTACAAAATCCCTAAACCCCCATTTACATTGGTGCGATGCCAAATCACAGCCTATTGTCAGCAACGGCATTGTCCATCTGTGCATGAACACACACAGATGTCTTTCAAATCGCCCCTGAACTCACACTACAATGCGGGTTTGAAATTGTGGGAGTTCAGCTGAACTCACGCGATTTCAAAACTGCCTTCAGTGTGAGTGGGGGCTAATTGTATGCAAGGGTACAAAGTGTGCAAGTGTAAAAACTGATGTTGGTTTGAAGCCAAAGAGGGGTCGTGCTAAATATTGATTTGATCTAAATTTTTCTTCTTTTCGCTCACTTTGCAATTATTAAATTGATAAAAATAAACATATAAAATATTTATTTTTTAAAGCATTCTTCACACCTGCCTAAAACTTTTGCACAGTACTATACACACTATATTGTAAAAAGTATTGGGACACCTGCCTTTACACGCACATGCGTTTTAATGGCATCCCAGTCTTAGACCTTAGGGTTCAATATTGTGTTTTTCCACCCTTTGTAGCTTTAACAGCTTCAACTCTTCTGGAAGGCTGTCTACAAGGTTTAGGAGTGTGTCTATGGGAATGTTTGGCCATTCTTCCAGAAGAGCATTAGTGAGGTCAGGGACTGATGTTGGAAGGACAGGAAGGACAATAAGGACATTATGTGATAACGTTTAGGGTCTAACTATAGTATACTTCATTAGGACAAAAAGAAAATGTAACATTGCAAATTATTTGTTTGAGTTTATGATTATAATTTGGATGCTTTTTGTCCTTTTCATAAAAATACCACATATCAAGTGAATTCATGGAATCCCTATTCTTGCCGTTACGGTATCTAAGCTAATATCTTTTATAGACAACAAGAGCTGGCAAATTAAATTCAAGTTTCCTTTACACGGTGTTTCATTTAAAAAATTGCATAGACTTTTTTTTTATCCAACTAAGTAGGTTTGCTGTAAATTATACATGCATTCAAAACCCATGGATCCACAATCTTAAAGTGGTTGTAAACCCTCCTGGGTGAGTTGCACCTACAGGTAAGCCTAGATTAAGGCTTACCTGTGGATGTTTGCAATATCTCTTAAACCTACACGGTTTAGGAGATATTTCCTAAAAAGAGTACACCACTGTCTACGGCGCATGTGCACCGTAGACATTGGTGCAGGTGCACTGTAAATGCAGTTTTTGCTGAAAAATAATGCCGTCTTTTAAAGCACCTGCGCATGCGTGGAGTGACGTCATCACCGCTCCGGCCAATCACAGGGCCGGAGCGTTGATACCCAGAAGTAACCTCAGGGAGAGATGGCTGCGGCTGGAGGGGGAGACGAGGACGGCATCAGGGGCTTCGATCTAAGGTAAGTAATGCATAATGAGCTAGTATGCTAGTCATACTAGCTCATTATGACTTTGTCTTGCAGCTGAAAAGGCTGAAAATGGAAGGAACTTTGTGAAGATCCAACTACAGGTGGCTAACAAGCAATGTAAATTTACTATATTTTTCAGGTCCCTCATGATCTGAGTTTACAGGCATTGGAATTTCATCTTAGCAAATACAGTAATTATTCAGAGGAACCGAAGCCTTTCATCATGGACTGTGATTCTGACAAACATAATTATTTTTTGTTTGATGGGAAGTTCTATCTCCAGAGATGTATTTTTTACTACAGGCGCTAAATTTAAAACAACGTACAACGACCTATATATGGTTTGAAGAAGGGGAGCACCACATCTTTTCAGATAGGAACCCATATTGAAAGTTGTTTTTTCTTTTTTGTATATTCAGTAAATTGATGGTCCGCTGTTTATAGTAAAAGACAACTATATCCAATTTTTTAGAATTTTTTTTGGTTTAATATACTTTTATTGAGATTTTCATTGTAGAAATGTACAGGTTACCCCACTTTTAAGTACACAATGGGACCAGAGCATGTATGTAAAACTAAACATTTTCACTTTTTCACTTCTAGGGTGTAGTGGGGGATCAGGGGCTGTAGTGGGGGTGTCAGGAGCTGTAGTGGGGGTGTCAGGAGCTGTAGTGGGGGTCTCAGGGGCTGTAGTGGGGGTGTCAGGAGCTGTAGTGGGGGTCTCAGGGGCTGTAGTGGGGGTGTCAGGAGCTGTAGTGGGGGTCTCAGGGGCACACTGGAACAGGGCAGGCTAGGCTTTCGGAGCTTCAGCCATTTCTGCTGCGGCTGCAAAATGTCTGTACAGTACTTGTAAGGCACTTTACATACACTTGCGGGTATGTCCTTATTCGCGAGTGTATGGAAAGTGAGTGTACTTAAAGCGGGGTATGCCTGTATATAAATTTACCAGAGAAAAAAAAAAAGAAACACAATTAGCAGCATTGAAATATACTGTTGAACCCATAAGTGTCCTAAGCATAGTAGTATACCCATTATTTTGGAGGTATTTTATCACCTCTGCGGTTTTTATTTTTTGCGCTATAAACAAATATAGAGTGACAATTTTGAAAAAAAGCTGTATTTTTTAATTTTTGCTATAATAAATATCCCCCAAAAATATATATAAATTATTTTTTTCTCAGTTTAGGCCGATACGTATTCTTCTACATATTTTTGGTAAAAAAAACGCAATAATCATTTATTCATTGGTTTGGTCAAAAGTTATAACGTCTAAAAAATATAATCGTTTTATGGCATTTTTATTATAATTTTGTTTTGTTTAGTAATAGCAGTGATGTGCGATTTTGTATTGTGACTGCGATATTATGGCAGACACATTGGACACTTTTGATGCTATTTTGGGACCATTGACATTTATACAGCAATCAGTGCTATAAAAATGCACTGATGACTGTGTAAATTACACTGGCAGGGAAGGGGTTAACCACTAGGGGCAAGGAAGGGATTAAGTGTGTCCTAGGAAGTGATTCTAACTGTGTGGGGACTGGGCTTACTGTGACACGACACTGATCGCTGCTCCAGATGAGAGGGAGCAGACAATCAGTGTCCTGTCACTAGGAAGAACAGGGAGATGCCTTGCTTACCCAAGCATCCCCCTGTTCTGCAGCTCCGTGACACGATCGCGGGACATTTGCCTGTCTGTGCCATTCTGCCGATGTAGATGTTTGTGCTGCGTTCGGCAAGTGGTTAATTATCATATGCCTCCTGTTTAATGTTTCAGAGCTAGAACTACTCCCCAAAATCAGACAGTGTCAGTATTCAGGTGTGGATGGTAGCCTTAATTAGGAACGTTAACCACTGTCATGAAAGCTAAACTTGTTTTGTTCTTTTACAATGTAGATGACATTGTTATCTTTATTGTGTTTACTCATTATGTGTCCATTATCTAACCTTCACCTCTTAAAATGCGCTACAGTAGTACATTAATGCAGACATTTTAGCTTTAAACAAAACTTTAATAGATAGTACAGGTAAGTATTTAACCTTCATCACCATTAGATGCAAAATTCTAATCCTGAACTTTAGGTGTACTTTAAGTATCATATGCCTACTTTTTAATGTTTCAGAGTTAGAACTGCTCCCCGATATCAGGCAGTGTCAGTATTCAGGTTTGGATGGTAGCCTTGCTTAGGAAAAGTAACAGACGTTATGAAAGGCTCTCGCAAGCTGAATTTGTTTTGTTCCTTTATAATGTAGAGACAGTGTTATCTTTAGTCTGTTTACTGACTATGGGCTAGATTCAGAAAGGTACAAATACAAGTACAAATGTGCGCCGTCGCATCTTTACGCCGATTCAGAAAGCAAGATACGCGGAAAAACATGGCTTCAGCCGTCGGACGTAACTTGCCTACACCGGCGTATCATGGGCTCATAGTTACGCTGGACGCATTCGGCGTTTCCATGTTAAATATGCAAATAAGCAAGATACGCCAATTCACGAACGTACGTACGCCCGTCGCAGTAAGCTACGCCTATTACATAAGGCGTTTTTCAGGTGTAAAGATAAACCACCAAAAAGATGGTGCAACCAATGTTAAGTATGGACGTGGGAACAGCCGTCGAATTTCACGTTGTTTACGTAAGCCGATTCAGAATGGGACTGGGCGTAGGTTACGTTCACGTCGAAAGCATTGACTATTTGCAATGTGATTTTAGAGCATGCGCACTGGGATACGTCCGCGGCCGACGCATTCGTGCCGTTCGCTCGGCGCGTCATTTACGTGGGGTCACGATTTATTAACATACAACACGCCCACTATCAGCCTACTTTGAATTACACGCGGTTACGCCAGCACATTTACACTACGCCGCCGTAACTTAGGGTGCAAGTTCTTTCTGAGTACTGTACCTGCCGCTCTAAGTTACGGCGGCGTGTAAATGAGATGCGCTACGCCGCCGTAAAGATACAAAAATGTATCTGAATCTGGCCCTATGTGTCCATTATCTAACCCTCGCCTTATAAAATGCTTTACAATATTACAGTGATGCAGATATTTTAACTTTTTTTTTTTGTATAATCTTTATTCTATTTTCGAAAAAAAAAACAGGATAAGACAAAAATAAGCATAGCAAGTGGCTTCACAACAAAGCCTCAACAATCGGGGTTGTAGGGGGGGAGGAAGAGGGTGGGGGCCTGAGGGAAAACAGAAGGAAATCGTAGATGGGGGAAGGAAAAGGGTACGGGGGGGGGAAAGGGCATCAGAGTACATTTTTAGCATAGTCTAAGCATATTCGGCTATTATATTTCGCCAGGGAGAACCACTATCCGCATCATGCAGGCATCAAAGCACTCCGTCCGTCGTAGTCAGGCTTCCCCCCAGAACTGGAGGAGGGCGGAGCAAGCAGCTGCAACACTCAAAAGGGCAAAAGAAAAAGTGGCAGATGCGGTCCCCCCGTGCATTGAGCATAGTGATGCATCTGGAGTACCCAGTACGGATGGTAACCCAAGTACTGTCCAGGAAACCCCAAAAAAAAAAAAGAATGGAGTCATAAGGGGAGCTAGGATGAAAGAGAGAAATAAAGAGGATAGTTTGAGAAGGGGGGAAGCATGCGGAGCATTCTGCACAGTGGGCCACTATGAGGTGGAGCTAGTGGCATTAGGTCGGCGGTGCGCCTGGACAAGACGCTCAAAGGACTGGTCCGCCAAGGCTAGTAGGGCAACGTCAAGGCTAGACGAAACCACAGCAGTGTCCTGTACGTGGGTCCATTCAGCCCAAACAAGGTCAAATTTTTCACGGGTGCCTCTGCAATCAGCCAACCACCTCTCTGCTTCCATGATCTCCCCCACCTTCCCCAACCAATCTTGCTCGCTTGGAATATGCAAGCTCTTCCAGTGTATCGGGATGAGTCTTTTTGCAGCGTTGAGGAGGTGGGGGAGAGCACTTCGCTTATAGCGAGACTGAGACATAGGGGGGACGTGGAGTAGGAAATGTTGGGGCTGCGCTGGCATGACAATGTCCAGGCCATCAGATATTTGTTTATTAACCATGTCCCAAAATGGCCGAAGCACTGGGCACTCCCACCAAATATGGAGAAGCGTGCCTCTCTGTCCACATCCCCTCCAGCATCTATCAGAGGCAGTGGGGAAGATTCTAGCTAGGGTGACTGGGACCCGGTACCAGTGTGTCAGGCAGTACAAATTATTTAATTGTTCCCCGGTGAAAGTGAGCTGGAGATCCCTCTCCCATTCCTTAATGAAGGGGGGAGTAGGGCAAGGCGTCGCCTCCAACAAAAACCTATATATTGAAGAGATCATGTTTGCTAACGGGTCTTCAGATGCCCACATGCTTTCAAATTCTGTCAGGGCGTTCCGAAGCCCCACTTGTCTCCGGCACTTTGTGACAAAAGTCTCTAATTGGCGGTGTCTCCAGAAGTCAAAGGGGAAGCTACCATGCCTACTCCTCAAGGCGTCCAGAGACAGCAGTGATCCCCCATCCATGAATTTTGCCAGGCTAACAGACCCCTCACTCACCCAAGACCCAAGGGAGGCTCTCGCCTCCCCAGGAGGGAACCATGGGTAACCACACACCGGCGCCAGCGGAGATGTCTGCGGCGCCAGGGCTAGGCAGTCATTCGTTCTGTCCCACAAAGTCAGAGCGTGTATGGTCAGTGGGGAGACCCAGTCTGAGAGCCCCCTGTCCGACGAGGGGACCCATGGTGCATAAGATAAATCCCGTCCGGCCATCGTCTTTTCGAGGGGCACCCACAACTTATAGGAAGAATGAAACTTCCAGTTCAATAAGCGTTGAAACGCTATTGCCTGATAATATTGGGGTATATTAGGAATGCCTAGACCCCCCTTCATCTTGGACCGTTGTAGTGTTGCCATGGCGAGCCGAGGTCTCTTGCCTCCCCATACAAATTTAACAAAAAGGGTACGGAGGAATGTAAAGAAGCCTTTCGGTAAGTGTACCGGCACCATCTGCAGGAGAAAGAGGATGCGGGGCAAAACTGTCATTTTTAAAATGTTTGTGAACAGGGCCTTGTCCCAAGTCTGGAAGTCCTGAGTGATTCTCTTCAGTAGGGGGGCATAGTTATGGGCGTATAGGGAGTCAAGATGGTCCATCAGTTGGACGCCTAGGTATTTCATGGAAGAGGCGGACCACGTAAATGGGAAATAGTCCCGTAGTGAAGTTGCCAAGGTTTGGGGGATAGTGATCAGTAGAATCTCTGATTTTGCATAGTTTATTTTAAAATTGGAGACCTCTCCGTACTTCGTCAGTTCACGCATCAGATTTGGCAGCGAGACAAGGGGATCAACAACATGGAAAAGTATATCATCCGCATATGCGGAGAGTTTATGTTCGAGGGAGCCCACCGACACCCCCCTGATGCTCCGATTTTCTCTCACCCTCTGCAGCAACGGTTCCAATTCCCCCGGGCAGTGGGACACTCGTAAAGTGCAGAAATCCAGCACAACATGTGAGGGCCCATACCAGTGCCCCCGAGCACGGCATCAAGAAAAATCCAATCCACACGGTCAAATGCCTTCTCCGTATCAGTAGACAAAATCAGATAGGGAGGCATCCGACCGCGTGTATTCTCCCAGTGCACAAGCTGGATGGCCCTATTCGAGTTATCCCTAGCTTCCCGTCCTACAATAAAACCGGTTTGATCTGCGTGCACCAAGTCAGGGAGGTAATACTTAAAACGGTTGGCAAGGATTTTAGAAAAAATCTTGAGGTCTGTATTCAAAAGGGAAATGGGGCGGTAGCTCTGTGGTTGAGTGGGGTCCTTACCGTCTTTCGGGAGCACCGTGATATGCGCTAATGAGGACTCTTGTGGTAGGCGTCCAGTGGTCACCAAGGAATTAAGAAAGCCGCAGAAAGGGGCCTGCAACTTATCAAAAAACGTTAGAAAGTAAGCCTTAGTGAAGCCGTCGGGCCCGGGACTCTTACCAGAGGGCAGGGATTTGATGGTGGCCAGTAATTCCACCGAAGTAATGGGGCGTTCTAGGTCTGCTACCTGTTCTGAGGACAGGGTAGGGAGCCCAACTGAGGAGAGGTATTCTGTAATACGTCCCCGCTTGCGTGCTTTATCTGTCGGAGGGGAGGCGGATTCCAGATCGTACAAGGCCGCGTAATAATCGCGAAACATGGATGTGATTTTTGAGGTATGCTGGACTGGCTCTCCCGATGGGGAGTGCAGCTTATGCACATGTGCCAATAATCGTTTTTTACGGAGAGCGCGCGCCAACAGCCTGCCGCACTTGTTGCCATGCTCGTAGTAAGTATGGGCCATAAAACGCAGCTTGCGGTTAATCTTGAGATCCAACAATTTTGAAAAAAGCTGTCTAAGCGCAAATACATGGCTAAGCTCTTCGGGATCAGACGTGCGTTTATGTGCGAGCTCTGCACTCTGAAGCGCCTGCAGCACTCTCCGGAAATCCGCCTGCCTCTCCTTATTGAGTTTGGCTCCCATGGCAGATATTTTAACTTTAATCAAAATGACTCCATTATCTTACCCTCACCTCTTAAAATGCTATACAGTACTGCAGTGCTGCAGATATTTTAACTTTAAACAAAATTTCAATACATTGTTTTGTTAACACAGATAGTAAAGCCTTCAACCTTCATTGCCATTGTATACAAAAGTCCAACCCTGAACTTTAAGTGTACTTTAGGTATCACGGCCCAGATTCACAGAGCGATTACGCGTGCGCAACTGCTGTTGCGCGTGCGTAAGTCTAAATGTGCGCGTGCGTATAGTTGGACGCGATTCACAAAACAATATACGCCAGAAATCTACGTTTTTTGGTCCGGCGTAATTGAGTTAGACATTCGCTTCCCTTCGCGCAAAACTGCGCTAGACACACCATTGATTTGCTAGTCAAATATGCTAATGAGGGAGTTACGGGGATCCACAAAAAAACGCAGTTGCTGCGCAGGCTACGCGATGTGCGCAACTGCAAAATGTCCTGTCTAAAGTTAGAGCACATAAAAGCTGATCTAACTTTTGAAAAAAAGTCTAATTGTCAGATAAAGCAACACCGTTACTGAGGAGCAGACCACACACACGTGTTGCACTACAATTTGACTGCCAACATGCTAGGGGCATCGTCGCTCATAGCTGCACTAGTGAATATAGATGACCAAAGAAGGAGGAGGGCACGGAGGATGGCACGGGAGAGGGTATACCGCACCCGCATACACCTGTTTGGCATGAATGATTCAGAGGTCTTTCGCATCTTCAGATTCCCCCCTCATGCCATCCTGGAATTAACCACAACCTTGCAGGAGGACATCACCAGCCCAACACAACGCTCACATGCAGTGCAGCCACTGGTCAAGGTACTGGCAACACTCCATTTCCTTGCCAGTGGCTCTTTTCAGCGTACAAGTGGAGTGGTGGCTGGGATGTCACAATCCTCCATGAGCAGATGTGTGCACCAGGTTGTCCCTGCAATCCTCACACGCTTGGCCAACCAAATCATCAAACCCACCACTGAGGAGCTTCGAATCAAGGCAATGGCAGATTTCTAACGAATTGCCAGATTCCCACGCACCATCGGGGCCATAGATTGCACACATGTGGCACTCCAGCCCCCCCATGAGACCGAGCACATGTACCGCAATCGGAAGAATTGGCACTCCATCAACGTACAGGTGATAGTTGATGCCCAAGGCCTCATATGGCACGTCCGTGCCAAACACCCAGGGTCCAGCCATGACAGCTACATCTACAATCAAAGCCACATCCGAACAGAATTCGAACAGAACGTGTATGGGAACACCTGGCTGGTTGGTGAGTGACATGGGAGTCAGGCATGACTATCCCCTCCCGTGATGCACAACAGAAGTGGCACATGCATGACTAACATTCTCCTGTCTTTTCCTTTACAGGTGACTCTGCATATGCACTGGGACCCCATCTCATGACTCCTATCCGGAACCCCCAAACCCCAGGAGAGGAACGATACAATGAAGCACACATCAAAACCCGTGCAGTGGTGGAGCGCACCTTTGGCCTCCTGAAGTCACGTTTCCGATGCCTGGATAAGTCTGGGGGTACACTGTTGTATTCCCCAAACTTCGTGTGCCATATCATCGCTGCATGTTGCATGCTACACAATCTCGCAGTGAGGAAGGGCCTGCAGGTTGAGCTACGTGATGATCTGACCCCCCAACCAGAAAATCAACCCCTAACCGAGGATACCCTGTCTTCTGAGGGAAGAGCAGTCAGGAGGCAGCTCATATTGGGCATCTTTGCACGTTAAACACACACATTAATCATGGCACAATGAGAATGCATGCATGCACACCACTATGGTCCCTAGCACACACACCCCACATCCTCATCAAATTGGATTGGCACCAGTCCACCATGCAAGACTGGTGAGCAGTAACGCCACGTCAAGGCTCCAATTATGTCACTGTACATTCATACACCATTCACACGGACCTGGGAATCACTTCTCCCTGGTCCTGGGGAACCCTTCTCCACCAAAATTGAGGGTGACACCCCTTTTCCAGCAGGAATGTCACCCCCACATTCAAACATCATTCACAACCCAAAATATGCCAAAAAAGTCAAACAAACAAAAATGCATAGAAACAAAAAATGCATAGGAAAAAAAAATTGCTTAGAAAAAAAAAAAAAAAGCAGAGAACAAAAATCAAAAAGCTTTCAAAACAAACAAAAGGGGAAAAAAAAAATTATTGCCCTCTGCCTGAGCCACGCCTGGGGCGCCCCCGGCCACGGCCCCGGACCCTCAGGGGAGACGCATGGGGGAGGGGAAAAGCCGGGGAAGGAGGAGCAGCCCCTGAGATCTGCCCACCTGGCGGCCTGCCCTCCAAGGCCACGGCTATTCTGTCCAGGGCAGCACCAAGTGTTGCCGTGTTGCCCTGGATAGCCTGGGTAAGGGCCCTCACATCCTGCCCAACGCCTGCTGCTGTAGTTTGCAGGTCATTTAGGCAGGTTGTGGAGGCCCGGGAGTGGGAGTCCAGGTTACCCAGCCTATCATTAATGGAGGACAGGCTCTGATCCACCCGCCCCATAGTCTGGCAGAGCTGTCTCAGAAGGCGGGTCTGGGTGGCCAGGTTCCTTCTCAGACAGGCGGGCATGAGATTGGGCGCCCCCCTGGTGCTTTGTGATGACCTCCTGGCTCCAGCTGATGGTTGTGGCCGGGGAGAAGGGGAGGCCCTTGTGAGGGGAGCCATGTTGGGGGAGGAGGGGGGGGGGGCTGACCCTTAGGGAGGGCAGGCTTCTTGCAGCCAGAGGGGAAGAGTCCGCAGAAACCAAAGGGCCAGTGCCTTCCATGGACTCCTCCTCCTCATGATTCTTCTCCTCCTCATGATCGTCCTCCGCATGATCCTCCCCCTCCTCTTGTTCCTCCTCTGCGGACTCTGGCCTTGTTGGGGGGGCCTCATTAGGCTGCTGTCCTGGGGTTGGAGCGGTCAGTCCAGATGGCCCTGCACCCTCCTGCACAGCTGTGGATGACACAAAACATTCACAGGTTGGAGGATCCACACACTTGCCACATATTCCCTTTCACCCCCTCCCCCACACATGCTACACACCTGAGAGAAATAAAAACCTTACCTGGCACCGCGGGGACCGGACTTGTGTCAAAGCCTGGCAGGCCCTCCACTTCATGCCGGTGAAAGGTCAGGGCCACCACACGCTCCGTCGCTGAAAATCTAACCCGGCATGGTGGGCCCCCTCCTGTGCCCCTGGCATGGGCATTTATTGCGGCCAGTTTTTTTTTCACCTCACGCCGGAGGTCATTTATTTTCTTTTCTATCCCAGAGCGGGTCCGTGTCTCCCCCTCCCCCGATGAATTGACCTGCTCTGTGATCATATCCAAGATCTCCCTCCTCCTGGCCGGGGTGGTGGTGGCACTCTGCGGGCCGTGGAGAAAACGCCCATAGTCGGTAATGGCCCGGGCAAGAATTCTTTTTTCCCCCACAGTAAAATTGAGCTTTCTTTTTCTCTCAGTCATACTTCCAAACAAACTCACTAGCAGTCACCAAAAATCTGTCACAAATACAAGCACAACCAATCAGACAAGAACACACACAAAGAGAAAAAGAACAGCCAAAAATCACACTAGCACTCAGCAAGAAACACACACAAAAAAATCAGATGAAAAAATAAAGCAAGAAAACAAACGCTCAGAAATCTATCAATCAAACAAACAGTCTCAAACACTTATCAAAATACACTTTCACAAAACTACCAACAAGCACTAGATCACACAGAACACTAATCTCACAACTACAAAACACACTCTAACGAACAACAGAGCAAAAGCACTTGATTCAATGGGAAGGGACACAAAGGGATGTACTTTTGCAATGGAAGGGCGTTTGTGTGTGTCTATTTATGCTGTCTGCGTAGTTCACAACGTTGCCCTAGTCCATTTCCAATTTCAATGATTGCGCCGCTCCCGAGTTGTGAGCATGCGCACAACGGAGCTGACATGGTTTCCTTCACGCGCGCATGCGCGAGTCGGCCGGCCCTTCATTTGCATGGGGTCACGGCTCATTTCAATGTAACACGCCCACGTCCCTCCCAATTTGTATTACTCCTCCTTACGCCTCCGGAAAAAACCTTACGTTTGCGCAAGCTCTTGCGTAAAAGCTACGTGAATCGCCGGATTACGCGGCTAGATTGCGCAAGTCTAACGGAAAAGTGGTGCGCTACGCCGGAATGATAATGCGCCGATCTACGTGAATCTGCCCCCACATGCCTAATTTTTAATGTTTCAGAGCTAGAACGACTCCCTGATATAAGACAGTGGCAGTATTCAGGTTTGTATTGTAGCCTTGCTTAGGAAAAGTAACAGCCGTCATAAAAGGCTCTCACAAGCTGATTTAGTTTCGTTCCTTTATAATGTAGATGACAAGGTTATATTTATTCTGTTTACTCGCTATGTGTCTATTATCTAACCCTCACCTCTTAAAATGCGCTACAGTAGTACAGTAATGCAAATATTTTTATTTTAAACAGAACTTTTTGTTTTCTTAGCGAAGATAGTAAGTATTTAACCTTCATTGCTATTAGATGCAAAATTCCAATCTTGAACTCTAGGGGTACTTTAAGTATCACATACCTACCTTTTATTGATATTGTATATTGCATGGTAGTCTTTTCAAACATTCAATACTAAATACACAGGAGCATAAGTTATGTTCTCATGTATAGCTCGCTTTTTTCAATGCACAGCCCTTTTTAATGGATTATGGTAATGCATTTTATGACTTCAGTCAATGGAGTACAAGTGGATATAAAACTGTCAAGGTAAATTATAGATGTTGCAATAGATTGTTTTCATAATCACTATTTACTGCCGGTAAATATCCATTATGGGTGGGTGAAACTGTATTCTTAAAGATGCGGTATGGAAGATGAAATATTTAGGAGAAAGTAGATAAACAATTTTAGATTGCCGTTAATTACTGTGAAAGTGGGCACTAGATGACCTCTCTGTGGGTCCAGAATCCAGCAGGCAGTGCATTAATTGCCAGCTAATGTAGAAGCATGTAATCAGTTTCCATTTCTTAGAGACTTCTTTATGAAGCTGGAGGTTTCTGCACTAATAACAGGACTCCCTTGTTAGAAAACATCAGATCATGTATTTCATGAGTTTTAATCACAAAGGAGCTTGAATATATCATCTTACTGTTACACTGGCTACATACCTGAATATAAGGAGTATAGGATACCTGTTCAGGTCATCTATTTATCAAGGTAAAGCTGTGGTTTGCCAGTCCACACCAGTCCCTTTGGAGTAATCTTCAGTCTGGAAACAGCTTCTGCTTCACTCTTTTTAATGCAGATATTTCTAAACACACTCAATAAAGACTCCTTGTTGCCTCTCACATCCAACAAGCTGTGGTGTGACTTAGGGCCTGTGTCTTTTTTTTTATTGAACTAGCTTTGTATTACTAAACAAAGCTATTGGGACTGAAAAACCTGTCCAAAGAAAAAAAAGCCTGTTGGCACTGGAAAAGTCTAGGGCATGACCATGGGAGTAGGTGACAAGAGAGCTAAAGAGTAGGAGGGAAGAGCAAAGAGCATGTTTTGGGTAATATTTTATAATGAAGTTGGTAATGTGGTTGGTGCCAGAGTTGTGGATTGACTTTTATGTTGTTAAAGAGGAGTTCTAGTCCCCCCAAAAATAATTTTTTATTGACTACTTTGTCATTGTCAAACCCTGTAAATTAACATTTCTAACATGTCATATTTTATTGCGCTTTTACTTTCTTGAAAAATAGTCTTTTACTGACAGATCTCAGAAGCAGGCAGGTTCCATTTTGGCTGTGGGCATCTGAAGCCCTTCTGTGTTCATTTCCTGGACTTTTGTGCATCAGCGGTTGCTATAGCAATGTCGGGGCGTCAAGTTTTCCACATTGACTGCGGGACACTATGGGAGCGGGGGGGGTGACAGCTGGTGTGTGATGTTTCTACCGCTGAACAGGAATGTGTTGCTAAAGCCGGGGGAAAAAAAATTGTTAAGCAGTGGATTGCTGCTGCCGCCGCCACCGGCGAATGAGCACTTACTTGGGCAGCGGACAACTGACCTCCTCTTCCGCCGCTATTGGGAGGTATGGTAGCGGGTGCTGTCAAGTCGTCTCCTCCTCCCCCCTGAGCACAACTCAGACAGTGGCCAAGTGGGAGGAGGAGAGCTGCGGGCTGTCAGAATGTTTTCTACCGCTCGCCCCCCTCCTTCCTTTCTCCTGTCATCAGAAAAGATCTGCAAATAACGCGAGATCTCGCGTGATCTCGGCAGCAATGTCCCAGAAACCTTTGCAAATCGCCTAGGCTATTAGGGGCAGAAGTCAAGAAGAAATAAAGGTAAAAAGGTATTTCTAGGCAGAAAAATAAATAAAAAAAATGCCAACGTGAAAAGGATTAGCTAAGGAGATTGAATATAGATTAAGTTTAGAAAATGGGTGGAACTCCGCTTTAATATTTTGAATTGTATACATTGGGCAATCATAAGCCAGTGGAAGGTTTGGCAGGCAGGGGTGACAGACACTTAAATGTTGGTAAGGTGGATGAGTCTTGCAAGATATTCAAGATAGACTGAATGGGCCTTTGTAGAGTTAGGCCAATGAGGAGGGAGCTGTAGTCATCAAAGCAAGAGATAACAAGGGAATACAGAAGTATCTTAGTTGAGTCATTGGTTAAAAAGGGGTGTATTTTGTACATTTGGATGTTACGAAGATTAAGACAGAAGATTTATTTGTGGGGGGAGGAGGGGTGGAGGGGGAGGGGAGGAGTTGGGGTATAAGGGATATAAATAATTAAGGGAATATATAGGAGAGTAAAATCAGTAAAAGTAAATAAAATACACACTTGTTTTCTCCTTTCCGTGAATGAAAAAAAAAATACCCACAAATGATGCGAAACCTAAACAGAGACGTTATAAGCAATTCTCACTGTGAGCAGGTCTCATGGTTGGTGGAGTCTGAAGTGAAAAAAAAAAAAAAGAAAAGACAGAAGATTTGGACAGTGACTAGATATAGAGGTCAGGGTCCAAGATTACAGAAAGTGTCTGAGGACGGAGCCTTTGGGAACCTACAGAAAGAAGAAGAGAAGAGGAATAGGTAGAGTTGTAGGTAGGAACTAAGGACCCCTAAAAGGTAAAAGAATAACCAAAAGGAGGTCAAAGAAAAGGAGATTTGAGAGCAGAAGTGGGTGTTGAACTGTCAAATTCATCAGAAAGGCCTAATAGTATGAGTACTGAATAGTGGCCATTGGTTATAGTGGTTGTAAAGTTGATGTAAAAGCAAACAAATAAAAAATAACTTTAGAGAAGGTGGGAAAGAGGATTTTTTTTCATCCAAAATTAAGGACTATTCCTCTGAATGAGAGTTAGATAAGAGGTACAGAGAATGTTTTCATTAAATTAATGTTTTGTCATGTTTGTTTATTTAATGTCAACATTCATTCCCCATTTGATCTGCTACACTATCTATTTTTTCCTGCCCTGGATTCTGTGTTCTATCCCTTGTGTGTGCCTGTTCTTTGAATGGCTCCTGTGGTGGTTTATTAAAAAGAGGCATTTACATTATTTTTTCTTTCCTATTGACTCTTCTTTGTTGCATAACTTTCTTGTATAGTCAGGTTTGCTGCAGGTTTATCAGGTTTATCAGTGTGTGCCCGTTCGGTCTATGTGGAGCTATTGACTCCCACCCACTGATTGGGGCATTTCAGCTCCTGCTGCATCATCTCATTTTCCAACGAGCCGCTTTGCATTATGGACGCTGTAGTCTAGAATGGCGCTCCACACATGCGCATTGACTTTCGCACATCCACACTCGGCCGGTGACGTCAGCCGCTGGCTGATCGGCATTTGTATATAAAAAGCAGTGACTCCTGATAGCATAGTTGCATCAGGGGTGACCTTACATGGTTGAAGAAGGCTTTTAGGTAATATTATTTTTTGGAGATTCAATTTTTTTTGTCTCTATCCCAATACTCGTTCTGTTTCTTAATTGGATCTGTGAGCCAATCCTTTACAGTGGTCTGTATTTAACCACAGGTTTGCTTTGCTTGCTACCATCTGTTCAATCTCCTCCAGGTGTATGAGACAGATGATTTGTAGCATGTTAGTTCAACTCTTTATAGATGTTGGCTCCTTCATTCTATGAAATCCTTTTTATGTTTACTGGCTAATAAATACTGGTCTCTATATGCATGCGTGAATTAATTTTACATACAGTATGTCAATGCTTTACTACATCTAAGCTTATTGCTATTTACTTACTATGTTTCCCAATGCCTTTCAGCTTTCTTTGTTTTGACCACCTAGTAAATCCCAACATCATACAGCACCCTTGACTTAGGCCCTGTACACAAGATCAGTCCAAACTGATGAAAACGGACTGAAGTTCAGTTTCATCGGTCCAAACCGACCATGTGTATGGCCCATCAGTCTTTTGTCCTTCAGCCCAAAAGTTTTAAATCTTGCTTTAAAATTGGACTGATGGACGACTGACCATCGGTCATAACCGATGGTTAGTACACAAAATTCTCTGGTCTGATGAAACAAAGATTTAACTCTTTGGTCTGAATGGCAAGCATCATGTCTGGAGGAGACCAGGAACCACTCATCACCTGGCCAGTGGCCAATACCACCCCTACATTGAAGCATAGTGGTGGCAGCATAATGCTGTGGGATGTTTTTCAGCAGCAAGAACTGGGAGACTAGTCAGGATCGAGGGAATGCAGCAGTGTATGGAGACATCCCTGATATAAGGCGACTTTAGAGCGCTTTGGACCTCAGACTGGGGCTATGAGACAACTCTGTTAATGTTCTTGAGTGGCCCAGCCAGAGCCCAGACTTGAACCTAATTAAACATCTGAAAATGGTTGTGCACCATTTTTCTATGTAGGACCTTTTAAGCTCCATCAGGAAAAAGACTTGAGGCCGTTAATGGTGCCAAAGGTGCTTCAACAAAGTATTGAGCAAAGGCTGTAAATACTTATGTGCATTTTATTTATTTTTTTCATTTTTTATTTTTAATACATTTGCAAAGATTTCAAACAAATGTATTTCACATTGTCATTATGGTGTATTGTTTGTCGAAAATTTAAAGAAAATAGTGAATTTAATCCATTTTGGAATAAGGCTGTAACATAACAAAATGTGGAAAAAGTAAAGCGCTGTGAATACTTTCCAGATGCACTGTACTTAAAATGGTTGAAAACCGTTGTAATTAAAAATGAACAAAGCAAAGGTGCAAAGATTAGGTAGATTTAGTTTTGGCTTACTGTGTTCAGTGTGGCTGAAGTTATTATGTTAGGCAGGGATTTTTTTCAGGGGGAACTTGGGGAACTCAGTTCCACCACCTCTGGCTCAGACCCTTTGGTGCCTGCTTACCACAATCACTTGTAAACACAGAAGTCTGGTTTCTGTGTTTACAAGTGACAGCTCTGCACTCTGTGTGTAACCCCCTGAACTCTGCACTCTGTATGAAATGCAATCCTGGTATTTAATGCCCCTTTAAGACCCTTCTACTGTTTGTAAAAATTTGAATGGGGTCGTGGTTGAGTTCCTGCACCTATTTTTTGAGAAAAAAAGCCCTGATGTTAGGTAAATTTAGTTGTAATCAGTGCAGCTGCATGTGTTTAATTAGGTATGTTCAGTGTTTCAGCTGCTAATGGTTTGATTGCTTCCTCTGCTTTCCAGAGAACTGTAGAAGACTCTCTGGAACATAGGTGTGGCACAAAGCAGATAGCTTTATGAATATTTATAAAGCCCTGGCCAGTCCCAGGGAGGGCTCTAGGAATCTGTATAAATACTCTGAGACACAGACCTCCTGGCTCTTAATCTGCAGAGGAGAAGTCCAGCATGGAGGGCTTGCTGCCCTTTGGGCAGCCCTGCTATGAGCTTGCTGCTTGTGAGGCCTTGGCTGGGCTACCTGAAGGGCTTGGATACTGAAGCTACTGACTGAGGGTCATCTGAAGATCTAGTCTGATATCCCAGGAAAAAGGTGTTGCATGGATGTTGGAAAGAGTCAATCAACTGACATTTATGAGTACAGACTGCTGTGAGAGATCTTAGAGACTTTTGGGCTGCTGCCATCCCTCTGGTGCTAGAATGTGGGCTGTGTGTTTGTGTTAAGGGGAAATCGGCTGGTGTCCTGGAGAGCTTGTCTAATTCTCTGTGAAGGGACTCTTCTCTGGTTGCTCAAAGAAAGACACTTTTGTCATTTTAACTGCTTCTTCTACAAAGCCAAGTCCACAGTTTTCTTTTGCAAGGACTTTTACAATTCTACCAAAGGAAGTTTACTGTCTTCATCTTCTTTTTTGGAGTATCCCAAATTCCCCAACCCTATCCAAGTCACACCAAAAATAAAAACACCAAAAAAAACACACCTGGACTTGTTATCGAACCAAAGAGTGACAGTGAACGAGTGCCTGTGGGACAATTACTGGAAAAAAGGAATCCATGCATATTTCCAGCAGCTTCTTCTGGAGTCTTGTCTCAATCCGAAGCACTTAATGGGATTTCTGTCTGCTATCTCCTTCGTCTGCTATCTGGGCCAAGTCTGACAGATTACTTAGAGTGAATGTAAAAATTTAAAAATGAACAAAGCATATCCTTCTGTTGTGTGTATTTGTCTCAATCCAAAGCACTTTATGTGATTTCTGTCAGCTGTCTCCTTTATTTGCCATCTGAGTTACTTCTGACTGACTATGCAGACTCCAAGGGGTCCAGGGAGCCGGGAAGGGGAGCTCCAGCACACAGGCTATGATTGACAGCCTTTGCTGTACACGTTTCCCTATGAGACTGTGGACAGGGGGTGTTTACATTCCCTTCACTCAGGCCTCAGATTACACTCACCTCCCTGCTTTATGCTGTGCAGTATGTGACATTAAATCCTTGCCTCCTGCCCTTTGACCATCAGAAATTATGTGTAAACTGTACACTTTGAACCACTGTGGATAAGACATGGCTGCAGATAAACAGATGCAACCTTTGTAGGAGGATTTGTTTAATTTCTGTGTATCACCTGATGTTCGTCACTTAAGTGGGTATATATATAGGTTTACAACCACTAGGGGCCTGCGCTAGAGTCAAATGAAGTCCTCCCCTTCACGTCCTCCAATTCGCGTCCTCCCCTTCGCATGCTCCTCGCAAGCCCCTGCAGGGCGCGCGCGCTGTGATCACGTGAGTCAATGAGACTCGGGTGATCACAGATCCGAGTAAGAGATTGGTCCCGGCCCCTTATCACGTGGTCAGCTGTCAGCCAATGACAGCTGATCATGTGATGTAAACAAAGCTCAGCAATCATTTTTTTTTCTTCTCACGCTAACAGTGTGAGGAGAAAAAAAAGCCAATTACCGGCTTAGGTAATTGGTTAATTGTACATGCAGATGTACACCCTGGGACACGGACGCCTTTACTAATCAACCCCCTGATTGGCTGGCTCATACTTGGAAGTCTAAAAATCCATGCGCTGATTGGTTGCTTGATACACCTCGAGAACCTTAAGCTCAATATATTTTCTGGCTATGTGTCCCAGTTGGCTCTATGGTCTTATATCACGGAATGGAGGCTGCCAATAACATCATATTTTTTGTATGAATCTTAGAAATACCCTTATCTTGACTTTATTGTCAATTAACAGATCTATAACAAGTTCTGAGGACTTTTCTGAACCCAGTATTTTACATACTATCGAATATCCGATTGTGGTATATGCCCTGGTTTGCATTGGTTGCAGAGTCATCGGCCATACAACTATTTTTATACATCTTCTTACAAAATCCTTAAACATCCGTCCTGAAGAAGCCCCACGGCGAAACGTGCGTCGGCGACTTTAGGGATTTTGTGTATAGAGTGGTTCACCTGTATATATGTATTATTGTTATTTTTATGTATATGTTACCATGCATTTAATTTGTTTTATTCAATGACTATATTAAAAATTATATTTTTAAACTACTTCCTTGGCCTCGATAGTCCGACCTTCAATACCTCTCCATAGATATTGTTTTTCAATTTTTTGACATCTGCCTCATTGGTGCCAATCTTTACCCCCTGCCAGTGCCACCTGCCAGTGTCCACAGTGCCACCTATCAATGCCTACAAGTGCCACCTATCAATTCCCACCATTGGAGCCAATCAGTGCCTCATCAGTGCCACCTAGCAGTGCTGCCTATCAGTGCCCATTATTGCCACCGATCAGTGCCCAATATTGCCACCCATCAGTGCCCATCACTGCCACCCATCAGTGTCCATCAATGACAGTTATCAGTGCCACCTATCAATGCCAAGGTACACAGCAAATAACACAAAAAACACAAAACTGACAGTGCAGCGGTGCAATGGGATCACCAAGCTCCCAGTTACCATATATCCACGGGCAGCTCCACTACAGCCTGGCCAATTCGCCAGGACCTACATCAGAGCCATTTGATCCCATTGCACCGCTGCACTGTCAGTTTTGTGTTTTTTGTGTTATTTGCTGTGTACCCCACTGTATAGAATGGGCACTTGGATCAACTTGCCCCTCTACACAGATGGAGCCCATCTGGGCAACTAATGGGGTGGGCGGAGTCCTGTAAGAAAGGCGGGACTAGTTAGTTAGTGACCAGTGGCTGCGCTTGTATGCACACATGCACCTATAAAGGATGATTTGCAGGGAGAAGAGAGAGTTATCACAGACCACCTAGGCTTTGAGGAAGGGGGTACACCCCAGAAACGCGTCAGCTACATTGGTGTCTAGGGTCTGACTGGCAGGTGCCGTGAGGTCCAGTTTTAGCTGTTTTAAATGTGCTTACTACTGAATGTTTGTAAGTAGGACCATTGCTTTTTATTTTGTGTTTATTAAAACGTATAAGTGGTAATGCACAAGGTCGGTGCGCCCTCCTTTCTTTTCTTTTTCATTTTAGCCATATGAACACCCTTTGTTCTGTGGAGGGCTGCAAGACTTAAGACTTTGCCTTTATACCATACTGATACACCCAGTTTGGCGATACACCAGAGCGCAGGAGGATTTTTGTAGTAATAAAATATGAACTGCTAATACAATATTAAAAGCTGTGTTCACAAATATTAGAAGCCTGGTAAACAAAATAGATTACCTAGAATTTATGTTTTTCAAAGAGCACTCTAACTTAGTAGGAATATTTGACACCTTCTTGGAAAGCTCACATGACTGGGTTGCAAAAGTGAAAGGGTACACTCTATTTCAGAGGAATAGAATTGGTAGAAGAAATGGAGGGGTATGTTAGCATGTGAAGAGCAATCTGAAAGTGGGTTTGAGAGAACACTAACGAAAAATTGAATTGTGCAGTCTCGTGTCATTATGGCTGGAACTGTAGTAAATAGTAAATACTTAAGAAAGTATGTTTTAGGCCCCCTAATATGTATGAGGAAGGGTCTCAACACCTTTCACAAACTGAAATAACTAAGAAACAAGGCGAAAGTATTATTATGGGTGATTTTGATTATCTTGATATTGATTGGGTGAATGGAACTGTACCATCAACAAAGGCTTGTCTTTTCTTAAATGTATTGTAGGACAGTTTCATAGCACCAATGTTGGAGGACGCAACAAGGAAAAATGCTCTGTTGGATCTATGAATTAAAATAAATAAATGTCGCGATTACTACAGATGTGTAAGTTAGAGACAACTTGGTAATAAGGATGTAATTACATTTGCTATATGTTACAAGAAAGAGCAGCATGTTGGTATGACAAGAACCAAACACAGGCTCCTAAAATGTAAAAAGTAGAGGGGACACCCTGGGCATTTCAGATTTTCAAAGAATGTAACAAGAAATGCAAGAGAGCAATCAGGGAATATAACATAGAATATAATAAACACAATGGTACAGCATGTAAAACAAATTCCATTTTCTTTCAACTATATCAGTAGTAAAAAGGCTATGAAAGAACAAACAGGCCCCATAACAGACGAACAGGGGAGGCTGGTCACAGATAACAGGGAAAAGGGCAAATGTATTAAATAACTTTTCTCTCTTAATTTTTATAGATGAAAAATACAGATTTGATAGTTGTAACAGTAATTCTACTGAAAGTACCTCCGTGGTTGACTGAAAACCAGGTACAAAAGAAAAGATCCAGATAGCTAAGGTGCTATTTCTTCTTTTAAAGACACCTTACCAACTAATTGAAGAGAAAATGTGGTACTCATTCACAAAAGGATTGAGGTATATACCAGGAAGCTACAGACCAGTCAGCCTAACATCAATAGTATGTAAGGTATCCAAGGTAATGGTAAGGGACTCAGAAATTATACAGAAATTTGTCTGTGAAATAGTTATCATATTTGACACTCAGCATGGATTTATGAATGGCCATTCTAGTTAGACCAACCTTTTATTGTTCTTTGAAGAATTAAGTTAGAAAATGGACAATGGAAGTCCAGTGAATGTAGAGTAGTTTATTTAGATTTTGCTAAGGCTTTTGATAATGTACATCATAAAATGTTTGCAAAATCTGTACAATAAGGTGTGTTGGATTTGATGAAATTGCATGTACATGGTGCATAGGAAACTGGTTACATGAACAGGTCCAGAGAACAGTGATAAATGACTCATTGTCTGGATGGTTTAAAGTTATGAGTGGTGTGCCCCAGGGTTCTGTCTTGGGTCCAATGCTGTTCAATTCAATTATTAATGATATAGAGGTTGGAATCAAGAGTTCAATTTCAGTGTTTGCTATGAGACAAAATTAAGCTGGGATATACCTTCTGCATAGGATATAGCATATCCTTACAGGAAGACCTGTCACATTGCAGATGAGGTTCGATATTGAAAATGTTAAAGCAGTGTTCTGCCCACAAAAAAGCCAGCAGCTACACATACTGCAGATGCTGGCTTTTAACAATAGGACACTTACCTATCCTGGAGTCCAGTGATGTCGGCACTGCAGCTGATTTTTTTCATCAATTGTCAGGTGCTGCCGCCGCCATTGCGGGTAAGGGTTCATGCCAGGAACCCTGCTGTGTATGGGTGAGGCCCCTCTCCTCTCTCCTACTGGCACGGTGACAGGGAGAGGAGGAGGAAGGGAGCCCCACGGTGATGTCATGGGCCGTGGCCCGGACTCCCAGAAGTGGGAACAAGATACCTGTCAAAGACAGGTATCCTCCTCCCCTCTTCGCCCAAAGCTGCCAATTGTGGCACTGGAGAGGGAGAGGAGACAAATGAGCCAAAGTTCTACTTTTGGGTGGAACTCTGCTTTAAGTTATGCACTTGGATGCCAAAAATAAACACACAAATTACACATTAGGTGGGGCTCCCCTGGGAGAATCAGTAATAGAAAAGGATATGGGGATCAGGGGCCAGTGCATTATAAATGTGTCTGGCCCCCTAATCTACACTCAGGGCGCCACATACATGGATTTCAATGGGGGGTTGGGGGTTTGAAGCACGTGATTAGAGCCAGAGGCTCTTATAGTTGAGTGATAATAGTGTCCCCGGCCACCACTGATCAGGATTCTTGTGGAGCACAAAGTAATATCATGCAATGTGAAGCTGCAGCTAAATAAAACTAGCAAAGTGCATGCAAAAAGAAAAAATATACATTACATTACAAAACACTGATTCAGCCTCATCTTGAATATGCAGTTCAGTTTTGATTACCAATCTTCTAGAAAGAAATTGTTGAATTACAGTTTAGTAAAAGGCAGCAAAATTAATAAGGGGGATGGAGGACCTCATCTATGAGGATCGATTACATAAATTACAGTTATTCACTCTGGGGAAGAGGGGATATGATTACCATGTACAATTATATTAAAGGTGACTTCAGTAACTATAATAAACTGTTTACTCTAACGCTGCGTACAGACGATTCACGCTTTTCAGCCTTGTGCTTTTCAGTCTGTTACAGTGTGATGAATGTGATGAGTGTGCTATCTCCATTACGAACGCTAGTTTTACCAGACTGATCGATTCGGTCTCGTACTTGATTCAGAACATGCGTGAAATTGTGTGCGTTGGAATTGGCTACACACAATCAGAATTTACAAAAAACAGCTCTTTTTGTTGTCGGAAATTCCGAGAGAAAATGTCCGATGGAGCCTACGCATGGTTGGAATTTCCGACAACAAGCTCCCATCGAAAAAAAAATTACGGAAATTCCGAGCGTGTGTACGCAGCATAAGGTTCCTGGAGAGGACACTTGGCCAAGATTTGAGGTTAGAAGAAAAAAAGTTTAACCTTAGGTTGTGGAAAGGGTTCTTTAGGTTTAAAGCACTTTAAAATGTGAAACTTCCTCTACCAGGTAGTGTTACTAGCTAAGAGTTTCAGCAGCTTAAAAAAACTTTTAGATGTCTTCCCCAGAAAACAAAATATACAGGGCTATGAGAATTGTTAGAGAATAAAAACCACACACAAATGAAAATGTGTGTATGAAGGAGCCATGGCTCTCACATAGGCTGTATCTTAAAGAATCACTAAAGTTAAAAAAAAAATGATTTTTTTTTTTCTAAATAACAAACATGTTATACTTACCTCCACTGTGCAGCTCGTTTTGCACAGAGTGACCCCAAACCTAGTCTTCTGGGGTCCCTCGGCGGCTGTCTCGGCTCCCCCCCCCCTGCAAGGACTCAACACCTTTATGCGAGTGAGCGGAAGTTCGATTTTTGGATGGAACTCCGCTTTAACCACTTGCCGACCAGCCGCCGCAGTAATACGGCGGCAGGTCGGCACGGGTGCGCGAGAGCCCGTAGCTCTACGTCGCGCCTTTCGCGGCCACTAGGGGGCGCGTGCGCGCCGCCAGCGGCCCGCGCGCGCGCCCCCCGCTCGCCCCCGAGTCCCGTGCGTGTGCCCGGCGGGCGCGATCGCCGCCGGGCACACGCGATCGCTCGTTACAGAGCGGGGAACGGGAGCTGTGTGTGAAAACACACAGCGCTCGTTCCTGTCAGCGGGGGAAACGCTGATTTTCTGTTCATACAATGTATGAACAGAAGATCAGTGATTCCCCCTAGTGAGGCCACCCCCCCCATACAGTTAGAACACAAATAGGAACACACTTAACCCCTTCCCCGCCCCCTAGTGTTAACCCCTTCACTGCCAATGGCATTTTTATAGTAATCCAATGCATTTTTATAGCATTGATCGCTAAAAAAATGCCAATGGTCCCAAAAATGTGTCAAAAATGTTCGAAGTGTCCGCCATAATATCGCAGTACCGAAAAAAAACGCTGATCGCCACCATTACTAGTAAAAAAAAAAATAATAATAAAAATGCCATAAAACTACCCCCTATTTTGTAAACGCTATAACTTTTACGCAAACCAATCAATAAACGCTAATTGCGATTTTTTTTACGAAAAATATGTAGAAGAATACGTATCGGCCTAAACTGAGGAAAAAATATTTTTTTTTATATATTTTTGGGGATATTTATATTTATAAAAGTAAAAAATATTGAATTTTTTTCAAAATAGTCGCTCTGTTTTTGTTTATAGCGCAAAAAATAAAAACTGCAGAGATGATCAAATACCACCAAAAGAAAGCTCTATTTGTGGGAAAAAAAGGACGCCAATTTTGTTTGGGAGCCACGTCGCACGACCGCGCAATTGTCAGTTAAAGCGACGCAGCGCCGAATCTCAAAAAGTGCTCTGGTCTTTGGACAGCAATATGGTCCGGGGCTGAAGTGGTTAAACATGACTGTCTTTATTTATCTCTATTACATATTGGATTGATGGGTTTAGTAGGGAAAAAAAAAGATATAACAAAGTCTGCTCACATGAGGTGAAATATGTGGAAAGAGCAACAAATAGTTTCTATACTATAAAAAGAACTAATGCATTTATTACATTTAAAAACTGGTAAGCTGCAATACATTTCTTCTTTTTGGGAATTTAGATACTGTGCATTGTCTATGGACAAAACCACAGGTTATATAATTTATAATGCTGAAGTGATATATTTTTCACAGTGGGTGTTTTTTACACAATTGTATGCCCTTTTTTGTTATGTATTCATGCAGGAGCTTTACAAAAACAATATATCCATGTGTATTGGTGACTTAGTGGCAACATGCTAAAAATAGCTTTAGGGGTTATGGAAATTGGTGTTCTAGGAAACATGAAATTCTATAGAAGTGCTAAGCTATATAATGTGTTTTCAAGATATATGTTAAAGGAATTTAAATTCAAATATTTCAAGTACAACTAATCCAAGTACAACTTTAAATATGATTCACAATGTGGGTCATATATCTACATTCAGACACATGTAACCGGGAAATTATAATGTTGTGGAGCTCATCCATAAAATCCTATAGTCTTAAGTTTTACGATTTCCTACAAATTTCTGGTCACTTGTGATAAACAATAGAGGTAATTTGTTAAAAGCTTTAAAAAAGCAGCCATGTTGTCTAAAACATATTTAATAAAAAGTCTCAAAGTGAATTTGCAAAGAAATGTACCAAAGTTAAGCAGGGACGTAACCCCAGGCGCTAAACTAAGCAATTGCAAACTTCAGGATCTGAAGCTAAGCTAAAGAGGGTATATGCATAATAAAGGGGGGTTTGGGACTCCTGTGGTGCTATGTAAGAGAACTAGTGTCCATATCGTGACACAAGGAAGATGTTTTGAGCACTTTATCCTGCTTCCTTTAGTGAACTTTGATATGCATTAGCCAGCATAAAACCAGCTAACTGTAAAGCCCTGTACATACGACCGGGATTCCCTCCGGTAAAAAGTCAGCCGGGAATCCCGGAGGGAAAACCGAGAACTTTCCCCCTGTGCACACCAGAGGTAAACTGCAGTGAGAGCTTTGGTCGGGAATCCTGGCTGTGTGTATTTCCTCATAGGGAAACTGCTGGGAAAAAGACCACCGGGAATTGCTGCAGGAAAAAAGAGAACATGTTCCTGCCAGAATTCTTGGCGGTTTTTCTGTCTGGAAAACTGCCATGGAGCATACACATGGCAAGTTTTCCCAGCCAAAAGCTGTCATGGCAGTTTTCCAGATGGGAAAACTGGTCGTGTGTATGAGGCATAAGGGGTAAAGCTGGTGGCAAATTAAAGTGTATGTATATATTTTTTTTTCTTTGTCTAAAGCAGGGAAGGATTCCAACTTCTGGTAAAAGTAGAACTACTGTATAAGCAGATTTTTTTTTCATTCTGGACAGTGTAAGGGAGGATTATAACCTCTTTCAGTTTTTGTGCCATCTGTGTCCCGTTGAAGACATTTCACTTTATTTTCTGTCCCATAGCCAAAGAGGAAATCCCTGCAAATTAATGAATCCCTTGGGACCCTCTAGGTCACCAGTGTTCTAATCTGATGATTTCCCCTCTTTTACTGTCCAGAGGGCATCCCAAAATATGGGATTTTCCTTTACTTTCACGTTTAATAATAATGATGAACAAAACAAGGTACTGTAGCAATAAAAACTTGACAGGTATTCTAATCCATCACCACTCCAAAACTAAACATTTTTTTGCCTTTAGTTATACTTTAAGTTTACATTGTGGTCGGTGTCCCCATTAAAGTCATTCTTTGCTTTGCAATGACCATTTTTAGGGGGACTGACACATTTGAGTTGTGTTTGCAGCATGACTCTATAGACTTAATATGCTGCATATCAACTTGATAAGCCACAATAACTTTGCCAGAATGCAAAGCACAGTGGCGTGTGCACTGACCCCTCTGGGTGTATGGAAGTTTTCAGGTGGGTATCAGTTTTCACTGTCCCCTGGCCAACCGTTTGAAAAAAAAGTCTATACAGGAGAAAATTAAAGAATAACGGCCCGGATTCACGTACCTTGGCGTAGCGTATCTTCTTTACGCTACGTCGGCGTAGTCAAGTTACGTCGGGGCGGCTGAAGCCTTGCTTTTCGACGTATCTAGATTTGTGAATCGGCGCAGAGATGCGACGATGCACATTTGTACTTATGACGGCGTAAGTCCGTCGTGAATCCAGGCCAACATGTTTAGGGTTTGCATACAGTGCCTTGAAAAAGTATTCATATCCCCTTGAAGATTTCCCTTATTGGGATTTTATGTGATAGACACAACACAAAGTGGCACATAATTGGGAAGTGGAAGGAAAATGATAAATGGTTTTCATTTTTTTTTTCAAATAAATATGTGAAAAGAGTGGTGTGCATTTTTACTCTGATATTCCTAACTACGCCACACCTTTCACATATTTATTTGTAAAAAACAAAAATTGAAAATCATTTATAATTTTCCTCCCTCTTCACAATTATGTACCACTTTGTATTACTCCATCACATAAAATCCTAATGAAATACATTTACATTTTTGGTTGTAACATGACAAAATGTGGGAAATGTCAAAGGGTATGAATACTTTTTCAAGGCACTGTATGTAGCGTTTGCACCCTAAGCAGCTTGGTTTGATGGGTTCTCCGTTCTGCTACTACTCTGTAAACCGCTCTGTCCCCTCTGACACACCTGTTTATATGATAGAAGGCTGCAAAGACCCATATTATCTCAGGTATTAGCAGGGCCGGATCAAGAGCATCATGGGCCTGGTGCTGAGGATTTTGGTGGGCCTTTTTATGGAAATAAATAAAATGAAAATGCAAACAATTTTTGCTAAACAAATTAAATATATTCTCACCAGTAATAGCAGCCGTGCAGCCTCTCAGCAGCAGCAATACCACCTGCTTTGTGGTCTTTCACCAGCAGCAACATAGGGTGACCACATTTCCAAACTGCCATTACGGGACAACCCCCCCCCTTCTCAAAAAAAGATGAGGGGGTTGATGGGGAAATGATTTGTCAGGCAAATGGCTGGTATTAGCACTTAAATCATCATGACACCATGCTTGATATGGTGTCAGGCAGATCAAATTCCAATAATTATATTACTACATTGTAATATATAATGAAATACTTCAACTCATCATAATACACAATCAGTGGGAACCCTAAGCTTGTCACTTGCCACCAGATACAGCGTGCCACAGTCGCTTGCCACCAGATGCAGCTTGTTACTTGCTACCGTCGCTTGCCACCAGATGCAGTGTGTCCCTTGCCACCAGATGCAGCGTCACTTGCCACCCATAACCTGCCACCAGATGAATCAAATCACTTTCCATAGTCGCCTGCCGCCAGATGCAGCATGTCACTTTGCCCAGTTGCCTGCAGCCACGTTAAGATGCAGCCTGTCACTTGGCACCCATAGCCTGCTGCAGGATGCGGTGTGCCACTTGCCACATGTAGCCTGCCACCAGATGCAGTGTGACACTTGCCACCCACAGCCTGCCACCAGATGCAGTGTGCCGCTTCCCACCTGCAGCCTGCCACCAGATACAGTATGTCACTTGCTATCTGCAGCCTGCCACCAGATACAGTATGTCACTTGCCATCTGCAGCCTGCCACCAGATACATTGTGCCACTTACCACCTGCAGCCTGCCATCAGATGGCTTGTGCCACTTGCCACCCACAGCCTGCCACCAGATACAGTGGGCCACTTGCCACCCCGTATCTGTGTATGTGATTTGTATTGGTGGTGCGTTGATTTTCTAACCATATCTTCAAAGCCCAATTATTGATTATTTTGTGCCGGTCTGTATTGGGTTCCAGTACCGATACTGATCAGCTGTTGGGGAAGATAGAGGCTGAAACTGTTATTGTGGATGAAGGACCGGAAAGACAGAGAGGATAGCTGCAGAAAATTCTGGTCCCATACAAATTAATAAAATCACCCTTCTATATAATTATTAAAGGTTGGTGTGTGTTGTAATACTTGCACATTTATTTGCATTGGGGCAAGTCCCAGTTCTTTGTTATCTGATGTGCTATACTTTAATGTCTACCTTCAGGCAAAAAAAAGCTTTCCCATGCAGTGGAACTGTGTCTGCACTGCAGGGGTCAACTGCTTGATTTTCTAAAGGGATTGGAGAAGAGAAAAATATATTTACCTAATCCTCTGATCCTCCCCACACAAAACCAATCCCTGTGGCTCCTGCCTCCATCCCTCCCCCCTCGTGGTCTAGCAGTCTTGTGCTGTGGACTGTTCCTGACATCATCATACCCATCAACCTGTTCTGGACATGAGGATGACAGGAACAATCCAGCGCTGGATCACGGTGGAGCGATGCTTGCAGGTGGAGCGGAGGATTGGGTAAGTATGAGCTTTCTTCAATCCCCTAGACAAAAACGAGCAGTTGGCCGGTGTAGTATGGACACAGCCCTGTTCCAGTTTGTTGGCTTAGAAAGTATCTAAGCCATCCACAGTTAGACAACTAGCATCTTCAAAAGGAGTTCAGCAGTTGCAGCCTGTGTATTCTCTCAGCCCAGGTTTATTTTAGTTATGATTTAAGCATAGGCATGCGCACAGGGTGTGCCAGGTGTGCCCAGGCACACCCTAATCCCCCAATGAACATTAGTGGAACATGGGAAAGGTCTCCCTCTTACCGTCTCTGCCATAAGAGAAGTGTTTATGCTCTTCTCTTTCACTATGCTGGCAGGGATGTGCCGGGGTCATATATATGTAGACACATCCACATGCATATGTGTTTGAGCTTATGGGTGCACACCCTAATGCAATAGGCTGTGCACACCTATGGATTTAAGTGACATTTAGCGATGACATAAGCAATACTTTTTAAAGATCCACTTTAAAGAGTGAAAATATATTATTTATAGCAAACTAGGTGTGCTTCACAAAACATCTACTGTTTTTTATAAAGAAATATTGCACTACAATAAGCCTAATGCCGCGTACACACGATCATTTTTCAGCTTGTAAAAAACGACATTTTTCATCCTCTAGAAAAAACAAAGTTTTTTCCAACTTCATCACTAAAACGACGTTGCCCACACACAATCGTTGAAAAAAAAAATGTTCTAGCAAAGCGCGTGAGGTACAACACGTACGACGGCACTATAAAGGGGAGGTTCCATTCGGATGACGCCACCCTTGGGGCTGCTTTAGCTGATTCCGTGTTAGTAAAAGACGATTCACGCTTTTCTGTCTGTTACAGCGTGATGAATGTGCTTACTCTATTACGAGCGGTAGTTTTACCACAACGAGCGCTCCCCTCTCATAACTTGCTTCTGAGCATGCGTGGGTTTTTAACGTCGTTTTAGCCCACACATGATAATTTTTTAGAACCAGAAAAACGACATTGTTTCGAATTTTTTCTTTGTCGTTTTTCAGAACCCGAAAAATTATGTGAAGCCCACACACGATCATTTTAAATGACGTTTTTTTTAAATGTCGTTTTTTACATGCCGGAAAATGATCGTGTGTACGCGGCATCAGCCTTAAAGTTCTGGACTTGGTAATTATATGTAACTTTTCATTGAAGTACATTCAGTAGATCAGCAGGGGGAGTAATTCCTCACCTGTGACTCACAAAGAATGTTACTAGAATATTATCTTCCTACAATTACTACTTTGACTATAAACCTGAACTTGTCTTAACTAGAAGATATGATTTTTTGTATTTTTTTTTTTTAGTTTGAATACACATACCTATATTTGGGCCTCATAGTTTTGTGTAAATGGCATCACAAACATAAACATCTAAGAACTAATTAATTGAGCAATGGCTCTTTTTGATTAACTAATACATTATTTATTTAGCCACGTTTGTTGTTTTTCTTATTTGGTAAAATGCAGACTCATCTGGGTTTTACATTTGATGTTTTATTCTGAGAACTGTTTTACATTAAGATGAATTGCTGGACTGAAGGTGCCACATAAACTGGATGGAAATAAAGAATGTCAGATGTTCTCAATGAAAAGGCGTGAAACTAAAATTATCACTACTGCGGCAGACTTTCTCTCTGACCAGAGGCGTAACTAGGATCTTCAGGGCCCCGGTGCAAGAAACCATGAAGGGCCCCCCCATGGGCATTGCTAGGTCTATAAAAGATCTCGGGCTAGAGCCCATAGTAGTGTAGAAAGCAAGTAAAGAAAGTCATATGCTTGGGTGGGTATACACATGTATACAATATACGTTTGTGTGTATATGTATATATTGTCACATAACTGAGTGCAGATCCTCCTTGCATCAGGGTCACCAGAGAGACAATTCCTTACATAAGGGTGCCCAAAGAGCCTTCCCCACTAGAGAGCCCCCCTTACATCAGGGTCCCCAGAGAGTCTCCCCTATACATCAGGGTCCCCAGAGAGCACCCCCATACATCAGATATCACAGAGAGCCCAGCCCCCATACAGAGTCCCAAGAGAGCCCCCTATACTTCATGGTTCACAGAGAGCACCCCCCATACATCAGAGTACCCAGAGAGCGGGGGAGAGAGAGAAAGAAAGAAAGAGAGAAAGAAAGAAAGAGAGAAAGAGAGAAAGAAAGAGAGAGAGAGAAAGAGAGAAAGAAAGAGAGAAAGAGAGAAAGAGAGAAAGAAAGAGAGAGAGAAAGAAAGAAAGAAAGAAAGAAAGAAAGAAAGAAAGAAAGAAAGAAAGAGAGAAAGAAAGAAAGAGAGAAAGAAAGAGAGAAAGAAAGAAAGAAAGAAAGAGAGAAAGAAAGAAAGAAAAAAAGAAAGAAAGAGAGAAAGAGAGAAAGAGAGAAAGAAAAAAAGAAAGAAAGAGAGAAAGAGAGAAAGAGAGAAAGAAAGAAAGAAAGAGAGAGAGAAAGAAAGAAAGAGAGAAAGAGAGAAAGAAAGAGAGAAAGAAAGAAAGAAGGGAGAAAGAGAAAGGGAGAAAGAGAGAAAGAGAAAGAAAGAAAGAGAGAAAGAAAGAGAGAAAGAAAGAGAAAGAGAGAAAGAAAGAGAGAAAGAAAGAAAGAGAGAGAAAGAAAGAAAGAGAGAGAGAGAGAGAGAAAGAAAGAGAGAGAGAAAGAAAGAAAGAAGGAGAGAAAGAAAGAGAGAAAGAAAAAAAGAAAGCAAGAGAGAAAGAAAGAAAGAGAGAAAGAGAGAAAGAAAGAGAGAGAGAAAGAGAGAGAGAAAGAGAGAAAGAAAGAGAGAGAGAGAAAGAGAGAAAGAAAGAGAGAAGGGAGAAAGAGAAAGAGAGAAAGAGAAAGAGAGAAAGAAAGAAAGAAAAAAAGAAAGAAAGAGAGAAAGAGAGAAAGAGAGAAAGAAAAAAAGAAAGAAAGAGAGAAAGAGAGAAAGAGAGAAAGAAAGAAAGAAAGAGAGAGAGAAAGAAAGAGAGAGAAAGAGAGAGAAGAAAGAGAGAAAGAGAGAAAGAAAGAAAGAAAAGAAAGAGAAAAGAGAAAGAAAGAAAGAGAGAAAGAAAGAGAGAAGAAGAGAAAGAGAGAAAGAAAGAGAGAAAGAAAGAGAGAGAGAAAGAAAGAAAGAGAGAGAGAGAGAGAGAAAGAAAGAGAGAAGAAAGAAAGAAAGAGAGAGAAAGAAAGATAGAAATAAAAAGAGAAAGCAAGAGAGAAAGAAAGAAAGAGAGAAAGAGAGAAAGAAAGAGAGAGAGAAAGAGAGAGAGAAAGAGAGAAAGAAAGAGAGAGAGAGAAAGAGAGAAAGAAAGAGAGAAGGGAGAAAGAGAAAGAGAGAAAGAGAAAGAGAGAAAGAAAGAGAGAAAGAAAGAAAGAAAGAAAGAAAGAAAGAAAGAAAGAAAGAAAGAAAGAAAGAAAGAAAGAAAAAAAAAGAGAGAAAGAAAGAGAGAAAGAAAGAGAGAAAGAGAGAAAGAAAGAAAGAGAGAAAGAAAGAAAGAAAGAGAGAAAGAAAGAGAGAGAGAAAGAGAAAAAGAGAGAAAGAAAGAAAGAAAAAAAGAGAGAAAGAAAGAGAGAAAGAAAGAGAGAAAGAGAGAAAGAAAGAAAGAAAGAAAGAAAGAAAGAAAGAAAGAAAGAAAGAAAGAAAGAAAGAAAGAGAGAAAGAAAGAAAGAAAGAAAGAAAGAAAGAAAGAAAGAGAGAGAAAAGAAAGAAAGAAAGAGAAAGAAAGAGAGAAAGAGAGAAAGAGAGAAAGAGAAGAAAGAAAGAGAGAAAGAAAGAGAGAAAGAAAGAGAGAGAAGAGAGAAAGAAAGAAAAGAAAGAAAGAAAGAAAGAGAAAGAGAGAAAGAAAGAAAGAAAGAAAGAGAGAAAGAGAGAAAGAAAGAAAGAAAGAAAGAAAGAAAGAAAGAAAGAAAGAGAGAAAGAAAGAAAGAGAGAAAGAAAGAGAGAAAGAAAGAGAGAAAGAAAGAAAGAAAGAAAGAAAGAAAGAAAGAAAGAGAGAAAGAAAGAGAGAAAGAAAGAGAGAAAGAGAGAAAGAAAGAGAAGAAAGAAAGAGAAAGAAAGAAAGAGAGAAAGAAAGAAAGAGAGAAAGAGAGAAAGAAAGAAAAGAAAGAAAGAGAGAGAAGAGAGAAAGAAAGAAAGAGAGAAAGAAAGAAAGAGAGAAAGAAAGAAAGAAAGAAAGAGAGAAAGAGAAAGAAAGAAAGAAAGAAAGAAAGAAAGAAAGAAAGAGAAAAGAGAAAGAAAGAGAGAAAGAAAGAAAGAGAGAAAGAAAGAGAGAAAGAAAGAAAGAGAGAAAGAAAGAAAGAGAGAAAGAAAGAGAGAAAGAGAGAGAGAAAGAAAGAAAGAGAGAAAGAAAGAGAGAAAGAAAGAAAGAAAGAAAGAAAGAAAGAAAGAAAGAGAGAGAGAAAGAAAGAAAGAGAGAGAAAGAAAGAAAGAAAGAGAGAAAGAAAGAAAGAGATGGAAGAAAGAAAGAGAGAGAAAGAAAGAAAGAAAGAAAGAAAGAAAGAAAGAAAGAAAGAAAGAGAGAAAGAAAGAAAGGAGATGGATGAAAGAGGGGGATGGGGGGGAGAGAGAAAGAGAGAGAGAGATGAGTGAAATTGACCCCCTAAGCTGGCCTGCAGTCCTTCCTGTACCCCCTGTCCCAGCCCCTGTCTGTGGGTAGGTGTGTGTGTTGCACCTACCTCCAGACCATCCTTGTCCTCTGTCAGCCTATGTTTCTTCTTGTTCTTGATGACAGGCACAGCTGGAGCAGACGTTGGGGGAAGGTGTGCAGGCTCTGGGACTGGGAGGATGTCACTGCTGGTCAGGTCTTCTCTCGTGCTGTTCCTTCCTGTCAGCCTCCTGCTGCTCACGGGGCCCCCACTCTCTGTTGTTTTCAGATGCTGCTGCTGCTGCTGCTGCTCTCCCCCTCAGATGCTGTGAACCTGTCTGTGCCTCTCTGGTATGTCAAGGGGCAGCCTCGGAGCTAAGCTGTGTTGGACCCCTGGAGACAGAGGCAGAGCAGTAGCGCGGAGGTCGGAGGAGGAAGTGAAATCCTCCCGCGCTTTCAGCTTTGAACACGGAGGGGGGGGGGGGGGGCACTGCAGCCGTGATGTCACTGGTTGCTACACGCCAAGCGGCTCTAGCAACCAGTGGACAGAAGGTGGAGGTGGTTCTGCGTGCAGGAGCCAGCACTACCGCGGCTCAGACTCCTCCACTGCACTGAAGTAATTATGACATGACTGTATTGTGCAATGAAGGCACCCGGGAACTAGGGCCCCCCCCACAGCGGTTGAACGGCAGGGCCCAGTCGCAACTGCGACTGCAGCGACACTGAAAGTTCCGCCACTGTCTCTGACTATTATTTTTGTTGTTATTTCAACAATTATTCTCCTTCTCATGCTCATTAGTGATGGTTTTACAGATTCAAAAAGGTCTTTATTAGCAATTCTGTTTAAAGTGGTTTTCAGTATTAAAGGAGTTGTAAAGGAAAAAAATGTTTGCCAAAAATGTATGTCTGCAAGGTAGACAGACAGAATAGTGTAATGATTCTGTAAACAAACGAGTAAATACCTCTTAAATTCCTTCATCTATATCACCTCCGGCATTCTAGTTTCTGTTCTCTCATTCACTTCCTGGTTTTCGGCGCTCGTTCATGTAAGAACTACTCTTCCCAGTATGAATTGCGGCACGCCCAGTAATTCACACCTCCTTGAAGTCTCTAACACGTAGAGAGCATCCTGCCACATATGTAGTTCCCAGGAGGGGCGAGCACGTTACTGACCACCGCAGTAAAGTCTCCCTTCACGGTGCTCAGTAAAATCAGACAAGCAGGAAGTGAACAGAGAAGAAATAGAGCAACTTCTGAGCAAAAACAAACAATGAGGAAGTGAAAAGAGGAATGTCTGCAGGTAAAGGATGCTTATTATGAAAAAAAAAATGTTTTCCTTTACAATCCCTTTAATTTATTTTGACTTATTACCTGAAAGTTATGTAGCGATACTCCCTCGGGAGCCGCTGGTTGATTTGGGATCGGCGTATTAAGTTACCTTTCAGGTTGGTCTAGGGGTGAAATCAGTGAGTAGAGCAGTAAGCGAATGTCCAGCCAGTAAAGGTTTTCCAAATGCTTTATTTCTTGGGTCCAACACGACCAACATCAACAGGAGGTAGATAAGACAGGTTGATGAAGTGAAGAAAACCTTGCAGTATCAGGCTTGGATGAACAGGAGAGCAAGCCTGCTCTCAGTAACAATATATCTCGTTGCCACTCTAGCCAGGGTGGGTGAAGTGATCCCCGGACAGACTTCTGCCACAAGCCTGGCAACCGGAGTTCTACTTTAAGGTTGCTGGAAGGAACAGGTCCCTGCAATGGACCTGGCTCTGATTAAATTTAAGATGCCAGATGAGGCCTCTGCCACAGGCTCTATGCTGACAATGTGAACAGCAGAGCGAATCCTTCCAGTCAATCACAATTGGGTGACCGATTGACAGCTGAAGTGTACCTGTCAGTGTGTCGGTCACTAAATCCCCGATGGTTCGTTCAAGTCTCTCAGATAACCTGCATCCGGGTTATCCTTGAGCCGAATCCCCACTATACAGCCAGCGGCCTAGGATCTCTCTTAGTGGTAAGGGGACCCAGCAATCCACTGGGGCCCCTCGGCAGCATCTGCCAGGAACTCCGTGTAACTTTCGACCCCGGCCTTGTATGCCATATCATCTGGGTCTGTTGGATGCGCACACCCTGAAGGTGGGTGCTGCACCTGGAACCAGGAACCCGCGAAAAAAACAAAGAAAATGGCGTCTGCCACAGATATACCCTCCCCCAGCATGCCCTGTAAGGGAAAAACTCTTGGTGCTGGGGAAAAGTGGCTCTGTTAGAACCCCTCTGGTGCCATCTGTCGTCAGGGGGTGAGACTGACACCCCCCGAGTGCAGACTGACCCACAGGACAGTTCTAAAATGACAGCAGCCCAAACCTAACAAAATTAAGAGTGAGAGCAACATAACTCTCTCAGTCCCCCACTAGCTTTAGTGTAGTGCCCACACTGAAAGTAAGGGGGTGCAACAGTTATTTTTGACATGAATTGAATATTACATTATTACGAGTTTGCTCTTTCATATTTTTTACTATTGAAGCTCACATGGAAATTTGTAGCCATGACCACTTTGCATGCCAAACAATGTGGTTAGAATTTTTGCTAGGTGACAATGAAAGGAAGTGCATAGTGGTTGGGTACATATGTTTATTTTTTTGTGATTAGAAATCTAAAAAAAAATACTAATAATTTGAAATACAAGTTTATAGTCAGGTAAACATGAAATGTTGCAAATTATTTTTATGTAGTCTTTTACCAACCAGCAGGGGGAGCTTCAAGCCTTGTACGCACAACCGGTTTTCCCGTCAGGAAAACTGTGATGAGAGCTTTTGGCTGGGAAAACCGGCCGTGTGTATGCTACATCGCAGTTTTCCCGAAAGGAAAACTGCCGGAAAAAAAAGAGAACCAGCTCTCTTTTTTCCCGCTGGGATTCCAGGCGGTTTTTAACCCGGCAGTTTTCCTATGGGAAACACTGCGATGGAGCATACACATGGCCGGGATTCCCGACCAAAGCTCTCATGACAGTTTTCTTGTCGGGAAACGTAAAAAGTTACCAAGCAGGTTCTCGGTTTTGCCCTCGGGTTTCCCCGTTGACTTTTTACCGACGGGAATCCCGTACGTGTGTACAAGGCTTTAGTCTTCTTTTCTCATGTTGTAAATTTGTTTGTTATCCTCTTGCATGCGAGTTAGTCAGCAGAGATTTATTTTCATATTTGTTCTTATTTGCAAAAGACATTAGCTCTCTTAAAGAGACACTGTCTCCTTGTAATTGTGGGCAAAGCGACGCTGACTCTGCAAAGGGCATCTCCGACACCCATATACCCACCTCAAATGTGTTCTCATCAGCTCCTTGCTTCTCCCTTTCTCTAAAACTGCTACGGGGAAGAGCTGCTGTTTCAGGCAACTCCACACCAATAATTTTAAATCCCCCCTCCACAAAAAAGTTGTAGTACAATGCATTGCACATAATTGGAGCAAACAATATTTTCTGTGGACTAAGGTGCTGCCAATTTATTTTGAACTTTCTGTCTAATGCAACACACCACAATGTTCAGTAATGCATGAACTGCATGCATATTAGTGCAAGTCATTGTGTGTGTGATTAAGCCCTATACGCACAATCTTTCACTGTCATTTTATAGGCTGATATAAATCGTGTTGGTTTCAGAGGCAGATCTTTTCTCAGAAAGGTTTATAGTGGGTGCCTAAAAATAAAATAAAAAATAGCTTGGAGGCATTGTAGCGTTTCTGGCAAAAGAGAAATGCTGCCCAAAATCTGCTTCCTCTAGGTCCTTGTATTTTTTTTTTATGTGTGCCCCCCCTTTTTAGTTACCTGGAATAGAGATTGGTACTAGGATACTATGACTGAGGATATAGCAACGAATGTCATATAGACTAGAGGATAATTATACCATAATGTGCAAGTATGTTGTACTGTTGTACATACTTAAAGAGGATTTTCACTCTCTTAATGAAGTTCCATCTACTCCTCCCCTCCTCCTGTTCTGTACATGCTGTAGCTAGTACTTTTTTCCTTTACCCTTTTTTTTTTAAAGAAAAGTGTCCAGCCCCATCCGCCCTATGCATGTCACTCACCTAGGCAAATGATGTGCACAGAGCCCACTGTGCCTCCTCGAACATGCATATCTCAAAGGAGGAGGGCGACCTAGTGGTGCATCATCAGGGGTATGGCTGCTAAACGCAGAAGAGCCAGAGAGCCTCTCATTGACATCAGAAACAACATGGTGGCACAGGACCAAGCTGTGGCACGGGATTTTTAGTGGGGCAACGCTGGATCTGCTGAGTGGGTAAGTCTCTAAAATTTGCAGAACCCAAAACAGTGGGGGGGGGGGGGTGTTGAGTGAAGAACCGCTTTAAACATTATGGCAATAATCCAACCATCTTAAAAAATAACGTTTGCATTTTATGGAACTATCACAACAATGTTTCCTACATCTCCATTTCCTGGAAGTTATCCATCTCCTGCAATCCCAAAAATGCTGCTCAGAAATGTTTACCTGTATCCAAAGTTTGGCCAAAGATACAATTACAGATTTTTGTATCCTTGATGCTGAGTTTGTATAACATTCTTACCCACAACCATTTTGTAGTTTCATATTTAGGTTGTCTGCTATATTTTCAATGACAAAGACAATTGTGATAAAATAATGTAATCAAACTGTATGCCCAGTTACAATTTTCTTTATCAACCATTGGAAAGTAAGGAATGTATAGGATCTTATTTTCCCATTATATCCTCTACAGACTGCGCCTTTTGTAACAGCAGAAAATGTGGGTGGGAGCAGGTAATCAAATCCTTTATAGTAAAAATCCACATCTCCTCTTGACTCTCTCCTCACTTCTGATATCGCTATTCCCTACCTGTAAGTTTTAGGGAGGGAAAGGTGGAATTGTACTGGGAACACAATGGGGCAAGGGTAACAAGCATTTGTACTTGGGATGTATATAGTAAGAGGGATTTATGAGGGGGGTAGGTTCCTGTGCTGGCAAAAATAAATTAGGGTAATTTGTGCTAGGAATGGGGATTTAGGGGAAATGGATTTGTGCTAGGAGAGGGTATTGGAGGGGGAAATGTGTGCTTGGAAGTGGGTGGATTTTTGCAATGAGGGTGGGGGGTGTGCGCTAGCAGGGGGAATTTGGGGGTTGGGGATTTGTTGGGGGTGGGGTGAGGAAAGGATGGATTTGTGCTAAAAGGGGGATTGGGGGGAATTTGTTCTAGGAGGGGGATTTGTGTAGTTTCTAATGGCACCCCTATGCATCTAACAAGTGCACATGTTTTCTCAAGCAGTACCACGTGCTTTGGTGTGTCACAGTTTTAAAAACCATGTTGGCTCCTCTTGACTCTCTCCTAACTTTTGATATCGCTTCTCATTTAAAGATTCCCCCTACCTGTAAGTTTCAGGGTGGGGAATGTGGAATTGTACTGGAAACACAATGGGGCAAGGGTAACAAGCATTTGTACTTGGGATGTAAGTAGTAAGAAGGGATTTATGGGTGGAGGGATAATGTATCCTGTGCTGGCAGAAGGAATTAGAGCAATTTGTGCTAGGAAGGGCATTTAGGGGGAACGAAGTTGTGCTACTAGAGGGTATTGGAGGGGGAAATGTGTGCTTGGAAGGGGGTGGATTTTTGTTATGAGGGTGGGGGGTGTGCGCTAGAAGGGGGGATTTGGGTGTTGGGGATTTGTTAGGATTGGGGTGAGGAAGGGATGAATTTGTGCTAAGAGGGCAACTTGTTCTAGGAGGGGGATTTGTGTAATTCCTAATGACAACCCCCACGCATCTAACAAATGCACATGTTTTCTCAAGCAGTACAATGTGTTTTAGTGTGGCACAATTTTGAGCCATGTTGGTTTAGTGTGTTTCACATGCATAGGGTAGTCCATTGAAAAACAAAACGGCAAAAAAGTGTCAAAAAGTGTCAAAAAAACTGCCCTCAGACGTACCTCCTGGTGTGAACAAGCCCTCACTGGTGTGCCCAGAGATTGTACACAATTTTAGGGGGTGCCTTGAGAAAAAGGTATTTAACATCCTTTTAGGAAATAGGAGCTCATGTTTAACTGACGAAGAATAAAGATAGGTCTCTGATTTGCTATTTTAGTAAAAATATATTTGAAACAGAATTTTTAATTAGTTTGGTATTGTATTTGGTAAGATTAACTTTTTTTTTTAACAAAATGTAGTGTTATTCACACTCTAAAACATCAGTGATTTTAACATTTAATATTGCAATATTTCTAATTGTTTGGGCTAATTTATTAGAATTATGGATAGTCATTTAATTCCTTTATAAATGCATACATGGTACATAGTGGCAAGAATTTCAATGCTATGGGTGTCTTAAAATGAAATAAGAGAGAAGTGGAAGACTGAGCCTTCTTGTATTCTCCTAAACCTCATCTGTCATTTGTCTTCAGTTGTGTATGTGAGATAGCACAGAAGGCAGCATAATTGCACATTAATGTGCATCTTTGTGCTCTGAAGAGTGGCGGAGCTTTAGAAAATGTTCTGGTTATAAACTTTTGACCCAAGCCTTCTTGAAAAACATAAAAAATGTAACATAACATACACTATGCAGATTTAAAGCCATTAAACCATAAATGCTACATTTTGAAATACATTGGCGTAAATGGGGCCTAAGTAGAGTCTTATTCAATGTAATAAACGTGATGAGTTTTTAATACAATAATGTTTGCAACTATGACTAATGTTTTCAAGTTTAAATCTTTGAAGATGAATTGCAAGCAAATATAAAACTATGGATAACAACATATGCTATAAAATGTTCCCCTTTTTTTATTCATCTGCACTAATTACTTGGAATCTATCATTATACTACATTGCAACATGTCTTACAAAAAATGTAGAATAATTTAGTACTGTGTACAATAAATGTAAACTAGGAGCTCTA
This sequence comes from Rana kukunoris, assembly GCA_029574335.1. Lineage (NCBI taxonomy): Eukaryota > Metazoa > Chordata > Amphibia > Anura > Ranidae > Rana > Rana kukunoris. The sequence goes on from CM056049.1 coordinate 661,099,912, forward strand.
TTTATTAGACAGAAAGCATAATGCCTCTTAAAGTCTTACTAAAATCACAACAATAAAATCAGTCTGTATATGCAGTAAAGCATACACACCGTGGAACCCAATGGGTTAATCCTCTGCATTGTGTAGATAGGCTGTTTGATCGTGTATGCACAGGTCCTCCTCTTCTTCCACTGACTCCAGAACAGGTCCAGATAGGCAGAGTCTGTGGAGTCAAGCTGCACATGCTCAGTTTAGTGTGTATTGCTAGAGAGAGTTTTTTTTTCTTGGCAGAGTTAGTGCATGTGATCAGCACAGTTCCAATCAGCACTGTCCAGACAAAGGTCAGGTATCCAGGAGCCTAAAAAAAGATGTTAAAAAAAAGAAATGTTTTTAACATGTTTACATGCATTTTGCATGTGTAATGCCACATACACACGATCAGAATTTCCAAAGAAAAAATTATGTCTGATATTCTGACCGTGTGTGCCCCATCAGAGTTTTTCCTTCAGAAATTCCGACAAACTTATGCCTTGTGCACACGATCTGAATTTCCATCGGGATAAACTCAGATGCATTCTTTCCCATGGAATTCCGTTCAAGCTGTCTTACACACTGTCGCACCAAATTCCAACCATCAAGAACGTGGTGAAGTACAAGACTACTATGAGCTGAGAAAAATGAAGTTCAATGCTTCTGAGCATGCGTTGACTTGATTCTGAGCATGCATGTTTTTTTCTCCGAGTTCCATACAGACAAACGGAATTTCCATTGGAAAAAAAGAGAAGTCCATCGGAATTCCCAAAGGAAAAACTCAGATGGGGTACACACACGGTCGCAATATCCAGTAAAAAAAATCCGTCTGACTATTTTCATCGGAAATTCAGATCATGTGTACGCGGCATTAGAAAGAGAACATGTTCTCTTTCTTTTTTCCAATGGAAAAAAATTCTATCGGAAATTCCGTCCGTCTGTATGGAACTCCAACGGAGTAAAAAACTTGCATGCTCAGAATCATGTCGACGCATGCTCGGAAGCATTGAACTTCATTAATCTTGGCTCATCGTAGTGTTGTATGTCACTGCGTTTTTGACGGTCGGAATTTGGTGTGACAGTGTGTATGCAAGACAGCTTGAAGGGAATCCCAACGGAAATTCCGATCGTGTGTACAAGACATTAGTGATTCTTTTTGCTTGTGTTTTCTCTATGAGTTTTACATTTTTGTGCATATCCATTTCTTTAGACCATTGGTCTCAAAACCACGGTCCTGGGGCCAGATGTGACAAATTGTTTGCCTCTTCCCAACCCCCTGGGGCACTATTCCATAAACAAATTAACACTAATGATTTGGTGCTATTCCTCCCACAGACACCAACAATAGGGTTCTATTCCTTCCACTAAAACCAATGAGATGACATTTTCTACTCCCACTGGCCACAGTCTGGCCCCCTAAAGGCTGAAGGACAGTAAACTGGCCCGTTGTTTAGAAAGTTTGGAGACCTATGCTTTAGTTGTACTACGCGTCTGGTTGCATCCACGTTGACACTTATTGAGGTACATGTGTTTCTGCATTTACCCATTCATTTTAAAACACATATCCACACAAAAATATGCACATGGATTTTTTAGGTTGGATAGAGAAAGTTCTCAGTGGGTGTCACAGTTAATAAAGAAGTTCAAAGATCAGGCAGAAGGTGGGGCAGTAGTATGGAGTCTGTAAGTTATGTCACCCAGCTTTTGCAATGCAGCCACATGATACAGCAAGGTCGGAGGTCACCTGAGCATGTGCGATCTTTTGGCAACTTAAATATTTCCAGTATTCAATGTGTGTTTTAACTGTGAATGTAGGTATGTAAGTGGTGTTGTGCTTTATTTTGAATCCAATGTTATCAAATTCAAATTCAATCAAATTCATTTCCCTGTAAAAGACACAATTACATTCTGTGACTTGAAATTATGCTTGGTGTATTGTAATACTTGTATTGAATCTGAATGCACAGCTTTGGACTCATTTCCAAAGAGTGACCTGTGAAACAAAGCAGACCAAAACTGTACTCAGGACCTCAACTGCTCCCATTACTACCGCAGGCCAACAAGAAACAAGATTAAACTGAATGGCTTATTACTGCTAGTAACAGTAGGTATATCTTACAAGTCCACGAACAATGGATGCTGATTACTAATGACATTTAAGTGATTTGCTAAAGTTCAGGAGCTCAAAAGTCTCTAATATAATAAGGACTTTGAAATTACTAGCTCATACCAAGTTATGTTCTATATATATTTAGACACTGGAAATTCGGGGGGATACCTAACAAAAGAGACTGTGTGACTGAACATTACACTTTCTTCAATAACCAGAGCCCAAGTGCTGTTTTGCAAATGTAAAGTACATTTTTATTTTAGAGTAAGTGCATATTTTTCTTAAAAATTAACAAAGCAATTTTTCTAGTTTATGAAATGAAGGAGAGTATTGCATTACCATGGGATTGTCAGTTAAAGTAACACAGTGCTGAATAGAAAAAAAAATGGTTTAATCATGAAAGGGTAAAGCCTTTTGGAGCGATTATTTCGAGTTTAATAAAATGCTAAGATTAAAGAATGCCTGTGTTTATAAGGCCTATGTTTTTCTAAAATTTAGTAACATTACAAACAGAAAACAATAATAACAATACAATTTATAGAGTAAAGCCATTCAGAGTACACACGATCCGAAAATCGTACGAAAAATTTCGCTTTCGAAAAAAAATCGTACGATAATCGGATCGTTAGTACTGAGCTTTCGAGAGCCGATCAGGACAGTTCATCCGATATTATTCTATCAAACATGCACAGATTTTTATAGCTGGGTTGTTTATGGGAAGAGGGTTTAATTTGTTTTTGCTTCAAATATCAGCTGAGTGTGAATACGTATTGACTAGAATCTGGAGTTTTTGAAATGCCCCTTTTCTAAATGTAAAATATTTTATAAAGTGTAAAAATGGAAAGAGTTGGTCTATAATTGCCTTGCAAATATGCTAATGTACTAAGTAAGGGTCCTTTTTAGACTATAAATATTTTCTCCTAATCCTCACTGATATTTTTTTGCCTAATTTTTCTTCTCAAGTAACTACATTGGTTGAGAGATTGGGTAGACTGGTAGAGTAAGAATGTAAGTCACATAACAGTAGTTTCTCATAGATGTGCAATTTTTTTCGGTCCAAATACATTGGTTATTCGGAGATTCACATGTATCCGGATCTCCGAATGAAATAGTAATGAATATTTTGTTGAAACTCTTTAATATTTGTTTCCTTTTTTAGTTTTCTAACAAATTCCAAATTTTCAGGACAATTTAAATTTGTATCGGTCGAAAAATGATCTGTGTGGAGAATAGCTGGTTGTTAAGCAATGGGTCAGGAAGCCGGGTGCCATGTCCTTAAGAATGGACGACTCATTAAATGTAAACAAATCAATACCAGCAATAAACATTTCCTAAAAAAAACAAAAAAAATAAAACATGGCGTAGGGTCCCCCCAATATCCACACAAGACCTTTAGCTCTGCCCCCCTGCTTCAAAGCATCTTGTCCCCATTTTGATGGGGACAAGGGTCTCTTCCCCACAACCTTGGCTGTGGTTGTGGGGGACTGCGGGTGGGGGGGTTATCAGAATCTGGAATCCCCTTTAACAAGGGGGCCCCCAGATTCCTCCCCCCATGTGAATGAGTATAGGTACATAGTGCTCAAAGAGCCTGGTATGGATTGGGAGGCGAGGTACCCCACAATTTTTTTTTCTGGAATTTTCTATTGCCGACATTGTTTTGTTTACATTTCAGCTGCCAGTGTAGAAGCCCGCTGACTGCTGATGAGTCATCAGTTATTAAGGTCGAAGCAACCAGCTTCTCAACCAGCTATTCTTCACATAGAATTTGGATCAAAAAAATTATTGACGAATCTAATTCTTCTGAAAATTTGGAATTCATTCGAAAATTAATAAAATAAATGAAATTTAACGAAAACGTAAATAAACTAATTCCAAAACTAAACTAAACAAATTCCGAAAATTAATAAAATTAGTAACATAAGGAATATATCTGAAATGAAACGAAAATAATTTTTCCGTTTTGCACACGTCGAGCTTCTCATAGGAAGTAGAATGAGAAATCAACCTGCATCTGCCTAGCAAAGATTAGATGAAAAATGTGAGACGGACAATGGCCAGAGGAAAATATTGATGCCACTCGCGGTTTTCAATAATTGGTCCATAATGGACTTAATGGACCAATTATTGATCTATTGTATGTAATGTTTATTAATGGTAAAAGATACAGAATCAAAGAAACAATGAGTTTTTCTGATTTAGAGAGATTAACTTTAAAATTTCTTAGTAGGACAAACCTACTAAATTCTTGAAAAATAGAAGGCATTCCTATATGAGGTTGAGTAACATACAGTATAAAAGAGGTCATCTGCAAACAGAGATCATTTACTTTGAGTCAACCCAACACAGATTCCAGGGATATTGTTATTATCTCATAAAGCCACCGCTAAATGTTACATCATTAAAATATAGAGAAGAGGGGATAAGGGACATCCCTGCTGCGTACTATTATTAATTAAAAATTTGTGAGAGAGAGAACCATTTGACCTGGCTGATGGGGTGGAATATACAGTATCTGTAAAGCAAGAATCAGTGCATTAACAATCATTAAAGTGTATTTTTCACAAAAAACTTGCATTCAAATGCACCACTGTGACATAAAAAAATTGCAATACCCACTATTTTGTTCTTTGGTGCCTTTGCTTATAAAAAAATATATTTAATGTTTGGAGGTTCTAAGTAATTTTCTAGTAAAAAAAAGCATATTTTTACAAAAAAAATCTGAAAAGGTCTGGTCTTTTATTTGATATGTATATTAGGGGTGGACTGATATCATTTATTTCAGGGCTGAAATTGTTGCCACAGCCACCTGCCACCCAGATGCAGCATTTCACTTGTCACTGTCTCCCCCCCACCAGATACAGCATGTCACTTGCCGCTGTCACCTGTCACCCATATGCAGCTTGTCACTACTTACCCTACTTCTGGCAGCCTCTCCCCAGGGGCATCCAAGCAGGTAAACTCTTCCACATGCCGGTGGGCGGTGAGAGATTACGTAATTATCTCTCTGCTTGCCCTCGCCTGCAGCTCTGTCAGGAGCAGCCTTCATGGCCCTGCTGTAGGGGCAGAATAGCGGTGATGCGAGGCGGGCAGTGATCGATGATGTCATCTCTCTGCTGCCCACTGACAAGGATTGGCAGAGACTGCAGCGAGCGCCGCAAGGGGACAAGGAGGAGGAGGTCTGAACAATACTGATAGGAATTGGTAAGTTTCTGACCGATACTGATTATTTGAAAAATTTGAATATCGGCTTGCTTTAAGATTGAACCGATGGACGGCTAACCGATAGGTCAAAACTGATCGTTAGTACGCACAAGCATTGGTTAAAAATCCACACATGCTCAGAATCAAGTCGACGCATGCTTGGAAGCATTCAACTTCGTTTTTTTCATCACGTCGTTGTGTTTTACGTCACCGCATTCTGATACGATCGGTTCATGAACATCAGTCCATCAGTCAGCTTCATCGGTGAACCGATAAAAACGGTCCGTCGGACCATTCTCATCGGATGGGCCGATTGTGTGTACAGGGCTTAACATTCATGGATACTTTTGTTATAAGGCTGATGGAAATTCTACATTTTTGTTTTGATTGAAGTTGTCATGGGTGAGAACCTCTGTTATGCTTTTATTGCTGTCCCAGCTATTTAGAATCACTCCTCTGATTCCTGGTGATCATTGTTACGGGAAAGAAAGTGATGGAAAGTGGAATTGTATAATTGTTGCTACAATAAAAAAATAAAGGTATATCTAAGGCCGCGTACACACGATCAAATCTATCTGCTGGAAATGGTCTGACAGACCGTCTCAGCAGACAGATTCGATCGTGTGTACGGGCGAGCAGACAGATTTGTCCAGCAGACAGATTTTAAAGCCTGCTTTAAAATCTGTCTGCTGGGAACCCGTTAGTACGCTAACCAGCAGACATATCTGCCCGCACATGCGTCAAATGGATTCGACGCATGCGCGGAAGTGTTTTACTTCCTGGTGCGGTGACGTGGCGGTGTCAACCGCGCTGTCTGCCGGCGGGGATTTTGGTTTGATCGTGTGTACAGCGATCAAACCAAAACAGCCAGCAGACAAATCTGATCAAATCGGTCTGTCCGACCGATTTGAGCAGATTAATTTGGGAGCGTGTGTACGCGGCCTTACTCAGTGATAACTAACATGGAAATTCTCATAACTTTATTTTCTCTCACTTACTATTGTGTCTTAGAAAGTAAGTAAAATGAAAACAGAACACAGACAGAGACAAATAAAAATACGTTTTTAACTTTCCTTACACTATCCATAGAAAAAAATTAATGTCACCCCTTTCCTATGTGTAAATTAGGAATGAAACAAAGTGATTTTAACAAAAGTTTGCTAAAGTTGAATCTCGTTTTCACCCATTAAGCTGCTTAGGTTATATTAGCTTGGAAAAAAACCTTCATTATCTACATTTTTACACAGTTTTTTCTTTCTGTAAAAAAAATAAATACAAAAGAGGCTAGTGAGGGCGCATTTTTGGCAGAAGAACACGCCCACGATAGCTGAAAAGAGTTTTCATTACCCCCAGGAACCATTTAAAGTTCATTGTACCCTAACTAGTAAGTTCCCACATCTGAACACCCATAATGGTCCATCAGATTTTACATTTCAGTTATGGACCTACTCAGGGCCGGCCTTAGGTGTTCAGGCGCCCTGTGCGAGCTAATCCTGTGGAGACCCCCCCCACCCCAGACCGCTACACACTGACTGCTACACAATACACACTGACCGCTACACAATACACTACACACTGACCGCTACACACTGACACTACAGCATTGGTGCATTTTACTATAGATCCATTGGTGGACTACAAGGTCCAGCATTTTACTATAGCAGGTATTGGTGGACTACAAGACCCAGCATTTTAGTCCCACCAATGCCTCCTATAGTAAAATGCTGCGCCTTGTAGTCCACCAATGCCTCCTATAGTAAAATGCTGGGCCTTGTAGTCCACCAATGCCTCCTATAGTAAAATGCTGGGCCTTGTACTCCACCAGGACTCCCTTTACCTTATATCGGTCCCCCCTTGATTAGATCAGGGAACCCACCCATCAGTGTCCCCTTCCAAATGAAAGACCCCCCATTAGACTGCCTTACCGAGAGACGCTTTGAGCCAGGAAGTGTGGGAGACGGAGTTTGTGGGTGGAGCTCCTCTACTGTAGTGTCGTTTTCCTTCCTTTAATTGTGTGGAGAAGTGTACCGGCAGGACACAGGATTCAGGACACATCCAAACTGGTTCACTCACTCACAGGGCTGCTGTTAGCAATTATTGGGGCCCCATGCAGCCACCCCCTGAGGATGGAAAGAGGTGGGGGGGGAGGAGAGAAAGAGAAAGAGAAAAAGAGAGAGAGAGAGAGAAGAGAGAGAGATTAGAAAAAGAGTGGGAGAGAGGAGGAGGCGAGGGGGGGGGGAGAGAGAGAGAGAGGGGGTGAGTTGGTGGGGGTGAGGATGAGAGAGAGAGAGGGAGGATTAAAGAGTGGTGGGTGGGAGAGAGGAGGAGGTGAGAGGGGGGAGAAAGAGGGGATTGGGTGAGTTGGTGGGGGATAAGAGAAAGAGTGGTGGGTGGGAGAGAGGAGGTGAGCGAGGGGCTAAGAGAGAGTGAGGAGGGGGGTGAGACAGAGGAGGGGGGATAGGGTGACACAGAGGAGGGGGAATAAGGTGACAAAGGGGGGTGACACAGAGGAGGGGGGTAAACTTACACAGAGGAGGGTAGGTGAGACAGAGGAGAGGGGGTGAGACAGAGAAGAGGGGGTGAGACAGAGAAGAGGGGGTGAGACAGAGAAGAGGGGGTGAGACTGAGACAGAGGAGAGGGGGTGAGACAGAGAAGAGGGGGTGAGACAGAGAAGAGGGGGTGAGACAGAGAAGAGGGGGTGAGACAGAGAAGAGGGGGTGAGACAGAGAAGAGGGGGTGAGACAGAGAAGAGGGGGTGAGACAGAGAAGAGGGGGTGAGACAGAGGAGAGGGGGTGAGACAGAGGAGAGGGGGTGAGACAGAGGAGAGGGGGTGAGACAGAGGAGAGGGGGGGGGGGTGACACAGAGGAGAGGGGGGGGTGACACAGAGGAGAGGGGGGGGGTGACACAGAGGAGAGGGGGGGGGGGTGACACAGAGGAGAGGGGGGGGGGGTGACACAGAGAAGAGGGGGGGTGACACAGAGAAGAGGGGTAAGCTTACACAGAGAAGGGGGGGTGAGCTTACACAGAGAAGGGGGGGTGAGACAGAGGACGGTAGGTGAGACAGTGGAGGGTGGGTGACACAGAGGAGGGGGTAAGCTTACACAGAGGAGAGGGGGCGTGACACAACAGAGGAGAGGGGGCGTGACACAACAGAGGAGAGGGGGCGTGACACAACAGAGGAGAGGGGGCGTGACACAACAGAGGAGAGGGGGCGTGACACAACAGAGGAGAGGGGGCGTGACACAACAGAGGAGAGGGGGGGTGACACAACAGAGGAGAGGGGGGTGACACAACAGAGGAGAGGGGGGTGACACAACAGAGGAGAGGGGGGGTGACACAACAGAGGAGAGGGGGGGTGACACAACAGAGGAGAGGGGGGGTGACACAACAGAGGAGAGGGGGGGTGACACAACAGAGGAGAGGGGGGGTGACACAACAGAGGAGAGGGGGGGTGACACAACAGAGGAGAGGGGGGGTGACACAACAGAGGAGAGGGGGGTGACACAACAGAGGAGAGGGGGGTGACACAACAGAGGAGAGGGGGGTGACATAACAGAGGAGAGGGGGGGTGACACAACAGAGGAGAGGGGGGTGACACAACAGAGGAGAGGGGGGGTGACATAACAGAGGAGAGAGGGGGTGACATAACAGAGGAGAGGGGGGTGACATAACAGAGGAGAGGGGGGGTGACACAACAGAGGAGAGGGGGGTGACACAACAGAGGAGAGGGGGGTGACACAACAGAGGAGAGGGGGGTGACATAACAGAGGAGAGGGGGGGTGACACAACAGAGGAGAGGGGGGTGACACAACAGAGGAGAGGGGGGGTGACATAACAGAGGAGAGAGGGGGTGACATAACAGAGGAGAGGGGGGGTGACATAACAGAGGAGAGGGGGGTGACACAGAGGCGGGAGGTAAGCTGACAGAGCAGATGAGCAGGACTCACATTGTGAGGCAGGACTCCGGGAGCAAGCAGGCACGATGATCGTATCCACAGTGCAGCCCCGCCCACGCCTCCACACATGACCAGCACAGCCATTCACAGACCCCCATATCTGCTTCCTGGCCCGCCCCGCACATCGCACATGGCCCGTTCGGCCAATCACAGGGCACCAGCGCAGCGCAGCGCAGATCATGCGCGCCGCCCGAGACAGAAATCCGGCTGCTACAAGCCGCAGGACGGTGGAATATGTACCCGGGCAAAATAGGTGGCAAGTGGCAACCCCATGCACGGCGCCCCTGTTCCCATGGCGCCTTGTGCGGGCGCACAACCCGCACAACGCAAAGGCCGGCCCTGGACCTACTGATTTATCATCACTTAAAGTAAACCCTTACATATACCCACTTAAATGGGTGAAACACAGAGATGAAGCAAATCCTCCAACATATCTGTTTATCTGCAGCAACCTCTCCTCTACAGCCATTCAATGTACACAGATGAAAGGATATTTCTGAGCTTATATGAGCTTATAGGAGGCAGGGATCTGCTATCACACACTGCACAGAGGGGGTAGTCAGAGACCTGAGGAGATAATGAACACCCCCATCTACATAGTCTCATAGGAAACATGCACAGTAATGCCGCATACACAGGATCGGACTTTCCAATGAAAAAAGTCAGATGGACTTGTTTAATCTGAAATTCCAATCGTGTGTGGGCCCCATCGGACTTTTTTCCATCGGAGTAAAAAAATAGAACATGTTTTAAATTCTTCCGATGGAAAACAAAAAAAACAGATGGAAAATTCCAATCGTCTGTGTGGAGTTCCATCAGAGAAAAATCCATGCATGCTCAGAATCAAGTCGACGCATGCTCGGAAGCATTGAACTTCATTTTTCTCGGCCTGTCGTAGTGTTTTACGTCACCGCGTTTTGGAGGGTCGGAATTTAGTCTGACAGTGTGTATGCAAGACAGCTTGAATGGAATTCCAATGAAAAAATCCATCGGGTTTTGGATCATCAGATACTCCGATCGTGTGTACGCGGCATAAGGCTGTCAATCACCTGCTGTAAACTAGAGGTTGGGGCCATCTCCTTAGATTCCCTGGTGTTGACATAAAGAATTGGCTAATGCAGATAGCAGAGGAATGAGTGAGCAGTCAGAAATCACACTAGGTGCTTTGGATTGAGGCTAGTACATACTATAGAAGGATTTTCATTTTTTATTTCAGTGGTTTTAAATTACAAATTAATACATACATTGTTTTTTTATGATGTCACTATTGTCTTGAAAAAAAAAATAGTTTTATTTTCTATGAAATCTATTGACAAAAGATGTAACAAAACAAAACAAATGCGTTTTTTTTTTCTCATGAGTTCACCCATTTTATTTTATCTTTTCTCCTGTGCATAATGACACCAAAGCAAAGTTATTTTCAGGTGTTTTTTAACCACTTAAGACCCAGACCAAAATGCAGGTAAATGACCAGGCCCCTTTTTGCGATTTGGCACTGCGTCGCTTTAACTGACAATCGCGCGGTCGTGCGATGTGGCTCCCAAACAAAATTTGCGTCCTTTTCTTCCCACAAATAGAGCTTTCTTTTGATGGTATTTGATCGCCTCTGCTATTTTTATTTTTTGTGCTATATACAAAAATAGAGCGACATTTTTGAAAAAAAATCAATATTTTTTACTTTTTGTTATAAGAAAAATCAAATAAACTAAATTTTAGTCAAACATTTAGGCCAAAATTTATTTAGCTACATGTCTTTAGTAAAAAAAAATTGCAATAAAAAAAAAATTAGCTACCTAGCGGGAACAGCGACACTAATAAAGCGATCAGAAAAATGATCGCTTAGTGATACTGGCAATAGGGAGTGAAAGGGTTAACTAGGGCGGTGATCAAGGGGTTAAAACTTTAATAGGGGGGTACGGGGGCTACCCTGAACCTAACACTAACTGACTGTCACACTGACACTAAATACAGTAATCATACATGTATGATTACTGCATTCAGTGAAACTGTGACAGGGGGGAGGGGGGGGGGCGATCGCAAGGGGTTAATGTACCTATGTGTAGTGTGTAAAAAAAGAAAAGAAAAGAAAGGAGGGCGCACCGACCTTGTGCATTACCACTTAAAAGTTTTATTAAACAAGATAAAAAAGCAATGGTCCTACTCACAAACCAATCAGAAGTATGCGCTCTTCGAAACAGCTGAGACTGGACCTCACGGCACCTGCCAGTCAAACCCTTGACATCAACATGTAGTTCTATGAACACCCTTTGTTCTGTGGAGGGCTGCAAGACTTCAGACTTTGCTATCAGACTATACTGACATACCCAGTTTGGCGATACACCAGAGCGCAGGAGAATTTTTGTGTTATATGTGTAGTGTGTGTCAGTGTAGTGTTGTGCAGACTTACTGTGCGATGTGATCTCTCCTCAGCAGTGGTTGAAAAAAACGTTGAGAGGAGAGATCACATCACATGCAGGAAGTGCAGGGCGGGGGAGCGTGCGGATTGACTGGGAGCGATCCGGAGGGGGGCGGACAAAAACGAATAGCCGCCCCCTTGTCCCGGATCGCTCGGCCAGCCACAGGGACCGCCGCATGTACCAGGGGGGGGTCCCGATCGTACCCCCTGACCCACCTCAGGAAAAGGAAAGGAAGTAGTTAATTAGTACTGATCAGGGTTAATTAATAGTTGCAAAGAGATAAGAACACAGTTTATTTACATTTTTTTCTTGCAAAGTAGCTTTAAATGGTTCCAAATGCAAAAGGTTGTTTACCTTAATGCATGCTCTGGATTAAAGTGTTACTAAACCCAGAACCCGGCATTCAATATATCTGGTCTCCCGCAGTACACAGAACATGGAAATGCAATTATTTTAGTAAATATAAACTGCTAAATACGTTTTCTCATCAGCATTTTAGAGCAGTCATGTGACTTCTATTAGTGTCCAGCTCAGCACTTGTCAAAGTTTTCATTCTCCACTAATTGTCCTATGAGGCTGCAGGACCCCTGACCCTCTGTCTGGACAGTGCTGATTGTCCCTGTGCTGATCATCGCCACCTTTCCAACAAAATTTTAAATCTCTAGCAATACACCAAAACTGAGCATGTGCAGAGTGCCCCCAAGGCAAAGTAATATCAGGAGATGGAATGAGGACTGTGAAAGAAGGGGATGATCAGAGAAGACAGGATCACACAGCCTTATTACACAATGTGCAGAATTAACCCCTTAGGTTTCACAGCGAGTATAACAAGCATACTTTAGTGCATATACAGACAGATTTTACTATTGTGGGTTTAATAACACTTTAAGGTAAAAAAAAAAAAAAACCTTTCTTACCATTGCACAGAGCAGGTAAAAATAATGCTTCTAACATATTATTTTAATAAAATAAAATAAAAAGCTTAGACCATTTTAACTGGCATCATATGCAAATGAAAGGTCGTACCTGCTATGAAAGAACTGGAGGAGGTTACAATGAAGTAATAAAGATATTGTAACTCCTCTTACGGTTGCTTTTTTGTGAACATCATTAAAAAATTACAGACAGGAATTGCTGGTAAATGCATTGAGAGAGCTGTGGGGGAGAATGAAGGACTGGGCAAACCTACTAGGGATGAGCTTCGTATTCGAGTCAAACTTATGTTCGACCCTAACATCGTATGTTCGATCGTACATCGAAATACGAACAAAACTGAACGCTCGCGTCAAATTCGAGTTACGTTTCACAGACAATAATTCACTGCGGCATCGCTGGCTGATGATTGGCCAAGCATGCACTATGACCCGCATGCTTGGCCAATCACAGCTTGCAAAAAAAGGAGAGCCATAATTGGCCAAAGCCAGGGTGGCTTTGGCCAATTATGGCTCAGGGGGTTTAGTACACGCCCCACATTATAAAAGGCTGCCTGCAGGTCGGCCTTGTGTAGTGTGTTGCGGCGGTGGTTAGAGAGAACAGAGAGAGACAGAGAGAGTGTAATTTTTTGCAGGTAGATAGAGCAGGCAGACAAGCAGGCAGGCTAGTCAGTTAATGTTACATTGTGTAGAGGATATATATACATCCCAGGTGTTGTACAGTTATTTATACACTGTATAGTTTAGCTAGATCAGTTCTTCCTAATTTACTGGCAGGCAGGTGATTGTGCTATTTAAAGACGTTTTTACAGGCATACTATAGACACCCAGCAGGTATAATATTTAAAGGAATTTTTCATTTTTTTTATTTTAAGCAGTGATTTTAATGATGCTTAGATAAAAAAAAAAAGGGAAAAATTCCTTTACATTTTGTACCTGCTGGGTGTCTATAGTTTGCCTGTGAAAATGTCTTTGAGAACCCGGGTCTTGCCCGAGGGAACATGTATCAATCCTGAAAAAAAAGACAGTTTTTAAACCTTTTTTCCATTGATACAAGACCCGGGTTCTCAAAGACGTTTTACAACAATAACTTGCATTTAGGCTTTAAAATAAGGCACTTTTGAATTTGAACGTTCGAGTCCCATAGACGTCAATGGGGTTCTAAATGTTTGCACGAACGTTCGGTCCGTTCGAAGGTTCTGGTGCGAACCGAACGGTATCCCTGAGGCCCCGTGCATACGACCGAGTTTCTCGGCAGAATCCAGCGAGAAGCTCGCTGGGATCCATATTCTGCCGAGAAGCTCGATCGTGTGTACACTTTCGTCGAGCGTCCCGTCGGGAAGCTCGTCGATCCAAAATAGAGAGCAGATTCTCTATTTGCTCGACGGGCCATCGGGACTAATGGCTCGACGCATTTTTCGACAGCCTGGTCGACAAACTTGCCGGCCGGCCGAGAACCTCGTCGGGCGGAACGATGGGTTTAGCCCGACGAGGTTCTCGGTCGTGTGTACGGGGCCTCATACCTACAGATGCCAAAGTATTTAAATAAAGTGTGGGGGTGATGCTGCATTGGAAACAGATAGACAGCAGAGAATGGAGCAGTGAACAACGTGTCCAGTACTTTCACAATATTCTTTTCATAATGTGGTTACAGAAGAAAGATTATTGATGTATTTATTTTTGTAACATACCAGATTTATCGGCATATAACACGCACAGGCATATTACACGCACCCTAACTCCATAGCCCCCGGCGTATAACACGCAAGCACAGTTTACCCTCTATTTTTAGGGTAAAAAAGTGAGTGTTATACGCCAATAAATACAGTAATCTTTATAACCGATCAAATCTGTTGCAAGAAAAATCTGTCTGTGACTTTTTTCTTGCCTGGTTTTCTTTGAAAAAAAAAATATATATATTTTTTTCCATCTTCAGCCAGTGCATGCGATCAATATGCTTGTCCGTATCTAGTATGTGCAAGCATTGTTTCAGTATTATCTGGTACCATCATATGTATTTTACAAGCGTGCAATTTTCTCTGTATGGGAACTCATTTATAGAACTCTGAATGACTGAGGAATCAGCTACAAGTCTGGCAGGTAGTGTTTAGTGTGTGTGGGGAGCCATGAACTGGTCTTAGACAGATGTTTGCCCAAAAACAAATGGTATTTAATTATATATAAAAAAAATGTATATATATATATATATATATATATATATATATACAGTGAGGGAAAAAAGTATGTGATTCCCTGCTGATTTTGTGATTTTGTACGTTTGCCCACTGACAAAGAAACCAAGCTACTTGGCGATGGTCTTGTAGCCCACTCCAGCCTTGTGTAGGTCTACAATCTTGTCCCTAGCATCCTCTTTGGACAGCTCTTTGGTCTTCGCCATGGTGGAAAGATTTGAATCTGATTGATTGATTCTGTGGACAGGTGTCCTTTATACAGGTAACAAGCTGAGATTAAGAGCACTCCCTTTAGGAGAGTGCTCCTAATCTCAGCTTGTTACCTGTATAGAAGACACCTGGGAGCCAGAAATCTTGCTGATTGATAGGGGATCAAATACCCATTTCACTCATTAACCACTAAAGACCCGGACCAAAATGCTGCTAAAGGACCTTGCCCCTTTTTGCGATTCGGCACTACGTCGCTTTAACTGACAATTGCGCGGTCGTGCGACGTGGCTCCCAAACAAAATTTGCGTCCTTTTCTTCCCACAAATAGAACTTTCTTTTGGTGGTATTTGATCGCCTCTGCGATTTTTTTTTTACGCTATATACAAAAATAGAGCGACATTTTTGAAAAAAAAACAATATTTTTTACTTTTTGTTATAAGAAAAATCAAATAAACTACATTTTAGTCAATCATTTTGGCCAAAATTTATTCAGCCACATGTCTTTAGTAAAAAAAAAATTAGCTACCTAGCGGGAACAGCGACACTAATACAGCGATCAGAAAAATGATTACTTAGTGGCGCTGGCAATAGGGAGTGAAAGGGTTAACTAGGGTGGTGATCAAGGGGTTAAAACTTTATTAGGGGGGGTACGGGGGCTACCCTGAACCTAACTGCCTGTCTCACTGCCTGTCAAACTGACACTAAATGCAGTGATCATACATGTATGATTACTGCATTCAGTGACACTGTGAAAGGGGGAGGGGGGGCGATCGCAAGGGGTTAATGTGTTTATGTGTAGTGTGTGTCAGTGTAGTGTTGTGCAGACTTACTGTGCGATGTGATCTCTCCTCAGTGGTGGTTGAAAAAAACGCTGAAGGAGAGATCACATCACTTCCTCCTTCCTGTGTTTACACAGGAGGAGGAAGTGACAGGGCGGGGGAGTGAGCGGATTGGCTGAGAGCGATCCGGAGGGGGCGGACAAAAACGAATAGCCGCCCCCTCATCCTGGATCGCTCGGCCAGCTACAGGGACTGCCGTATGTACGGGGGGGGGGTCCGATCGGACCCCCGAACCCCCTCAAGGCACCAACGTATATATACGTTGATGTGCCTGTCGGTGCCATTCTGCCGACGTAAATGTACATGCGGCGGTCCTTAACCAGTTAAAATGCAAATCAATTTATAACTTTTTTGAAAGCATTTTTCTGGATATTTACTGCATGTTGTTGTTCTGTCTCTCACTGTTAAAATAAACCTACCATTAAAATGATAGACTGATAATTTCTTTGTCAGTGGGCAAATGTTCAAAATCAGCAGAGGAGCAAGTATTTTTTCCCTCAATGTACATATATACAAAAGCATGTGTACATTTAAAAAAAAAAGGGTAGGGGGAAACTCAATGGACCACCTGTTCTTTTTTTCTGCCATCACTTTTCTGTTTCCATGCTGGGTCCCAGTACATAACATGCGAGACTTGATAATGGAATGCATATTGACAGTGTTGCCAACCATCAGTATTTTAACAAGCAGCCAGTTAAAAACAGGCACTTTTCTCCTGCCAGTAAATGCCAGTGAGAGGAAAAGGTTGGCAGTAAAAAATATGGCTGTGAGGCTGGCAGAGACCTTTCAAATGCCTGTGTTCTCTCAAAATAGCCAATTCAGCAAGATCTCCAATTACGTCACTTCCGGGTTACTGTAAACCAGGGGTCTCAAACTGGCGACCCTCCAGCTGTTGCAAAACTATAAGTCCTGTGAGGCATTGCAAGGCTGACAATTACAAGCATGACTCCCACAGGCAGAGGCATTATGTCGTTTCTCAACAGCTGGAGGGCCGCCAGTTTGAGATTCCTGCGTGCAAACCATCATTAATTGGAGATTTCGATGAATTGCAGTTTTGACACAACACCGGCAAGCGTGTACACTCCGGTACACAGAGAATTTACAGTTTTAACACAACAGCGGGCAACAAGAAAAAATGTGTCACCACCCTGGAAGCGGTCATTTTGTTGTTTAGTATCGGAGCAGACTAACAATATTCACTCATAATACTGTGTACCGGAGTGTATACGGTTGTCGTTGTTGTGTCAAAGCAGCAAGTCATTGAAATCTCCAATTGCTGACAGTTTACTCCAACCGGAAGTCACATAATTGGAGATCTTGATGAATTGGCTATAGTTTGTTCTGGTGGTGCTGGCCGGGGATGTAATTGGCGAAAGCAGTGCCCGAGAGTGACATGTGATATCATGGTGCAAAGGAGCCAAGTGTGCGGGTCTGCAGGATGAGAGCAAGTCAGTGCTGTTTGGACTGGAGGGACCACCTGGGGTGGAGAGAGATTGTCACTGTGACTCAGGAGGGGACATGTCGTGTGGGTGATCTGTGCTGCTGCACTCTGCTGTCAGTGTCACAGTGAGAGTCAATTTCACGTGTGTGTGCACCTGCCCATTATAATTTCTTGCCCTTCTGAGTCCTGTGCCTGAGCTACTTACTTAGTATATCAAAAAATAATAATCAGAAATAAGAAATATGTTTTTTATCTTAATATCTACTTTAAACCACATTGCTAATTGCATATTGTACATGTTTGTAACCTAAATATGGAAATTTGCACTTAAAACTGTAATTTTATAACTTTTGGAAATGCCAATAAAAACTTGGCTGTGCCAGTAAATTATAGATGTTATGTGTCAGTAAATTTCAATCCATTAGGCTGGCAAAATTGCATATTAATAGACAGGCGTGCGCAGCCTATTACATTAGGTTGTGCACCTCAAACCAAAGCTAAAACACACGTGCATCTGTGTATATATACACAGAGAGAGAGGTGGAGAGAGAGAGAGGTGGGGGGGGAGAGAGAGAGAGGTGGGGAGAGAGAGAGAGGTGGGGGGAGAGAGAGGGGAGAGGTGGGGGAGAGAGAGGGGGGGGGAGAGGTGGGGAGAGAGAGAGAGAGAGGTGGGGGGGAAAGAGAGAGAGAGAGAGGTGGGGGGGAAAGAGAGAGAGAGAGAGGTGGGGGGAGAGAGAGAGGTGGGGGAGAGAGAGGTGGGGGGAGAGAGAGAGAGGTAGGGGGAGAGAGAGAGTGGTGGGGGAAAGAGAGAGGTGGGGGAGAGAGAGGTGGGGGGAGAGAGAGAGAGGTGGGGGTGGAGGAGGAAATGAGAAGGGAGAGAGAATGTAGAGATGGAGGCAGGAGTGGGGGCAGTGCAAAAGGTGGTGAGGGGAGGCAGGGATTTTGTTCTATGTGCAAGAATTTCACTTACCAATTATGCCTCCCTTCTCTCAGGCTGGTTCCCCTTTAGGTGGCTTATACAGCTATAGCAGCCATTGTTTCAGATCTCCCGCCCAGCTTCTCACAAAACCCCAATCACAGCTCATTGCATGCAGGGGGTTGGACTGTGGACGGGGTTGAGCGGACACGAATGGGAGGTGGAGTGTGGCATTGGACAGTTAGTGGAGTAAGGGAGGGGCTGGGAGAACGGACAGGACCAACCAGACACTGAGCACTTGCAACCCGAGTGAGATTGCTCCCCAAGTCAGTCCCGTTATCTGCTTGGTTACTATTGCAAGGCAGAGCAGAGATAGGGCACCGCCCCTCACTTTAGTGCTCACCTTGATTCCAGCAGGCTGCAGCCACTATCCAGGCTCCGCTAGTCCGCTGCTTCAAAGCAAGAGAGAGGATGGAGGGGGGAGGAGGAGTGCAGATGTAGATCACTCCGCCGGCGCCTGCGGGACCTGTAGCCGGAACTATAGAAGCTGCATCGGCTTATGCGGCTCCAGGCTGGGTTACTCCAAGGCTAGTTCCCTCCCTGCTCATTCCTCCCACTGGCAGCACACATCTGTATTTGCCGGCGGACATTACCCCAGGCAGTTTTGGGTGACTGAGTTACACACAGGGACATCATGTACATGTTGCAGAGTGTAGGCAGTCAGTGCAGAACAAGAGCACAGCAGGGATGATTAGGGTGTGCCTGGGCACACCCAGCACACCCCGTGGGCACGCCTATGTTAATAGACTACCTCTTTCTTCCCAAACGCATTACACTGAAATGTGCCAACTCTGTGAGCTTTATGGAGAATATTGATAGCCCACTCTACCCCTACCCTTATACTTACTTTCCTTGCATACCCCTTCAGGAGTAGAAAGCCTGTTATTTAACAATATCTACTAAAAGACCAAGAAAACAGCATTGAGCAATTGGATGTTTATGGACTAAACGCAGGGTGGATTGATAATACAGAAAAGATAGTAGGATGGTATGTGTAGCGCCCCCTTACTTTCAGTACGGGCACTACGCTAAAGTTAGTGGGTGAATGGGAGAGTTATTTTGCTCCCATTCATAATTTGACAAATTGCAGGCTGCTGTTATTTCAGAACTGTCCTGTGGGTCAGTCTGCGAACCAGGGGTGTGATTACACCCGTGTTCTGGGTCGTCGGCTCTTCTTCTCTGCGCGGGGGTCCACGTTCCCTTACTGAGAAGATCCCAGGCTGTATGCCGTTCGGTGGGGGATCGGCTTGAGGAGAACCCGGAGGCAGGTTATCCAAGAGGGCCTGAACGAACCATCGGGGATCTGGTTATTGGAATTGACAGGTACATGTCAGCTGTCAACCGGTGACCCTTTTCATTGCATTTACTGGGAGGATTCGCTCAATCTGAATTGTTCTCTTAAATACTGAAGTACTAAGCCTGTGGCAGAGGCCCGAGCCATGTCTGTCATAGAGATCTGCTCCTCCCAGCAATTTAAAAGTGACATTCCGACTGCCAGGCTTATAACAAGAGTCTGTCCCTGGGCACTTCACCCACTCTAACGGGAGTGGAGACGAACTGTATCTACTACTACTGAGAGCGAGACTGCTTTACTTCTTATGCAGGCCTGATACCGCACTGTTCTCTATTGCTTCATCAACCTTTCCTATCTCCTGTTGATGTTGGCCGTTGTTGGGCCCTGGAATAAAGCATTTGAAAATCCATTTGGTGACTGGACATTCGCTCACTGCTACTACTCACTGCTACTACCCCTAGACACACTTCAAGGTAACTTAATACGCCGATCCCAAACAACAACCAGCGGCTCCTTCGGGGGTGAGCGATACATATGCAAAAGTGTTGAAGAAAGAATAATAGTCAAAGAAGCTATCTTGGTAACATGGATGCCTCGGAATAGTCTAAACATTTGACCACTAGGTGGCACAATACAGTATAACAAACTATCAAAAAAGTCAAGAGACCCATTCACCTCTGCAGCCAAGGGTTCGGATCCCGGTCTCGGCTACATGTGAATTGAGTTTGGTGGTCTCAGCCCGGCTCCCGGTGGGTGTGCTATGCAAGGTACGCCTGTGCTTAGTACGCCCACCCCCCCCCCCCCTACAAAAACCACCACACTTGCACGCACACGAAATTGGTTTAAAAACACATGCACTTTGGCCATGCGGTCTCTTAAAATAAAGAGAGGCGAAGGACCTACGGGGCTGGCTGGGTGGGCTAGGCCCCCTCACTCCCTCATAGGGGGAGTCCCTCTGCCCCATTGGGGTCCCGTTGGGCCCCAGTTGGGCTCCCAAGAGGAGCAGGTAGGGCGGGGTGAGTGGGAGGCCCCCCTTCACACCCGCCATTGCCACCAGGGGCATGGAGAAGGATGGCGATTGCCTCCGGGGGGAGGGTCTGCCTACTCCCAACTCCTGCAGTCCGGCTCCTCTCTCTCGAGTTCACGCACAAAATTCACTTTAAAAAAAAAAAAAAAAAAAAGTCAAGAGACAAGTTCAGAGGCCAGCTTACTCAGTCCTATATAGTGGGCAGTGAGGAGGTAGAAAAGGCCACTAGACATGTGCGGTTCATTCCGAATAAATACTTAGACAAATGTTTTGTTATACAGAGATTTGGATATATCCGATTCCCAGAATTAAAGTACAAACTAATTTTACCGAATTCTCAGAATAACAGCATTAAATTGAAATTCAAAGTTGTATATCGAATTTCATTCGGATTTGAACTGTAAACATATTTCTAAAATCAAAGACTGTGTTATTAATGTACCATAATCCCCTTTTTTGTTAAACCAAAGAGTCATTGTAATCATTTGTTAAAGATTTTTTGTTTGTTTGTTCACTTTGTATGTGTAAAATTGATAAAAAGAGACCAGTAAAATATATATAGATGAGAGCATTTGTACTTGACATAATTCTTTCTCTTTCTCTTTCTTACTGGCTAAAACAGTATTGTACATATTAAAATGTTGAAAGTAAGATATTTATTTTATTAATTAGAACACTTCACATATTTTGAATAAGCGTATTAATACAAAAAAAGTTCAATGTGTATAAATAACAACCAGATGTCACTCTGACTGAGCTCCAGAGATCCTGTGTGTAGATGGGACAATTTTCAAGAACGAGAACGACAAAGACAACCATCACTGCAGGCCTCCACTGATGTGGCCTTTATTATGGCTGAGTGGCTAGATGAAGATGGAAGCCTCTCCTCATTGCAAAACACATAAAAGTCCTCTTTGATTTTTCAAAAAAAGCACCTGAAGGGCTCTTAGACTGTCAGGAACAAGATTTTTTTTTTCTGGTTTGAAGAAAGAGAAATATAGATTTTTTTGGTGCCTCGAGTGTAAAGCCCTGTACACACAGGCCAGAATCTCGTCAGGAAAAAATATATTTTTTCCTGACGAGATTCTTGGCAAGAATCTCTTGCCGCCCGAGTGTACAGACACTCCATTCAAAAGAACTGCGGTTCTTTTGAATGGCAAGAACGCGGTGACGCAGGAAGCATGTAAAGCATGTGCTCGTCACATTCGATACCGTCGCTGCAATCTTGCTGCACCCTACCTATGCCTAGGAAGCTACCGTGCATGCGTCAGAGTAATTTCGAGCATGCGCAAGTTTCCACTACGACAGGTAAGTATACACATTCTCAGGTTTCTCGGCAGGAAAACACTGCCGAGAATCACAACGAGAAAATAGAGAGCAGGTTCTCTATTTTCCTCGTCGAGAGTTTGCTTGACGAGAAACCTGAAAGCCTCATACACACGCACGTTATACTCGGCAAGAAAGCTCTGCCAGCAGTTTTCTTCCTAGTTCTTACCGAGTAAACCGAGCGTGTGTACGAGGCTTAAGTGTTATTTATGTAGGAAACTTGGTCTCTGCTCTGCATCACCTGCCCAATTCCAACCCAGCAGTGAACCATGGTGGTGGCATGCAATGTCCTGCTGTGGGGGCTGTGTGTGTTTTCCAGCAGAATTATAGACTTGTCTGGGACAGGTAGACTTTTCAGGGTCCATGGTTTGAGGGTCAATGAAAACCTTTTCCACATCCACACACAGTACTCGGGACCTTAAGGCTGGGCTGAAGGTTCTCCTTCCTTCTAAAAGACAATAATCTTAAGCATAAAACCTACACCAACCCACAGTCCCTAAAGCTCACCAAAATGGTTCACTCTAATCTTGGTTCAGTAGCAGTGTTGCCAACCTACCAGATTGAAATTTACTGACACAACACCCATATTTTACTGGCACAGCTAAGCTTTTACTGGCAGTTCCAAAAATTACAAAATTACTGTTTTACGTGCAATTTAAGTCCAGTATTTATGCTACAAATAAGTACAATCTGCAATTAGTCATGTGATTTAAGGTAGATATTAAGGCAAAAAGCATACTTACAGTATTTATCGGCGTATAACACGCACAGGCGTATAACACGCACCCTAACTTTAAGAGGGAAGTTTCAGGAAAAAAACTTTTCACAGCCCCATGTGTATAACACGCAGGTACAGTCTACCCTCTATTTTCAGGGTAAAAAAGTAAGTGTTATACGCCAATAAATACAGTATTTATTTTTTCGAAAATTAAGTAAGTAGCTAAGGGACAGGACTCAGGAGGTCCAATACATTATAATGTGTGATGTACTCATGAAATTGACTCTCACAGCGATACTGACAGCAGTATGCAGCAGCACAAATGATGCTGACACCTTAAGAACACAACACATCCCCTCCTGAGTCACAGTAACATTCTCTCTCCATGCCAGGTGGTCCCTTCAGTCCCCTCTAGTCCAAACAGCACTGACAGCACCGCTCCTGGCTTGCCTTACTCCCGTCCTGCAGACCCACAAACGAGGCTCTGGCCGCTCCATGACATCACATGACACATCACATGACATACTCAGACACCGCCTCCACCAGACCCCCCGCTGGCACCACCTGAACACACTGTAGCAGGCACTTGGATGGTCTCAGCCATCAGGGGACTCCAGCTGCATATGCACAGTTCTGAGACGAGCGTCACAGCCATATTTTTTACTGGCAACCTTCTCCTCTTACTGGCATTTACTGGCAGCAGAAAAGTGCCCATTTTTTACTGGCTGCCAGTAAAAATCCTGGCGGTTGGCAACACTGTTCAGTAGGTACATGTCTCTCAGTTCCGAAAGCAAAATGCACTTCTTAAATTTAAACATCTCAGCTGCCGCATTTGAAACCAAAAAAGAAAATGGATCGATACGGAAAATCTCAAATAAAGAAAATCAGGAAATTCTAAGCCAATCAGGAGTGTGAGTCCCGGGTAGAGGTAGGGCTCCCGTGGGCATCGCTGGATCAAGAGAGGGCTCAGGTAAGTATTGAGGGAGATGGGGAGGGCTGCCGTTTTTTTACCTTCATGCCTAGAATGCATGAAGGTAAAAATCCTTTTGCTTTTACAAATCCTTTAATGGCCATCCATAAGATAATGATACTGGCAACTCTAGCAATTCAGGTAGCAAGATAGCCTGGTTCAGACAATAAAGATGATACAAGCCATTCTGCAAGCTACCTGTGCTTCTTGAGTCAGTGAAAATGCAAAATGGCCATGACCAGAGTTTACTTTTTATGTTTATATGGTTGTTACGGATAACATCCATTAGCATCTTGCTAGAAGAAAAGAAAAACAACAGTGACTTAGATGACACAAAAGTTGTCTGGTTCTGACTACATATGCTAAGAGTGAAGAGCAAATAACTTAGGTAATAAATTAGTAACAAGTTGGGAGAACATGCAATGCTGGAACTTTCCCTGTGAAACAGCTACTTTTTAATTTAGTTGGACTCCAGGGAGGCAATAGATATTCAAAATCATGTAATAGCTAGTGTACCTTGAATAACAAATCAGTTCTCTTCATTCCTTGTGAATATTCATATTAACATAATAAAGCGTTCTATATTTACATTTTCCTGCACACAAAAAAATTAGATGACAATTGAGCCCTCTAGCATTTCGCAAAGGTGAATGAATCATCTGGTATTTTATTTTCCCTGTTATTTTAAAATATCAGAAGTTCAGGGTGGTTTTTGATGCCATCCACTTTCCACGTCCTGCTAAAATGAAAATTGTGGGTTAGATTTCAGCAAACACATTTGGCATGAAAAATATTTCTTAGAACTGTCAGCATAGCAAAATAAAAGAAAGGAAAAAAAAAAAAGGAAATGAAAAATTAAAACAGGATGGATGAATTTATTGAAAGGGTTTTGAAAAAGTGTTCGGCTCCCTTGTGCTTTTGCACATTATGTACTGTTACAACCTGTAATTGAAATAGATAACTGAGATTTTTTTTTTCGCTGATAAACACTTAGGGCCAGATTCTCAGAGGCGTTACGACGGAGTATCTCAGATACCCCGTCGTATCGCCTTTTTTTTTGGCTCGTATCTATGCGTGTGATGCTGAGCATCACTTTTGCATAGATACGCTTCTACATCCGACAAGCGTAATACAATTACACTTTCGGATCGTAGATGTAATGACAACTCCGGCCACTAGGTGGCCTTTACGTTGTTTTTTCATTTGCATATGCAAATGAAGTAGTACGCCGATTCTCTATCGCTTTTACGCCGCCCCGTCGTCGCCTACGTCGTTTTCGTCCGCGTAAGGTTACCCCAGCTTCTATGTGGAGTAACCTTACGAGGTCCCGTCGGATGCCGTCGTGTCCCGTCGGATGCCATGTTAAGTATGGCCTCGGGACCGCGTCGTGTTGTGCGTCGTTTACGTCGTTTGCGTACGTCGATTCTCAATGGGGCTGGCGTACGCTGCGATTACGTCGTTTACATTGAGAAAATGTGACGTCCTTTGGAGCATGCGCACTGGGCTTTTCTCCCGGCCGGCGCATGCGCAGTTCGTTCGACGCGGGGGCGCGCTTAATTTAAATACAAGCCGCCCCATTTGAATTGCGCGGGTTTACGCTGCGCGATTTACGCGACGTAAGCGAAACCTCGGGAGCAAGTGCATAGAGAATCAAGCACTTGCTCCAGCAAGCAGCGGCGGCGTAGTGTAACTGGCTTACGCTACGCCGCCGGAATTCTATGAGAATCTGGCCCTTAGGGCCAGATTCACGTATTCCAGAGCATCTTTGCTCTGGAGTAACGCTTCTGATTTGCGTTGCGCTGCCGAATTTTTAGGAGCAAGTGCTGTCATTCACGAAGCACTTGCTCCTAAAGTTGCGGCAGCGCATCGCAAATGAGCCGGCGGAATTCAAATGTCGCGGGTACGGGGCGTGTAGTATGCTAACTACGCGCGATCCCGCCGCCGACGTACTGCGCATGCGTCGAGTGTCAAAACATCCCCGTGCGCATGCTCCAAAATCTGTGAATGAACGTCAATGACGTCACATTCCCATTCATGACCGTTTTACGCAAGCGACGTTTTTTTTTTTTTTTCCCGACGCGATGACGACGCCTATACCTAACATAGGATACTCCAGCCCCATGTAGGTATATCTATGCGCCGCGTATCCCGTCCGGAAACGTCGTAACGTCACTGCGTCGCGCCGGATTTCGATCGTGAATTGCCGATTTCCGCTCATTAACATATTTTTTGAGCGTAAATCGGCGGGAACGCCCCCGGCGCCATTTTTAAGTTGAAGTAACGATGCGATGGCGAAACTCAGTTACGCTGCTCGCATCGGAACTTCAACCCGGCGTTTCTTGTTTTCTGGTTACAGAAAACAGAAACGCCGGCTCAAAGCCACTGTTACGCTGGCGGATCACTCGATCCGCCAGCGTAACCTTTCATGAATCTGGCCCAAAGTTGTCCATAGTGTTAAAGTTTTTTCGGCATGAAAAAAAGTTGTTTTAAAAAAATGTCATTTAAAATGATCGTGTGTGGGCTTCACGTCATTTTTCGGCTTCTGAAAAACTACAATTTTTTTTTCGAGTATGCTGCATTTTTTAACGTCGTTTTAAACAATGTCGTTTTTCGGGTTGTAAAAAATGATCATGTGTGGGCTAAAACGAAGCTAAAAACCCGCCCATGCTCAGAAGCAAGTTATGAGACGGGAGCGCTCGTTCTGGTAAAACTACCGTTTGTAATGGAGTAAGCACATTCATCACGCTGTAACAGACATAAAAGCGCAAATGGTCTTTTACTAACACAAAATCAGCAAAAGCAGCCCAAAGGGTGGCGCCATCCGCATGGAACTTCCCCTTTATAGTGCCGTCGTACGTGTTGTACGTCACCGCGCTTTGCTAGAGCATTTTTAAAAAACGATGGTGTGTGGGCAAGGCCGCTTTAATGATGAAGTTGGAAAACCCTTGTTTTTTTTCATGCTGAAAAATGATCGTGTGTACGCGGCATAAAAGTTTCAACTACATAATTCCTTTTTTTGTTGAGTGGTACCTTGATATAGCGCAGTCTTACCCTGAAGGGTCCCGACACGCTTGACTAGGGTCAAATTAGACGGGAGCCAATTAACTTACCAGCATGTCTTTGGAGCATGGGAGGAAACCCACGCAGGCACAGGGAGAGCATGCAAACTCCAGGCAGACGGTGTCATGGTCAGAATGCGAACCAGCGACCCTTTTGGTGCTAGGTGAAAGTGCTAACCACTACACCACTGTGCTGCCCTACAATTTGTTGAAATTTAAAATAAACTCTGGTACAATCATATAATTATCAGAATTAGTTCCCTTGTGAGTATTCAAGTGTCAGGCCGCGTACACACGTACGAGAACCTCGTCGGGCTAAACTCATTGTTCCGCCCGACGAGGTTCTCGGGCGGCCGTCGAGTTCGTCGACCAGGCTGTCGAAAAAGGCGTCAAGCCATTAGTCCCGATGGCCCATCGACCAAATAGAGAACCTGCTCTCTATTTTGGCTTGACGCCTCGCTCGTCAGTTTGGTCGGCGAAAACGTACACACGATCGAGCTTCTCGGCAGAATATGGATCCCAGCGAGCTTCTCGCTGGATTCTGCCGAGAAGCTCGGTCGTGTGTACGGGGCCTCATAGAATCTCATAACAATTCAACTGTTTCTGGAAGGTTCCAAAGCTTGTTAAAGGAGTTGTAAATAAAAAATAAATAAAAAATATGCTAAAATGACTGTTTACAGGGTCAAGAGACATAATAGTTAACTGATTCCTTTTATAAAACGATTAAAAATAGAAAAAAATCAATCATGTAATGTACCTGTAGTTTCTAGTTTCGTGTTTGCATGTTGTTTCCTGCTTCTCTGCTGTACAGAGCCACAGAGCCAATACAGGGCAGTGATGGTTTGGAAAATGAAACTGATTGGT
The DNA here is from genome assembly GCA_029574335.1 of Rana kukunoris. NCBI lineage: Eukaryota > Metazoa > Chordata > Amphibia > Anura > Ranidae > Rana > Rana kukunoris. Next base: position 661,127,456 of record CM056049.1, read on the forward strand.
GCTGAGGGGTTTTAGACACACAGTAATCACACCTCCTTGATTAGTGACCACATAGAGAAAGCTCCCAGCACTGTGGTTATCAGGAAACAGACAACCAGGAAGTGTGGAGATCAGAGAAGAATTACAGCAACTTGAGAGCAAAAACAAACAATGAGGACATGAAAACAGCACTGTAAGGTAAAGGAAGCTATTAAGATAAAAAAAAAAAAAGTTCCTTTACAAACCCTTTGAGCCTCGTACACACAATCCAACTTTATGGCCATAATTGTCTGATGGACGTGTTGTGTCGGATAATCCGACCGTGTGTATGCTCCATCAGAGCGAATGTCAGCTGTTCATGCTCACCAACTGTCTGACAATAAATCTGTTATGTCGGATTATCCGATCGTGTAAACAATCCGTCCAACTAAAATCCAAAGTACAAACACGCATGCTCAGAACCAATGCTAACCATCAGACAACGTTAGCAGAAGTTGTCCAAAGGGTGGCGCTAAAGAGCAGAAAAACCACGTAGTTTTGTGAATATTGGATGAAAAAGTTCTGCCGTCTGTATGTAGAACAAGTTCACGGCCAACGCCCTTCGGACAAAAATTCACTGATTTGTCTGATTGTGTGTACAAGGATTTAGCCTTTTCCCCCATTTTGAGCAGTGTTCCATGTTTCCTAGACAGCATGTCCTATTTACTTTTGATACATCTGCTTTTGTTGCTGTCACTACACATGATTTGTAAATGCACAGCTAGTGGAGAGCATGTATTTACAATGCATTTGGCATGCTTTTTAGGTGCCGCTACCACAATAACCTTGTAAAAATCAAACAAATTTTTTAGGCGAAAACTGCTGATCAGTCCCATCAAAGTCAAATGCATCCCAGATGCATCGTAAACCTACATCAGATCCATCACAAAAACATCTTTAAAGTGATTTAGTTTTACCTGGATGTGCCTAAAGCATGTGTTCTTGTGCCTTTTGTTTACTTTTTACTCTAACTTCCATATACACAAACCCTATTTTTTCTTTTCAGCGAGAATGCAGTAAAACGCAGTTGACACCTCTAGCACAGAATGTATGTATTGGCAAGGAGTGCCGAGGTGTGCTGAAGTGTCAATTGATCATGGCTGCTGGGGGATATATTGTCGCTGGGGGAGTTCTATTGTTTCATGGGGTCTGTTGTTGTTGGAGGGGGTCTATTGTTGCTGGTAGGGGAGAATTATATTGGTGGGGGGGTCTTATGAGAGATATTTACCGTTGAGAAAAAAAATCTATTGTTGCTGAATGCTGGAGGGTCTCTTGATGCTGGCTGCTGGTAGATCTATTGTTATCGACAAAGAAGTTGCTGAGTTAGATCTATTGTTGCTGGGGGGGGGGGTATTTTGATGCAAGGGTCTGTTGTTGCTGGGGGGAGTCTATTGTTGTCAAGAGGAATCTATTGCTGCTGGGGGATTGGGGGGGGGTCCATTGTTGCTGGCTGTAGGGGATCTATTTTACTGCTTTTCTTGTTATCATTAACAAATGTCATACAAAGGACTTAGTACCACAAAATTATAATTTTCTCTTTAACCACTTTAACCAGGACCGGGCCAATATGCTGCTAAATGACCAAAGGTGTTTTTACAATTCGGCACTGCGTCGCTTTAACAGACAATTGCGCGGTCGTGCGATGTGGCTCCCAAACAAAATTTGCGTCCTTTTCTTCCCACAAATAGAGCTTTCTTTTGGTGGTATTTGATTGCCTCTGCGATTTTTATTTTTTGCGCTATAAACAAAAATACAGCAACATTTTTGAAAAAAAATCAATATTTTTTACTTTTTGTTATAAGAAAAATCGAATAAACTAAATTTTAGTCAAACATTTAGGCCAAAATGTATTCAGCCACATGTCTTAAGTAAAAAAAATTGCAATAAAAAAAAATTAGCTACCTAGCGGGAACAGCAACACTAATACAGCGATCAGAAAACCGATCGCTTAGTGACACTGGCAATAGGGGGTGAAAGGGTTAACTAGGGCGGTGATCAAGGGGTTAAACCTTTATTAGGGGGGGTACGGGGGATACCCTGGACCTAACACTAACTGCCTGTCAAATTAACTGTCACACTGACACTAAATGCAGTGATCAGTAAATATATGATCACTGCATTCAGTGACACTGTGATAGGGGGCTGGGAGGGGGGGTGATCGGAAGGGGTTAATGTGCCTATGTGTGTGGTGTCAGTGTAGTGTTAGTGCGACTTACTATGTGATGTCTTCTCTCCTCTCGTCGGATCGAAAATACCACAGAGAGGAGAGCTGACATCACTTCCTCTGCCAGTGTTTACATTACACAGGCAGAGGAAGTGCAGGGCGGGGGCTCTGCTGATTCGCTGGGAACGATCGCGAGGGGACGGACAGAAACCAACAGCCGTCCCCTCATCCAGGATCGCTTCCACAGGTAAAACGACCGCCGCATGTAGCGGGGGGGGGTCCCGATCGGACCCCCGACCCGCAAGAAGGCAGGGACGTACATGTACGCCCATGTGCCTGTACGTGCCATTCTGCGGACATACATATACATGCGGCGGTCGTTAAGTGGTTAAAGGGGTGGTATTGGTATGTGGGTAAGGGGTGGAACCGAGTGATGGTGCCTGGGAGTGGATAAGGGCCGGAGACAAGGGGAAACTCATAACCCTCACATATACCCAGTGAAGTGAATAGCCGCAGATGATACACAGATGAAACAAATCCTCTTACATATGTTTTACTTGTTTATCTGCAGTCTTCTCTTGTCTACAACCCTTCAAAAGTGCAGATTTGTGATAAAATGGTGTGTATATCATTTGAAGAATTCTCAACTTCACTTTTGGACTTTTCATCACAGTTTTTTTTAGCGCAACTCTGCATAAGAACGTTTATTTAGGACAGACCTGGTTTTTCCCTGCTGTAGCTAAGTAACTCTTAAGCCCTGTACACACGATCAGTCCATCCGATGAGAACGGTCTAAGGGACCATTTTCATCGGTTAACCGATGAAGCTGACTGATGGTCAGTCGTGCCTACACACTATCGGTTAAAAAACCGATCGTGTCAGAACGCGTTGACGTAAAACACGACGTGCAGAAAAAAATGAAGTTCAATGCTTCGACTTGATTCTGAGCATGCGTGGATTTTTAACCGATGGTCATGCCTACTAACGATCGTTTTTTTGCTATCGGTTAGGTATTCATCGGTTAAATTTAAAACAATTTTTTTTTTTTAACCGATGGATAAATAAGCGATGACGCCCACACACGATCGGTTTGGACCGATGAAAACGGTCCATCGTGTGTACGCGGCCTTACATGTCACAGCCTGTGAGTGGACTTTTAAAGGGGAAGCTGCACACTAATAAACTCATCGCTATGCTCACTCCTGTCAGCATGTTCCTTGGTAGCACATGATCACTGCACAACAGCTCACTGGCTGCTTGTGATGCTTCTCTCTCTGTCAGTCGGATCTTTGCTGTACAGAGGATTGCAGAAGGCTGACACCAAGTCAAACTAAGCACTTGACTTCCGGAAGGTTATATATATATTTAGGCCAAATCATATTCTGCTACACGTTTGACAAAAAAAAAATCCAAATAAGTGTATAATAATTGGTTTGTGCAAAAGTTGTACAGCTAGATTTACGTACCTCTTTACGCTACGCATGCATGCATGGGAGGCAAGCATGGTATTCACAAAGCAAATGCTCTCAACGTTGCGCCGGCATAGCGTATAGTTGTCGGCATAAGCCGCTGTAAGTCAAAGTAGGTGGAAGTGGGCTGGAAGTGGGCGTGTAACATTTAAATGAAGCGTGACCCCATGCAAATGATGGGCTGAGCTTCAAAAAACGAACTGCGCATGCGTCGTATCTAGGACTCATCCCAGTGGCATGCTCACAGTCACGTCGAAATAACTGGCTAAGATACGTCAAAACACTGCCTACGACGTGAACGTAACCTACGCCAAGCCCTATTCACGTACTACGTAAACGGCGTAAAAATCGAAGGCGTTTGTTCCCTGGTCTATACCTGTGGGCTGGAAGTGGGCGTGTAACATTTAAATGAAGCGTGACCCCATGCAAATGATGGGCTGAGCTTCAAAAAACGAACTGCGCATGCGTCGTATCTAGGACTCATCCCAGTGCGCATGCTCACAGTCACGTCGAAATAACTGGCTAAGATACGTCAAAACACTGCCTACGACGTGAACGTAACCTACGCCAAGCCCTATTCACGTACTACGTAAACGGCGTAAAAATCGAAGGCGTTTGTTCCCTGGTCCATACCTGTGGGCTGGAAGCGGGCGTGTAACATTTAAATGAAGCGTGACCCCATGCAAATGATGGGCTGAGCTTCAAAAAACGAACTGCACATGCGTCGTATCTAGGACTCATCCCAGTGCGCATGCTCACAGTCACGTCGAAATAACTGGCTAAGATACGTCAAAACACTGCCTACGACGTGAACGCAACCTACGCCAAGCCCTATTCACGTACTACGTAAACGGCGTAAAAATCGAAGGCGTTTGTTCCCTGGTCCATACCTTTGCATGGGTTGCGCCTCCTATATGAGGAATAACTTTACGCCGGATGTTACCCTTACGCAAATCGCTTAAAACATGCGCCGGGCGCAAGTACATTCGTGAATCGGCGTATCTTACTCATTTGCATATTTAACATGGGTATGCCGAATGCGACCAGCGTAATTATGCGCCCATTATACGCCGGCGTAGGCAAGTTACGTCGGGTGGCTGAAGCCTATTTTTTCAACGTATCTAGCTTGGGGAATCGGCGCAAAAATACGACGGCGCACATTTGTACTTACGACGGCGTATCTTGAGATACGTCGGCGTAAGTGCTACGTAAATCCGGGCCGTAGTGTCTGCAAACTATGGTATATATACTGGAATTTATGCAGCTATAGATGCTATACTGTAATGACGGTGATCAGCGACTTACTATAATAGGGTGGCGGGAAATAGGGTCACTAACTGACGTTGCTAGTGACAATATTATAGCAATAAAATATAATACTGACACTGTACTAATGACACTGGCTGAGAAAGAGTTAAGATCCAGGGGCAATTAAGGGGTTAACTGTGTGCCTAACAATGTGTGATGTGCACGTTTGGTGTGGTGTGTTTTTATTCCTGCACATTGAAGCTTGGTGAAGGTGTTCATACCTGTTTTTCATCTCATATTGATTCCATCATCTGGACTTTAATACATATGTTTTTTTCACTGAAGCGCTGCACTTTGGACTTTTAATGTGTAATGTGTGCTGCTTTTACTTTCCGATCTGGCTGTTTTTTCTCCCTGCTTTTTAACCACTTCAGCCCTGGACCATATTGCTGGTCAATGACCGGGCCACTTAATGCGATTCGGCACTGCGTCGCTTTAACTGACAATTGCGCAGTCGTGCGACGTGGCTCCCAAACAAAATTTGCGTCCTTTCATATCATATCACAGGCAGTCGGGGGAGCCCAAACCCTGAAGAAGACTGTCACCTACATGCACGTGACTGTGCTTGTATCTAGAGCGACATTTTTTTTAAAAAACAATATTTTTTAATTTTTGCTATAATAAATACCCTAAAAAAATATATAAAAAAACGAATCTTTCCTCTGTTTTGTCCGATACGTATTCTTCTACACATTTTTGGTAAAAAAAATCGCAATAAACGTTTATTGATTGGTTTTCGCAAAAGTTATAGCGACTACAATATAGGGGATAGTTTTATGGCATTTTTATCAATAATTATTTTTTTACTAGTAATGGCGGCGATCAGCAATTTTATTCGTGACATGCGACATCATGCCGGACACATCGGACACTTTTGACGCTATTTTGGAACCATTCACATTAATACAGCGATCAGTGCTATAAAAAGGCACTGATTACTGTGTACATGTGACTGTCAGGGAAGGGGTTAACCACTAGGGGGGTAGGAAGGTGTTAAGTGTGTCCTAGGGAGTGATTCTAACTGTGTGGGGGCAGGGCTTACTGTAACACAACACTGATTGCTGCTCCTGATCAGAGGAAGCAGACTATCAGTGTCCTGTCACTAGGCAGAATGGGGAGATGTCTTGTTTACACTGGCTTCTCCCCGCTCTGCCGCTCTGTGACCCGATCAAAGGACAGAGGTGGACATTAAGTCCGTGGGTCCTGTGGGCATGATCACAGAGCTTGCAGCAGGGCCACGCGGTGTGAAATTCAAAGTAACATAAATATACGTTACTTTGCACAGCTGTGCCATTCTGCCGACATATATGTGCAGGACACAGTCGGCAAGCGGTAAAAAATGACCTTTCCTTTTTAATCTGCAGCCGCTGGCCGCTGTAATTTTCTGAGAATGCATTGCAATATGGCTACCTGGAGTTGTTCTGTACACAAAGTGTGTACTCACCACCCCCCAGAAAACCTAATTTCCTGCTTGTGTGATTGGCTCACCAATTTTCCTAGAAGTCTGCCTAAAATAGTCAGATTTCAGTCATCCCCTGAAACAAAAATGTCATTTTTGGAGAGATACTTTCAAAAGGAGCACGTCTAAAGGGATGCAGCCCCAGCAGATTTCCTCATTAGTGCTTTCCAGCTGCCAGAGCTGATAGATAATTCTGAAACCACTCCCTTTAGATCCACTTAGAACAGAGGCACAGACAAACACACATGGATTTCTTCAGAATAACAAAAGGTAGGAATCTGCAACAAAGGTTGTTATAATCCTTGCAATGTACAAAGATCATGGAGCAAAGAAACCATCCTGGACTGCTGCACTCTGTAAAAAGCACATTTATTGCAAAAAATTACAAAAAAAGGTGTAAAATCCAAACAATGCAATGCAAATGCAAAATCATCCAAAAGTTAGCCAAAAGTGGACATGCAGGGGAAAGGACTATCTGACGCATTTCACATCATTGTTAGATGCTTACTCATAGCTAAGGTGTGTGGGAATCAAAAACGTTGTAAATTTCAAGGCCGATCAGCCAATCCAAGCTGCTCTGCACAGCATTAGAGTATTGAATCCCTGATTGAATCCGACACAGCTTCCTGAGCTTCCTGATGACGCATTAAGTTGCGAAATGCATAGAGGCTGCGGGACCATTGCCAGCTCGTCATGTCCAGCCTGAGTATAACGAGGCTGGGAACGCAAGCGACAAAGTGAGGCATCACACGTGCGGACCAGGACACACTCGTACATTTGCATACTCCTATTTACGGCTGGATTAGCTCAGTGCCGGCTCCTAGGCACTTTTATATGTGAGTGGAATAACTATATGTTTTAATCATAATAAATTATTTGATTTACTACACCATGATAGTCTTTTATATGTTACATGAGCGGATATAATACGAGACTACAGCCAAAGCATTGGGAGTGACTGCTGATAAACCTGAGAGAGGGAGTGGTTATCCATATGAACCAAAGGCAGATTTCTGGGTCCATCTGGTGAGTGGCCATTTTATCCGGTGACGGTGTAGACACTATTTGCGGTGAAGGTGGAAACTCAGCTGGGCATCATTGTAAGAAATATCTATTAAGGACTTTCTTAGCACATATATATATTTTTTTACTTTTTATATATTTTTTTCGTATATAATATATTTTCTTGCTTTCTTGGAGCACATTCAATCTGTGGATTGTAATAGCAGTATATTTTAAAAAATTGGGGATTTATTTCACAGTTTTTTGATGGATTGAGAAATCCATACGTTATAGTTTGGCACAGGGCACTGTATTAGTATTTATTGCACATTATTTGTTGATTGTTTGTTTGCACATTAACTAACAACCATAGACACATGTACATACTTTTTTGTTTTTTTGAGTAACAAGTTCACAGGACCAGTTGTGGTAAAATGTTTATAACAATATAAGTTAGCGTAATTCATTAAAAATATATATAAATCATAAAGGTAAATGTGAAGAAACCCTGTGTAAGTAAAAGAAAGGTCTTAATAGCATTGTTTTTGTGTTAATATAACTTTTAAGCCGTGATAACTGATCATGAATTTACAAATTCTATATTAGATCTGTAACAGGTGAGACAACAACCAAGGGCCAGATTCACAGAGCCCTTACTCTGGTCTATCTCACGTTAGACCGTAGAACTTTCAAATTACGCACTTCGTATCATTAGTTTGAATCCTCAAACCATGATACGACGGCTTCGGGCTTCAATCCGACTGGCTTACGTGTTCGTACGCCTTCGGATCTACGCTGCAATAATTTTGTGGCCGCTGGGTGGAGTTCCCGTCGTTTTACACGTCGGAGTATGCAAATGAGCTTTTTCCGACGATCCACGAAGTTATGATCGTCCTTCGCAATCTCTTACAGCATCTGTAGTCATCTTTTTGCTGCTTACAGTTATTCCAGCTATTAGCTGGTCTATAGTTAGATGGCCCATGTTAAGTATGGCCGTCGTTCCCGTGTCGAGTTTCAAATTTTTTTTTTTGCGTAAGTCGTCCGGGAAAAGGAATGTACGTAAACGACGCTACTCAAAAAAAATGACGTAACAACGTTAATTTCAGAACGGAGCATGCGCAGTTCGATCGCCGCGGGGACGCGCCTAATTTAAATGCTTCACGCCCCCTAATCGCGTCTTTCGATTCCGCCGCGAGAAATACACTACGCAGCCGTACCTTACGGGCCAAAATCTACCTGAATTCGTCGTAAAACCAGGTAAAATACGGCGGCGTAGTGTATCTCTGATCCTCTGCGCCGATGTAATTGTACCTGAATCTGGCCCCAAGTGTCTATATGTTTGTGTGCGCTATATTAAACGTGTATATAGTAGAAACTATAATGTTAATAAGATTGCCAAATGGCAAATACAAATTTGAATCGATGGAGACAAAAGTGAATGACTCTTTATAGTATAGTGAATCTGATGTGTGTATACACAAAATAAACACACAAAATAGTGACATATGTATATGAAAGTATTACTGATATTAGTGTTATCCTGCTTGTAATTAAATTAATAAAAAAGGTATATTTGTGTAAAGGGTAAAAAACATATATAGTAAAGAAAATACAAAAATAATTTATTGACATAAAAACATGATATTATGTTAAAAAAAAATTGTGTATAATTATGTACATAGTTGTTGCAATAACTGACAACCACGCATATCAATACACGCTTCTCTGAAAGAGAATAAAGATGTGCCTGTAACCACAACACAATGCGAGTAGTGACAGGCGTGGTGAAAACCGAACCCCTAAATGGAATACTGAATGAACCTGTATATCCAATAATAATTATGACTAATTAAAAGAAAAGTGACCTTATAGGAGTTATGAGGCACTCCATCAAAAGGCAAAGGATGGAACCAATGTGTTCTCCGTATGGTGAAATGTTACTCTTATGCCGCGTACACACGATCACTTTTTGCGATGAAAAAAAACGACGTTTTCTCTCATGAAAAAAAACGACGTTTTTCAAACTTCATTTTCCAAAACGACGTTGCGTACACACCATCGTTTTTCACAAAAGCTCGAGCAGTGCGCGGTGACGTCCATCACGTACGACGGGACTATAAAGGGTCATTTCCATGCGGAAGACGGCCTCTTTTGCTGATATCGTGTTGCTGCGTGTTAGTAAAAGTTTGGTGAGAGACGATTCGCGCTTTTCAGTCTTCGTGCTTTAAAAAACGTTTTCTGTCTTACAGTTTGTGCTTTTGGGTTCGTATCTGTGTTACAGTGCTTGTTTTCCGATCGTATCTGTTTTGGCAGTGCGTTCTTGTTTGCACGTTACTGTTTTGCAGGTCGTTCTTCAGAGGCCTTTCTGTTCTTCAGCGCGTTTTTTTTTTAGTCCGATCTGATTTGACGACCGTTTTCTAACCATGTTGCGGGTACGTTCTCGTCGCCGAGAGCGTGCTTTGCATCTTGTTAGGATGTGTGCTGCATCCCGGCTCCGGTCCTTGAGGAGGGCGAGAAGGACTTTGTGGGCCAAGGACTGGTTTCTTCGCAGGGACCAGTTCTCTCATATGCCTCTGCTGCGGGAGATCCAAGAAAATAACCCTGATGATTTCAGGAATTTTCTTCGGATGTCTGACCCCGTATTCCAGCAGCTTTTGGCTTCGGTGTCGCCTTATATCACCAGGCAGGACACCGTTATGCGGGAAGCCATCACTGCTGAGCAGCGGCTAGTTGCCACCTTGCGGTACCTGGCAACAGGGAGAAGTCTGCAGGACTTGAAGTTCTCGACGGGCATCTCCCCCCAGGCTCTGGGCCTCATAATCCCGGACACCTGTTGTGCCATAATCCAGGTTTTGCAGGAGGAGTATATTAAGGTAAGTGGTGTCCTTTAAATGCACAAACTGTTCTTATTTTTCATATTTTTGAGTAATGTACAAGCCCACCTAGCCTAGTCCCTATATCCCCCTTGATTTTAGTTCCCTATTGTTGTTCAGTATTTTGTAGTCCCTATATCCCCCTTGATTTTAGTTCCCTATTGTTGTTCAGTATTTAGTAGTCCCTATATCCCCCTTGATTTTAGTTCCCTATTGTTGTTCAGTATTTTGTAGTCCCTATATCCCCCTTGATTTTAGTTCCCTATTGTTGTTCAGTATTTTGTAGTCCCTATATCCCCCTTGATTTTAGTTCCCTATTGTTGTTCAGTATTTTGTAGTCCCTATATCCCCCTTGATTTTAGTTCACTATTGTTGTTCAGTATTTAGTAGTCCCTATATCCCCCTTGATTTTAGTTCCCTATTGTTGTTCAGTATTTTGTAGTCCCTATATCCCCCTTGATTTTAGTTCCCTATTGTTGTTCAGTATTTTGTAGTCCCTATATCCCCCTTGATTTTAGTTCCCTATTGTTGTTCAGTATTTTGAAGTCCCTATATCCCCCTTGATTTTTGTTCCCTATTGTAGTTCCCCCTCCCCCCCCCAATCTTTTTTACAATTTCCCATTTTTTTTTTAAAAGAAATGTTTCAAGGTCTCAAACTCATCTTGGGGCCCCCCCTCACCCTATTTTGTTTGTGTTTTGTGACCATCAGAGGGTGTGATTAATATGCTTAGTAATTATTTTGAATTTATGATTGGGTCAATAATTAATACTTGAACTTAACACTCTTCTTTTTTTAGGATCCAAGAATGTTTTTGGATATTCTATTAGGAATGTTTGTTTGATTAATTTTTTTTGGTTTTCTCTACAGTTCCCCACCACGCCACAGGAATGGCAGACTGTGGCAGCGGAATTCTCCCAGCGCTGGAATTTTCCGAATTGTGGAGGAGCTATTGACGGCAAGCACGTCCGCATCGTGCCACCACCCCATTCCGGATCCCATTTTTATAACTACAAGGGGTTCCACAGTGTCGTGCTGATGGCGGTGGTTTCAGCAAATTATGAATTTCTATATCTAGACGTTGGGAAGAATGGGCGGATGTCGGACGGCGGGGTCTTTGCCGAGACCGAGTTTGCCCAACGGCTTCAGTCGGAGGAGCTGGGATTGCCACCTGCGGAGGAGAACGAAGAGGGGCTTCCTTTTGTGTTCATTGCAGACGAGGCATTTGGCTTGGGTCCCCACCTCCTGAGGCCATTTCCCCAACGTGCCCTCACCCATGAGAGGAGGGTCTTTAATTATCGGCTGGCCAGAGCCAGAAGAGTGGTTGAGAATGCGTTTGGCATCATGGCCAGCCGGTTCCGCTTGTTTTTAACGGCCATAAACATGGCTGAATACAAATGGGATACCATCATTTTATGTTGCTGTATCCTACATAATTATCTCAGAAGACATTCTGTCAATTATATTGCTTTATTGCCTGACGAGGCAGTTCATGTTCCTGATGTGGCCCGTGAGGCAGGCCATCCAGGCTTGGCCCCCCAAAATGCACGTGATGTGCGCCAGGCCTACGTGGACTACTTTATGGGTAGGGGGGCCATACCAATGCCAGATCTTGGCTGATTTGCATAATAAAAATCTTTAATGAAAGAAACAGTCTACTTATTGTTTTTACAATATTGTGAATGTTTGTGTTTTTTCATTGCCTCCTAGGTTATCATAGTGTTTTCTGTGTTTTGAATGGTCTAAATATCCATCATTGTTTGATGTCACCAGCAGTAACATATTTTGAAGGTCAGCATTCATATAAAATAACAAGCCACACAATTGTGAAAGTGACAATTTTTTTTTATTTTTAACATTATTTGAACAAGAAAACAGGTACAATCCTTTGGTTGTTTTTCTAGTGATTCAAACAAAAACCCTTTTTTTTTTCTGGTGATTAAAATAACTATACAATCATATTTATTTATTTATTTTTTTTTTCTGGTGATTAAAATAACTATACAATCATATTATATTTTTTTTTTTTTTTTTCTGGTGATTAAAATAACTATACAATCATATTAATTTTTTTTTTTTTTTTTCTGGTGATTAAAATAACTATACAATCATATTTATTTTTTTTTTTTTTTTTTTTCTGGTGATTAAAATAACTATACAATCATATTTATTTTTTTTATTTTTTTTTTCTGGTGATTAAAATAACTATACAATCATATTATTTTTTTTTTTTTTTTTTTTTTCTGGTGATTAAAATAACTATACAATCATATTATTTTTTTTTTTTTTTTTTTTTGTTTCTGGTGATTAAAATAACTATAAAATAGTGTTTGTTCCTCTCATTAACAAAACGTACATAAAAAAATAAAAAAAATAAAACTTTAAACCCTCCCCAAAACATCCAGGACATTTTTGAGCTGGAGTCCCACCCTTTTTGTTTTTTCCAGGACTTGTCTGGATGCTTGCTGGATGTCCTCAATTTGTTCGGCGCAGGACCATATTTCTCGAATTAGGTAAGGTGCAGTGTCCTTATCAAGTGCTGACCCAGCACGACTTGCTCCTGAAATGTGCGAGCAAACCAGGTATTAATAAAAATTAATCCTACCTACATAACCTGTGTATCTGTGTTATCAGACACATTACCGGATGTGGTGGCAGCTTCCCCTTCATCCAGATCCCTCGGGGGTGTTACTTGATCAGTACTTGCGTCCTGCCTTGATGCTTCCTTACGCCCTACGAAATAGAAGAAAGGGAAACCAGAAAGGTAAAAGATTAGAGGGATGAAAGATAATTAAAAATACAACTACAGAGTCCACATGTGTAGAATCCACTGCTGAGCACACTCTCCTTTTTCTGCGTATTGTTATTACTATTAATTATTCACATCTACTAGGTACACATCTACATTAAAAAAAAAACAATTGATGTCACATTAAAACATAATAAAGATGTCTCAACTTTAATGTTTGTGAGAACAATAACTGGTCGTAGGAGTCGTCGTATGTTCAAACTGCAATCATACAAATACGCCCTTTTTAGAGGATACAGTGATTGCACTCCGATTTGTCCACGGGAACTAGTCATGAAGATGGTCGTTTATTAGTACAAAAAGCGACGAATGATCGACTACTCCTACGACCAATTTTAGTGTGAGCACAAACAGATACAGTACAACCTGAAAGAAGAAGCACATGGCACAAAGAACAAACACCAAAAATGAGGCCACATCAAAATTACTTACTTTTGTTTCGAATCATTCTTTGGATTCGCTGCAGCTGCTCTGGCTCTCTATTCTTCAGGTCACACCACCTCTTTCTGACTTGTTCTTTGCTCCTGCTTTGTCCAAATTTCCGCCTGAGGCTCCTAATGACTTTCTCCATTATGTCCGCCTTCACCTTATTGGGGTGAAGGTAAGGGCCGTGCTTGCCATCATAGTCCTCTTGCTGAAAGATGGTCACCATCTCCACCATCTCCTTGAAAGCCATGTTTGAGGCCTTGTACCTCCGCCTGGAGCTTCTTCTGGTCTGGCTCTGGCCTGCCTCCTGGCTTGAGCTTGCCATATTTTTGCCCGGGCTTGTTCCTCCAGAAATGACACCCACCAAAAAAAGTTAGAGAAAGGGGCGTGTAAAGGACGAGACCGAACGTCAGGGGCGGGGTATGCCTCGCATCACACGTGTGCGTCGCGTCACACGTGCGCAGTGTTTAAAGGGATCCGACGTCATTGAAAGCGACGTTCACAGTCTGCGGAAGAAGGCGCAAGTCACGATCGAATCATACGACGGTATGTAACTGAATTTTTGACGTTAATATTATTGAACAGTGGATGATGTTGTGTGCTAGAGAAGATATGGTGTTTTAAAGCTTTTAGTAGTAGGAGTGGCTTCACTGACACTAGGTTTTTCCATTTTACATGCAGACAACATGGAGGCCTTCAAGGAGCAGGAATTTTTTACAGAATTCATACAAAGATGGAGGGAGCAGCCAGTCCTCTGGCAAACAAAAAACAAAAAAAATAAAAACAAAGAGGCCAGGAAGCAAGCACTGGAGATCATTCTGGTATTTGTCAAGACAAGGGTCCCAAATGCAACTACTGCGACTGTGAAGACCAAAATAAATTCGATTAGGGGCACCTACAGGACCCAACGGTCATTAGTCCAGGCCTCAATCCGATCAGGAGCTGCAGCTGAGTCCGTATATAGGCCAAACCTCTGGTATTATAATCAGCTGCAGTTCCTGGATGACCATATAGAATCCCGGCCATCCGTGTCGACCCTTCCCCCAAGGAGACAGGCCCCTCTTCCCTGCAGTCAGTCCTCCAGTCTTCCCTGCAGGCAAGAGCAGGCTACCTCGGAGGAAGAGGCTGAGTTACAGGAGGACCCAGATTGTGACCCATGGAGCCAGGTATTGCATTTTACTAACAAATTATGAACTGCAATGTAGAATAATGTTGTCAAATTGATGTTACAAGTGTTGTAAATTATATATGATTGCAGCAAAAATTAGGAACATGTCACTAGGCAATAGCCGCAAAACAGAATGGGGACAAAATCCATAAATGCACAGGTCATAATGATTGTGTGTAAATTTTGGGTACACCTCTAGGGGGGTAAACACAATACACCGGGAAGGGGTCGCAGATGAGAAACAGCCTTTTTGTTAATTCCCATTTTGGCCACCCCCACAAAACAAAACATCCATTTTTAGTTTGTGGAAAGGCCCCCTACTGAGCAATTTCAGCCAACATCAACCCCCCACCGCTAGGGGGCACATTTCTGTAGCTGGGTAAGAGGCCACAAAATTAGGGATGTGTGCCCTGTGTGTAAACGATTTTTGCAGACAATTAGCATATGTCAGGATTTTAGAAATGGGTGTGATTAATGAGGACAACAAATTAACTAGGTCCCTTTTTTTCCTACACAGACAGAGCAAAGCCAGGAGGAGGCAGAGCCCACTGGGAGCCAGGAGGAGGCAGAGCCCACTGGGAGCCAGGAGGAGGCAGGCCCCACGGGGAGCCAGGAGGAGGCAGGCCCCACGGGGGGACAGGAGGAGGCAGGCCCCACGGGGGGACAGGAGTCACGCCGGCGAGATTGCATCTCCCAGATCCCTCCTCTACGCACTCCCGCAAAAAGGGCACGGAGACTTATGCAAATGGAGGAGGAGACCCAGGCCATGCTCCGTGAAGCAACAGCGGCCATCAGAGAGCAACCCAGTGAAGAAGAGGGCTTTGGAGCGCTGATCGCGGCCAAGCTCCAAAAGCTGGAGCCGGGCCAGCGTGTGCGCTGCGAGCTCTTAATCTTTAAGGCCATAAGCATGGCCACACTGGGCAAGCTCAATGACGACATTGACATTGGGCTGATCGGCACTCCTGTCCTCTCTGCTCTTCCTGCTCCGGCTCCTGCTCCTGCTCCTGCTCCTTCTCCTGCTCCTCCTCTTCCTGAGCCTGCTCTGGCTCCTGCCACAACCTCGCCTCCAGGAACCCAGCCCCCGAAGACTCGGGCTGCAGGGAAGGCTGCAGGGAAGACTGCAGGGAAGACTGCAGGGAAGAGTAAAGGGAAGAAGAAATGATGGTGCCCCTAATCGAATTTCTTTTGTCTTGACAGACGTCAGTGTTGCTTTGTTGGACCCTTGTCTTTTCAAATACCAGCAGGGTCTCCTTTGCTTTCTTCCTGGCTTTTTTGTTTTTATTTTGATTACATTTTTATTTGCCAGATGTGTGTAATTTTTTGATTTGCTTTATTGCTTTGCGACAGAAATAAATGTCTTTTTTTTTTCGTTGCAAAATTTGTACTTGTGTATTTTGAACAATATATAGAGATCATTTACTGAGTAGGCAGACACATTTAAAAAAAATAAGGAACATGGGACAACAACCTCCTTGTTGGTAATTTATTAAAAAAATAAATAAAAAATATGTTGGGTCACTTCACACACTCCAAAATCAACCAGAATTCACATTTTGATAAACATTTAAACATTTAAAAAAAAAAAAGGGAGATGATGTGCTTAAACAAAAAAAGAGGAAATAAAGACATAAAGAAAAAAAAATACAAAGGTTAACAAAAATATGTAACAAGATCTGTTAACCTTTTGACTTTCTATTTTTTTTTTTTTTTTTGTCTTTATTTCTTTATTTCCTCTTTTTTGGTTTAAGCACATCATCTCCCTTTTTTTTTTTTTTAAATAAAAAGTTTTTTTAAATGTCAACTATGTAACAAGATGAGCCACAACAAACTAGGAATTTAGTGTAGCATTTAAATGCATTGATTCAAATGCAGCGCATTCTTTGCTTCATTATACTTTTAAAAAGAAACGAATGTGCTTAATCCATTCTGAACAGTAGTTTTACCTGAACAAGCGCTCCCGTCTGAAAAATTGCTTCTGAGCAGGCGCGGGTTGAAAACGTCGTTTTGCACATCGTTTTGCCCACACACGCTGACTTTTTATGACACAAAAAACGACGTTTTGAAAAACGACACAAAAAATTCAAGCATGTTCGAATTTTTTTTTCATCGTTTTTTTGAAGACATAAAACGACGTTTTGCCCACACACGATGATTTTAAATGACGTTTTTCAAAACGTCGTTTTTTTTCATCGCAAAAAACGACCGTGTGTACGCGGCATTACTGCTACAAGTAGTTTGGAGCAAAAAAAGGGGATCAAAAAGAAAGAGAATATCACAGAACATGCACAAGACTTAGATTGCCTATACATATTGCAGGGTGATAGTTACCCATCTACCCCAATGTGGCTGTGTACACTAGGGATCACGGCAGCTGCAGCTAACATTGTATTACCCAATCAATAATTACTAAAGACCAAAAAAATGAACAAACAAAAATGATGATGAGAACAAAAACCAAAAAGCCGAAAGGCCAAAGCTCAAGAAGCTCAACCCATGGTCTGCCACTAAATATCATTAAATAAATAAATAAAATAAATAAATAATTGCATCACCGTCATGCTGAAGTGATACCTGTAGTGCAGGGGTGGCCAACCAGTGGCCCAGGGGCCACATCTGGCCCACGGGGCCCTCTGATGTGGCCCGCGACCCCCTGCTCTGGAATGGCAGGTTGGCAAGTCTAGATCGCAGGTTGTCGACCCGCCATACCACAGCATCAGTGTTGTGAATGAAGCTGGTGGTAGAGGAAGAAAGCGGCTGCGGAGCAGAGCCTCATAAGCCGATGCTTCCTGTAGAGCACCAGCTTTTGCCACAGGCAGAGTCTATGGCAAAGTTTAGCTAACCTGCAGGATAGACACAGGAGCACTACGCTAAACCCGCAGTGTGGGTAAACCGCAGCACATCAGTGTGAAAGCAGTCTTGGGTCCTTTTCACACGATCAGCTCGACCAAATGGGACCCTCAATTCACCTCTATAGAGCGATAGATGTCCGTTTACGCTAGCCTACCTCCAATCCGAAAAACAGAAAGGAATTCGTCCCCTTCCATCTGGGTGGATCGGAGGGCCTATAGAGTAGCCGCGACCTGTCATCCGCCCGCTCCGCTCATTGTGGCCCGCGGCTGGTTACCAAGTTGCTAAAGTGGCCCTCGCTCTTCAAAAAGTTGGGCACCCCTGCTGTAGTGTATCATTAAATGAATAAATGATTAATTGCGTCGCCGTCACACTGAAGTGATACCTACAATATAATATAATGCCGAGTAGAGCTCTATGTATCGAAATATTATTGAAACCTACCTTAAAAACTATTTACAGGAAAAATAATGATAATGGGGAAGCATTCTCTATAAACATATACAAAGATTATAGATGACATGTAGGTTCTTCACGGGAACCTCACCCAAATGGCATGTTGTTACAATGTTGTTACTATGTTCCTTAAAAGAACAAAACTACTGCTGCTAATATAATAGTAAATATTGTATGTTATATGACCAATAAATATAATGGGTAATGATTATTGATTAATTAATCAAATAATTAATTAGAGCAAAAAGGACATAAAAAAAGGGTAACTTATTATTATTAACAATAAGGGTAAAAAACTTAAATAACGAAAAAAAGTGCACAGACCATGAATAGTACTTGAATGCCATAATACTGTATAGTTGCACATCTATCATAGTGTGATGATGCCTATGATAAAGATAATATTACGAAATGGCAACTGCTGCTGTAGTGTGGAGACTATAATTAAAGGCACAACAATGACCCAAAATATAACACGCACCTGTGGACTGGGTAAAACTCAATATGCCGAAATCCCACCCTAAAGGCTGAAACGAATTTTCAAAAAGAAAATGAAGATCAATAGAAATGTGATACATCCCACTTGAAGTTTAAGCCTAAGGGGCGTCTAGTATCTAAGACAAATATCCAACGAACTTCCTGTTTACAAAGTATATTAAATTTCTCACCCCCCCTCGTGGTTTCACTATCTTTTCCACTCCTTGAATAGTTAAACTAGTAGGGGTAGATTCACATACACTTAATATTCCGCTGCGTAATCGAAATACTCTACGCTGCCGTATTTTACCAGGCTCTACACCGAATCCTGGTTGATTTTTGCCCATACGCTACGGCGGCGTAGTCTATTTCTCGCCGCGTAATCGAAATACGCGATTAGGGGGCGTGAAGCATTTAAATTAAGCGCGTCCCCGCGGCGATCGAACTGCGCATGCTCCTGAAATTTCCCGCCGTGCATTGCGCGAAATCACGTTGTTACGTCATTCGTTGTTTGAGTAGCGGCGTTTACGAACATTCCTATTCCTGGACGACTTACGTTAAAAATAATAAAAGACGTCGGAAAACGTAGAAATTCGACGCGGGAACGACGGCCATACTTAACATGGGCTGTCTAATATTAGAGCAGCAAAAAGCTGGTATAGTGTTACGCAAATAAAAGATGACTAAAGGTGCCGTAAGAGATTGCGATTGAAGATCGTAATTTCGGGGATCGCCGGCAAAAGCTCATTTGCATACCCCGACGCCGAAAACGACGGGAAGTCCACTCAGTGGCCGCAACTTTATTGCAGCGTAGATCCGAAGGCGTACAAACACGTAATCCAGTCGAATTGAAGCCCGCAGCCGTCTATATATGGTTTGAGGTTTTCGACTAGCTAGAAAACGCGCGTAATTTGAAATTACTCCAGTCTAACACCAGTTAGACAGGCGTAATGGCTCTCTGAATCTGGCCCGAAGTGTCCTTGTGGTGGATCTCATTCCAGTGTCGTGCCACATTAGTCATGTGTTTTTTTTCGATATCATAAAGACAATCATACAGTCGATCTTTCAGTCGTCTTGAAGTTCTACCTACATATTGAATGGAACAAGACCTGCATGTAATGACAAATACCACATAACGTGTGTTGCAGTTTATAAAAGATTTTTTTAGTTGTCGTGGAAGTGATAGTGTCACCTTTCTAAATGAAAGGACAATAGGCGCAGCCACGGCCACTGCATTTGAACATGCCTTTGAAGCATAACCAATTAGAAGTGGCATCACTACTGCAAAAGAGGCTCGGTGATAGCAGAGTGCCCAGAGAAGGTGCTCTTCTGGACACAGTGCGAATCCCTCTCTTAGGCCACGTAAACACGATCAGACCGGTCCGATGAAACTGGTTCGACGGACCGTTTTCATCGGACCACGCTGAAGTGGTCTGATGTCACACCATCGGGCTGATGAATTGCCCCACTGGTATATTATTGATGGTGTGTCCTGGATAGCTGCAGTCTGCTCTTAAAAGGGTATTACCTGCACTAGATTTTCTGTAAAAGTTGGAGGTGATGCTATTATTTTCGCCTGTAAGCCTCACATCTAAAAATTCTATACTGCTGGCGTTTTTGATGGAGTGCCTCCTAACTCCTATAAGGTCCCTTTCCTTTTAATTAGTCATAATTATTGGATATACAGGTTCATTCAGTATTCCATTTAGGGGTTCGGTTTTCACCACGCCTGTCACTACACGCATTGTGTTGTGGTTACAGACACATCTTTATTCTCTTTCAGAGACACGTGTATTGATATGCGTGGTTGTCAGTTATGTTATGTTATGTTTTTATGTCAATAAATTATTTTTGTATTTTCATTACTATATATGTTTTTTACCCTTTACACAAATATACCTTTTTTATTCATTTAACTACTAGCAGGGTAACACTAATATCAGTAATACTTTCATATACAAATGTCACTATTTTGTTTGTTTATTTTGTGTATACACACATCAGATTCACTATACTATACGGAGTCATTCACTTTTGTCTCCATCGATTCAAATTTGTCTTTGCCATTTGGCAATCTTATTAACATTATATTTTCTACTATATACACGTTTAACCACTTAAGGACCGCCTACTGTACATTTACGTCAGCAGAATGGCACGGCTCCTGGACCGCGGGACTCGCGGACCCGATCGCCGATGCAGTGCGGCGATCCGTCCCTGGAGCTGAAGAACGGGGAGAGCCGTGTGTAAACACGGCTTCCCCGTGCTTCACTGTGGCCCCAACATCGATCACGTCATCCCTGTTATAGGGGGACGTGATCGATGACGTCACACCTACAGCCACACCCCCCTACAGTTGTAAACACACACAGGGAACACTCAAATCCTACAGCGCCCCCTTGTGGTTAACTCCCAAACTGCAACTGTCATTTTCACAGTAAACAATGCAATTTAAATGCATTTTTTGCTGTGAAAATTACAATTGTCCCAAAAATTTGTCAAAATTGTCCGAAGTGTCCCCCATAATGTCGCAGTCATGAAAAAAATCGCTGATCGCCGATATTAGTAGTAAAAAAAATAAAAATTAATAAAAATGCAATTAAACTATCCCTTATTTTGTAAACGCTATAAATTTTGCGAAAACTAACCGATAAACGCTTATTGCGATTTTTTTTGCCAAAAATAGGTAGAAGAATACGTATCGGCCTAAACTGAGGAAAAAAAATGTTTTTTTATATATTTTTGGGGGATATTTATTATAGCAAAAAGTAAAAAATATTGCATTTTTTTTAAATTGTCGCTCTATTTTTGTTTATAGCGCAAAAAATAAAAACCGCAGAGGTGATCAAATACCACCAAAACAAAGCTCTATTTGTGGGGAAAAAAGGACGCCAATTTTGTTTAGAAGCCACGTCGCACGACCGTGCAATTGTTAGTTAAAAAGACGCAGTGCCGAATCCCAAAAAGGGGCAAGGTCCTTTACCTGCATTTTGGTCCGGGTCTTAAGTGGTTAATATAGCGCACACAAACATATACCGTATTTTCCGGCGTATAAGACGACTTTTTTGATGCAAAAAAATGCATCCAAAGTCGGGGGTCGTCTTATACGCCAGTGACAGTCTCCGTCTGCTGCGAGTGTCCATGATTTGAAAGCCGCGCCTTCTCCTCAGTCTGTCCTGTGATAGGCGGAACACAAATTTTCCCAGCAGGGCATCTGTTCTGTGTTCCGCCTATCACGGATGCCTTCTCATCCTCGGACGAGAGGACGTCCGTGATAGGCGGAACACTGAACAGAGGCCCTGCTGGGAAAATTTGTGTTCCGCCTATCAAAGGACAGTCTGAGGAGAAGGCGCGGCTTTCAAATCATGGACGCTCGCAGCAGACGGAGACTGTCATCGGCCTGGAATCTGCAAAACGTAAGTGATGGCACAGTGTGGGGCAAGTGATGGCACAGTGTGGGGAAGGTGATGGCACAGTGTGGGGCAAGTGATGGCACAGTGTGGGGCAAGTGATGGCACAGTGTGGGGCAAGTGATGGCACAGTGGGGGCAAGTGATGGCACAGTGGGGACATGTAATGTAATGGCACAGCAAGGCATGTTATAATGGCACAGCAAGGCATGTTATAATGGCACAGCAAGGCATGTAATAATGGCACAGTGAGGGGTCGTCTTATACAGTGAGTATATCCCAAAACCGAATTTTTTCCAGGAAAATTAGGGGGTCGTCTTATACGCCCAGTCGTCTTATACGCCGGCAAATACGGTAGACACTTGGTTGTTGTCTCACCTGTGACAGATCTAATTTAGAATTTGTAAATTCATGATCAACGTCATCACGGCTTAAAAGTTATATTAAAACGAAAACAATGCTATTAACACCTTTCTTTTACTTACACAGGTTTTCTTCACATTTACCTTTATGATTTATATATATTTTTAATGCTTTCTGCATTTATACATTTTAAGGTTGTATAATGTGTCATGGGTTAATTTCTTTTTATGTATATGTGCTGTTTTCTTTTTATGCATATGTGCTGTTTTCTATGTAGGTGTTTTTCTTATTTAATGGTGTGTCGGATTCAATCAGGGATTCAATACTCTAATGCTGTGCAGAGCAGCTTTTTGATTGGCTGATCGACCTCTCATGTTCTCTTTTAAATGTACACAGTTTTTTATTCCCACACACCTTCGCTATGAGTAAGCATCTAACCATGATGTGAAACGCGTTAGTTAGTCCTTTCCCCAGCATGTCCACTTTTGGCAAATTTTTGGATGATTTTGCATTTGCATTGCATTGTTTGGATTTTACACTTTTTTTTGTCATTTTTTGCAATAAATGTGCTTTTTACAAAGTGAGGCAGTCCAGGATGTTTTTTTTGCTCCATGGATTAGTGCAGAGCCAGCACCTGTCAGTGTAACAGGGCGGGAGTGATCTATTGGTGGTGCAGGGCTTAGAGCCGTACAATTTTCAATGTACAAAGATCACCCAAAGGGGAATGTTTTTTTTCCTAACAAAATTGGGAGTTACGCTTTAAGATACTTACCCTGTTTGCATTTAAATGTATATACCAGTATATAATTATGTATTCATGAATAAGGAGCTGCAATAATTTGTGTCTTTAAGATCTGCCTCGAGTTTAATTTTAATAATTTATTATTAGTGTCGCTATATACCATATATCACAAAATCATACCTTTTCAGTGCAGATGTAAGCTTTTGAAGTTCTGTGAAGGAACATACATGTACATGTGAAGGTTTCACAGGGCAGCAGATGTAATGTTTTCTATAGTTTGCCTTCAATCAGAAATGTGCTGCTTTTTAGTTTCACCAACTGGCTTGGCCTTGTTGTGATTATTGATGGAAACTGACTGGCTCCTTCAGTGCAGCAGTGAGTGACCAGTACATGTTTTATTCTGTCACAACTTAGAGCCCGTTTCACTTTGACAGCCTGACTACCTTTCAATCTCTTTTATCGCCTCAGTTAACAAGAGATCTGCCCAACTCTAAACTCCCCTGATAGTTATTTTGTAATATTAACATGCTTCGGTGTGCACATAAACAGTTGCCTTCCTTCCTCTCCTCTTCTGTGTAATTTAGAATTCTATCATCATATGGATAAACATGGACATGTTAAAGAAGGGCTCCAGTTGAATTAAAAGGTCTGAAAAAGTTCTCTGTTTTTATTCCCATTCAATGTCTGTCATTTTCAGTGCAACTTTGAAGCAAAGCAGGTTTCTAGCAGGCACTAAAAAAAAGATTTCCATATATCAGTCATTTTAGGTAAATCAGGCCCATTGCTTGCATCCTCTTGAGTAGGAATGAGCCGAACACCACCGCGTTTGGTTCGCACCAGAACGTTCGAACAGACCGAACGTTCGTGCGAACATATAGAACCCCATTGAAGTCTATGGGACTCGAACGTTCGAATTGAAAAGTGCTCATTTTAAAGCCCAATATTCAAGTTATTGTTGGAAAACATCTTTGAGAACCCGGGTCTTGCCCCAGGGAACATGTATCAATGGAAAAAAGTTTTAAAAGCTGTAGTTTTTTCTGTAGCAGCGATTTTAATGATGCTTTAAATTGCTTTAAATATCGTACCTGCTGGGTGTCTATAGTATGCCTACGAGGTGGCACATGTTTAGAACTGTCCCTGCACAAAATTTGATTACTATAAGAAAAAAGTAATTTAAGACTGCTTGCAGCTTTAATGTAATGTAATGTTTGGTCCCTGGCCCTGCAATATGGATAAAAATCACTGAAAAAAATAGCATGGGTTTCCCCGCCACCACTCCCCCCATGTCATTACAAGACCCTTTGGCCCTATATACTTTGAACAGCAGTATACAGCAGTATACAGGTGGTGCAAACAAGACAAGGACTGTAGGTTTGTTAAGTAGAATCTGAACCATGTCATACTTTGCTGCTACCTATTGCACAATTTCCTAAAGAGACCCTCAACAAACTACATGACACTTGTGCCTGATGAGGCCATTGATGTTCCAGTATTGGCCCGTGAGCCTGTCCATACAGGCTTGGCCCCCCAAAGCGCACGTGCTGTGTGGCAACAATATGTAGATTATTTTAGGGGTGGTGGGGGGGGGGGGCATTACAATGCCAGATCTTGGCTGAATACATTATTTTTTTGGGAAAGAAAATTTCTAGAAAAAAGGTGGGTTGCCATCCGGGGCCCCCTTTGAACAAATTCTGTGAAGAACTCCTGTTCTCTGAAGGCCTCCATTATTTCTCCAAGTCAAAATTAAGCAAAAAAAGCTAATGTCAGTCAAGCCTTTTACTTTTACCAAGTAGGTTTAAGTGCAAACTATACAGCACAAGTGCAGTAAACAACAAGTACGTTTAGGTGCAAACTTTACGGCCCAAGTGCAGTAAACACCAAGTATGTTTAGGTGCAAACTATACAGCACAAGTTCAGTAAACTACAAGTACGTTTAGGTGCAAACTATACGGCACAAATGCAGTACACACCAAGTACGTTTAGGTGCAAATTATATGGCACAAGTGCAGTACACACCAAGTACATTTAGGTACAAACTATACAGCACAAGTGCAGTAAACTACAAGTACGTTTAGGTGCAAACTATACTGCCCAAGTGCAGTAACACCAACTATGTTTAGGTGCAAACTATACAGCACAAGTGCAGTAAGCTACAAGTACGTTTAGGTTCAAACTATACGGCACAAGTGCAGTAAACACCAAGTACGTTTAGGTGCAAACTATACAGCACAAGTTCAGTAAACATCAAGTACGCTTAGGTGCAAACTATACGGCCCAAGTGCAGTAACACCAAGTACGTTTAGGTGCAAACTGTACGGCACAAGTGCAGTACACACCAAGTACGTTTAGGTGCAAACTATACAGCACAAGTTCAGTAAACATCAAGTACGCTTAGGTGCAAACTATACGGCCCAAGTGCAGTAACACCAAGTACGTTTAGGTGCAAACTGTACGGCACAAGTGCAGTACACACCAAGTACGTTTAGGTGCAAACTATACAGCACAAGTGCAGTAAACACCAAGTACGCTTAGGTGCAAACCATACGGCACAAGTGCAGTACACACCAAGTATGTTTAGGTGCAAACTATACAGCGCAAGTGCAGTAAACTACAAGTATGTTTAGGTGCAAACTATACGGCACAAATGCAGTACACACCAAGTACGTTTAGGTGCAAATTATATGGCACAAGTGCAGTACACACCAAGTCCATTTAGGTACAAACTATACAGCACAAGTGCAGTAAACTACAGGTACGTTTAGGTGCAAACTATACTGCCCAAGTGCAGTAACACAAACTATGTTTAGGTGCAAACTATACAGCAGAAGTGCAGTTAACTACAAGTACGTTTAGGTTCAAACTATACGGCACAAGTGCAGTAAGCACCAGGTATGATTAGGTGCAAACTATACGGCCCAAGTGCAGTAACACCAAGTACGTTTAGGTGCAAACTATACAGCACAAGTGCAGTAAACTACAAGTACATTTAGGTGCAAACTATACAGCCCAAGTGTAGTAACACTAAGTACGTTTAGGTGCAAACTATACGGCACAAGTGCAGTAAACTACAAGTACGTTTAGGTACAAACTATACGGCACAAGTGCAGTACACACCAAGTACGTTTAGGTGCAAACTATACAGCACAAGTGCAGTAAACTACAAGTACGTTTATGAGACAAATTAAAGATGCGCTACAATTTACAACTAATATATGTGAACCGTGCAGTGAACAACACCATATAGGGTTAACAAATAACTGACAAACAGAGAATGTGAATTGCTCAGTGAATCCAGCTGTGGGTAAATCCACACCTAAGGTGAAAAATATGTGTGTCCCATAAAACAATGATATGTGCGGAAAAAAAGTCCAAATATAAATATAAATCCAATATCTATACACCGTGATTCCAAACTGAAATTCCAAAAAATAGGTACAGCAACTGTAAGTACACAATCTTCAGTTGTATCAAAGCTCCCAATTCATACAGATGAAATTGATCCTCACATGGTCCGCAGAACATATAACAAAAAGAGAAAACATACCATGGTGTAATATTGTATGGTAAACTGTATACCAATATACCACAAAAAATCCTCCTGCGCTCTGGTGTATCGCCAAACTGGGTGTATCAGTATGGTACAAAGGCAAAGTCTTAAGTCTTGCAGCCCTCCACAGAACAAAGGGTGTTCATATGGCTAAAATGAAAAAGAAAAGAAAGGAGGGCGCACCGACCTTGTGCATTACCACTTAATTTTTTTTAATAAACATGAAATAAAAAGCAATGGTCCTACTTACAAACATTCAGAAGTAAGCGCATTTAAAAACAGCTAAAACTGGACCTCACGGCACCTGCCAATCCGACCCTTGACACCAATATGGCTGACGCGTTTCTGGGGCGTGCCCCCTTCCTCAAAGCCTAGGTGGTCTGTGGTAACTCTCTCTTTCTGCAGATCATCCTTTAAAGGAGCATGTGTGCATATAGGCGCAGTCATTGGTCACTGAATAGCGAGTACCGCCTTTCTTACGGGGCTCCGCCCACCCCACTAATTTCCCAGAGGGGCTCCATCTGTGTAGAGGGGCAAGTTGTTCTAGGGTGATCCAAGTGCCCATCCTATACAGTGGGATACACAGCAATACGATATTACAGAACTGACAGTACAGCGGTGCAATGGGATCACCAAACTCCCAGTTACTCTATATCAACTGGCAGCTCCACTGCAGCCTGGCCAATTTGCCAGGACCTACATCGGAGCCAATTTGTGTCACAACAGGGCATGGGGGTACAACATGAAAGTACCCACCTGGTAACATCCTGTGCCCGAGGAGACGCCCACATCCACCGCGGGCTGCCGCCACCCCACCGTTCTCTGCCGATCTGTGTCGGCGCCCTGGTTAGCTGGAACGCACGCCGTCCACAATCAGGAAGTGCAGGGCCTTCTGCGCTCCACCCGCACTTCCGGTTTCGCCGTACTCGCGCATGCGCGCGCACACAGATATGCACGCGCATAGCATGTGGGTTGCGTTCCACAGTCACAGGAAGTGCGGGTGTTTGCGTTCCACCCGCCACTTCCGGTTTGATGCCAGCCAGTGAACGAGCTTCCGGAGCTCTACATGACGGTGCAGGGGGCAAGTCTAACCCCCCACACACTAGGCTAAAAGAGTGTGGCCCCAAGGCCCCTGCGCCATATATACACACACACCCCCACGACAGGATGATAGCAGCCGTGCCAGAGCAGGCATATCTAATGGGAGACGGGCGCAAGTCCATCTCCTGATGCTATTATACATCACTCTTAAAGGAGTATAAAAATGGATAAAATACACAGTGTATATACATGTAATAATAAATATAATAAAAAATGGTATATAAAAACACTTATATTAAAAGCATTGTTATATAGTACAAACACGCTGTATAGGAAGCACATCTTTTAAGGTACATATAAAAGAACCCACATTCATGGTCCAATCTGTGTGATCAAGCCATCCTAGGCTATGTCCTAGAGCTAGCAGTAATATTGGCGGGAATGACTGCATACAAGTTTAAATAAATATATAAATATATAAAGCATGCAAAAGGCCCAACCGTAGGAATATAACACATATTGACATATACATCCCTACGTGAAGACCAGTATCTGTGCACCAGTAGCCACTTAGTGACATCCCTCCTTGCACAGAACCCCTGGGACAAATCCCATGGGAATAAAGAGAGAGAGAAATAAATATATAATTTAAAGACCACATTATTTGATTGTATCATAGAGTTACAGTCTACGTGTACAGTATATATACATATATATACACATATATATACATATACATACATATATATACACAAACCCCATACTACAAGTAGCGACAATATCGTCCACTAGATTAAATTAATAAATATTCACTCCAATAAAAGCTACTTGTCATCCCTATCTATAACACGAATAAATACAGAACTGCACAGGATTGCAAATTTTCTCCTAACTCCCCCTAGCATCAACTCAAAACCTTACTACAGATGGGTGGACCGCCACTGATTATACCAATGTCTACCGGGCTCATTTGAACTCAATTATGTTATATTGTGTAGCTCAATCTCTTCATTGAGACCTTGCGGAGCCAAGGTTTTTAAAGTAAAGATCCAGTAGGCCTCCCTTCTGCATAGGATCTGAAACTTTTTGCCACTATCAAGGTCGCTTGGCATAGCTTCTATGCCAAACACTTTGAGCCCGTCTATGCTGCTGTCATGGAACTCTTTAAAGTGTCTCGGCACCGAACACTTATCTTTTTCTGTTGTAATGTTACTTCTATGTTCGGTCATCCTGATTCTCATCTGTCGAGAAGTGCGACCGATATACAATAGCCCACATGGGCAAATCAGGCCATACACAACATAGGAGGTGCCGCAATTGATAAATTGTTTAATCTTGTGCTTTGTTCCATCAGCTCCTACTACCTCTTTTTTTCTATGACACATGTGCGCACAATTGCCACAATTCCCCCCTCCACACTTATAGCTGCCCTTTTGATCGAATATGCTTGTCAAAATCTTATTTAGCCCTTTATCTTTGCTTTTCTTTACTCTGCTTGGAGCAATAATGCTCCTCAGGTCTTTGGGTCTCCTAAAGATTAGATTGGGGTGGGGCGGTAAGCATTTATTTAGCACAGGATCCGACTCTAGGATTTTCCAGTTTCTTTTGAAGATTTTTTGGATTGTTGGCACTTTATTGTTGTACCTAGTGCAAAATCTTATTTGTGGAAATTCATCTTTTTCGCACCTAGTTATTCCTTCTTCTCCTTCTCCTATATCAGCCTCTCTGTATAGTTTTAAATACTTCTGATAGGCTTCCTCTATATGCTCGTTGTCGTATCCTTTCTCCTTGAACTTATTCCTTAGAACAAGGCTTTGATCTTTGTAGTCTCTTTCCAGGGTACAAGTCCGTCTAAGCCTACAGAATTGGCCGAAGGGCACATTTTTGATCCACCTCGGGTGGTGGTGGCTGCGGGCATGTAAGTAAGAGTTGCCCGCACTTGCTTTAAAGTGTGTCTTTGAATAGATTTTTCCATTCTCATCCACCCCTAGTTCGAGATCCAGAAAAACCAGGTTGCTCTCGTCCGCTACATGCGTGAATGTGATGCCATAGGGGTTCCTAGCGCAATGTGACAGAAAGCCATCCAAATCCTCGTCAGTGCCATCCCAAATTATGAGTATGTCGTCAATATAACGAGAGTATAGCACGAGGTTTTTTCCAAAAGGGTTATTGGCCTAAATGTAATTCAATTCCCAATACCCCATGAACAGGTTTGCATAACTTGGAGCAAACCTGGCCCCCATGGCTGTGCCTCGTACCTGCCTATAAAAGCAATCCATAAATGAAAAGTAATTGTGAGTTAGGGTAAATTCGATACTCTCATAAATAAACTGAGCCTGTTGGGGACTATAAAGATGTGCTTCCGCCAAATAGTGCTCAATCGCTCTCAGTCCATATTCATGTTGGATAGACGTGTACAAAGATGCTACGTCAAGCGAGAGCCATCTATATCTGCTTTCCCATTTGTAGGGGCTTAGAATCTCTAGAGCAGGAGTCTCCAAACTATGGCCCTCCAGGTGTTCAGGAACTACAATTCCCATCATGCCTAGTCATGTCTACGAATGTCAGAGTTTTACAATGCCTCATGGGAAGTGTAGTTCCACAGCAGCTGGAGGGCCGTAGTTTGGAGATCCCTGCTCTAGAGCATGGCCTGAATCTTTAATGTACGATGGTAAACTTATGACCATTCCTTGAAGGAAATGGTCGATGTAGCTCCCAAGATTGCTAGTCAAACTATCTATGCCAGCGATGATGGGTCTACCTGGCGGCTTTTCTAGGTCCTTGTGAATCTTGGGAATGTGATAAAAATGGGGGACCACTGGATGTTTAGAGAACAAGAAGTAAAACTCATTTTTAGTAATAATTTTCTTAGATCAAAAGCTTTTTCAGGTCTTTATTATAACTTATAGTTGGGTCCTGTAGGAGCCTTTCGTAAGTATTGGTGTCCCCTATTAGCCTGGAGGCCTCTTCCAGGTACTGGTCTCTGTCTTGTACAACCAGACCACCCCCCTTGTCTGCCTTCCTTATTATGATCTCGCAGTTCTTCTTTAGGCTTGTCAGGGGTGCTTCTAGGCCGGCCTCGTGGCCTTTGTTGAACTTCTTGTTTTTATTTCCACACAACGTTTTAAATTCACCCATCACCACCTCATAGAAGGTGGGGATAAAATTACCCTTACTCCAGTGTGGATAAAAGCTAGACTTCGGTCTAAAGTTTGTATTAATTATTTGGTCATCTTCCTGGACCAGAGCGAGAGACTCATCCAAATCTTCTAACCTCCCTTCTTTGTAAAGTTCCTCTAGGATTCCCAACATGTCCACATCTAGAGACTCTTCTCCAAAGGTGGAGGTGATGGTCTCAGAGCTCTCGGGCATTGTGCCATTGATTTCCTTGAGCCTGAAGTGACGTTTTAGAGTGAGGCTTCGAATAAACTTATTGAGGTCTATGAATAATTCAAATAGATTTGGAGGGCTTTCTGGGGCATAGTTAAGACCCCTTCTAAGTAACTCTAGTTCTTTTTCTAGGAAGATATGTTTTGAGAGGTTGTATATTTTGATGGTGGAATGACTTTCTACCATTTCTGGTCTCTTTTTGGATACCGTCCCTCCCCTTTTCCCTCTTCTTGTAGGTTTCTTGATCCCCTTGTTCTTGGGGGAGTTCGTGATCTGAGTGCTGGAATTTGTCGCGCTGCAGGTTTCATCTTTCCCGCAGCTCCTTTCACTAAAAAAGGTTCCTTTTCCTTGGGGTTCTCCATCACCACATTGGTGGAACTCCTCTGTCCATCTTGTGGTGGGACCTGCTTCCGTAATTCATGAGTCTCATTAGTCTCATTGACACGTGTTGGGGGGTCTTCTACTCTCTCTTTATCTACCTCAATCTCAGAGACGTTGACTGGCGCATCTTCCTGTGCTCTGAGGAGGGGAAATTCCTCATGTACCTCTACAAATACGTGATATGTCACACTCACGGATTCCCCTAAAGAAAAAAAGCCGCTCAGTATTTGCTGAGTATCGTATGAGACCTCCGTTGGTTCCGTACGTATGGCTCCTCCCTTACTCATGGGATATCACGGGATATTAATATCCCATGAGTAAGTCACGTGTTCGTGACGCAACGCGTAGGGAGGAGCCATACGTACGGAACCAACGGAGGTCTCATACGATACTCAGCAAATACTGAGCGGCTTTTTTTCTTTAGGGGAATCCGTGAGTGTGACATATCACGTATTTGGTATACAGTTTACCATACAATATTACACCATGGTATGTTTTCTCTTTTTGTTATATGTTCTGCGGACCATGTGAGGATCAATTTCATCTGTATGAATTAGGAGCTTTGATACAACTGAAGATTGTGTACTTACAGTTGCTGTACCTATTTTTTGGAATTTCAGTTTGGAATCACGGTGTATAGATATTGGATTTATATTTATATTTGGACTTTTTTTCCGCACATATCATTGTTTTATGGGACACACATATTTTTCACCTTAGGTGTGGATTTACCCACAGCTGGATTCACTGAGCAATTCACATTCTCTGTTTGTCAGTTATTTGTTAACCCTATATGGTGTTGTTCACTGCACGGTTCACATATATTAGTTGTAAATTGTAGCGCATCTTTAATTTGTCTCATATATATTTTGGTTTTGTGCACCGTCACCGGATGCAGCTTGTTACATTTGGTTATTAATATTTTGTGTGTAATTATTTATTTAGTAGTGCTGTATTTTATTTTATTCATTACAAGTACGTTTAGGTGCAAACTATACAGCACAAATGCAGTACACATCAAGTACGTTTAGGTGCAAACTATACGGCCCAAGTGCAGTAACACCAAGTACGTTTAGGTGCAAACTGTACGGCACAAGTGCAGTACACACCAAGTACGTTTAGGTGCAAACTATACAGCACAAGTGCAGTAAACTACAAGTACTTTTAGGTACAAACTATACAGCACATGGGCAATACAACACCATCTCCTATTCTGGTGACTCACACAAAAAGAGGGGGTTGCTGGCATGAAAAGAGTCCATTCCTACTCAATGCATGCAGTCAAAAAAAGAAGTTACCCCCCCCCTCCAATCTCTGCATGCCAACAAGACCCAAGTGTACCATAAATAAAAGCAGCTTCAGCCTGGCTTTTCTCAGGCCACGCCCCCCAACGCATTTCACCCTGGCCCAGAGGCTTAGTCATGGGGGGGATTCTGTGTGCTACATTGATCCTTATCTCCATAACTAAGCCCTGAGTGTGGGGTGAAATGCAATGAAGGTGTTTCCAGGATGAAGCCAGGCTGAAGCTGCTTTCATTTATAGTACACTTTAGTCTTGTTTGTGTGCAGAGATTGGGGGGGTCCATTTTTCTTTGAAAACTTTTTTTTACCTTACTTTGCTATGTAAACAGCCTCTATTCTTTAGTGAATCATTCCTATGGTTTTATTTAACAAAGAACCCACACTGTTGTTTATACTGCTATGTGTTTATTTAACTTATTATTTTAAAAAATAAAGTTAATTAATAGAAAATGTGCCTCTGAAATAATCACATTTCTTTTAAAAGGATTTTTATTCAAAAATTGAAATTTTAAGTGCACATAATTGCTTTATTATAAGCACAACTTGAATGCTTTTTGAATACATATTTCTCAAATACAATAAACTTACAATATAGACACAGTAACACTGTAGGTCACAGTAACACTGATTCTTGTAGATTAACAGGAGAGGTGAATATGGGTGGTATGGTTGTGTGTATCGTAGTTGTCAGGGAGTGTAAAAATGTCGAGGCTTTAGAACATGGAGGATATCAGGATAGGAAAACAAACATGTAAAGGGTAGAGGAAGGTAGTAGTAATGTGAAAAAAGAAAAAGGAAGAAGTAAAAAGTAAGAAGGGTGGGGCATTGGGAAAGGCTAATATGTTTAAGGGGGATTGGGTGGGGAATAATAGGGTAGGGGATTCTGGCTTGGTCTTAACACCTTGTTCAGTGGGCCTACTAGCACATTACAAAATACTAAACTTGGAACTAAGTTGACCACAATGCACTGTGCCACCGCACAGTGTATTGAAAGCCCTGATTTGCTAAAGCAATGAAAGCTTTGCCCAATCAGGGCACAGAGCACTGTCAGAGCCATAATTGGATGCTGCCTAGTGTTGTGGGTGTTGAATTCATCTAGAATGATGTTTTTGGTGTAGGTTTCATGGGTACAATTAACACTCAAAGACAATTTTTTACACACATGTCTGTCAGGTGCATATCATTGCAATTTTTGACAGCAAGGACAATTCTTTCTTTTATCAAGAGTACCTCTATAGGGTTACAGTGTGAAGGCACCACCAGCACCCAAATAACAATTTTTCGGCACCTGTTTGACAGGTGCACATCATTGCCATTTTTGACAGCAAGGTCAATTCTTGCTTTCATCAAAAGTACCTCTATAGGGTTACAATTTTCCACACCCATTACAGAAGTAGAAATCCAAAGTCTGTGGTAGAGACACCAGAATTTATCCAAAAAATCTCTAATCTTGTTCCCAGTGCACTACATCTTGGCCTCATCATACAGACTAACTTCTCAAGCCGTTGCTTACAAAATAAAGAAAGCTTGCAGGGAAAATGTAATTTTGTGGGCTTTATAAATTAAATTATTGCTGCAGCAGCTTCTATACACAGTACAGATGTGCCACTTTACAGGTGGACTAAGGGAACCCCCCTTACATTTTTATACTTTCACTTTAAGCATAAATAAATCACTGCTCTTTTTCTGCAGACAAATCTCTGTATAGAGTTACTATATCTTACATACTATTGATGTTAGGCTGACTATTCTGTAGATCCCTGCTATATATTTAAATCTTTTTATTGAAAGTAAATGAAAAAAAGTGCATCCAAGAGGCACTGGGACTTTGATATGAGTTTAAACAAGGTAGTGAGAGGGCAAGAAACCTAGAACACACATAAGAAGAGCACACTGGCTCAGGTTAGTAAATAATTTTTACATAATTATATGTTTTATTGAAGCTCTATATAAATGAAGGGAAGGGGGGGTTTGACCCCAGAAACTTATTGACTATCTTTTAACACATCAATACATTAATTTGGACTCTTATTTTTTGGTCTGGCCTTCCATATATGCATTTCTTTTCTGGGAAGTGTGTGGAGGCAACCCATATAAGTGAATGGAGAAGCATCAGCTGTATGGATACAGCCACACATCTAAGTTTTATAGGCATGCAAGGGTGGATGCAGTTTCAAGTGTAGACAGACTCTGTATCTTCTTTTACTTATTTGGACCTCTTTCACCAAATACAAGCCTCAGCAGCCCTGTGAATAATGCCTTCTTAAGTTACATAGTTACATAGTTGGCAAGGTTGAATAAAGACATTAGTATATCCAGTTTGATCTGTGTGGGTGTGGGTGTACGAGTGTGTATGTATCTATATCATTTCCCATCTCCTTATATTGCATTCTCTAAGATGACCCTCTAAGGGTTGTTTGAAGTTATTAACAATCCCCCAACAATGAGTTCCACATCCTTACCGATCTAACTGTAAAAAAAATCCCCACGCAATTTGCGATTAAAGAGCTTCTCATTCAACTTCATAAAAATGGTCAAGTGTTATCTTAAAAAAAAATTAAATTGACGGCGGGGTTCCCTTTAATATCCATACCAGACCTGAAGGGCCTAGTAATTGAATTTGGGGGGGACCCCCCGACTTTTTTATTTTATGGAGCCGACAATTCAATATAGCCGCAAGTGATTTTTAAATGACTTTTTTTCCTTCAGAAATTACACTTTGTGCAGAGACAGTTCTAAGTACGGGAAACATGCGCTATTTCACATGCATACTTTACACCCCCCCCCCCAGGTAAGAAATTTAAAGGAATATTTCACTTTTATTTTTTCACTTTAAGCATTATAAATTCACTGCTCCCGAAAAAAATACAGTTTTAAAAAAAAAATTGCATTGATACATGTCCCCAAACACTTTTTAGGACAATAACTTGCATATTAGCCTTTAAAATTAGCACTTTAGATTTCTCCCATAGACTTTAACAGGGTGTCCTGTGGCTTTTCGAATTTGCCGCGAACACCCCAAATTGTTCGCTGTTCGCCGAACAGGCGAACAGGCAATGTTCGAGTCAAATATGAGTTTGACTCGAACTCGAAGCTCATCCCTAGCTAGAATCACCATTTAGGTATTTGTATATTGCAATCATATCTTCTCTTTAGCATCTGTCCTCCAGGGAGAATATGTTTAATGTATGTATTCATTCCTTGTACCTGAGGTCCTCCAGACCTCTTGTCAGTTTTGTTGCCCTTCTCTGGACTCTCTTGAGTTCCAGCACATCCTTCCTGAGAACTGGTGACCAGAGCTGTAATGGCATACTCAAGATGCAGCCGAACCAGAGTCTTGTAAAGTAGTAGGATTATAGTTTTATTTCTTGAGTAGATACTCTTTTTAGTGCATGCTAATAGTCGGAACTAGGGTTGCACAGATATCACTTTTTTAAGAATGAGTACTCGCCGATACCGATTACCAATAGTAATAGTTTTTAATTTCATGTGACAGTGGCACTAATATGCAGCTCTGATGGGCACTGATAGGTGCCAATGATGGGACATGGACTGTGTCAATTGTTTTTTATTTTTATTTTATTTTCAATTTTGTTTTTTTATAAAGCCCTGTACACAGGATCAGATATCTTATGGAATCTAATGCGATGGATTTTCCCGTCGGATATGCGATGAAGCTGACTTTCATCAGTCTTGCCTACACACCATCGGTCAAAAATCTGACTGTGTCCAAACACGGTGATGTAAAACACTACGACATGCTGAGAAAAATGAAGTTTCATGCTTCCGAGCATGCGTCGACTTGATTCTGAGCATGCATGGATTTTTGACCGATGAACTTCCACACAGACGATCGTTTTTTTCTATCGTTTTTTTATCCATAGGAAAATTTTAAAACATGTTCTATTTTTTTTCACTGATGGAAAAGAAGCCATCGGTCCGTTTTTATCAGACAAACCGATCATGTGTACAGGGCATTTTTTTTATTATTGTTTACAATTTACATATTTTTTTGTTTTGTTTTTTTCACAGTGCTTTCTTTGCATTCAAAAAAGGAAGGAGCTGGTAAATGACATATACAGTTAGGTCCATATATATTCGGACACAGGCACAATTTTCATACTTTTGGTTCTGTATGCCACCAAAATAAAATTAAAACAAAACAATCCAAATGAATTTGAAGTGCAGCCTTTCAGCTTTAATTCAAGGGGCTGAACTTAAATATCAAGTACACATTTTACAGTGCCTGCCGCCGAGAATGTGTTTTAAGCACGACAGCATCGCGCTGAATCTCGGCGACAGGCTGCCGATATCTCGCACTCGCTGGAATAGTAAAAGCACACCTGCGAGATTGACCACCTACGAGCCCCATCGCGGGAGCCAGCGCCGAGCTGGCTTGCCGCGATGGAGACAAAGCCGTCATAGAAGCGACGGGAATCCGACGCGGATTCCCGCCAATTCTACACGTGGGCGGAGTTTGTTATGAATCCTGAAGGAGAAATCCCCGCCGGATTTTTAAAGAAAAATCCGGCATGGGTTCCCCCCTCAGGAGCATAACGGGCCCTTAGGTCGGTTATGGGTTGTAAGGAGACCCCCTACGCCGAAAAAATGGCGTGGGGGTCCCCCCACAATCCATAACAGACCCGTATCCAAAGCACGCCGGCCGGCCGGTCAGGAAGGGAGTGGGGGCGAGCGAGCGCCCCCCCCCTCCTGAGCCGTACCGGGCAGCATGCCCTCAACATGGGGGGGTCAGGTGCTCTGGGGCAGGGGGCGCACTGCGGCCCCCCACCCCAGAGCACCCTGTCCCCATGTTGATGAGGACAGGGCCCCTTCCCGACAACCCTGGCCGTTGGTTGTCGGGGTATGCGGGCGGGAGGCTTATCGGAATCTGGAAGCCCCCTTTAATAAGGGGGCCCCCAGATACCGGCCCCCCACCCTAAGTGCTACCTACCCACGTGATACCTACCGGAGCATGATGGGACTGTGACGTCACAAGACAGGCCTATATATTTCGCTGCGAGCCGCGCGCCCGGCATAACAGCGGAAGGAAGCGTCGCGTCAACATCTGGACAGCAGAAGAAGAAGAAGAAGACGCCGACGTCGCAGACGCAGAAGAGGGGGCCGCCGCCGCTAGTAATTGAGCTAACACACGAAGATAGCGGCGGCGAGTCCTGAAGAAGAAGAAGACCCCCGGAGAGCGGAGAAGACCCCCGGAGAGCGGGAGAAGACCCCGGAGAGTGGGAGAAGACCCCCCCGCCGCCGAAGACGTCGAAAGAAGCCCGCCGGGTGGTGGGCGCTTTTATCAAAGCGCCCCCCGGCGGCGGAAGAGAACCAGACGGCGGCACCCACCCCCCACAGAAGCCCGCCGGAGGGGGGCGCTTTTATAAAAGCGATCATACACACCCCCCCCCCCCCGGCGGCCAACTAATAAAATATTTCAATACCCTGTGTGTTTTATTTGTGTTTACACTTTGTATTTGCAGGTGAATGGGTAGGGGTACAATGTACCCCATACTCATTCACTTAGGGTGGGGGGCCGGTATCTGGGGGCCCCCTTATTAAAGGGGGCTTCCAGATTCCGATAAGCCTCCCGCCCGCATACCCCGACAACCAATGGCCAGGGTTGTCGGGAAGGGGCCCTGTCCTCATCAACATGGGGACAGGGTGCTCTGGGGTGGGGGGCCGCAGTGCGCCCCCTGCCCCAGAGCACCTGACCCC
Organism: Rana kukunoris; assembly: GCA_029574335.1. Classification (NCBI taxonomy): domain Eukaryota; kingdom Metazoa; phylum Chordata; class Amphibia; order Anura; family Ranidae; genus Rana; species Rana kukunoris. The sequence continues at coordinate 661,165,822 of CM056049.1, forward strand.
CCCATGTTGAGGGCATGCTGCCCGGTACGGCTCAGGAGGGGGGGGGGCGCTCGCTCGCCCCCACTCCCTTCCTGACCGGCCGGCCGGCGTGCTTTGGATACGGGTCTGTTATGGATTGTGGGGGGACCCCCACGCCGTTTTTTCGGCGTAGGGGGTCTCCTTACAACCCATAACCCCCCTAAGGGCCCGTTATGCTCCTGAGGGGGGAACCCATGCCGGATTTTTCTTTAAAAATCCGGCGGGGATTTCTCCTTCAGGATTCATAACAAACTCCGCCCACGTGTAGAATTGGCGGGAATCCGCGTCGGATCCCCGTCGCTTCTATGACGGCTTTGTCTCCATCGCGGCAAGCCAGCTCGGCGCTGGCTCCCGCGATGGGGCTCGTAGGTGGTCAATCTCGCCGAGAAAGGGAGCGAGATTGACACAATATCCCAGTCACCTACTGTAGGAACTGCAACAATTTTTATACACAGTCCCCCCATTTTCAGGGGCTCAAATGTAATTGGACAAATATAATCATAAATAAAATGCTCATGTTTAATGTTTTGTTGAGAATCCTTTAGAAGTCTGGAATTCAGTTGTTCTTTGTTTGTGGGTCTTTCTGCCTTCAGTTTTGCCTTCAGCAAGTTAAATGCATGCTCAATTGGGTTGAGATCAGGTCAATGACCCGGGCCATTGCAGAATATTCTATTTCTTTACCTTCAAAGGCTCCAGGGTTGCTTTTGCAGTGTGTTTTGGATCATTATCCATCTGTACTGTGAAGCGCCGTTCAATCAACTTTGGCTGAATCTGGGCTGAAAGTATATCTCTAAACACTGCAGAATTCATCCAGCTGCTTCTGTCTTCTGTCACATCATAAATAAACACCAATGACCCAGTGCCACTGTATTTGCTCTCATGAAGTCTTCTCTTGATTGTAGACTTGATTGTAGACTTTGAAAATGATACACCCAGCTCCTGGATAGTGTCCTTCACTTGTCTGGATGTTCTGCAAGGGTTTTCTTTACCATAGAGAAGATACTGTGATCACCCACTACTGTTGTCTTCCATGGACGACTGGGCCTTTTTATGTTGCTGAGCTCACCAGTGTGTTCTTCTTCTTTCCGCAGAATGTACCAAACTGTTGATTTGGCCACTCCTAATGTTGTTTATATCTCTCTGATGGATTTGTTTAGCTTTTCTAGCTTTACAATGGCCTGTTTCACTTGCATGGACAGCTCTTTTGAATGCATGATGTAGGTTCATAGCAATAGATACCAAATGCAAATACCACTTAATTGATGAAGAAAGGAGTAGCCCACACCTGGCCATGTAACAACTTTTGATTCAATTGTCCATATACTTTAGGTCCCTTGAAGGGGGATGGCTAGTCTTTGGAGCTGTAATTCCTAAACCCTTCCTCCGATTTGTATGTACATACCCTCAAATTAAACCTACGAGTGTGCACTTTCAGCCCATATCCATGATATAACTATAGCTTGAATATCTTTTGGTAAATACCTGAAAAAAATCTAAAATTGTGCCTGTGTCCACATATATATGGACCTAACTGTATACCAGCTCCTTCCTCCAATCCTGACAGATCTGGGAGGGGTGTCAGAGGAAAACCTGTGGAGCACAGAGGGGGACCCGGAGGCAGACTGGGACCGAAGGAAGACCTGCGGAACACAGAGGAGGACCCGGAGGCAGACTGGACCGAAGGAGAACCCAGAGGAGAACAGGAACCAGAGGAGGACACAAGAGAGGGAGGACGACACTGGAGGGAAGGGGAATGACACCAGAGGGAGGGAGGCAGGAGGACACCTGATGTCAGAGGAGGACCCCGGGAGCTGGAGAAGGACAAAGTGGGACGGTCGGGGAATCGGCGCATCATACTTTGGCAAAGTCCAGATACACCATGTACACAGGCATTCCTTTATCCAGAATACAGTTTACCTCCTCAAAGAATGTTAAAAGGTTGGTCTGATAAATCATAAATCCATGCTGGTTACTACTAATGATACTATTTTCATAAGCAAGTTCTTGGCTATAGTCCCTTATCAACGCGGCATTTCAACACTGCTAAATGGCAGTTTTTAGATGCCAGTTTCTAGCTGTTAAGTTAAATCATTCAGGAGAGGATGAACAACGTCCCATGTACACGAAGCCAAAAATATTCTATTTGTGGGGAAAAATAAACAACAATGATATTTGGGAATAGCGTTGCAAGACCGCGCAATTGTCAGTTAAAGTAATGCAGTGATGTATCGCAAGAAAATGGCCTGGTCATGAAGGGGGTAAAACCTTCCAGGGCTGAAGTGGTTAAGTACTCTCGGGTTTAAGCCATCTGGTCCTGGTGATTTATTCACATTAGTTTTTTCCAGTCTTTTATTCGAAAAAAATTGCTTCTGTTAGCCATACAGGAACATTCTGTGCTCTGTTCATAACAATACCATCTTGTTTATTATACCCTTTCTTTTCCTTAGTAAAAACAGAGAAGAATGCATTAAACACAGTTGCCTTCTCCTAACAAAATTCCCCTGACTATCCTTATGGAATATGCTCCGGCTTTGCCTTCTTAGTATTAGTATATTAAAAAAAGTGTCTCTCTTAGGAGTAATTCAGGATTAAAACTACAAAAAAATTAAAGTTTGTCTTTTTAATCAGAAAATATAAAATATTGCATTTGAAAAATACCATATACAGTATGCATCCACTATATGAAGCTCTGTATTTTTGTTCATATTTTTACAAGATTTACCTTAACTGCATTGCTGAAAAAGGCTTGAGGATAGAGATGAATATCTGAAGTTCCAATTGTGGTCAAATGAACAAGCCAGACACACACATGTTCCTTGTCTGCTCTGTTCATACAGGATGTATTTAATTTGATGAACAGTTTTAGGCCTCGTACACGCGACCGAGAATCTCATTGTAAAAGAAATGTCGTTTTCCTCGACGAGGTTCTTGTCAAGCTTTCCTTGCATACACACAGTCGAGAAAAAATCTTGTCATTCTCAAACACGGTGACGTACAACACGTACGACGGCACTATAAAGGGGAAGTTCGATTCCACTGGCGCCACCCTTGGGGCTGCTTTTGCTAATCTCATGTTACCGCGTGTTAGGTAAAAGTTTGGTGAGAGACGATTCACACTTTTCAGTCTGTTGCAGCGTGACCAATGTGATGTCTTCATTACGAACGCTACTTTTCCCGGAGGTGCGCTCACGTCTCATACTTTATTCTGAGCATGCGCGGGTTTCTAAGCACACACACAAACGTGTTTCTTGTCGTAAACCAGGCCGACGAGAACCACGACCAGAAAATTGAGACTGCCGACCAGAAAAAAAAGAGCATGTTCTCTTTTTTTCTCGTCGAGATCCACGACAGTTTTCTCAACGAAAAACATACACACAACCATTTTTCTCTGCAAAAAAGCTCTGCCGACAGGTTTCTTGATGGTTTTTGCCAAGGAAAACGGTCGTCTGTACGAGGCATTAAAGTGTGAGCCTACTTCTGACCTACGATTTGTTTAGAAAAATACGATTTCTTTATCAAACCAGTGTTGTGTGTGCATCCTGTACACTTGTATAGGGTTACCTACTGACAATTAACCACTTAAGCCCCGGACCAAAATGCAGCTAAAGGACCAGGCCCCTTTTTGCAAATTGGCACTGCGTCGCTTTAACTGACAATTGCGTGGTCGTGCGACGTGGCTCCCAACCAAAATTGGCATCCTTTTTTTCCCACAAATAGAGCTTTCTTTTGGTGGTATTTGATCACCTCTGCGGTTTTTATTTTTTGCGCTATAAACAAAAATAGAGTGACAATTTTGAAAAAATGCTATGTTTTTTACTTTTTGCTATAATAAATATCCCCCAAAAATATATATATTTTTTTCCCTCAGTTTAGGCCGATACGTATTCTTCTACCTATTTCTGGTAAAAAAAAATCGCAAAAAGCGTTTATCCGTTGGTTTGCGCAAAATTTATAGCGTTTACAAAATAGGGGATAGTTTTATTGATAGTTTGGAAATTTCCGCGCCAAAAATAAATTTGTGACTAAATAAAGTGATAAGAAGCTGCTTGCCCTAGGAAAGGAGTAAAACTCCAAGCATAAATTGGTAAGGGAATAAGGGGCGCTAGAGATAATTTGGAATATAATTATATGTGAACAATGAATAAACATACACATACAGTAATTCACAACAGCAGTGACTACCACATAAGGTTAAACGTTGAATGTGGAAATATATATATATATATATATATATATATATATATAAATATAAAAATATAAAAAAATACATATAAAAATACCTAAATTACTGTGAGGTAAATAGGAGACTTCAGAAATATCTGCAATATTCAAGTGAATAAAGTCCAGTGATACGAAGCTAATTCATTCAAAATGAGCAAAGAATAATATGAGATTGATTAAAGTTTATTGTGACATGAATCCCAATACATCTATATTATCACTGGAACTGTGAGTGTTGCTGTAAATCCTTCACCAGGTAAACGATCGACACCCCAAAAACGTGCTGAATAGATCAAGAGAGGCTTACCAGATGGACTGGACCTCTTACCTACCACAGGGGAGGTCAATAACGCATATGCAGGATAATGCCTGCATGCATATATATCGTCTCAGAAGAATGGACATAGGAAACCTTGATTCTCCGGAATTCAAAGATGGAACATGGAACAGAAAAATACAGCCTCCATAGTGCAACCGGTTTTATTTAAAAAATATAAAATCATGAGCCAAATGGCCACTTACATAAAAAGTGCCTATCCTGGCACTGGGTCTGCAGGCTTGTCAGTGTTATTGGATGCCTCCACCTCCGTGTTGGCGTCCCTCGCTCGTGTTGTGCTGTCAATGGAATTCCTGTCGATACAGCATCGGAAGGTGCATGGAACGACGTGACCAGACTGCGCCGCCGACGTACGTTTCGTTTTCAAAACGTCTTCAGGGGGGCGTGATAGTTTTATTGCATTTTTATTATTATTATTTTTTTTACTACTAATGGCGGCGATCAGTGATTTTTTTTGTGACTGCGACATTATGGCGGACAATTTTGACACATTTTTGGGACTATTGTCATTTTCACAGCAAAAAATGCATTTAAAATGCACTGTTTACTATGGAAATGACAGTTGCAGTTTGGGAGTAAACCACAGGGGGCGCTGATGGTGTTATGTGTGTGTATGAAGTGTGTTTACAACTGTAGGGGTGTGTGGCTGTAGGTCTGACATCATTGATTGTGTCCCCCTATAACAGGGATGACACGATCGATGCAGCCGCCATAGTGAAGCACGGGGAAGCCGTGTTTACACATGGCTCTCCCCGTTCTTCAGCTCCAGGGACCGATCACGGATCTCCAGCGGCGATCGGGTCCACGAGTCCCGCGGTCCTGGTCCCGGAGCTTCGGACCGGGTTGTGGGAGCACGCCGCAGGCGCGCGTCCGTGACCCACGGCTTGGTACTAGTACAGGATGTATCTGTAGGTACATCTGCCCAGCCGTGCCATTCTGCCGATGTATATGTGCAGGAGGCGGTCCTTAAGTGGTTAATGGAGAACACAAAATGTGTTGTTTTGCTTGTATCTGTGCATGTCCAGTCTACTGAAGCAGCATTTCAACCTGGAAGAGAAGAGGTGCTGCATGATAAATAACATTTGTCCCTCCAGATTATACTGAGAGACATCCAACCAGTGTTGCCATCCTACCAGATTGAAATTTACTGACACGGCACCCAAAATTTACTGGCACAACCAAGTTTTTACTGGCTTTTCCAAAAGTTACAAAATTACACTTTTAAGTCCAAACTTCAGTATTTAGTAGACTTGTGCAAAACAGAAAATGTTGTTTAGTTTTGCTTTGTTTTCATTTGTAAAATACAGAATTTTGTTCTGTTATATTCGTTATGTTACGTTAATTCGTTTTCAGAAAATTCATTATTTCTGTAGTGTCGATATTTGTTATACCGAATCAATTCGTTTTGTATGTATGTTGATTCTTTATTTATGTATGTATATATATTCGTGACAACGATTCGTATTTTGAAAAGTTGTTTGTTTATTGAATTCATTAACACACATAATGACAATATTTCTTCTCCTATGTTTAAATACAATACAACACCCTTTTCACTCAGACTCAGTTCTCAGGAAAGCACTTTGCCAGTAATCCGGCCTCCAGTACAAAATTAATCAGCTGATTGGACTGTAAGGCCCCTTTTACACTGAGGCGTATTTCAGGCATTTTAGCGCTAAAAATAGCGCATAAATAACGCCTGAAATAAACCTGCCCCAGCATTCTCAATGTGAAGGCCCTAGGGCTTTTACACTGAGGCGATACGCTCTCCTGCAAGCAGCATCTTTGGAGCGGTGAGAGGAGCGGTATGTATACCGCTCCTTCACCGCTCCTTCCCATGGGACACCGCTGTGATACGCCTCTTTTCAGCCGCTAGCGGTGGTTAAAACTGCATCGCTAGTGGCCGAATACCACGGAAATTCCGACAGTATAACACCACTAAAATTATACCGCCACCGCACATCCTGCCCCAGTGTGAAAGGGGTCTGAGGGCAGATTTACACAGGGGGTGACTTCAAAGTCACCCGACTCTGAAGCCGCCCCGTAAAAACACGACTTCAGCACGGCTTGCAAAATTACTTCTATACAAGCCGCTCCGAAGTCGCCCCCAGGTAGTACAGGAACCTTTTTTTAATTAGAACAGTTCCATTGCAATGCATGGAGGGCGACTGGTCAGGCGTCTAAGTCGCCTGACAGTTCGCCCCTGTCTGAACCGGCACTAAGATTTTAACCTAGACCTTTAACATATGAACGAATCATGTCAAATTAATTCAGTATTTTCGCTATAATTTATCTTGTATTAGTTGAAATTCATTATTTTTGTCTTTGGACATTCGGTGCAAAATTCTGCAAAATGTCTAGTATTTAGGTCACACACCCCTACAAAGGTAGATATTAAGGCAAACAACATATTTATTATTTTATTTTCTATATGGTAAGTAAGTAGCTCAGGGACAGGACTCAGGAGGGCAAGAAATTAGAATGGGCGGCACACACACATGAAATTGACTCTCACAATGCAATAGCACAGATGATGACAAAACCTCACCAACACAACACCTTCTCTACTGAGTCATAGGGACAGACAGTCTACATGCCGAGTGGTGCCTTCAGTCCACTCCAATCCAAACAGCACTGACAGTTCCGCTCCCGGCTGGCCTTGCTCCTGTCCCGTAGACCTGCACATAAGGCTCCGGACGCTCCTTTCGGCTCCCTTGCAACATGATATCACACTAAACATTTAGGCGCCGCCTCAGGTCGGTGCTGCCGTAACACACTGTAGCAGGAGCCTGAATGGTCTCTGCCGACTCTGGAGCGGAACTGCGTACGGGCAGTTCAAAGCTGAGCATCACAGCTATATTTTGCATTGGCAAGCTTTTCCTGTCACTGGTATTTACTGGCTGCCAGTAAAATACTAACGGTTGGCAACACTGCATCCAACCAGTAGGCACTGTCTGACAAGTGGTATAAGGTTTAATGCTGGATGGTGGCTGTTTAGGCTCCTGGTCAGATGGCACAGCAGTGGATGCAGTGGAGGAAGACTGTCTAGCAATCCATTTGTTTTATTGCATTGCAGATAGTTAGCCATTTGTAAAATGATTCGGCTTGTTTTGCATACATATAACCCAGCGACATCAATTTAATGTTCTGCTATATGTATTGCTTCTTGAGCAGATTATTTTTTGAAGTCTTTAGTGGCTTCTTTCTGAATTTTCATCTGCACTTAGTTTACATGTCATCTGCATTTTCACATTAGCATTGCTCTAACTATACAGTCACAACACAGTCCTCTGTTTAGTGCAGGGATTCAAATCAGCTTTTTGCCACATTGTGTACTTTTTTTTGTGTATACAGTAGTTTTTGTGTTATTCTTGTCTTTTCCTTCTTTCCTTTTTTTTCCTTTCTGTACTTTTCTTGCCCCGTTCCTCTCCCTCTCTTGCTTCCTTTCTTACCATCTTTTTTTTCCCTCTCTGGCCACCATTCTCTCACCAAATAATGTAGCTGCTGACTTTTAATATTAGGACACTTACCTGTCCAGGTATCCCACAATGTCAGCACCCCAGCCGATTTTTCCATCGACTCTCGGGTGCTGCCGCTGCCATTGCTTCTAAGGGAACCCGGCAGTGAAGCTTTGTTCCCTACTGTGAATGCATCGAGTGTGCTGCCCTTTTTGAATGAGTGGAAGAAGTGGGTGGAGCTCCGCTTTAAATGCCTTCTTTTTCCTTGCTGTATAAGGCAGTCACTTGATATCTTCTTTTTGCTCTGCACAGCACTGTGAAATAGGGGGCTTACGTAACCTGCAGATATCACTCTCAACAAAACCCACTCCACAACCCTATGCATTGTGAGAAGATGCTCCCATCAATCTTCCCTGCTGAAACTGCACCACAAACTGATACAGATAATCACTTAGGGTGGAGAGGAGGGGTGAGAGAGTGTATGGCTGGAGCCACCCCACTAGTCAAAAATAAGAGTCTTCCAGAGGCCAGATGAGGAAGGGAATAACTTCTTAAAAGAGAAGATTGAGAGCATGCACACTGAGAATGGCAACACAGCAGTCAGGGAATTGGCTTCTATAGAGTTGCCACTCAAAAGGGAAGTAAAGAGTAATAGCGGGTCAGTTAGGTACTAATACAAGTATTTGAAGACTAGACCACTCTAATATGAAACAAATATAACTCAATACAAATTAATAAAGCAAAATGTGTAATAATATTCATAAGAAAAGAGATATATGTTAAAAAAGAAGAGTGACGCTCAGGAAAAAAACAGTGCACCTTACAGGAGATGGTGGTGTTCAGTTGTCCATATACAAAGGATATCGTTGGTAGATCAAGTAAATGATATCTGTTTGTGGAAACAGCAGGTGGAGATATCCTAAGCGATTTTGATCTACTTTGAGAAATTAGGTCATATAATTCAGGTAGAAACACACCACACACAACAGAATTATATGACCTAATTTCTCAAAGTAGATCAAAATCGCTTAGGATATCTCCACCAGGGGTTTCCACAAACAGATATCATATACTTGATCTACCAACGATATCCTTTGTATATGGACAACTGAACACCACCATCTCCTGTAAGGTGCTTCTGTGCCTTTAAGAGATCCTGAGTGTACCTCATTCACAAAGGGAAGATTTAAAGGAACCTCTTATAGTGTAGTAGATTCGAATTTGATTAAAAAGCACTTAAAATTGCATTTACAGCCATAATAATATACTCAGGCATGAAATGGAAACTAAAAGTGCTCCACCTGCATTTCAACAACTAGAAATTACGTGTCCCGGAAGCTCCGCTAAACCCATTTCATCAGCAAGGTCTGACGTCATCAGGGGGTCATATTTTTTTACATTTATATGATGGTATTATTTGATAGATAATATTGATTAGCAATTTCTCACATTTAGGTGTACGTTTAATAAACCGTGATAAGCCGAGATCATGATGATCACGGCTGATCACAGCTTATCACAGAGCATTGCCGGTTTAATAAACTGTGATAAGGAGCAGAGAACACATTCTCCACTTTACATCACAGCACGTGGATGTTTTGTCACAAACTGCCAGTTTAATAAACCGTGATCTGAAGAATTCACAGCTCTTCCACTGAAATATCTCCCTTTCAGATTCACCAGCTCAGAGGTGGAGAATCTGGGAGAGAAGCTGGTGTGATAAGAGGAAGAAGGCTTATTTCTTCCTAATATCAACACCAGTGGGTTAGAAATGAATATTAACAACAATATACACGTGTGTGTTATATAGATAATGTGTGTATATATATATATATATATATACTGTATATATATATAAGAAGGCCAGTATGGTGGCCTGAGTTTATGGGAGGAGCCCGGAGGGTATTTAAGCAGCCCACTCACACATGCTCTTTGTCGGTTCAGTGTGCAGTACTACACGTCACTGGGCCGACTCTTCCCAGCTCACCTCATGTCCGTGAGTCTGCGCATTCAATCGCATTTGACACCCTTCCACCCTTCCCTTTTTCAGGGCACTTCTCAGCATATCCTTCTTCAGCAACTACCCATTACTTACTTTGGGTATGCCCCCTTTTCTTGGCATACTGACCAGACCACCAAGGCACACTTCAGGTCTATTTATGTTGTAAGTCTTGTCGCGTGTTTATGTGATCCACATCACTCTCGGTCAGAGGGCCACGACCATAAATATATATATATATATATATATACAGTGCAGAAAATAAGTATTTGAACACCCTGCTATTTTGCAAGTTCTCCCACTTGGAAATCATGGAGGGGTCTGAAATTGTCATCGTAGGTGCATGTCCACTGTGAGAGACATAATCAAAAAAAAATATTCCAGAAATCACAATGTATGATTTTTTTAACTATTTATTTGTATGATACAGCTGCAAATAAGTATTTGAACACCTGAGAAAATCAATGCTAATATTTGGTACAGTAGCCTTTGTTTGCAATTACAGAGGTCAAACGTTTCTTGTAGTTTTTCACCAGGTTTGCGCACACTGGAGGAGGGATTTTGGCCCACTCCTCCACACAGATCTTCTCTAGATCAGTCAGGTTTCTGGGCTGTCGCTGAGAAAACGGAGTTTGAGCTCCCTCCAAAGATTCTCTATTGGGTTTAGGTCTGGAGACTGGCTAGGCCACGCCAGAACCTTGATATGCTTCTTACAGAGCCACTCCTTGGTTATCCTGGCTGTGTGCTTCGGGTCATTGTCATGTTGGAAGACCCAGCCTCGACCCATCTTCAAAGCTCTAACTGAGGAAAGGAGGTTGTTGCCCAAAATCTCGCAATACATGGCCCCGGTCATCCTCTTCTTAATACAGTGCAGTCGCCCTGTCCCATGTGCAGAAAAACACCCCCAAAGCATGATGCTGCCACCCCCATGCTTCACAGTAGGGATGGTGTTCTTGGGATGGTACTCATCATTCTTCTTCCTCCAAACACGGTTAGTGGAATTATGACCAAAAAGTTCTATTTTGGTCTCATCTGACCACATGACTTTCTCCCATGACTCCCCTGGATCATCCAAATGGTCATTGGCAAACTTAAGACGGGCCTTGACATGCGCTGGTTTAAGCAAGGGAACCTTCCGTGCCATGCATGATTTCAAACCATGACGTCTTAGTGTATTACCAACAGTAACCTTGGAAACGGTGGTCCCAGCTCTTTTCAGGTCATTGACCAGCTCCTCCCGTGTAGTCCTGGGCTGATTTCTCACCTTTCTTAGGATCATTGAGACCCCACGCGGTGAGATTTAGCATGGAGCCCCAGTGAGAGGGAGACTGACAGTCATGTTTAGCTTCTTCCATTTTCTAATGATTGCTCCAACAGTGGACCTTTTTTCACCAAGCTGCTTGGCAATTTCCCCGTAGCCCTTTCCAGCCTTGTGGAGGTGTACAATTTTGTCTCTAGTGTCTTTGGACAGCTCTTTGGTCTTGGCCATGTTAGTAGTTGGATTCTTACTGATTGTATGGGGTGGACAGGTGTCTTTATGCAGCTAATGACCTCAAACAGGTGCATCTAATTTAGGATAATAAATGGAGTGGAGGTGGACATTTTAAAGGCAGACTAACAGGTCTTTGAGGGTCAGAATTCTAGCTGATAGACAGGTGTTCAAATACTTCTTTGCAGCTGTATCATACAAATAAATAGTTAAAAAAATTATACATTGTGATTTCTGGATTTTTTTTTTGATTATGTCTCTCACAGTGGACATGCACCTACGATGACAATTTCAGACCCCTCCATGATTTCCAAGTGGGAGAACTTGCAAAATAGCAGGGTGTTCAAATACTTATTTTCTGCACTGTATATACACACACACACATACAGTATCTATATAACACATGTGTGTGTGTACATATATATATATATATACACACACACACACACACACATATATAGACCGTATTTATCGGCGTATACCGCGCACTTTTTTGCCCTTAAAATCAGGGCAAGATCGCGGGGGTGCGATATACGCCGATACTCGCTTCCCGCGCTGTGTTTGAACTTTGCCGCAGATCCCTGCTTCCCGCACTGTATTTGAACGCCGCCGAAATAAACCGAGCGAAGTACATTCGGGTACAGTCGGCCAGGCTCGGCTCCCCTTGCGGTTATGCAAAAGGAGCCAAACGTGGTCGAGTGTACTGCGCTCGGTATATGGCGGCGGCGTTCAAACACAGCGCGGGAAGCAGGGATCGGCTCAGAGACAGCGCGGGAGCAGCTGAGAGGACACCACGAAGGCCGCAGACGGAAGCCGGACCGGACAAGGCCGCCGATGGACGCCGGACAAAACACCAAAACTGTATTGCCGCGTACACACGGTCGTTTTTTGTCTTGTAAAAAAATGTAATTTTTTCTCATGGAAAAAAAACAACATTTTTCAAACTTCATTTTAAAAAACGACGTTGCCTACACACCATAGTTTTCTGAAAATGGTCTTGCAAATCGCGGTTACGTACAACACGTACGACGGCACTCTCTTCCATTCAAGCTCGTGTTATAACTTGCTTCTGAGCATGCGAGGGTTTAAAAACGTTATTTTAAATGTCATTTTAGCATACACATGATCATATTTTATGACACAAAAAACGACATTCTGAAAAACGACCTTAAAAATTGAAGCATGTTCGATTTTTTTTTTTAAGTTTTTCAGAAGACATAAAACAAAGTTTTGCCCACACACGATCATTTTAAATGACGTTTTTTAAAGCGTTGTTTTATTTCATCACAAAAAACTACCGTGTGTACGTGGCATAAGTAATAAAAAAAAAAAATCAGGAATTTCACGTCCAGAGTAGGGGTGCGCGCTAAACGCGGGTGCGCACAATAGGCTGATAAATACAGTATATATGTATGTATACACACACACACACATATATATATATATATATATATATATATATATATACACACATATATACAGTATTTATATACATGTAGTTTTATATATATATGTTATCACATGTCTGAAAACATTAATTACATGTTCTTTTAAACTTTAGTTTCACTTTTTGAACTCGGCTGCACCATAATCTCACAATATCTCACGAGATTACAGGCAGTCCACCCACTTTTACACAGATCTCGGCTGTTTTCAGAGAAAAAACTTCACCTCTGTTCACCATCTGAGAACTGAAGTTCTCAATTTATTAAACCGGCTGCAGAGGAGATAATTTTCCTCCTGAGAACTGCCGTGAACTGCTGTGAACTGAACGGAGAAAAAACTTCACAGTTTATTAAACGGACACCTTACTTTGAACTTTATTTGTTAAATGAAGGCAAGCTTCAGCACATAGAAAAAAAGCATATTTTAAAGAGATCTGAAAAAATAATTGGGGTTTAATGGCACATTAACTTAAACTTCTAAATAATATAATATAATAATAATAATAATAATAATAATAATAATAATTATATAGAAATGTAAAATAAAATTGACCCAAGCCATTATTGTTTCCCTTTAAAAAAGCATAGCTCTGTAGTATACCATGTCACACAGAAAACCTTATAACAATGGTGATTCATGAGTTTTACAGCTGTGCTGTGTGATCATTTAGGGATATCTATTAGGTGTAATCAGCATTTATCCGTATCATTGATTTTCACACATTGCGCATCTTTTCGGGATAAACCATGGTGCTAATTTATATGGTGACTGAGGAAAATAAGGGATTATGATGCTTCGTCCTCTAAGCTGTTGTTGATCTGACATGACCTCAGTAATTCATTTACCTTTATTTACCTTGACTCGTCATTATAGTGTTGTCGAGAGAAGCAAATTAAGCTGCTCGCCGCGGTATAAAGTCGCTGTCTAGGCAGTGCGCCAGTCATGCTGTGAGGCACAGTTCTTAACAATAAAACGTAACAGCTTCACAAAGCTAGCTTTCTAAACCTACTTGGAACATTTCCATTCTGAAATTACTTCCAGCTGTTCATTTAGATCATGAACTGTTTGTCAATGTTGACAATTAGTCGGCTAAAGATTTCATTGACCACACTGCCAGGATTAATGTCAGAATCTGCTGTTAGTTATTTACCACCCTGAATTTCAGAAGTGCTAGATGGCTCATAATTCCTTTCAAGTTGCCAAGCTGAAACTTCAAGAAGACATGACACGTATATAAATCCTTTTGACAAGAATGATATGTGAAAATCAATAGTAGTTCATCAGGAATTCCCATGAAACCATTGGCAGGACAGAATGAGTTTGATAATACTGACTGTGGACTTATAAATGTCAGAATGGTGTTTTCAGATAACTTGTGTTGAGTCTCCAGTCGCCTTGACTTCAACACTGGAGTTCTATAAGTCATCATTATTAAACTCAGTTTGTCATTATAGTTTGATTAATGTTTGCTTGACTTGTGCTTTGACGCTTTCCATTGTGTACCTTTAAGGTTAATTTTGTAATATATCATAGACATCACCTGGATGTATTTTGACTAGAGGATGAGTAAACCAGGTACCACTGGTTGAAACAAATAAAAGTCCATTAGCCTGTAGGTGGTCATACATTGTTGTTGCTATGACCAATTGTGCAGTGAATACATCTGTGTCATTGGTGCTGTTCATTCATGCTAACTGAGAGCTCATTCCCATCATGAGTATGACTAACTTAGGACGAAAAGTTACTTAAAGGGTAGCTCCACTTTTGTGGGGGGGGGGGGGGGGATAGCAAATAAAGAAAAAATAATATAGCATATACAATTTTAATTTAATGTTTTTAAAATTACCTTTTCTTTTTAATCTGCAGCCACTGTAATTTTCTGAAAATGCAATCCAATATGGCTATCTGGAGGTGTTCTGCACACAGAATGTATACAGAACACCCACCAGAAACATAATTTCCTGTTTGTGTGATAGGCTCACTGATTTTCCTAGAAGTCTGCACTAAAATGCAAGTCAGATTTCAGACAACCCATTTATTTATTTATTTTTGAAAATCCCATGGCGTGTGAAACACACTCAAAAACTTCACCCGGTGCCAAAAAAATGTGCACACACATAAAGAAGTGACACAAAAACATGCAGATGGGTGTACACAAGCCCTCTAAAATCAGAGGGCCTTGCCCTGATCCCCCGAGGCATTAGGCTCCAGATGGGAACTGGGGTACTTTACACTTGGTCCATCTGGCCCAAACCCAAGTACTAGGTGGGCCCCCCTGAAGGAGACCCCAAGAGAGAGGGCGAACTAAGCCAGAAGGCCATGTCCAGCCCCTCCCAAGACTTTCAGGGAGGCCCGAGGACCTACACCATACCAGAGTGAAAAGTGGCCATTGTGCGATACAATGGCCAGGCCCTCCGGCCAGGAATCAAAAATTCCTTCGGTCCCAGCCAAAAGACCTGGCCCAGGAGGCAGGTGAGAAAAAGTGTGTGATATAATGCAGTGACCATGGTGCCATAAATCAGAGTGACCCTCACTCACAGTGATTTTACGGCACCACTGGACTGCCACTGCAGGGACACATACACCATGGGCTTTTTTTCAGGCCCGACCCTTAGCCCATTGCGGCCCTCCATCCCTGCCAGACAGTGAGGCCTTCCAGGTTTTCTCGGGCGAGAAGGGGAAACCGTGTTTGACAGACATGGCCTCCACTGATACTAACCCTTCCACGCCTCCATCAATCTGCAACAACGGTTGTTATAATCCTTGCAATGCACATAGATCACCCAGAGGGGAATGTTTTTTCTCAACAAAAGTGGATTTACTTTTTAAAGTAGAACTAAAGGCAAAACTTTTTTTAGTTTTGGATTGAGCGGAGATGGATTAGAACACCTGTCAGTTTTTAGTGCAGCCCGTGCCCCCACTAGGGAGATTTGTCCTGTTTAGCATTATCATTGAAAGTAAGAGTAAAAGAAAATCCCAAAATTGGTGTTGTCCCCAGAAAGTAATAAAGAGGAAATCTTCCAATGGGACACTAGTTCTGGTGATCTGTGGGTCCCTGAGGAACTCCCTTAATTTGCAGGGATTTCTTTCACTTCCTGTTTTGGCTATGGGACAGGAAGTGAAGGGAAATTTCCCCATTAAGAAGAAGATGGCAAAAATGAACATTACAGGGGTTTATAACCCTCCCTTACCCTATCCAAAAAGATTTTTTTTTTCCTATAACTCTACTTTAATGTATATTAAAAGTATATCAAAACCCAAGAAAAAATATAATATATTTTGCAGCTTAGTGGTCCTTAAATTTGGTGGCTGCTTTTGTTTTCCTTTTTTTTTCAAAAAATGGATCAATAGCCACTGAGTGACCGTGTATTTTAACGAGGTACAAAAAACTGTGTAGTGTTTGAAAATCTCGTAGCACTGTCTGTTGAAACGTTGGAGCTTACAAGGTCTTGCCGGAGTTTTTATTTTATTACTCAATTTTCTAAAACTATTATCTTTCAGAAAAGTGTTCTTTCTTTTCTGATCTTGCTGTATATGCATGGATATAAGTCTGATCGTTCACTTGCCTTTTTCTACACTGTAACTTCAGTTTAGGAAGTGGAACTTCTTGGGAATAATCGCACAGCAGCAGGAACATTAGCTAGCAAAATGCTGCAGAGAGACAACATTGCCAGACCTAGTACCTGGAAAAAATCTTACCCTGGTAATATCATAATTGATAATACTCAACAGCCTGCATCATCCTGAGCCATGTTAGAATTATCAGCCTGCTGTTATGTGAAATGACTTTACAGCCACATTGCTTTAATTTACAGCATGGTGTATTTCAGAGAAACAAATTTTCCAAGCACCTAAATTAACTATAAAATATCACACAATACGCAGATTCCGCCTATAACAGCAAGGAAGGAACTTTTGAGAAAACAGCAGCATAGCCTAATGAGCTGAACCCTTTGTTAAGGATTAACATAAAACAGGTCTACAGAATTTTTAAT
This sequence comes from Rana kukunoris, assembly GCA_029574335.1. Classification (NCBI taxonomy): domain Eukaryota; kingdom Metazoa; phylum Chordata; class Amphibia; order Anura; family Ranidae; genus Rana; species Rana kukunoris. The sequence goes on from CM056049.1 coordinate 661,182,785, forward strand.
GATCAGTGTTATAAGCAGTTCAGATACAGCAGTGTACACCAGTGTGGTAGTTAAAACCTGTCCTCTTATTATACTGACACTTTCAAAGTAATATTTTAATATATTAATTCCTGCATCAGTAAATATTAACACGAATGAGCTGCATGTCCTTAGAGGGGTGTAGAGACATGAAGACCTCTGTTATATTTAATTCCTAAGAGTAAATTGTGAAAAGTATGATTTTCGTTGCAGAGTCTTTAAAATAACAATGTTTACAGAGCTCTCTCTACTAGTCAGTCGATTGGGCTTATTTGTTGCCTATTCTGTCATTTTCTAGAGCTAGCCAGGAGTTTCAATTTATGGAAGAACCATGCACCTAGGGTGCAAGATTTAATCCTGCAGGTTTAACCACTTCCTTTGTTGTTTTTGGCCAGCCTCTGTAAAGGTAGCCATTGATATAAGTTGGCAGTAAGACATGCCAATTTAACCCACTGACACCTTGTAAAATGGTTTACAGGTCCAAAGAGCAGATAACCTTCAGAGCACCCTAGGATCCCCAAAACCAAAGAAGTTCTAACATAAAAATACCAAGCACGTTTTCTGTGGTCAATCACTGTCACATCTCCAACTGTCCCTGTGCCTATATGTTAGGAAGTGGCACCGCCTTTCCCTTTTGGAGATTCCCAGAGATTCTTTTTTTTTCTGATATATATATTTTTTAAAGTGTTTTTCATTTTACAATTTTTTGTTTTGTACAGAAGCAAAAAAGCAAGAACAAAACTCTGTGTTCAGTTATCTGACTATAAAATTGTATAGGCTAATACATAGGAGGATTAACTACTTGGTACATCACATTGTCAGCATTAACTGTATTGTAAATTAGAAGAGTAAATGTGGTGTGTTCTGGAATTGAGAAAAAGACGATGAGAGGGCAAGAGAAACAAGAAAATACAGACAGGGATTGAGGGTTAGGGGGTCAATATTACTTAGCAAACAGTAATAACAATCAAAAGATACACATTGAAATTGATAAGATTCAAATTGTATTAAATCTCACATTAAGTTAGAACCATATTTGAGGTACCTGCCTGTAGGTATTATCAACGAGGACAGCAACTAATTCAAATCAAATCCACGAGGGCTACACTTGGTGCATTCAGCCATGCTCCCCACATTTTATCAAAATTATGTGGGCAGCTCCTGTGCTCATCTCTCTAAATAGAGATTGAAGTTAACCTTCTTGATCCATTGCTCCATGGTAGGAGGTGTGAGGGACAACCATTTCATAGCTATTTGTTTCTTCGCTATGAAGAAGAGATGACTAATACATATAGACAAATAAGTGCCCTCCTCTGGAATCACCAGCCAACCCAGTACACACGCCAAAGCATTAAGTGTAATAGCTAAATCAAAAACCAAGTAAACTGTTGCTATTACCTCTTTCCAATATCTAAATAGTTTGGGCAATACCAAAACATATGCATTGAATCCTAAAGGGAAATAGACTATGCACTTTGCAAAGGGCAGTTGCACAGTGCAAGTGCATTTGCTCCAGAATGTAGTAAATGAGCAGAAATAATCATTTACTAAGCTCTGGAGCTACTGCACTTGCAGAGGGCAACTCTAGTCTTTTTGCCTTTAGTAAATCAACCCCTATGCATCCATACTTATATAACCACTCTGGTGTTCTGTGTGACCTACATATGAGATAAAGTTGTGCCAAAAATTTGGAATTTGATAAAGAGAGACAGGGAACTGTTTGCAGTATATAGTCCCATTGGTCCTCCGAAAATGCACCCAAGGCCCCAACCCATTTATCCTTTCACAAGAAAGGAGTATTTTGTATCTGGGAACTAAGGAGACTGAAACAGACATAGGACATGTTTCCCTTTTTAACTGTTGACAACGCTTTAATGGGGAAAACTTTGATTGAGCATGTAAAGCATGGCGTAATTGTAAGTATTGGTAGAAACAAACCTTAGGTAGGCCATATTCATCTTGTAGTTGTTGAAATGACTTGAGTGCATTTAGTTCATGGATCTCATGAAGATACATTATACCCCTGGACAACAAATGATCAAAAATCTCTAGCTTGTCAAGATATTATACAATAGTGATGTATAGCTAGAATTACCTTCATATTTTAGAATCACCTTAATCATGTCCCAAACTTTTTGTAACAGCATTGTGGTAGATTTCCCAGAGGTTCTCGGAGACAGTGATTAGGTAATCAGAGGTTTCCTTCTATATGGAACTGGAGCTTTTCACAAAGTAATATTAGCCCACAGGATGAGTTTATGTGATTGCTACATATACACCAATTGCCTTTGTATACAGACAACCCTGGGAGCAGAAAAACAGTAAAGGCCTACCTAAAAATCCAACATGACCAATTTAATGATCATCAAAGAATGACTATGATGTCTACTGCCACCAACAGACAAAGCAATCATTGCCAAATCGAGAATAATACCAACAAAAAGTTTATAATCACCTGTGTTTTTGAGTATTTTATTGGGCAAAAAATGTGACATCCTTGGGTTTTCTTTTTCGTCTCTTTGGGGCTGCTGGAGTGTTCTTCAATACTGCAGAGAGTGGTGCTGACATTATGGGGAAAATTCAGTAAAGCTTCTGCACCATTCTTCTGGCATTACTCTCTCTCGTTAATATACAGTAGTGTGACAAATTCATGAAGCATTTACGACACTTTTGATGTTCACATGGACTCGTGCACCAAATTCAAGTAGTTCTAAGATGAGCCATTTTTATATTGTGTCACATTGAATGCGCCAAATGGAAAAGTGAATCTAATTAAGATCAACTCTCTTTTGGCATACAGAGATAAAAACTAGCTCAGACAGATTTTACAAAAGTGTCTGGAGTGCATTCTAAAGTATAGTGAATCGAGCAGCAAGCCTAAATAGACCCTGAAGCGTAGCTGTTTAACCACTTGTCATCTGCCCACCGTCAAATGACGGCGGGCAGACGACTCCATTATCCTGACATCACGTCATATGACGTGATGTCCCTGTAAAGCCGCGCGCACCCGCCGCTCTGCGGGGATCCCGTGCGAGTGCCCGGCGGCAACGATCGCAGCCGGGCACACGCGATTGCTCAGTAACTGAGCTGGGACGTGCAGCTCTGTATGTAAACACAGAGCTGCATGTCCCTGTCAGGGAGAGAGGAGATCGATTGTGTCCCTTGTACATAGGGACACAATCGGTCACCTCCCCCAGTCACCCCCCCTCCCCCCACAGTTAGAACACTCATAGGACACACATTTAACCCCTTCCCCGCCCCCTAGTGGTTAACCCCTTCACTGCCAGTCACATTTATACAGTAATCAATGCATATTTATAGCATTGTTCACTGTATAAATGTAAATGGTCCCAAAAATGTCAGAAAAGTGTCCGAAATGTCCGCCATAACGTCGCAGTCCCAATAAAAAAATCGCAGATCGCCGCCATTAATAGTAAAAAAAAAAAAAAAAAAAAAATGCCATAAACTATCCCCTATTTTGTAAACGCTATAAATTTTGCGCAAACCAATCGATAAACGCTTATTGCATTTTTTTTTTACCAAAAATATGTAGAAGAATACGTATCGGCCTAAACTGAGGGAAAAAATATTTTTTTTATATATTTTTGGGGTTATTTATTATAGCAAAAAGGAAAAAATATTGCATTTTTTTAAAAATTGACGCTCTATTTTTGTTTATAGCGCAAAAAATAAAAACCGCAGAGGTGATCAAATACCACCAAAAGAAAGCTCTTTTTGTGGGAAAAAAAGGACGCCAATTTTGTTTGGGAGCCACGTCGCACGACCGCGCAATTGTCAGTTAAAGCGACGCAGTGCCGGAAGCTTATATTTTGTCTGGGCAGGAAGGGGGTGTAGGTGCACAGTAGGCAAGTGGTTAAATATCCCAAACTGGGGAGTGGATATCTCCACCAGGCGAGGGCCAATATGGTAAGATATGGTAAGATTACTGATATAATAGATAGCAGGAAAAGTACAGAGTCTTTACTATGGAGTCTTTCGTGCACTCCTTGTTTGTGTGGTGGAGCTCCAAAAATATCTGTGTACGTTCTACGTATACACAGGTCAAATGTGCCAAAGCTCAAACCCAATTCCAGACATGATTGTTGGAGCCTCTGGGATAAAATACATAAACATTGGGATATAGGGTACCATCATCCTGAAAATCTGAATATAGATAATTGGGTCTAAGGTCCCCAGACCAAAGAGCAAAGGGCCAGTAGGACTATTACGGTACTGATACGAAAAAATAACAATATCAAATTACAAAAATTAAAAAGGTAAAGTTTATTAATTACAAAACAATAAAAGTAACACATAATTAAAACAGTAGTAACCAAGCACAACACCATAGGAAGATCCCTGGAAGGGATGATACAGTGGGTTGGAGGTCGCAGAAACTCGACTAGTTTTGTGGCATAGCCACTTCATCAGGAGCATATCTGAAAGTGATGATGGAAAAACAAACAATGAAAATCACAAGGGGGAACAAAGCAATATAAAACATGAAGGGGATACGGGGCTCAGTCGCTTACCTAAAAAAGCCCACCGAGCGAAGCACGGCAGGGCTGGCCAGGCGCAGGTCCCATGTGGTGGCCATGGAAGGGCATGTGTATATATGAGAACCTACTTGGCAAATATATAAGATAAAGTAGGATTAATATCCAGAGCCACGTAGTGAATATGGCACAGGTGAAGGAGGTGGTGCAACACGCGTGATGGCTGAGTGATAGTGGATGCGAAAAGGTGAATGGTGTTGGGTGATAAGTGAGGAAGATAGACAGTAGAGGGGTGGAGAGGGTGTGGAGGGGACGGAAGCCAGGGAAAGGTACAGGGAGGGAAACAGAAGGGGGGGAGGAAAAGGGGGGGGGAGGAAAGATGAATGGGGGGAGAAAAAGGATGGGTTCGGGAACAAGGGGAAGGTACAGGAAGGGAGGAAGGAAAAAGGGGGGGAGGAGGAAGGAAGGGAGGGGAGGGTGGGGAAGGGTGGGGAAGGGTGGGGGGAGGGGGGTAGAAGGGGAGGAAACGGGAGGGAAAGGGAAGGGATGGGGGAAGGGTAGCGAGGAAAGGGGAGGGGAGGTTTGGGACGGGCGGGGGGGCCAAGAACCAAGGAAAGGTAGCGGGGAAGGAGGGGGGAGGGAAGGGAAGAAAAGGGGGGAGGTGGAGGGAGTGGAAAAGTGAGACCGGGGGGAAGGATGGAGGTAGGAAAAAAGGAGGGGGGAGGAGATGGTGGTGGGAGGGAAAAAGGAATGTGCAACTGTGCAAGGGGAAGTTTATCTAGATGAGCAAGCGAAAAAGATCATACATACAGGAGTCCTGGATAGAGGAAATCAGCTGAAGCACGTGTAAAAGTATATATATGCGCCACAGGTTATGTGGTTGGTTAGGAGGGGGATCAATGGTGTTCCCAGAGGAGCGTCAGGGTAATGGCGCTGAACAGTTTCAGACATGATTATGTTTTCAGCATGAGATAAGGATATACAGTTAGGGCCCTTTCACACGGGGCGGATCAGTAATGAACCGCCTCCGTGTGCTCGGTTTGCTCAGCAGGGATCTCTCAGGGCGGTGACAGGGCGGTCCCCACACACTGTGCAGGGACCGCCCTATCTTTTCTCCACTCTCCCCTATGGGGGGATCGGATGAACATGGACCATGTATCCGTGTTCATCCGATTCGATCCGCAGATGGAAGAAAAAATAAGATCTTCTTCCGTCTGCAAAATCAGATCTTTGCGGAGGCGGGTGACACCCGCAATCACATAGGGATCAATGTATGTCCCTTTTCCATCCGCAAAAGGATAGATAAAAAAGCGGATATATGGTCCGCCCGTGTGAAAGGGCCCTAACCCTGTAATGTTTTTTTAATAGCGTGTCCTCTTCGGAGAGATTTCTCACAACTTTATTTTGTAAAGGAAGTAAAAGGAAAGGCATGCAGTGAAGACAACGACTGAAACAAAACACATAATTTCAATAGAGTGTAAAAAAGAGTCAGATACGCTGTCAGCTTTTACATTTTTTGCTGTCCTTGACTTTCTGTGACAACTTTTTTCTTAATTTCTTGTGAAGAAGAGGAAGTGGAAGGAAAATCTACCTAATGGGATCATAGGCTGCATTAACGCATTTACAGTAGTCAGTTTTTCCAGATCTATTCAGATCAAAAAACACTTTAAAGTGGTTGTAATCCCCTGTGTTAGATTAAGTTATGTGACCCAGTGTATGTGCTTTATTAAAAAATATGCAGCTTCATACCTTATTGCAGAGCGCTGCTCGGCACTCACGTGACTGCCCGCTGCTCTCCTCCACGACTTGAGAACTACAGTGGGAGGGGCTGAGATTCCCCCACTAATTTTAGACAGGAAGAGGGGAGGAGAGGAGGAGAGTGGCGAGTGATCACATGAGAGCTGAGAGGCTGTCTAAGATAAGGTATGAAACTGCATATTTTTTAAAAAGCACATACACTGGAGCACATAACTTTAAGTTATTGTAAAGTCTTGTTTTCTTTTTTTTTATAAAAAAATAAACATGTTATACTTACCTGCTCTGTGTAGTGGATTTTCACAGAGCAGTCCAGATCCTCCTCTTCTTGGGTCCCCCTTCTGTGCTCCTGCCCCCTCCCTCCTGTTCAGTGCCCCCACAGCAAGCTGCTTGCTATGGGGGGTACCCAAGCTGAGTCACAGCTCCCTGTGTCTATTCAGACACAGAGCCGTGGCCTGGCCCCCGCCCCCTCTCCTGATTTGCTAGCCAACTTTGATTGACAGCAGTGGGAGCCAATGGTACCGCTGCTGTGTCTCAGCCAACCAGGAGGGAGAGCCTCTGATGATTGAGGCACTCGTGGACATCGCTGGCCAGAGATGAGTCTCAGGTAAGTATTAGTGGGGGCCTGAGGGGGGCTGCTGCACACAGAAGGCCTTTTATCTTAATGCATTAATGCATTAAAATAAAAAATCTAACACAGGGGATTCTAGGAAGAAAACAAAGTTAGTTTAGCAGTATTTAGTATTATAGCAGCAGTAGGGGAGGGGGCAGGGAGCAGGGAGCAGATCAGCACTGAGACTAGCCAACGGGCAGGAAGGGAGGGGGAGAGAGGAGAGACAGCGGGCTGACGGAGGCAAGACACTGACCATGGTATCATATATCAGCAGCCATGATTAACATGCTCAGTTTACAGAGGGGAGGGCAGCACCAGGTAGGATTAACCAGGTATTTTATATTATAGAAATGGACAAATTACACAGCACATGCACTGTGCTGTTATTCATGCTTTAACCACTACAGGTCCGCGCTATTGACAAAATACGTCAACAGCGCGGACCTGAGGCGCCGGGGTCACGTCTTTGGACGTCAATGTTTTGTAATTCCCCGCGCATCGCCGAGGATCCGATGCGTGTACCCGGCGGCCACGGTGTCTGTCAGGTACACGCGATCGGCGGTGACAGAGCAGGGACGTGGAGCTCTGTGTGTAAACACAGAGCTCCACGTCCTGTCAGGGAGAAAGGAGACTGATCTGTGTCCCTTGTACATAGGGACACAGCATCGGTCACCTCCCCCAGTCACCCCCCTCCCCAACACAGTTAGAACACACCCAGGATATACATTTAACCCCTTCCTCACCCCCTAGTGTTAACCCCTTCACTGCCAGTCACATTTATACAGTAATTAGTGCATATTTATAGCTCTGGTCGCTGTATAAATGTGAATGGCGCCAAAAATGTGTCAAAAGTGTCCGATGTGTCCGCCGTAATGTCGCAGTCCCAATAAAAATTGCAGATCGCCGCCATTACTAGTAAAAAAAAAAATATTAAAAAAAAATCATAATTCTGTCCCCTATTTTGTAGGCGCTATAACTTTTGCGCAAAGCAGTCGCTTATTGCGATTTTTAATTTTTTTTTAATATGTAGAAGAATACCTATCGGCCTTAACTGAAAAAAAAAAAGGTTTTAAAAAAAAAAAAAATTGGGATATTTATTATAGCAACAAGTAAAAATTATATATATATTTTTAAATTGTCGCTCTTTTTTTGTTTATAACGCAAAAAATAAAAACCGCACAGGCGATCAAATACCACCAAAAGAAAGCTCTATTTGTGGGGAAAAAAAAGACGCCAATTTTGTTTGGGAGCCACGTCGCACGACCGCGCAAATGTCAGTTAAAGTGACGCAGTGCCGGAAGCTGAAATTTCGCCTGGGCACGAAGGGGATTTATGTGCCCAGTAAGCAAGTGGTTAAGGGTTACAACGGCTTTATGGACCACCACCCTTGTGTAACAGTAATGACATTTTGGAATTGGTCACTGAGTGTAAGAGGCAGGAGGGAAAGTCACATGTTATCTGGATTCATTGAGTTTTTCACAGGACTGCAGTGAGTGAATAAGGCAGAGGGGAATGGTGAGGAAGATAAGTAAAGGCTTTTACTATGTCTGCTATCCAGAAAACCTGTTACTATGTCATTGTTCAAAGTATTGGTTTTATTTAATAGTCTTGCAGTTTGTTGAATATTTTAAGGAATGTGGCAGGATAAGAGCATCCCCAAAATCCTGAAGACTTTAGTGAGTTATTCAACCTGCAAGAGTCTACCAATATTCAAAAATATCAGGATTGACGAACTCATCATTTGGCTATGTTGCCATTATTCCTGTGCAGCATGCATAAAATTCCAGGTCCCACTTTAACGCATAAGCTGTGTTTTCCAGCTTTAGTAGAAATCCGTTAACATATTTCCGACCTTTTTTTTTTTAATTAGATGTGAATTGTCAGCTTGTCTCCTTTGATGAAGTGTGAAATTTAATACAGTACCCTGCACAGACAGATGTCAGGTGTGCAGTACCCTTTAAAGCTTTAAACAAATAGACATTTTGCTAAACTAATTGGCATCCAGGCAGCATTTGATGACATGTGAAGCACTGGTGACATTTGAGCCGTGTAACGGGCTCCCATCTCCTCCAACGCTGACTCACGGTGACAAGCTTTTATAATTGAGAGTGAGACCATTGTGTTCGGAGACTGGAAGTCAAAAAACCCCACAGCCGTTGTGTGGAGTATCCGGATGACCGACCTTAAATTTTAAATAATAGTTTCCAGCACTAAATATGGCTCGACTGTGCATGTCCTAAATGGCATTAAAGTGAATTTTAGGACTGATACTTCCACAGTGTTTTAAATACATTTATCATGCTGCCTTCTTTGAAGAATTCATCCCAGTCTCCTAGATAACTTAGCTTTTATTTCTCCAACAGTAATTAGAAACTGCAATTAAATATACAGTACCTCCCAATGTTTTCAAAACGACACGGTTTCACAAAGTGAAAATTGCATAAGGGGATACAGTTATGGGTATGATATAGGCATTGGTCTGGGTTCTATCAAAAGATGCAGCTTTGTCCCTAATCCAGCCACATATTGGTTATTTGCAATAGGAAGAGACAGATCATTAGTATCCCGTTAAGACCTGAACCGCTATGCAGGTTAAGGACCTTGCCCCTTGTCGTGCGACGTGGCTCCCAAGCAAAATGTACATCCTTTTTTCCCACAAATAGAGCTTTCTTTTGGTGGTATTTGATCACCTCTGCGGTTTTAATTTTTTGCGCTATAAACAAAAATAGAGCGACAATTTTGAAAAAAAATCTATATTTTTTTTACTTTTTGCTATAATAAATATCACCAAAAATGATATAAAAAAAAAAATTTCCCCAGTTTAGGCCGATACGTATTCTTCTACATATTTTTGGTTAAAAAAATCGCAATAAGCGTTTATCGATTGGTTTGTGCAAAATTTATAGCGTTTACAAAATAAGGGATAGTTTTATAGCATTTTTATTAATAATTTTTTTTTACTACTAATGGCGGCGATCAGCAATTTTTTTTGTGACTGTGACATTATGGCGGACACATGAGACACTTTTGACACATTTTTGGGACCATTGTCATTTTCACAGCAAAACGTGCTATAAAAATGCACTGATTACTGTGAAAATTACACTGGCAGTGAAGGGGTTAACTACTAGGGGGCGCTGTAGGGGGTTAAGTGTGATCTAATGTGTGTTTCCTACTGTAGGGGGGCGGGGCTGGACATGTGATGTCAGTGATCGTCATTCCCTATATCAGGGAACAGACGATTATTGACACTGCCACAGAGTAGAGCGGGGAAGGTTTGTTTACACTCACCTCTCCCTGTTCTTTAGCTCCTGTGACCCGATCGCGTGACACCCGCAGCGATCGGGTACATGGGTTTCGCGGCCGAGGTCATGGAGCTTCGGACCGGGTCGCAAGTGCTCCGGCGGTGGCACGCTCACGACCCATGGCTAGGCTCTTAAAGAGGACGTATATATACGTCCATGTGCCCAGCCATGCCATTCTGTCGACGTATATAGTCGTGCGGCGGTCCTTAAGTGGTTAACTCATGCTTAAAAGAGACCCTTTTATGCATGCACAAAAACAAAAGTTACATACAAATCATTGTGGAGGATTTACTAAAACTGGAGAGTGTTAAATCTAGTGCAGCTTTGCATAGAATCCAATCAGCTTTCATGTTTTTTTGTCAAAAGTTAATTGAACAAGCTGAAATTAGAAGCTAATTGGCTGCACCAAATTTTGAGTACTCCAATTTTAGTAACCCCCCCCCTATATATTTTAATATGTTCTTGCTGCTATGGGGCTCTGTTCTTCTATTGTGGCTTGAGAAAGGGGATGAACTGTATTATGTTGCTCTAGGGTGCTCCCCTGGAGTTAATATTCTAACATCTAAAGCTGAACCCCAGGATTTGGCAAAATCTACTAGACATTTGCACTGCCGAAAAATGTATTTGTTTTCATTTCATTCATTTTTTATTTTGTTTTTCGGGTCATTCGTTATGATCGAAAATTTGTAAATTCCGAAAAATGTTAATTAGTTATGTTTCATTCGTTTAGATGCAGTATTTTTTATTTTGATAATTCATTAAAATACAATATTCGAAAATCAGAGATTCAAAAATCCGAAATATGAAAATTTGGAAGTTAGAAAATCCGAAATTCTAACTTACTAATTATAATGAACTATTAAATTATAGGTATTGGGGTCTCCTTTAAAATGTGGCTGTTCATGAAAGTAAAGAACACAAATTTTTACAAAGTTTCGAATTATCTGAAATAACGAGTGACGCATCTAAATTGATGGAATGTAACAAATCAATAATGGTAATAAAAAAACTTAAAATAATAAAACTTTTTTATTATTATTATTAATCATTATTAATTGATTATGTTCCATTCACTTAGATGCGACATTTGTTATTTCGGATAATTCGTATTTGTTAAGTTCACTAACAGACACATTTTTAAAAGGAAATTCCAATACCTAGAATTTAATAAATAGTAATAGTCATTATTATTAGTTAGTTATTATTTCAGATTTTTCCTTGTTATTTTTGGATTTTCATTCTTTAGAATTTTTTGATTTTAGAATGTTCAGATTTTAGAATTTTTTGATTTTAGAATGTTCAGATTGTAGAATTTGGAAACAATTGTTAAATGGGTTTTCGCTAATTTGAATATTTCTGAAACTAGTTGCAGATGTCTAAAAGAACGACCCATTCAGTGTGTTCAGACACTGCAGGGGTAAATGCCCCTCAGGTAAGACTTGGCTCCAGCATGCCTCCTCCATTTATGCAAAAGGTTCAGCTTTGCTGCCTTCCTAAGCAGTTCTTAGCTGCAATTGCTTTCTTGCCTCCTTTATGTACACTGCAAGGTTAATAGCCCTGCAGTGTACACAATGACACTAAGGGACTACCCAAAGCCCATCTACAGGCAAGACCTTTGGGTATAAGAAAATAGTGCTGGGGCTTAGAGATAGGGCAAGCAATATGTCTTCTCCCCACACTCCTTGGCTAAACTAGCATTTAACTCTTGCAGTGCAAGGGGTTCCCACTATAAGGCCTCATGCACAATGGATGTTTTTGGACGTTTTTACAGCAGCTGTTTTTGACGTTTTTTTCTACAGTCAATAAACTCTCCATCATGTTATCCTATGTGTCCATGCACATATCAGCAGTTTTGGGCAGTAGCGTTTTTAAGCAGTAAAAAAAAAAAAAAAACTAGTGGGTTCTCAGAGTTTTTCAGCTGTAAAAACGCTCTAACGCTGATAAACGTCAATAAATGCTGATAAACGATCAAAAATGTCACTCACCAACGTTTTTTTAACGTTTTTGATCCATTGGGAAAAAAAAAAATTTTTTTCTTCAACCAAAAAACGCTAAAAAACTCTAATGCGGAAAAACGCTAATAAACGCGAAAAAACTTTGAAAAAAGTTGAAAAAAGTTGAAAAACTCACTGCAAGGCTACTGGCGTTTTTATAACGTTATTTTAATGCCCAGTGTGCATGAGGCCTAAGCGTAGGTTTTGTCCAGTTCTCAGAGTTCAGCTTAAATTCAACTCTAAATTATGTTTAATAATGACATTTGTTGTTGTGCAGTGTGTTCTCCTTTCAGTCCGCTGGCTTTTCTGGAGTATGAACTTTCTATAAGATTGAATGGAGATTGCACAGTGCATGGGCCTGACTCAAAAAATGTTGCTTAGTGGGTACTATATCAGTTGCTCTAGGACAGGGAATTATAAGACTGGCAGGGGGATGTGGGCATTGAAAGCTAGTTGTATGTAGCGCTTCTCCCGTAGGAGTCGCAGTATTGCTGTCCAAGTCTTCCCAAAGTTTTGCCCCAGTCAGGTACACAACAGGCTCATTCACTCTTCAATGTCCAGTCTAGGGAATGTTGTTTTTGTGGTTTTTATTTTTCGAACTTGGATATGTTTGAGGAAAGTGGTGGGAAACTCCAAAGACTGGAACTATGTACAACTTGAGGTCTTGGTAATCCTTTCTAAGCAAGAAGAGAACAATAGACTTCAACTTAAGTCATAATTAAAGCCATAAAAGCGTTGTCCCTTTAAGTAGGATTTTATCTGGACAAGGCACTTCAGGACACCAACTGTCCCCTTTAACAGATCCACTGCTGACCATAAGGCACCAGAGGGGTAGCTATAGCACAAGGTCCCCAATATCCCTCAGTGTATGTACTCACAAGGCCCAAGAACAGATGGTATCCTCCATCCAAGCTTCCAAATTTCCGGTGTTACCAGACAGATATTTGGCAGACAGCTCCCCTCAGTCAGCTACTCCTTAGCACTTGGGTCTCAGCATTCCTTCTCACAGATCGCCTACCTGAGGCCTCATTATGAGCAGATTCTGCCTGGGAGGGCAGCGTGACCCCCAGGCTGGACTCATGCACTTTGGGAAAAGACCCAGAGCTCTGTGCTCCCAGAATATATGCAGTCTCCCAGCATGCCATCAGACCCTACCTCTCTGGGATAGACCAGAGGTGTATTTATGTTCATTCTGCTATCTGCAGGCTCCACATCTATCATCTAGAAACGTCTCAAGTTACCTAGATACAGAGGGAGCTATCCAGCAGACTGGCAGCAGCAGAGCACACAGAGCAGACCTAACTAAACGATCACAGCTCACTGAGTACAGTGAATCAAACTATGCTTTTAACTTACCCAAAAAATGTAGCCACACTAACTACAGTGTGCCAATTATATTTACCTATCAAAAACCCACTAATTCCTTGTACACACGATAGGAATTTCTGATGAAAATGTTTGATGGAATTTTTTCATCAGAATTTCCTATCGTGGGCCCCATAGGATTTTTTTCCATCGGAGTTTGGAAATTGAACATGTTTTATTTTTTTCTGATGGGAAATTTCGATCGTCTGTGTGGAACTCTGATGGAGAAAAAAACATGCATGCTTAGAATCAAGTCAAAGCATGCTCGGAAGCATTGAACTTAATTTTTCTCGGCTCATCGTAGTGTTTTACGTCACCACGTTTTGGACAGTCGGAATTTGGTGTGTATGCAAGACTGATGGAAGACAGCTTGATTCTATCAGATTTTAGCCTATAGGAAATTCCTATTGTGTGTACAGGGCATAACACTTACCTAACTATCCAAGCACCTACCGAGGAGGGTGCTACATGTACAAAATACAACATAGGTGTAACTGCACTAAAGTTGCAAAACTAGTTCACAAGTACATACAGACCCATGGATGCCATATAATTGGAAAAAAGATCATTCATACCCTCTTTTACCTACAGAAAGCATTTTATGCAATCTAAGGAAGAAGGCTGCTGTGCATAATATCCAAACCAAGGTAAACAGTAGAATTTCTCAGTCTAGCACAGTTGATAGTCGTCATCCTCAGTCTACTAAATGAGTTTATGGTCGTGGCCCTCTGCCCGAGAGTGATGTGGATCACATAAACACGCGACAAGACTTACAACATAAATAGACCTGAAGTGTGCCTTGGTGGTCTGGTCAGTATGCCAAGAAAAGGGGGCAAAAGACTCAGATAGGGAAATAGCTTATATTGATTTCTTGTATTTATTGAGCCAGCTTGGTAAAGGCTTGTGCCATTTCTTCCCGAGGATTTGGGATGTATGTGGCAAAACAAGGAGACTTCCCAGCAGCCTGGTATCTCGATTACTTGGTCTGGTACTCCCTGTTGGGAGGCAGTTGAGGCTGCTCTAATTCGGAAATAATGTCCAGAGAACTGACTGGGGTTTGAAGCCCAAGTTACTTAGGAGGATTCTGACATGCTTGACAACTGTCTGCCACTCAGGGAGCTGGTTTAGAAAGGGTAGCAACAAGCTACCATCAGATTGGCTGGGTAGATGGAGCAGTAGTCGGCCGAGCACCGTCACTGGCCGTCGGGCATTGTTAGTCTGAAACAGGTTGATGTCAACCCCTGGGGCTGGTTTGTTGCGTTTGCAGACTGAGAGTGTAGGGGTTCGAAAGAGAGTCGGGTGGCGTCGGAGCAGTGTCTGACTGCCGGAGCCACTGACTGTAAATTCACTAGGTTGTAGGGAACCGTAGAAGGCCTGGTAGATGGCTACTTGGATGACTATGCTGGGCAAGGCCCTAAATGGGGAACGAGTAAGGATTTCAGACATGTCCCTAAAGAGGGCACTCTTGAAAGGTAGGCGCTCGCCACTGACTACAGGTTGGTGCTTCTGTATGCTCTGTAGAAGGGACTTGACTGCATGGGCTCGAGAATACTGACGGTTTACTGGGGTCCTGCAGGGACAGGAAATGCTGGACGCCATCTAGAAATGGCGTGATAGTATTGAGAGAAAGGGTCAGCTGCGTGTGGCAATACGATATGAAGGCTAGGACGTGTCTAACGTTGCCTATTGCTGCTCCGAGGCAAGTGGCCAAAAATTAGCAGTTAGTGTTCCAAGCAGTGCGATAGGCCTTCAGTGTGTTGCGTGCCAAGGAGTGGTTAATAAGCTGGGTTGAGTTGGTGAGATGCTACTTCAATCCATCGTCAGCAATGACCAGGGTGGGACAGGGATGGTTATTGGGTCAGCTCCAGGCTCTTGCTGGAAAAACAAAGTAAGGTTGGAATGGGACAGAGCATCAGCTGCGATTTTGCATTTGCCTGGAACATGTCTACAGAAGAAATTAAACTGGTGACAAAGTGACAGCTGCGTGAGCCTGCGCAGGAAGGACGTGATGGGCAGAGGCTTGATCTACCTTAATTGATGAAGTCGGCTGTGGCTTGATTGTCTGTGGTGAAGAACACTGTCTGTCCAGTTCAAGTGTGGCCCCAGACCTGGGAAGCTGCAACAATGGGGTATAGCACGAGGCGTGATGAAGACTGGGTGAAGCAGAAATTTAAGAGAATTTCTGGGGGCCAAGGTTTGGAGAACCAGTGGTGAACGAAAAATGCAGGCAAAAGCCCGTGGTGGCTCGGCTGACACTGCCGGGATGAAGATTGAAATGCTGTTCTATCAGGTGGGGAAGTTGTCCCACATAGCTAAGTCTGCTACTGATGCTTGGTCTAGTTTGAGAACTTGGACTGGATCTTGCATTGGTGTGAGAAAATCAAGACAATACACAGGTGCTCAACAAGACGATATACGTGCACTCGCTGACCAACGTGCACTCGCTGACCAACGTGCCCTCACCGACCAACGTGCCCTCGCCGACCAACGTGCACCCGCCGACCAACGTGCACTCGCCGACCAACGTGCACTCGCCGACCAACGTGCACTCGCCGACCAACGCGCACTCGCCGACCAACGCACACTCGCCGACCAACGCGCACTCGCCGACCAACGTGCACTCGCCGACCAACGCGCACTCGCTGACCAACGCGCACTCGCAGACCAACGTGCACTCGTGCACTCGCAGACCAACGTGCACTCGCAGACCAACGTGCACTCGCTGGTGCTGGTTGGAAACCTGAACTAACTGCAGGGAAAAAGACAGGGAAAAGATGAATGGCCCGCGTGCCACTAAAGATGAATGGCCAACTGGGTGCCACTGTGTGTTTGTTTGGCTGATTGTCACTGAGGTGTGTTTGCAAGTTTAGTTTGTATTCGGGTTTGCACGTAGGTGCGTGCTGCAAAGTGTTTTATACTGCTGCAGACAATATTGTGTGGTTGCAAGGGTCTCGGTCTGGTTTGCTGAGACGATAATGCGTGGTTGCAAAGGTCTCGATGATTATGAGGTTTGTTTTGAGATGGCCTTATGTGGTTGCACGGGTCTCAACAAGTGAGGGGTTGCTGAGACGATGTTGCGTTTGAAATGGTCTCAAGTGAGTGTCGGGCAGCTGAGATGACTATGTATGGCTGCAAAGGTCTGAACGGGTGTCAGGTTGCTGAGACGATATTGCGTTTGCAATGGTGTCAAATGAGTGTCAGTTTGCTAAGACGACTTTGTATGGCTGCAAAGGTCTGAACGGGCGTTAGGTTGCTGAGACGAGATTGTGTGATTGCAAAGGTGTAGACGAGTTTGAGGTAGCTGAGATGATATTACATTTTGCAAGGGTCTCAAATGAGTGTCAAGTTGCTGAGACAATATTCCCCCCCCCTTTTTTTTTTTTTTTTTTTTATGAAAACGACTGTGAATGAAACGCTGGTAAACATGAGTTACCACATCTGGGTGTGTTTACAAGCTGTTACAGGCATTGGCGTTTCGAATGCCTTTGAACATCCGTCTGAACCCATTTTTTTTTTCTAGAAGGTTTCTGAACTCAACTGCCTAGAAATGACTATAAATGATCCTGTGTACATGATAAGATAACATAGAGGAGTGATTGGGGATCCTGTGTAGACGTACTGATAAGATAACATAGAGGAGAGATCAGGGGCGGCTGAAAAACACCCATTTTTCTGGCTGCAAGGGTCTCAATGAATGCCATGTTGCTGGGGCGAGACTGCGTGGTCACAAAGGTCTTTGATGAGTGTGAGGTTGCTCGAGATGGTATTGGGTGGTTGCAAGGCTCTCGATGAGTGTGGGGCTGCTGAGACGGTATTGCGTTTGCAAGGGTCTCAACAATGGTGTGAGGCTGCCGAGATGGTATTGCGTGGTTGCAAGGGCCTTGATGAATGTGGGGCTGCTGAGATGGTATTGCGTTTGCAAGGGTCTCAACAAGGGTGTCAAGCTGCTGAGACGGTTTTGCATGGTTGCAAGGGCCTTGATGAATGTAGGGCTGCTGAGATGATTTTGCGTGGTCTCAACAGGTGTCAGGTTGCTGGGCCAAGATTGCATGGTGGCAAAGTTTTTTTTTTTTTTATATATATATATATATAAATATATATATATATATATATATATATATATATATATATATATATTTTTTTTTTATTATTTTTATTTTGCGTTTTTGTAAGGGCCTTGTGTTGCAAGGGTCTTAACAAGGGTGTCAGGCTGCTGAGATGATTTTGTGTGGTTTCAAGGGTCTCGATGAGTGTGGGGCTGCTGAGACGGTATTGCGTTTGCAAGGGTCTCAACAAGGGTGTCAGGCTGCTAAGACGATTTTGCGTAGTTGCAGCAGTCTCAACAGGTGTCAGGTAGCTGGGGGGCTGAGATTGCGTGGTGGCAATGTTTTTTATTTTTTTATATTTGCGTTTTTTTTTTCTTTGCGTTTTTATATATATTTTTTATTTTATTTTGCGTTTTGTAAAGGTCATGTGTTGCAAGGGTCTTAACAAGGGTGTCAGGCTGCTGGGATGATTTTGCGTGGTTGCAAGGATCTCAATGAGTGTGGGGCTGCTGAGACGATATTGCATTTGCAAGGGTCTCAACAAGGGTGTCAGGCTGCTGAGATGATTTTGCATGGTTGCAAACCAACAGTTGTCAGGTTGCCGAGGGGCTGAGATTGCGTGGTGGCAACGTTTTTTTTTTTTTTTTTATATATATTTGCGTTTTTTTTTCTTGCGTTTTTATATATATTTTTTATTTTATTTTGCGTTTTGTAAAGGTCATGTGTTGCAAGGGTCTTAACAAGGGTGTCAGGCTGCTGGGATGATTTTGCGTGGTTGCAAGGATCTCAATGAGTGTGGGGCTGCTGAGACAATATTGCATTTGCAAGGGTCTCAACAAGGGTGTCAGGCTGCTGAGACGATTTTGCATGGTTGCAATGGTCTCAACAGTTGTCAGGTTGCCAAGGGGCTGAGATTGCGTGGTGGCAAAGTTTTTTTTTATTTTATATATTTGCGTTTTTTTTTCTTGCGTTTTTATATATATTTTTTATTTTATTTTGCGTTTTGTAAAGGTCATGTGTTGCAAGGGTCTTAACAAGGGTGTCAGGCTGCTGGGATGATTTTGCATGGTTGCAAGGATCTCAATGAGTGTATGGCTGCTGAGACGATATTGCATTTGCAAGGGTCTCAACAAGGGTGTCAGGCTGCTGAGACGATTTTGCATGGTTGAAATGGTCTCAACAGGTGTCAGGTTGCCGAGGGGCTGAGATTGCGTGGTGGCAACATTTTTTTTTTTTGCGTTTTTTTTTGCGTTTTTATATATATTTTATTTTGCGTTTTGTAAAGGTCATGTGTTGCAAGGGTCTTAACAAGGGTGTCAGGCAGCTGAGATGATTTGCCTGGTTGCAAGGTCTCAATCAATAAGAATTGGGTTACTGAGAAAGGATAGAAACACCTGATTTGTTTGTACCTTAAGCAAGCAGTATAAGGTAGAAGGACAACGCCTGTATGAATCGTAGGTTCCATAGGGGCCACGATATGGGAGACAACGAATAGTAGAAAATTGATAGGACATAAAGAATTTAATAACAAATTTTACTTGCGACAGTGGGCCATGCGGCGGACTGTGGCTGGAGTGAAACATGTAGTAAAGGTGTAGGGATGCCATGCATGGGGCAAAACAACAAGGTTTGGTGTAGAAAATAGAACACGAGAAGTGCGTACGAATATTTTATAAGCTCCACTGTGGGAACCGAACATGATGCAGGTGACACCATGAGTGGCCACGAATTTTGACATGACAAACAAGCTAACGAATCCTACCTGGGACAATAAACATGCAACTGGGTTTGCTTGGACTGGAGTGGATGTGCAACACATCCGAAGAGTGTGGCGTGGTGTGGCGCCATGCATGACGCACAGGCAATAACTTTGGTAAATAAATGAGAGAGAAGAACCGTGTACAAACAATTCGTAAGTTCCGCTGCGGAAACTAAAACGCACGGCATGGGGGAAACATAGAATGGCAATGGTGGAAAGTATGCAATGTATCTGATACAAAACGGTTATAAAGAGAAATGACTGATACAAAAACGGTTGTAAAATGCATGAAACAAATTCGATACGAATCGGAAGTAAGGAGTGTTGAACAAATCTGCTGTGAATTGGTTGTAGAGTGTATGCTACCAGCCACCCATCCCCCCAGGCTTATCAAGTGCAGACAAGGCAGCAGGTGAGTTCAATTACCACCTCAATCTGCAAAAGAACCCATACAAAGAATATATGCTAATCTCCAAATGAATGAGACAGCAAGCATGGACACAAATATGAATATACAAATAAATAGTTTGTTTGGCAGGAGGAAGTTACAAATGTACCAAGCTTGTAACTAAGATGTTAGAACATGAGCAACAATAACTCAGATTTTTACAAAAGAAATGCAGGATAGGAAGCATAACGTATTGCAAGATTGCACATGATACAAAAGGTTTGAATACAACCTGCGACAGTAAGCAGGAACCGCCGTCGAAGACCATGAACGGAGAAGCCGCAATGCACTTGCGATGTCGAATGCGATTGAATGCGCAGACTCACGGACATGAGGTGAGCTGGGAAGAGTCGGCCCAGTGACGTGTAGTACTGCACACTGAACCAACAAAGAGCATGTGTGAGTGGGCTGCTTAAATACCCTCCGGGCTCCTCCCATAAACTCAGGCCACCATACTGGCCTTCTTATTTACATGCTTGCGATATATAATTTTATTTCCTCCCTTTGGCATGACATTAATTTAAGCTGAAGGAATCTGAAATTATTTTAGTTGATTGTAGATACAAGCAAAAAGTATCTACAATCAACTAAAATAATTTCAGATTCCTTCAGCTTAAATTAATGTCATGCCAAAGGGAGGAAATAAAATTATATATCGCAAGCATTTGCGCAGGTTTAAAAAAAACAGCCAGGGTAATAGTGGAAGTGCCAAGACTTTGCAATTGCTTTATATTGCAGAACAAATAAAAATGATTTGCTGGATGAAAAACCTAAAGGGAATACCTCCAGACAGAATGGACACATTTAATAAATTATAGGTCCCCTGACTAGAATCAAAGGAAGGGGAACATATGAACTTTGTAAGTACAGACACGTAGAGGAGCGAAACCACAGTGCTTTACCTTACAAAACAGAAAAAAAAATGTATATAGTTGTTGGACAGCAAAAGATGTTGGACAGCACCAGCAGGTAAAAAGAGTTGTAAACAACCAGGTGTGTTACCCAAAAAATAAAAAACACAAAAATAATATACAATACAAGGTGGTTACAGCATAGTAGAGCATTATATATTGTTTCATCAAATAATAGATAGAGAGAAAGAGAGGCATCTTGATATAGCGCAGTCATTTACCCCGTAGGATACCGACACGCTTACAGATAGAGTTGCAAGATAGAGTAGGGATTGGCCAGAGAGGGCCAGCTTGAATTTGCATTGCAATATATGCAAACTAAAACTCCCAGCATGAGTTTGGTATGAATATGTAATGATTAACAAGTGGTTACACCTTTTTAGCATCTCATGTGTTGGATATATGGAAGCAATTTATGTCTTAAAAAAGTATTCATACCCCTTGACATTTTCCAAATGTTGTCATTATACAACCAAAAACATTAATTTTATTCATTTATTTTATTGGGATTTTATGTTATAGACCAACACAAAGTGACACACAATTGTGAAGTGGAAGGAAAATGATAAATGGTTTTCAAAATATTTTATAAATAAATATGTGAAAAGTGTGATGTGTATTTGTATTTAGCCCCCCTGAGTCATTAAAGCTTCAAGTCTTTTTGGGGATGTCTCTACCAGCTTTCCACATCTAGAGAGTAACATTTGTGTCCATTCTTCTTTGCGAAATTGCTCAAGCTCTGTCAGATGTGATGCAGAGCATCTGTGAACAGCAATTTTCAAGTCTTGAAACCATTGTAGCTCTGGATAAAAGTTTAGAGTCGTTATCCTGCTGGAAGGTAAACCTCCACCCCATTCTCAAGTCTTTTACAGACTCTAACAAGTTTTCTTTTAAGATTGCCCTGTATTTGGCTCCATTTACCTTGCCATCAACTCTGACCGATTTCCATGTCCCTGCTGAAGAAAAGCATCCCCACAAAATAATAATGCCACCACCATGTTTCACAGTGGGGATGGTGTGTTCAGGATGATGTGCAGTGTTCGTTTTCTACCACACAAAGCAATTGCTTTTAGGCTAAAAAGTTAAATTTTGGTCTCATTTAACCAAAGCACCTTCTTCCACATGGCTTCTCGCAAACTGCAAACAGGACTTCTTATGGCTTTCTTTAACAATGGCTTTCTTCTTGACACTCTTCCATAAAGGGCCAGTATTGTGGCGTGCATGACTAATAGTTGTCCTGTGGACAGATTCTCCCACCATGTCTTGGTAGGTTTTCAGCTGTGCCATACTCTTTCCATTTTTGGATGATGGATTGAACAGTGCTCCGTGAGATGTTCAAAGCTTGAGATCTTTTTTTATAACCTAATCCTGCTTTTAACTTCTTCACAACTTTATCCCTGACCTGTCTGGTGTGTGCCTTGGCCTTCATGATGCTGTTTGTTTACGAAGGTTCTCTAGCAAACCTCTGAGGGCTTCACAGAAAATCTGTATTTATACTTAGATTAAATTACAGACAGGTGGACTCTACTAATTAAGTGACTCCTGAAGGCAATTGATTCCACAAGATTTTAGTTAGGGGTATCAAAAATGCACACCACACTTTTCAGATATTTATTTGTAAAAAAAAAATTTAAACCATTTATCATTTTACTTCCACTTCACAATTATGTGCCACAATAAATCCCAATAAACGACATTTCGTTTTTTTATTGTAACATGACAAAATGTGGAAAATTTCAAGGGGTATGAATACTTTTTCAAGGCACTGTAGAACCTGCATGAACACGCGTATCTCTATTTTCACTGTACATATGTATTGTGGTGGTGGGAATCGGTGCTACGTGAAAGGTTGCTGGTTTACGCCATATTTTGGAGAGAAAGACACACTGATTGCACAGCTGTGTGTTTGGCTATTTAGTTCTGACTTGACTATGGCTCAGAGGTCCACCCAGCAGACAGGAAGTCTGTTCCTGGGAGTCAGGTGAACTCCCATCCCTCTGAGAGGAGTCATGGGTGCAGCTAGAGTATGCATGTCGCAGGAAGCAGATATCATTGGTGATTGAGCAGCAAGGCGCTGACCAGGAGTAAGCAAGGAGTGAGCTTAACTCTAGGAAACTCTGTTTGTTCTGAGAAACAGAACTTAGACCTAGGCTAAAGGCCTGAAACAGCCGGAGGGAAAAAATGAAAGCCAGGAGGCTAAAGTGTTGAGTATGCAAGATACAGTAATGGTGGAACCCCCTGCAAGGGCTACTGATGTATTTGTGAAATGTTTGTGCTTTTAAATAAAAGTGGGCTACCGGGCCCTTAAAAACTCAGTTCTGGACTGGCGTACTCACTAACTTACTTACTCTGATGACCCTAATCTTACAGTATATATATATATATATATATATATATATATATATATATATATATATATATATATATATATATATATATAAATTAATACAATAAAGTAAATATATGATTTTAAGGCATCTTTTTTTAGATACCCTATTAGTTACTTTAACCTCCCTGGCGGTATGATTATTTTAGATTTTAGGTGCTGAAAGCGGTACCATTATTTGCAAGGAAATTTGGCGTTTTATACTGTAGGCCTGTAATTCTTAGGAATAACTCACTTAAATCTGACCAAACAAGAGTCTAATAGGCATCCCGGGTATGACATTTTTTTTAAAAACTAAATTATAAATTATAATATAATAAATAATTATAAATAAATTATAAATTATAATATAATAAATAATTATAACAAATAATAATATAATTATAATAAAAATGATTCAATAATGTAATCAACTCAAAATCAACTCAAAATCACTGAAATTTGCACAGTTGCAGAATTGTCGCTTTTTTTTTTATGGCGAATTTCCCCACAAATCGCTATAGTTTAATTCTGCAAGTGATTATAATTTATTATCGCTGTTTTCTAGCTGATCTAAAACCATTTTTGACATAAAGGGACACTTTTGGTTGCTATGGACAATCTACAGTTTGCATGGAGAAAGAACCGTTTTTATTATATAAAAGTGCATGTAGGACACTGGGCAGACCACTAGGGACAAGGGGGTGTGTATCTATAAGATTACAGTATGTAATGTGTTTGTTTACTTTTTTGAATATGGCGCCGTTCTCCACCCTCGTGCGTCGTAACGTCGCAGGGAACGAAGCTCGGCGGCACGCGGGGACACTGTGTGAATCGAGCGAGAACCCGCTCGCTCACACAGCGTGGATGCATCGCTGGATCCACGGACAAGGTAAGTAAACCTTGCCTGTGAAAGCTGTGAGGCGAGCCCGAGTCTGACTCAGGGTTACCGATCGCAGCATAAAAATCTAACCCAGAGTCAGACTCGATAATACCGCCAGGGGGGTTAAGAGCGTTAACTAGATATTTATATTTCTTCACTTTTGTAGAATAATGAACCTCTTTGGCACAAGTAGCTCTTAGGTATTTCTGTCTGAATTTTCTACCGGGGCAACTTATACAGACTCACAGATTGTCTTTTGCTTGTTAAGAGGAATACCTCGGTGTTGGTGGAAGTGGTGGTATTGGGCTCTTATGAGGCGCTGCAGTTACGTCTTCATGGGGACTGTCATCCCTTGTATCCTCTCACTTTAGCCTTTTTAATTAGACCTTTAGCAGGTAAACAACTTGCATATGTGCATTTTAACAGTGTGCTTAAAGAGGAAGTAAACCCTAATGGGTGTTACTTCCTCTTTGTTTCCCTGCAAAGGTAAAGCATAATGGACTACTATGTCTCGCATAGTAGCCCATTATGTGACACTTACCTGCAGAAGAAGCCCGCAATGTCCCCGTCTTCCTACCTAGTAGCGAGCGTCCATTCTTCACCTCTCTTCCTTCGGGGGCCACGAACTCCAGCTCTGTGACTGGCCGGAGTCGCATGCGCTCGGGAGCCTACTTTAAGGGCATGACCCGAGATAGAAACAGCACAGCGTGTCCTTTCTAAATCTGGTGCAAACGCAGAAGAAATCGCCCTATGGTGATTTGCAAATATCTCCTAGACCGTGCAGGTCTGGGAGATATTTCAAGCACCTACAGGTAAGCCTTAATCTAGGCTTACATGTAGGTTAAAGTGGTTTGAAAGGGTTTAACTGTTTGTTTAGAGTCACACTTTTTTTTATGCATTGTTCCTTAAATGTAAACCAATATAACATGAAGGTAGATGAACAAGATAGGTGGAATGAACACTATGTGCAAATTTTATTATTTTACTTTCCTACTTTACATATCGATTGTGCCAAATATTAGGTTGTCCTTTAATGAATCAAATTATATTTTCTTCTACTTTTAAGATTTTACCATTTTAAAATCTATTTCAAAGTATATTTCATCCATTATGTTTGGGAGTTGGTTCGATCATATACGTAATTATTATTAATCATTAATATTTTATGCACTATCGCTGTTTATTTGGATATGTTCCTTATGTAAAGTCTGTAATGTTTCAGTAATGGATCTCATCTACTGCATTTAAGAGTCTTCTCATCCCCATTATCCATTTTAGGTCAATTACCTCTTGGAAGTGGGGGGCACAGCAAGGAAAATGAGTCAACATTCTATGTATATGCTCCATCGTACTTGTTCCCTTCACATGACTCTCTGTGTGGTGCGCATATACCGGCTGCCAGGAGAGAACTTAGTTGCCATGGCAATTTCTCATTACTGTTGAATAGGAAAATAATTAGTCTGGTAAAACTCCACACTACCTGTCAGTCCATAACTTAAACCTGCCTAGGGCACTTCTTGAATTTCACTTTTTAATCTTTTGTTTCTTTTATATATATATATATATATATATATATATATATATATATATATATATATATATATATATATATATATATATATAAAACAACAACTAACTTTCTTTTCCTACATAGGTTTCTGCATTTCTACCTGAGCAGAGCTTTTGAATTAAAATTTTCCGCTAAGTTAGACTTAAACATGTTTGCTAGTAAGGCAATTTTGTGCTTATTTTTTAAATACAGTGTTCTGCTTTTGTTCTGGCTAACAAATTATAAAAGTAACATGGAAATGTTTTAAACATTGTTATTTTTTGTAAATTTTAACTAAAATATATTTAAGTGAATAGTTGCGTGTACATGTACTGAACTGTAAAATGTTATGTTAACCAAATGTTAATGGTGGTGGCACCTAGGGGTACCTGAACATACAGTACCTTTTACTGTCTTGTATAATGCCCCAGGAACATTGACATTCAGGGTACTCTATTAGCACTTAGCACCTCTCCCACTTTGCCATTGAAAATACACAGACGAGATATGGCATTGCCAACTGAAGTGGGAGGATTTACTAAAACTGGAGAACTCAGAATTTTGTGCAGCTGTGCATAGTAGCCAATTAGCTTCTAAAATCGGCTTGTTCAATTAAGCTTTGACAATAATATCTGGAAGCTGATTGTTTTTTTATGCAAAGCTGCACCAGATTTTGCAAGCACCTGTTTTAGTAAATTCCCCCAACTTCCCCAAGTATTTAGAAAATAGTGTGCCTTAATTTTGGGGGGACACAGGGGCCACCCTGAACATTTCTGAAGGTACATTATTTGGACAAAAGTTTCTGAATACCTGACCATCAGACCTATGTGAGCTTGTTGGACTTCAAATTCCCAAACCATGGACACTAATAGTTGGGACTTCCATTGCGGTTATATCGGGTTTCACTTTTTTGGGAAGACTTTCCACAAGATTTTGAAGTGTGTCTGTGGGAATTTGTGCCCATGCAGCCAAAAAATGTGTGAGGTCAGATATTGATGTTTGCCCAGAAGACCTGGCTTGCATTCTACATTCTAAAAGGTGTTCGATAAAGTTGAGGTCAGGGCTCTATGCAGGCCACTCAAATTCCTCCACACTATAACTCATCAAACCAAGCACAATCATGCTAGAACAGAAAGGGTCTTCTCCAAACTGTTGCCACAAGTTTGGAAGTGCACACTTGCCAAAATTACCTTGTATGGAGTAATGCCCCATACACACTATCAGTTTTCCTGCAGGTTTTTCTCTTCAGGTTTACCAAAACCATGTAGTGCATGGGCCTGCCTGGTTGCATACAAATTGAAACTCTTAAGGTTTGACCTCATATTAGATGGTTTTGGTAATCCTGAAGAGAAAAACCTGCAGGAAAACTGATAGTGTGTATGTGGCTTAAGAGATGGTTGCAAAAACTCTTTATTAAACACTTTCCGACCAACTCACGTACATTCACGGCGGCAGGTTGGCTCCCCTGTGTGAGTTGCCATACCTGTACATTGGCTCCTTTAAGAGCCATAGGAGGCACACGCATTTCCGCCGGCTGCCCCGCGATCACGGGCACGTGAGCCAAAATGGGGATTTGTGTATATGTAAACACACAAATCCCTGTTCTGACAGGAGAGGACAAACAGATCTGCTGTTCCTATTAATTAGGAACAGCGATATGTCTCCTCCAGTCAGTAAACTGCCCCCAGAGTTAGAAACACACATAAGGGAACACATTTAGCCCCTTGATCAACCCTTAGTGCTAACCCCTTTCCTGCCAGTGACATTTACACAGTATTCAGTGCATTTTTATAAATGTCATTGGTCCCAAAAAAGTGTGGCCATCACTAGTAAAAAAATAAAAAAATAAAATAAAAATGCCATAAATCTTTCACCTATTTTGTAGAAGCTATAACTTTTTGCGCAAACCAATCAATCAATATGTACAAGAATACATATTGGCCTAAAGTGATGAATACATTTTTTTGTTTGTTTTTTTGGGGATTTTTATTATAACAAAAAGTAAAAAAATATATAAATTTTTTCAAAATTGTCGCTCTTTTTTCTTTATAGCACAAATATTAAAAACCGCAGAGGTGATTAAATACAACCAAAAGAAAGCTCTATTTGTGGGGAAAAAAGGACGTACATTTTGTTTAGGTACAGCGTCGCACGTACAATTGTCAGTTAAAGTGACGCAGTGTCGTATCGCAAAAAATGGCCCAGTCACTCAGGCGGCGTACACACGACCGAGGTTCTCGCTGGAAACCAGCGAGAACCTCGCTGGAAGCTGCATTCCAGCGAGGACCTCGGCCGTGTGTACGCTTCTGGCTCGCCCCGCCCGTCGGGAATCCCGTCGAGCGAAAAGAGAGCACGCTCTCTTTTTGCTCGACGGCCCGCCTGGATGAATGGCTGGTTGCCATTCCCGACGGGCGGGTCGCCGATTTCGACGGCCGGCAGAGAACCTCGACGGGCGGAACGATGTGTTCTGCCCGTCGAGGTTCTCTGCCGTGTGTACACGGCCTCAGGGGGAAAATCCTTCCGGGCTGAAGTGGTTAAACATATATTTTTATATTACAGTATTTTTTCATAAATGTGCTTTTAAATTTCATTGCCAGATGAGACTTATTTCACCTTGAACAGGAACATAGATTCTACTGTCATCACTTTTCTGGAAATTGTGTTACATAGTTACATAGTTACATAGTTAGTCAGGTTGAAAAAAGACACAAGTCCATCCAGTTCAACCATAAAAAAATTAAACAAACAAAATAAAACACAGTACATCCCATACACCCAACTCCATACCCACAGTTGATCCAGAGGAAGGCAAAAAACCCCAGCAGTTGTTATTGTTATTGTTGTTGTTATTCCCTCCTTGATTAAGCTCT
The DNA here is from genome assembly GCA_029574335.1 of Rana kukunoris. NCBI lineage: Eukaryota > Metazoa > Chordata > Amphibia > Anura > Ranidae > Rana > Rana kukunoris. Next base: position 661,211,162 of record CM056049.1, read on the forward strand.
GTGGCAAAGGGTGTGTTCGCACAAAAATCGTCTTTGGGTGATCAAGGTACACTGCAAGGATTTTAACACACTTTATTGCAGATTCCTGGCTGTTTATTTTCTAAAGAAAAAGCTGTTTGTTCTTCCATGTCTTTTGGATACTGATTCTCAATGGGAATAACTTTTCCATTACTGTTCAGCTGATGCACTTGTAGTGTTCTAATGGTGAAAGCTGAAAGTTCTGCATGCCTTTAGAAGGGATTAATCCTTTTAGGAGTATCAAACCAAAAATGTAATGTTTGTTGCAGTGGATGCCTAAAATCTGACCTGTATCTTAGTGCAGACTTCTGGGAAAATCAGTCAGCCAGTCAGACAAACAGGAAATTTCATTTCTGGGGAAGTCCCGTACAGAATGCCTCCAGGGTGGCATATTTAATTCAACAAAATTATTTCTGTAAAGTTATATGTGCAATTACCAAAACTTATGAATGTTTTTTACTTCTCTTGTAAAGACAGGCACGGCACTCATCTAGACATTTTAAAAACAAAAGTAAGCTATGCAGCTCTAAAAAGACATTGAAAAAAACAAAGGGCATACATCATGTGATATTGCTGAAATCCAGTGTTTATTCATTGTAAAAACAAGTAGTCCAGCCAGCAAACACTTGAAACAGATGCCATAGTATATAAATCAGTACACATGCTGCCTCGGGACTCTTCCCCCCGCTGTTCAAAAACAAAGTGCCATACATTGTGTGATATAGCTCAAATCTAGTGTTTATTTAAAGCAAGTAGGCATACTAACAAACACTAAATTAGAGAGAATAACATGTAAATCAGTACACAGGCTGTTTGGGACCCCTCCTCCTGCAGTTCACAGAGCTCAATCCGGATGCCCAGGTCCTTAGCATGTCTCCCCGTTTCCCTGCCTCACATACTAAAATCTGGTCGCCACTAGGCCAGACCTGATGAGTTTCGTCATCAAAATGACTTTATCAAGAGGATCCAAAACTGATCGCAACTAGGCCACATCTGATGCATTTCGTCATCAAACTGCCTTAATTTTGATGATGAAATCCATCAGAACATGACCTAGCGGTGATCAGATGTGAGCCTGTGAGGCAGGGAACCAAAAAGACATGCAGAGGAGCAGGGAAGCCAACCTGAGCTCTGTAAACAGCATGAGGAAGAGTCCTGAGGCAACCTGTGTACTGATTTAAATGCTATGGGATCTGTTTCAAGTGTTTTCTGGTTTGCCTACTTGTTTTTCCAATGAATAAACACTGGATTTCAGCAATATCGCATGATGTATGCCACTTTGTTTTTTACGTGTCTTTTTAGGGCTGAATAGCTTACTTTTGTCTTTAAAAAGTCTAGATACGTGCCGTGCCTGTCTTCACAAGAGAAGCTATTAGAAGGTAAAAAACATTCATAAGGTATGTTAATTGCACATATAACCTTACAGGAATATATTTGTTGAATTAAATAGCCTGGGGGCAAGGTCTCTTTAACATGAAAACATATTTTTCATATTTCGAAACATATTAAAACCAGTTTAACTTAACCCGAATGTTCATTGTGCTTACTAAACAATGAACAATGAAGCTGTGAATTACCAGCCTGTCGGTCCTCATTAGTGACACCAAACTCATCATTTGGTTAGTTGGCAGTGAGCACATTGTTCTATCTTTTGATTGTCAGCAGTGTGTCATCATCAGTAACATAAAAAATTCAATAACTGTATTAAGCTTCTCATCGCCTTGCCAACATATTTGTGAATTGTGAGCAGCAGCTATGTGTGCGATATCTGCAAATTGAGAGTTCACAAGGCATGATACTTAATTTTAGTTTATTGTTAACATCTAAGTAAATAAATTAATACAAATATGGAATAAGCAGCAGAGTAGTGAAACATTGAAAAAAATGAAAGCATTTGTGTATCAAGTGTCATAAAGGGGTTTGATATCATTTTGTCGTTCACATGAAACAAGGGATCAAACTAGTATGAAAGCTCATGTGTGTTATGTTTAGTATTTATAAAGCAACTCTACAGGACAAAGGATAATTTATTTTATTTTTATTTTGTTGTGTTCTGAATCCTGGTTTACCATTTTATTATGTAAAAAAAGTGTGTTGTGCTATCAAAATGGAAAACAAAACATAACATTTAAAAATCGTGAAAATCGTAAAAAAAGTGAATCAAAATCAAAAAGTTCTATCAGTCCCATAAATGGTGATGAAAAAGAGATAGTAGCCCAGAAGTCCTATCGTGACGGAACACGTAGGGCAGAGTTACTTGTCTACGTCATCACACTACCCTGAACTGAAGGCAACCCCAATTTTCCTGCCTTGATGTTTTTCTGACATATGCATGTTTTTTCATCATAATATGTGTGTGTTACTCTCTTTTAATAAATACCAGTTGTTAAGGTTTTACCCTATATAGTGTTTTATTTATTTACGCCACACTTTTGGGAGTCCATGGCTTCTACTGTGGATTACACTCAGAGATGTTACCTCTGCTCTTTTTACAATCTCTGTTTGAGTGTGTGTTAAAGGGAGAGTGCCCATAGAGTGTTTGACCTTCTTGTCAAAGGGGTCCTGTCCTTCTGGTAAGAGTATATCCCATTTGTTTGGTGCTGGTCGACCCCTGCGGTGGAGGGAGTGTGATTCATTTAATCTCTGATCCTTCTTGCAAGATCCACTATCTCTTTTTCATCACCATTTATGGAACTGATTGAGCTGTCGAATTTGATTCACGTTTGAACACATTTTTATATGTTATGTTTTGTTTTCACTTTTGTTAGCACAACACACTTATTTACATACTTTTATTTGTGATAAATAGATATATAAACACTACATATTATATATATATATATATTAGGGCTGTTACTGATCAAAATTTTTGTGTTCGATTAATCGTTTATTTTTTTAATCGATTAATCGACTAATTTCGATTATAACACACATATAGATCCAACTACTTTTAGCTGATCTCCTTGCAGGCTGATTCCCAGTGCAGCTACCAACCACTGGAAAAATGTATAGCAGGATACAAAAAACACACAAAGGCATCGCTTGATGGGAATAGCATTAAAACTTTTATAGTCTTCAAGTAGGTAACCAAATAAATATTGCACTGGAGATAAAAATCAATGTAGCTACATTAACTGTAAAAATGGTGCGAGTAATACCAAACGGTACCAAAAGCAGTCATAAAAACATGTAGCTAAGTATGATACTGGTATAAAAATGTGTACAACAAAACCACTGCTGAATCCAGATGAGCAGAGGTTAACATCAGTCCGTTGGCATGTAGATGTCCCATGAAAGGAACTATCACAACTCCCAGTGAATGGCTGTAGAATCCCAGGTTGATAGAGGGAAGTGTAATAGCCCTTGCGTGTGGCAGATAGTATGGTCCTGCCGGCATGAAGATATGAAGACACAGCAAAGTAGCCCTTCAGATGGACACGGCAAGCCCCGCCGCTGTCCATGATGTCACCGGTTCTCCAACGGAACCCCCTGAAGGCCCAGAAGACGGCGGAGAGGAGAGTACCAAGAAAAATAATTTTAATCGGTCAAAAAGATTTTGATCGATCAAAAAAATTAAAGATTAATCGAATAATTAAAAGTTAATTTGCACAGCCCTAATATATATATATATATATATATATATATATATATATAGGTTTTAGATAAATATCTATATCTATATATATCTATATATATATATATATCTGCAGTGTGTACTAAGTGGTGGCTGGTGCTTCATCAGTCGAGGGGCGGCAGACGGACCTGACCATGTACACCTCCCCCCGTCCCACCAGCACGCTAACACGCACCAGCACACCACCACGCACCACCTCCCAGGGCTTCCCCTTCTGTCTCCTCCCCGTGTCCTGGCCTCCGTGTCCCCCTTCCACTTTTCCTCCCGGCCAATCGGGTCTTCGGACTACCAGCCAATAGGGTCTCAGGAGCCGCTTCCCCATTGGCCCGGAGTGGAAACAGGAAGACATTATTAATATATAAATATTAATTTGCTAATGTGACACAAGTGGGTGGGCCCAGGGTGCGCCCCCAGTCCCCATTTTTTTAAGCCAATTAGAGCCTTTAGGCCACTAGATGGATGTCAACAAAATATGATTAGAATTTGTGATGGTGGAGCAAATGCTTGTGACTTTTTCCAATTATTGTTTTAAAAACAGACACCTTACTGTTAGTGCAAATATTAAAGATATCATGTACAGTACTCAACAGTGTTGTTAAAAGTGCACCAATACAGCTACAATAATCGTACATATTATTTTTTCACTGTGCGCACTCCATGAAGTATTGCTCCTGCATTGATTATAAATTTTGATTCCAAGCTATGCCACTAATTTGTTGGCATTCATTTAGCCACTGGGTTGAATGTCGGGCGGCAATCGCCAGTTCAATAGAAACTGGCCTACATTTGGCTTGTGTGTGCGGTAGCTGGTCCAACAGAAGCTTCAGTCGAAGAGCCTTGACTGACAAAGGCCTGCCAAACAGAACCGGAGTGGGGGCCGTTCCCCTGTCAGAACACAATAGCTCAGCAGGGGAGATCACTGTACTAACATTTGATTGTTAGTACAGTGGCTCCTACCTGACCTGTCAGGTTTTTTTTTTTTTTTTCAAATATAATCTTTATTGAATAACACCTCAAGGGGAGAGGTCCAGATTCCACAGCCAGTGTAATTACAGTAAACTGTTACATACACATCAACAGTACAATTCTCATAACTGGGTTTACGCACAACAAAACAGTGCAAAAAATATGATCATGAAAATAACTAGGAGTATGCATCAGCCAGAGTTTCTATCCTAGTGATGGCCTCAGAAGGTACGGGGCCCCTCCACTTCCTTTTCACGTTTTCTCCTGTCAGGTTTTTATATTCATTCAACCCACTGGGTTGAGCAAAAAAAAAAGTGTGTACATGTGAGGGTACATTTTGGTTACTTATTCTTCTTTGCAGGCATTGCTTTAATTGTGGACATGCATATACCTTGGTAACACAGGTCCAATGCGTGTACAAAGAAAATATTCTATCATTTTATTTTTCATTTAGCATTATGCAATGTTTCCAGTTCACTTTCTCAATACAGGTTTGTCTTTTTCTTCCACAGGATAGTGACAATCTTTGGTGGGATGCCTTTACAACAGAATTTTTTGAAGATGATGCAACGTTAACACTGTCATTTTGTTTAGAAGATGGACCAAAGAGATACAGTAAGTGATTTAAATATTTCTTACTGGACATCTAGCACCGGTGGTGCATCGTACATCTCATACTTTTGACAAGCAGTCCCCCGCTGCCCCTGAAGCCAAAACACTGTGTTAATCTTTCTAAAACACCACTCACATTTTTGTAAACATTTTATTATATATTTTCATGTGACAACACAATGCTACAATGTAAAGTAGAGAGTGTACAGCTTGTAGAACCTGTTCACCTGTAAAGCTCTGGTGAAGTCCATGCCCAAGAGGGTTAAGGCAGTGCTGGAAAAAAATTACATAACACAAACATATTGACACTTTGGGCCCATTTTTTCCACTTAGGGGTGTACTAACTTTTGTTGCCAGCGGTTTAGACAATAATGGCTGTGTGTTGAGGGACAAGGCAGATGAAGGTGCTAGTACAGTATGGTCATGGGTGGGAGGGAAAAGTATTCCTAGGTGCACAAATGCAGACCACACTGATGATCTTGCTGTAAGTAAGAGCATTGAAGCCACCTACAGTGTGTGGAAGCTTTGAAGGAATAGAGGGGATGAGATCAGTTGGGGAAGGAGTGGGGGATGGGAGTAAGTAGTGCAGAGGTCAGAGCTGAGAAGGGGTAGAAATGAGAATGGGGGGTGCATAGGTAAGGGCCTGTAAAAGAGACTTAAACCCTGTGCTTTGTACGTAGCGCACCTCTGAACCTCTGGACTGAGCTATTTATCTGTCTCGTTCTGTACATAGTGCACCCTGAACTCTGCATTCTGTACATAATGCACTCCTAAACTCTGCACTCTGTAAGAAGCGCTCTCCTGAACTCTGCACTCTGTGTGTAGTGCACCCTTGAACCCTGCAATCTATAAACAAAGCACTCTTGAACTCTGACATTTGTGTGTAGAGCACCCATGAATGCTGCACTCTGTATGTAGTGCACCCCTGAACACTGTACTCCATGTGAAGCACAACGTTGAATCCTGAACTCTACACTCATTATGTAGTGCACTCCTGAACTCTACACTCTGTATGTAATGCACTCCTGGTATTTAATGCCCCTTTAAGACCATGTCAAACCCACCACTTAATGTGATTTGGCAGGAAGGAGGGGCATGGTTGAGTTGCTTGAATGTATTCTCTGGGGCAAGAAGAAAGAGAGAGAGAGAGAGAGAGAGAGAGAGAGAGAGAGAGAGAGAGAGAGAGAGGACGTTCATGGTAATGTTTGTAGACCAAATACATTTTTTTTCCAAAACTGGTGTGGAGACAGATCATGAAGATATTTTACCAGTTCCAGGTATGCTCTTTCTAGTTTAGATATTCACTGTAAATTCTTAGGCTGTGTTGCACACTGGCAATATTTTCTAAGTAAATGTAAAGCATCTGAATTATTCAGCTGAATACTATTTTAAGGTAACTTGCTAATTTGCACTTAAAAGTAGAGCTCCTGTATAGGACATGACAGTATAGAGTAGCTAGGAAAGAAGCTGATTCAAGTTTGTGAGTTTTTAACCTGTTGTTTTATATTTGTGTTTTACTATTTATATAAAATCTTTATTTTACAAATATACATGTACGGGTGACATTGCTTTTACAAAACATTATGGGTTTTTTAGAGAGCAGAGCGTTGCCAGTTTTCTTTCACAATCTCTCTTTCTAATTGAAAGTCTGTACATAGAAGACCGGCAGGGGAAGCGAAATGGAATGAGCTCTTTCACAGGTGTATGTACGTTTTAGTTTAAGCTATATTAGCAAAGCAGCTTAGACTGTAATTTACATGTGGCAGGAGCATGTAAATCCACCAATTCATTTGTAATATTTAAAAAATTCAAATTGGGTTATCTATAAAGCTGTGTACACACAGAGGCAACACATGCAGGAATTTCCTATATACTATTTTAAACAGAAAGCCATACTATTATTGATAATGCTAAAGCAAACCACCAAGTTACAGGTATTATGCAATTTAAAAACATTATGCTATGTTTGGAAACTTTCCAGAAACTGGACATTGTTCTGTTGCTGAATGAATGGGAATCTGTAACCAGCTTGGGTATAAGATTACTACAAAAAAAATAGTCGATGACTTAAAGTCATTGTAATAAATATATTTTTTTTAAATATAACAAACATGTCTATACTTGCGTGCTCTGTGCAATGGAATTGCACAGAGCGGCCTGAACCTCCTCTTTTAGTGTCCCCCTCCTGTGTTCTGTCAAAAGAGCCAACTCGTCAAAATCTCCAATTACGTCACTTCCGATGACACTCCAGAATCAGTAATTGCAGATTTAGATGACTTGGCTGTTTTCACAGAACATCGGCAGCATATACACTAACAGTAAACTATAAAATGAAAGAACATTGTTAGTTTGCCTACTACTAACCAACAAAATGACCGCCTCCAAGCAAGCAAGGCAACCTTTTTACTCCTTAGCCGGTGTTCTGTGAAAACAGACAAGTCATCGAAATCTGCAATTACTTCTGCTGGAGAGTCTCCGGAAGTGATGTAATTGGAGATTATGACAAGTTGGCTCATTTGACGGAACACTGGCTCTCCTGACCCCTCCCATCTGTTTAGTGCCCCCATAGCAAGCCGCTTCCCATGGGTGTGCTCGCACCCGAGCCCCGCTTCTGTTTCCATTGACACATTGTCATTGGCTTTGATTGACAGCACTAAGAGCCAATGCCTCCTGCTGCCCCAGCAAAGTCAGTGAGACCAGAAAGTGAGCGCAAATAAGGGCTGCAGATGTGTGTGGCTCTGGTTTAAATGAGGGCTCAGGTAAGTAAAAAGGGGGGGGTGGTGAGTGGGAACCTGCAAGGTATGCATTAAGGTAAGAAAATATTTAGGCTTTACAGCCACTTTAAGCTAGTGCTACCTTCCATACTAATTAATGTGGATGGAGAAAGTTCCACTGCAGCCTGAATACCTAAACAATGACTTCATCCGAAAGAGTGGCGTTACTATTCGGCTGATAATTTTCCACCCGGCTTAGTCAATTTTTAAATCAACATTGAAGTGCAGACAGGGCCACCTACGGCTCGAATTTTAGCCCGTTCAGAAGGAGTTGTTGGAAGTGTGAGCTGTGTATGGCTAGCTTTACTCTTAACTTGATTGTTACACACCATGCCACAGCAGGCAGTAATGGACCAAGGGGTTTTGCTAACAGTAACCCAGAGACAAATGTTTGGTTATAAATTGGATCTCTGCAGAGCTTCCAAGAGCTTTTATCTGTGGGTAACTTACTTGTAATAGAAGTATATCACTAGAAAAACAGCTCTTTCCACTGGCTCGTGGGCTAAATTGCTTTTATAAACATGTGGTTTTCATGCAGCATTCAGTCTTCACAGTTCATATAACAGATGGCAGCCAATAACGCAAGTTTCACACTTTGAGGTATTAATTTTACTCATAAAACATTTTATTTAAGCAGGACTTGTTTGTTATTTAAAAATACATAACTCTACATTCTAATAAGTATTTACTGGTTGTAGATAGCACATTTACAAAATGTAACATTTCACAAATAAAAGAAACAAATGCTCATTTATTATCTGACTAGCGTGGTCACACTGACCTTTAGGATGGTGACCAGTTCCCTTTCAAATACTGAATCGGGACCAAATGTGTTGTGAGCCAATTAAGCTGAAAGTGTATTTTTGGATTCTTGGAGGAACACAGCCACACAAACATAGAGAGGACATCGAAGTGGAAGTTAATACTGATCATAACACAGTCCAGCTAAAATATTAGCCACTCAGGTATGCTCATGTAGCTTCCTAAAAAGATGAGGCATTCATATATTATTAGACATGTGCACACTGAAATATTTTGTTTCTGAATTTCATTTTCGTCCAAAAAAATTATTTATTTAGTCACTCCTGAAATTCGTTTTTATTTATTTTGCTTTTCAATAGAATTTGCATTCATCCGAATGAATTAAGGTTGAATCTGTCATTGAAGGCTTATGGTATCTGTCGAATGTTCAAAGAAGATTCGACAGAGCAACGAAACTGTATGACACCGCGATCGTACATTTCCCGTTGAATGTTCCACCTACAAGCTAGCTATAGTAGAATTTTAATGTTGTATGACTAGTTATAATTATATTTATCAATTATTATTACTAGTCAACCAACATTAGAATTTTTCTATAGCCTATGGGCGGAGCATTTGACCGGAGATGTATGATTGCGGCGTCGTACAGTTTAGCTGCTCTGTCGAATCTTCTTAGAACTTTCAACAGACACCATAAGCCTTCAATGACAGATTAAACATTTGTATGTTTTTCAATGCTTTGTCGAATCTTCGTCATTCATGTTGAATTGTCAAGTTAGTGCTAGCTATTTTACTGCTCCTCCTCTTTGGTTACAATCAGCCAATAACATTCATCATCATCATTATTTTTATTTTACTTCCCACACCCAATTCCAGCAGCGATCTTTTCTCTCTATGTCGAATCTTTTCTCTCTATAATGTTGAATCTTTTCTCTCTATGTCAAATCTTTTCTCTCTATAATGTTGAATCTTTTCTCTCTACATCGAATCTTTCCTCTCTATGTAGAATAATCTTGGACTATCAGAGTTAAGGTTAGGCACATTCGACCACAGGTTCGGTAGACACAGTATGTTATTGTCAGCGTCATGTCAAATCTCCTATCTCTATCGAACTGTTGTTGCAACGAAAACGAAAATAAAGCATTTGTTTATGTTGGATCTTTCTTTTTTTGTATTCTGCGCTTTTGTTTTCGTTTGTTAATACGATAACGTAAATACCTGAAATTCGGACGAAAATGCATTCGGACGAAAATGAATGTACATGTCTAAAAATTATTGGAATATATATACCGTATTTATCGGGGTATTGCACCCCCAACCTAGAAGGGAAATTTAAGAAAAAAAAATACTTACAGTTTGAATGCCCCTCGCCGGTGTCTTGCCCCGCGTCCATCGGCAGCCTTGTCCGGTGGTGTCCTCCCCGCTTCTCCCGCGCTGTCTCTGAGCCGATCCCCGCTTCCCGCACTGTGTTTGAACGCTGCCGCCAACATATACCGAGAGCAGTACACTCGGGCACGCTCGGCCAGGCTCGGCTCCTGACCACAAGGGGAGCCGAACCTGGCCGAGTGTACCCGAGTGTACTGCGCTCGGTATATGTCAGCGGGGGCTTTCAAACACAGTGCGGGAAGCAGGGATCGGCATACATCGCGCACCAACGATTTCCCCCTCATTTTAAGGGGAAAAAAGTGCGCAGTATACGCCGATAAATACGGTATATATATATATATATATATATATATATATATATATATATATAAGCGCGGTTTATGCCGATAAATACGGTATATATATATACCGTATTTATCAGCGTATACCACGCACTTTTTTCTCCTTAAAATGAGGGGGAAATCGTTGGTGCGCGATATATGCCGATCCCCGCTTCCCGCGCTGTGTTTGAAAGCCACCGCTTTCAAACACAGAAGTAATGCAAAAGTGGGCATAACTTTTTTATTAATGATATAGGTCAATTCAATTTCACACATTGGTAGAATCAGGTCGGTGCGAGAAACAAATCTCCCCCCCAGGTCTGCACTCACCCCTCCATGGTCCCCCCACACTCAGCCCCTCCGTGACTTCCTCGGCTTCTCCTCCTGGCCAGCCCGATCTGCCTCCTCTCCTGATTGACCAAGAGGAGAAGCCGGAAGACAATAGCGAATATTGATTTGCTAGTGTCACAAGTGGGTGGGTTCAGGGTGCAATGCTCTGCACCAAAAGCCCAACCTTTTTTACGCCAGTTAGAACCTCAGGCTCTAATCCTGTGTCTTGAAAAAAAACCTCATAGAAACCTATGACTCTGGCGCCCTGCATGCACCCCTCAATACAACCTGGGGGGGAGGCGGCGCCCCTGCAGCCCTTGAGGTGCCATAATTGAGTTCTTGAATAAGGAGGGGCGGGCTGTCTGACATCCACAGGTGGCTGCAAAATGTTTACGGAGATGACACCGTTGACAAGAGCAAAGTCTGGTGTAATGGTGTAATCTCTGTAAAAAAAATTGTAACCTTCTGTGGATGTTGGACAGCCTGTACCCCTCCTTCTTCAAGAACTCAATGATGACATATTGCTTCTGTATGTAATCCATTATTTACCTGCAATTAAAAAGAAGAGAAAGAGTTACCAAAATGTGAACTTTAAATTTCCTATGTATGTTAATAAAAATGTTATGCCCGTGTTTGCATTAGGCCTCGTACACACGACCGAGAATCTCGTCGTAAAAGAAACGTTGTTTTCCTCAACGAGTTTCTTGACAGGCTTGTCGAGAATCTTGTGAAGCTTTCTTTGCATACACACTGTCAAGACAAAATCTCGTCGTTCTCAAACGCGGTGACGTACAACGCGTACGACGACACTATAAAGGGGAAGTTCCATTCCATCGGCACCACCCTTGGGCGTGTTACCGCGTGTTAAGTAAAAGTTTGGTGAGAGAAATTTCACGCTTTTCAGTCTGTTACTGCGTGATGAATGTGCTATCTCCATTACGAACGCTACTTTTACCGAAGGTGCGCTCCCGTCTCATACTTTATATTGAGCATGAGCGGGTTTCTAAGCATACACACGAACATGTTTCTCGTCGTAAACCAGGCTGATGAGAAACACGACGAGGAAATTGAGACTCCTGTTCTCATTTTTTCTCGTTGAGATCCAAAACAGTTTTCTCGATGAAAAACCTACACGCGACCGTTTTTCTCTGCAAAAATGCTTTGCCAGCATTTTTCTTGATGGATTTTGCCAAAGAAAATGGTCGTGTGTACGAGGCTTCTGTCTCTGCTTACATTTACTTCACTGTGTGTGTAGAAATCTCAGTCTGACCTAAGGAAGTGGAACTACACTTAAAATCTAGTTTAGCTGTCTAACAGAGATTAATATTCATAGTTTGTAAGGAAATGTCCCTTTAGTATGTAAAACTTGATCAAAGTAGCACCGTACTTTGCACACGTGACAGTGCTAGGGCCCCTGTGTTCTAGTGCTTCTCAGAAGCCTATCATGACTTTAACATCATTAGAGGTAGCTAATTCCCTCTTCTGCCTCTGATCACTGGATTACACTGATGGTATAATCAGGGGTTAGGGTCTAGAGGAAAATGGTCGTGTGTACGAGGCCTAACTTTTGGTATAGCCCTTATATTTATGTATATATCTATAAATATACAGCGAGGGGAAAAAAAATGTGATCCTCTGCTGATTTTGTACGTTTGCCCACTGACAAAGAAATGATCAGTCTATCATTTTAATGGTAGGTTTATTTTAACAGTGAGAGACAGAAAAACAAGAAAAATATCCAGAAAAATGCATTTCAAAAACGTTTTAAATTGATTAGCATTTTTATTGACATGTGCACACTGAAATATTTAATTTCGTAATTTAGTTTTCGTCCAAAAAATAAATGTATTTTGTTACTCCCGAAATTCGTTTTTATTTATTTTGTTTTTCGTTAAAAAAATGCATTCATCTGAAAATCCAAATTAAGGTTGAATCTGTCATTGAAGGCTTATGGTGTCTTTCGAATGTTTTAAGAAAAAAAAAAAAAAGATTCGACAGATGAAAAAAAAAAAATTGACTCTTCATGTCTCTCTATGTCGAATCTTCTTGTCTCATTATGTCGAATCTTTTCTCTCTATGTCAAATCTTTTCTCTCTATGTCAAATCTTTTCTCTGTAGAATAATATTGGACTAATAGAGTTAAGGTTAAGCACATTCGACCGCAACGAAAACGAAAATAAAGCATTTGTTTATGTCGGATCTTTTGTTTTTCGTTTTCTGTGCTTTCGTTATCGTTTGTTAAAACGATAACGGAAATTCCTGAAATTCGGATGAAAACGAATGCACGTGTCTACATTTTAATAAGTATGAAATGTATTTTACAACTTTGCAAAACATGACTTAGTACTTGGTGGCAAAACCCTTGTTGGCAGTCATAGAGGTCAGATGTTTCTTGTAGTTGCACACATCTCAGGAGAGATTTTGTCCTACTCCAATTTGCAAATCCTCTCTAAATCATTAAGGTTTTGAGGCTGACGTTTGGTAACTCGAGGTCATATGCAGCATTCCTCCTCCTCCAAACACGGCTAGTAGAGTTGATGCCAAAGATCTAGATTTTGGTCTCATCTGACCACAACACTTTCACCCAGTTCTCCTCTGAATCATTCAGTTGTTCATTAGCAAGCTTCAGACGGGCCTGTACATGTGCTTTCTTGAGCAGGGGGACCTTGCAGACACTGCAGGATTTCACTCCTTTGCGGCATAGTGTGTTACCAATTATTTTCTTGGTGACAATATACAAGCTGCCTTAAGATCATTAACAAGATTCTTCCGTGTAGTTCTGGGATGAATTCTCACCATTCTCATGACCATTGAAACTCCACAGGGTGAGATCTTGCATGGAGCCCCCAGCCCGAGAGAGATTGACAGTTATTTTGTGTTTCTTCCATTTGCAAATAATCGCACCAACTGTTGTCACCCTCTCACCAAGCTGCGTGGCTATGTTCTTGTAGCCCATTCCAGCCTTGTGTAGGTCTACAATCTTGTCCCTGACTTCCATGGACAGCTCTTTGGTCTTGACCATGGTTGAGAGATTGGAATCTGATTGATTGATTCTGTGGACTGGTGTCTTTTACACAGGTAACAAGCTGAGATTAGAAGCACTCCCCTTAAGAGAGTGCTCCTAATCTCAGCTCGCTACCTGTATAGAAGACACCTAGGAGCCAGAAATCTTGCTGATTGATAGCAGATCAAATGCTTATTTCACTCATTAAAATGCAAATTAGTTTATAACTTTTTTTAAATGCCTTTTTTCTGGATATTTTTGTTGTTATTCTGTCTCTCAATGTTAAAATAAACCTACCAATAAAATTAAAGACTGATCATTTCTTTGTCAGTGGGCAAACATAAAAAATCAGCAGGGGATTGAATACTTTTTCCCTCGTTGTATGTATATATATATACATATATCTTCACCACCATCCAACTTGGAAAGTGATCTTGTAACTTAACACCACCGCCAAAGGCTGAAAAAGGGCTTGCTTACCGGATCAAATGGACCTCTCATTACAAAAGGTCAGGTGAGATCGGGCTCCAAACTCAGCCAGGGCCTTTTGTATCCAGTAAGCCTTCTAGACAAGGGACATCTATCCTGCTCATAGGGTGAGCGTAATGGTTCCCCAAAATAAAGAAGACTCCTCATAGTGTAAAATCCTCAGAGCTTTTATGAACGTAGAAGTTGCACTTACAACTTACAAATTGCTTGCCCGTGACCCTACCAGTAGTCATGTAAGAACGCCTTAATTTGTATGCGTAGGGCAGCACACATACGAAAAAAAAAAATATCTTTCTGGGTCACGAGTGTAACAGTGATGTCAGATACGGCACAGAGACTGTCTGTGTGACTGGCAGGTGCTAGTATAGTACATACATACAAGGAAATAGCGTCTTGTCTGACTATAGTAATCCCCCTGAGGATAATGCATAGTGGAGGGGCAGATTTGGTTAACAAGATGCAGATTCCTGACAAGGCCACGAGGCAGTGGGTGTAAGGGCGGCATCGGTTGTAAAACACAGCGGGAGACTGCTGTGTTACGGAGCTCACTGTGAAAAGTTTGGGCGCGCTGTGATAAAAGTCCTGCCCTCCCCCTAGACCAGCTTGTGTGATAGAGGCAGTGTTCTGTCACATCAGCTGGTCTAGGAGGAGGGTGGGAATTTTATCACAGCACACCTGAACTTTTCACAGTGAGCTCCGTGAGACAGCAGGAGCACGCAATGCCCGATGTGCCTAAAGCACACATTGACTGGTGAGGCTTCATTGTTTGGCACAGTAAGGCTGCATTTATGGTGAGGGGGGCTGCAATGATGGTGAGGGGGGCTGTAATGATGGTGAGGAGGGCTGTAATGATGGTGTGGGGGGGCTGCAATGAGGGCACAGTAAGGCAGCAATGATGGTGAGGGAGGCTACAATGAGGGCAGAGTAGGCGGCAGTGATGGTGAGGGAGGCTGCAATGAGAGCACAGTAAGGCGGCAGTGATGGTGAGGCTGCAATGAGGGCACAGTAAGGCTGCAATGATCGTGAGGTGGCAATGATGGGCATGGTGAAGCAGCAATGATGGGCATGGTTTGGGGGACTTTCAAGTTGTTGTTTTTTTTGGGTAGGGTTAGCATTGAAGGACCTGGCCTTGGGGTGGCAAAGGGAGTTAATCCGGGCCTGGTTGGTGCACTGGAGCACCCATTGAATGTGAGTTTAATGCACATATTTTATTAAATGATATTATGTTTAAAATCATATAAGAACTATATGAAGCTCTCTTTCCACATATATTGAGTCGTAATTGAGAAAGATGGAAAACATGACCTGCTAGTCCAGAGTGACTAAACAGCAAATTTTGACCAAACTTAATTGTGAGGTCACACATCTTAAGGTGAGTGCATTTCTAATGGTGGAGCACTGTGGTGAATTCATATAAGACATTGCAAGACCCTGACAATCACAGGCATGACTCCTAGAGGCAGAGGCATAATGGGATTTGTAGTTTCACCACAGCCTAATCTAGTTGGTGGCGTTGGGCAAGTTGCTCAAGTTTTCAATTAAAACATATTGATACATCAGGCCTTTCGTGATTCACTGATTTCTTCATTATGTTGTATTCTGGTCTCTCACACCTTTTCCAACCTTTAGTTGGACACGAGTGATCTTTATACAGTGCAGAAAATAAGTATTTGAACACCCTGCTATTTTGCAAGTTCTCCCACTTGGAAATCATGGAGGGGTCTGAAATTGTCATCGTAGGTGCATGTCCACTGTGAGAGACATAATCAAAAAAAAAATTCCAGAAATCACAATGTATGATTTTTTTTAACTATTTATTTGTATGATACAGCTGCAAATAAGTATTTGAACACCTGAGAAAATCAATGTTAATATTTGGTACAGTAGCCTTTGTTTGCAATTACAGAGGTCAAACGTTTCTTGAAGTTTTTCACCAGGTTTGCACACACTGGAGGAGGGATTTTGGCCCACTCCTCCACACAGATCTTCTCTAGATCAGTCAGGTTTCTGGGCTGTCGCTGAGAAACACAGAGTTTGAGCTCCCTCCAAAGATTCTCTATTGGGTTTAGGTCTGGAGACTGGCTAGGCCACGCCAGAACCTTGATATGCTTCTTACAGAGCCACTCCTTGGTTATCCTGGCTGTGTGCTTCGGGTCATTGTCATGTTGGAAGACCCAGCCTCGATCCATCTTCAAAGCTCTAACTGAGGGAAGGAGGTTGTTGCCCAAAATCTCGCAATACATGGCCCCGGTCATCCTCTCCTTAATACAGTGCAGTCGCCCTGTCCCATGTGCAGAAAAACACCCCCAAAGCATGATGCTACCACCCCCATGCTTCACAGTAGGGATGGTGTTCTTGGGATGGTACTCATCATTCTTCTTCCTCCAAACACGGTTAGTGGAATTATGACCAAAAAGTTCTATTTTGGTCTCATCTGACTACATGACTTTCTCCCATGACTCCTCTGGGTCATCCAAATGGTCATTGGCAAACTTAAGACAGGCCTTGACATGTGCTGGTTTAAGCAGGGGAACCTTCCGTGCCATGCATGATTTCAAACCATGACGTCTTAGTGTATTACCAACAGTAACCTTGGAAATGGTGGTCCCAGCTCTTTTCAGGTCATTGACCAGCTCCTCCCGTGTAGTCCTGGGCTGATTTCTCACCTTTCTTAGGATCATTGAGACCCCACGAGGTGAGATTTTGCATGGAGCCCCAGTCCGAGGGAGATTGACAGTCATGTTTAGCTTCTTCCATTTTCTAATGATTGCTCCAACAGTGGACCTTTTTTCACCAAGCTGCTTGGCAATTTCCCCGTAGCCCTTTCCAGCCTTGTGGCGGTGTACAATTTTGTCTCTAGTGTCTTTGGACAGCTCTTTGGTCTTGGCCATGTTAGTAGTTGGATTCTTACTGATTGTATGGGGTGGACAGGTGTCTTTATGCAGCTAATGACCTCAAACAGGTGCATCTAATTTAGGATAATAAATGGAGTGGAGGTGGACATTTTAAAGGCAGACTAACAGGTCTTTGAGGGTCAGAATTCTAGCTGATAGACAGGTGTTCAAATACTTATTTGCAGCTGTATCATACAAATAAATAGTTAAAAATTCATAAATTGTGATTTCTGGAATTATTTTTTTGATTATGTCTCTGACAGTGGACATGCACCTACGATGACAATTTCAGACCCCTCCATGATTTCCAAGTGGGAGAACTTGCAAAATAGCAGGGTGTTCAAATACTTATTTTCTGCACTGTACATAAGGGCTCCCTCTATGTACAGTAACAGCTGAAAAAGACCTTTTTTTTGTTCATTTGTTCATTTAAAAATGCCCTTTTAATAGTTTACTACATAATCACATTAAGATTATCATAAGCAGCACACATGTTTTCTCTTCTTCATACAAACCAATCTGAGATGAACGTTACAATATGGTGGTTGTACAATGAAAATATATATAAAAAAAAAACAATGTTCTATATGCTATAAAACTGTATAAAGTCCAGTGGATTTATGCAGTATAGCATTGTTTTTTTTAAATGTATGCATTTTATAGCAGTAAATAGTGCACACTGGGCTTTTATAATAATGAACTTAACCTGACCTGCTGGGCCTTCAGCCAATTTTAGAAATGATTCACATGTGTGCTATTTTCCACTATGCATGTAACTAGTGTAGTAAAAGTGACTATTATGTGTAGTTATGTGGAATACATTGTTTCTTTCTATGAAAAGCCATTGTTCTTATTCGTAATGAATGCTGTAACCGATTTAGAACCCAACAAAAGTTGAAAAGAAAAAAAGAGTATTTTTGGCATTGCTTAATAATATGGCGGATTCTACAACAGAAAAACTAAGGTTGAAGAAATTGCTTGCCCGTGACCCTACCAGAAGTCAGTTCATGCCTTCATAAGAGGGGGGGGGCTGTTTTAAAGTACATCTATGCTCATCGCTATTGTTGTGATGGATAAAGAAAGTGTAACAGAATGGGTAAAAATGCTTAGCTACTTAGCTAAGTCTGAACTCAGATATCACATGACCAAATGCCTAGGCTTTTGGCCACATGATCGATAGAGCCGCATTTACCTCAATAAAGATAAATATTTCACCCCATCTTTCATTGTTTGTATCTATTACAGATGGTCTGTTCACATATTTTTTTCATTAAAAGGAACCTATAATAATTTTGGGTCAGGTTTACCAAGTTAATATTTTCATTTTTTTTTATATATATTAATTTTCACTTATATTTGTTATACAAAAAATATTTATTTATTTATTTATACCTAATGCCCCATCTGTTGGCTGATGTGCAATATTTCAAATTCATCTTACTGGAAGGAAAAATAAATAAATAATAATACACAATGAACACAATGAATACACAATGAATGGCATGAATCAAAGCCATTGGTCACATCGATCATATGGTACCGGCCAGTACACTGATCAGTCATCCGCTGTGTCCAGTGGACACAGCCGGTGATAGAGTGCACCACAGCATGCATTGGGGCACGCATGAGGCACCTTCCAATGTCATATAATGTCCACCCAGAGCCATGAACGTCCCTCCCAGCCATCATTTGACAATATGCTGGGCGGAAAGTGGTGACATTTTTTTTCGGGCATAGGTAGCATGCCTAATACCCAGAACAGGTTAAAATAATGCCTGCTGATCCTTCTATGAAAGTCCTTGTTCAGGCACTTCTTGTTATAGAGTCACAAATCTCTCTCGAACGGTCGTGCAATGCTGTACCCAAACTAAATGTGCATCCTTTTTTCCCCACAAATAGAGCTTTCTTTAGGTGGTATTTGATCACCTCTGCGGTTTTTATTTTTTTGCACTATAAACAAAAAAGTGTGACAATTTTGAAAAAAATAACAATATATTTGAAGTTTTCCTCTAACAAATATCCCTAAAAAAGTAAAAAAAAAAAAAAAAATGTATTCATCAGTTTAGGCCAATATATATTCTTCTACATATTTTTGGTATAAAAAAATCGCAATAAGTGTATATTGTTTGGTTTGCGCATTGGAAAGATTTATGGCATTTTTTTCTTTTTACTAGCAATGGCGATGATCTGAGATTTCTAGCATACTAAAACATTGCAACAGACAGATCGGACCCTTCTGACACATTTTTGGGACCATTGACATTCATACATCAATCAGTGCTATAAATATGCACTGATTACTGTGTAAATGTCACTGGCAGGGAAGGGGTTAACACTAGGGGTGATCAAGGGGTTAACTGTGTGTTCCCGTCAGTGTGTTCTAACTGTATGGGGGTAGGACTGACTAGGAGAGAAGACAGATCTTTGGTCCTACTTAGTAGGAACACATGATCTATCTTCTCTCCTCTGACAGGACAGCGATGTACTAAAGCAAACATTTTTTTTAAATGTCAGTTTGGTCTGAAGCACACGCGCCATCCCCCCGTCACTGACCATGCCCCCTGTCCTGAAGACCTGGTAAGGATTAAAGGAAGAACCCCACACATTTTTTTTCCAGAATGGTGCCAGTTACAGTTCATCACTAGTTATTAAGGACTCAGTGGTGTCTGCACCCAATTCAATTAAAGATTTTTTTATGGCTAAACTGGGGTTTGAAAAATATGAAGATTTGCATCTGCATACATAAACATACTTTTTCACTTGAGTTTATTAGAGGTTAATTGTATCACAGCCAAGACCAGAAAAGATAAAAATAGTAGCACGCAATGGATATAAAATACCAGTGCCAAATGAAAAGAGAGCCTTCACCAAGCAGTGATTGCATCGAAAACAGAGTTACAAAATAACCTATTATAAAAGTAAAGAGTCTGCCATTTCTATTAAAGAAAATCTCAATGCCAGGTCCCATTTAAAAATGTTTTAATTTATATGTGAGCATGTACACCACTTCACCATTTTTCTTTGCCTATTATTTTTTACTCTGAAAAGGGTAAAAGATATCTGATGACAGACTGCAATTTAGCTGCTCCCTTAGTGTAAATATGTAAAGTTGTTAACCATACCTCCCAAAAGTCCTTTTTAAGGAAAAGTAACCAAATCCAGGTCTGTCATGATGTGAAATTATGGTCCGTTTGGAGCAGAGTTGCACTAATCCGGGCTGGCCTAATTAAACACACACAGGGCCCCAGACACTATTTAGACAACTGTGTTTCCAGTCTAAATTTATTATTTGTGCCCTATCATCCACTGAAAAATATTTATATAGTTTTTACTTGATGTAATTTCATTTTAATTGCAGTGAACATTTCCCATCTGTTCACTGGAATCTACTTAAAGTTATTTACTACAGACTTGGAATATATATTTCCCAGCATGACCAACTAATTTTTAATGTAATTCTGTAGTCTTAAAATTCACAAGAAACCAACACTTGCATAAGTGAACCGGTATTGTAAGGTGCTGGTGTGTGCCTCCTGTACCTGTATTGCCTATGTAATGAACTTTCTGAGATCTAGAACAAAGGTCCACCATTGCATCCAATGTAGCAATGGCCAAGCCTCTTAAAAAGTCAATGAGGCAAAAGCAGTGCACTGATTGACTTTAACAAACTTCCTGTTTAAAGTGAGCCAGATCTAATGAAACACACTTTTGCGCTGCATTATGTGCCTTACTAGGTTGTGATGCCATTAATTTTGAATGGCACCCATGCGCATTAAGGCAATGCAGCTGCAATGCACAAGCGTTGCAGAGCACCTTAGCATGTGGTAGCACACTACTGTGTGTGTTGTGGTGTGCTGCATTACAAAATATGGTGCATATCCATTTTTGTGGATATTTTGGTGCCTTGCCAGCCTTTCATTTACATGGGCTTCCTTAACTTATGCTCAAAAAATGGTGCATTAATGCAACACGCCAGGACACCAAAATGTAATAAATAAAGGGCAAGAATAACCCAGATAGCAAGCAATTGTGCTGTAAGTTTGAAAATTACTTGCTAAGCTATCGCTAGACTTGCCAAGCTTCACAAGTCTGCTGGAAGTTCTGGTTTAGTTGTGTTGTGCAATAGTCATCCCACCACAGGGGTCACTGTGGCTGAATTGTATGCTGTAGACCTGCAGAGGTCTTGCTGTAGACTTACCACTGCAACTTGCACGCAAATTTGCTACAAAATGGAAAACTGTCAATTAGAACATGTGTAAGTGTTCAAGTTAACAAAACCTACATTTCAACACTGCCAAAAAGTTGTGGTAAGTTATCCTTGCTATCTGGGAAACTGTGTGTATGATGCACTCATGCGCCATATACCGTGACCCCCCGGACCTCTCTCCCCCGCTCTGAGCACTGCAGAGGGGGAGTGAGTTCCCCAGCTGACAGCTGGGAGAAAAGGGGGAGAGCAGCAGGAGGTCAGCTGAGTGCAGAGCGGCACTATAAGAAGGTTTTAATCACAAATAGATTACAGAAAAATATAATACTGTAATACAGTGCATTATAGGATTTTACAATTACTTTAAACTAGGGCTTATTTTCAGGGTAGGGCTTATATTGAAGCCCTCCCCGAAAATCACAGTAGGGCTTATTTTCAGAGTAGGTCTGATTTTTGGGGAAATACGGTAGCTATTGGTGTTCAATGGATTTGGGGTAGCCCTGGTTTGCTTTTAAACCTGAACTTAAAAATGTTCTGTAAACAAATGAAGCACACATAAAGGAGATATAAAAATACAAAAACCTGTCAACTGGTCACAATTTTAAACAAATGTGTTTTAACAGAAACATATACATAGTTAGTAACTGTTTCTGAATTCTGAGCAAAAGCTGTTGAAATCCCTCCTGACTTGACTAACAGACTCGATGGGTCCATTATCTCTGGTTTTGTGCTATCTAATACACAGTAGAACTTCAAAAAGTTATCCATATACAAAGCAAAGTCTTAAGCGACCATGTGTAAGTTGAGGAGCTTCCCCAATTATGCAGGGGTCAAAAGAGAATTTAGTAGAAGAAGGAAGTAAGAATAGAAGGAGCAAGCGTCCCCTCCAAACCCGGTAGAGATGTTTCTAGTTCAGCTGGTAAAGCCCGTCAAATATCAAATCCAAAGATCTCGTGTTTTTTTCGAACAAAGGCAGCCTGTCATTTAGGAGCTACAATAGGCATTCATTGATCATGATCCATGACATTTTTGTCTTTGATAAATCAAATTGGACCGTTGTAGACTTCCATGATCTAGCTATAGTAATTCTTGCCACTATAAATATATATGATATCATTCTTCTTGTGGATCTCAGGGCTCCCTCTACTGGATGACCCAGTAATGCCTGTTTGATAAGGTTAGCACCAGTAAGAAAACTGATAAGATTGTAGATGCAGAGCCAAAATCTTTATACTTTTGGGCAGGTCCAACATATATGGTAAGCCGAACCTTCCTGACTAAAAAAACATTTATGCCTCCTTCAGCAAAAGGAGCACCTAAGAATGTACGTGGCAAAAAAGTTTTGTACAAATAAACTAAAACAGGAAAAAAAACGGTGTGCTGGTAACATATTCTTTCATTCGTTCACTGATGTATTTTACATATTAGACATGTGCACACTGAAATACTTTGTTTCGGAATTTCATTTTCGTCCGAAAAATGTAATCTCAAAATTTGTTTTCATTTATTTTTTTCGTTAGAAAATGCATTAGTCCGAAAATCCGAATTAATTAAGGTCGAATCTGTCATTGAAGGCTTATGGTGTCTGTTGAATGTTCAGGTCAAATGTTCCAAGCTATAGAAGAATTCTAATGTTGTATGACACTAGTAATAATTATATTTATTAATTATTATCACTAGTCAACCAACATTCAAATTCTTCTATGGCCTATGGGCCGAGCATTTGACCGGAAATGTACAATTGCGGCGTTGTACAGTTTAGCTGCTTGTCGAATCTTCTTAGAACTTTCGACACCATAAGCCTTCAATGACAGATTTGAGGTTTGTATGTTTTTCCCTGCTTCGTCGAATCTTTGTTGTTCATGTTGAATGGTCTACCCCAACACTGTCTCTATAATGTCAAATCTTTCCTCTCTATGTAGAATGATCTCCGACTAATAGAGTTAAGGTTAGACACATTCGACCACAGGTTTGATAGACACAGATTGCTATTGTCAGCGTCATGTTGAATCTTCTATCTATATCGAACTGTTGTAGCAACAAAAACAAAAATAAAGCTTTTTTTTATGTTCAATCTTTCGGATTTCGGATGCTGCGCATTCATTTTCGTTTGTTAAAATGATAACGAAAATACCTGAAATTTGGACAAAAAGGAATGCATATGTCTTTTACATATTATGTCTTGTCACAGTTTACTTTAACTACAGTATAAGGATAATAAGGATAATAATAAGCTTCTTGCCTGTGCAGAAGACCACCAAACACACTGCACTAGTCAATGCCAAAAATCAATGGTAGTATCCACAAATCAGCAGCGATCCACACATAGTACCTCTCAAGTACTGTATGGGTTCAATTTCCAGTACTGTATATGATGGCAAGCAAGAAGAACTGCTTGTTTGTGGATATTATAATCTCCGACATGCACTCGCATGATCTGGGTTTATTCCTGTATAGTATGGACATTTAAAAATGTTAACAGTGCTTAGATAGACCCAAAAACATCAGAGAAAATCAAATTTATATCTTTGCCACCCCACAGCTTCGATGGAGCCTGTTTGCATGCTGGAGTGTATATTCTATAGAAACCACTCTGTGTATATTTGCTATAGTCTGTGCATGGATGCTTGCACACACCATAGACAAATCATAAATTCTATGAACATCAGATATGTTTGGTCACATGACAGTGATCATACATGCATAGCCATTAGTACATCAAGCCAAGTATTTTACAAAACTGTAGTTACCCAAGCCCACTGATGATTGTCCTTGGGAACTTTTTTTTTTTAATTAGCTATGGCTATATTTTACAAGTCATGGTGAGATTTCATAAGTTTTCTACTTTGGCTGTAGATTTATGCTATGCCCTGAAACACACGCAAACACCACTGCTGCTAGAGGATTGGCTTACAGCCACGTTCTCTCCTGAGTGTCAGTGCTACACCTTTACCAAGCTATTTATCCAATACAAATACACAAGTAGAGTTCAGGTATGAGGTAGAGCACTGGGGGGAGGGGGGACTTTATTTTAAGTTTAAAGTGACACTAAACAATATCCTTATTTTCCAAATATAATCCACACATATGCACTAAATAATGGCCCTATAATCATTTTTTTCATGAAATAATTTCTTCCTTCTTGTAAAGTCTTCCATGAACTCCCAAAACTCCTTTGTCATCCTCAGTTTAATTTTTTGGGGGAATGAGCAGTGCATGTTAGTTGCTCTATGCACATTACAGATCCAATTGTCCACCCTGGGAGCAAGCAAGAGAGGTTGGCTAGATTCCTACATACAGTGGGACCATTGACAATGACACTCTCTAACAGGAAGCAAAAATCAAAGAATTTGGAGATTTGGAGAGCAAGAGCACTGACAATTTTTTCAGGGTGAACTTGGGGAACTCAGTTCCCCCACCTCTGGCTCAGACCCTTGGGGGCTGCTCACCGCCATCACTTGTAAACACATAGGTCTGGTTTCTGTGTTTACAAGTGACAGCTCTGCACTCTGTGTTTAACCCCCCCCCCCCCTGAATTCTGCACTGTATGTAATGCAATCCTGGTATTTTTTAATACCCTTTAAGACCCTCCTACTGTTCGTGAAATTTGACTGACCACACCCACTATTTTATGTGATTTTGAGGGTGTGTGTATGTGGAGGGGTTTTGGGGGGACATGGTTGAGTTCAAGCACATATTGTTTGAGGAAAAAAAGCCCAGAGTATGGCTATTATAAATGGAGCATGGGGGCGAAAAGGGTGGGTATCATCAGCACTTTTGCCTGTTGTATGAACCCCCGCAGCACTGAAAGATCACTACTGCGGGGTATCTCGAGGGGGGGGGGGGGGCTGAAGATTTCAACCTAACACGGTAGCCACCAGCACAAGGGACTCTTTTCATTCATTGTGAGTACCATCCTTGGTGCTGATTTAAAAAAAAATCTACAAACATAAGCTTTAAATCACCAGCGAGAAAGCCTTGACACTTTTCTCAATACAACGCTTAGTCATAAGGCATATGACTAAGTGTTCTAATGCAAATTGCGTCAAGGCTGAAAACCCCCTGGTGCTCTACTCCATTCCTGGACTCTACTTGTGCATGCTGTTCTATACCCTGTTAAACATCTTAAAGGTGACAAAATAAGAGATTTTTCGTAAGGCAGTTTGCTGCAGGGAAATTAGACATATGTAAAATATGTACAAAATGGATTGTACATGCACAGGCATTAAAGAGTGCTGCTCTATTGAAAAAGAACCCTGTACATTTGATACATTGAAAGATATAGCATTTCATTTGGTAGCTGATTGTAACTAAATTTCCCTCCTGTATTGATATACTTCCAGCATTTTAGCATGTAGGCAGCATATGCATCTATTTTTACATTGTTTTTAAAGGGATGACAGCATAGATGTTTAAAGGGCACCTTTACTTTTGTGGGAAAAATATAGCAAAAAAAAAAAAAAGACAGTAAAATTGCTACACAAGCTAAATTGTAATTTATTGTTATTAAAAATTACTTTTCAATCTGCAGTTGCTAGATTTTTTTTTTATAAAATTCAATGCAATATGGTGTGGTTGGCTGAATAATTTTAATGCGAATGCGAAATTTCGCTAATGCGAAATTGATTGCGAAATTCTCGTCAACACGTGAAAACGGAGATAATTTCCTGGATTACTAAACTAATATGCACTAAACACTAACTCTACTTACACAAACTTATATGACTAAACTAAAGCTAATTTTTTTTTTTTTATACACAAAACACAGAAGGGCAGAGAAAGTATTCGCGAATATTCGTAATACGAATATTCGCATTGCGAATATTCGGCAACATAAAAGGATCGCCTCACGAATATTCGCAATATCGAATATTCACCGTGATATTCGATTTATTCGCGAATACTCGAATATGCAATATTCGTTACGAATATTCGCAATGAGAATATTCGTGAGCAACACTACAAATGACATGGTGAAACAATCAGCTATTTCTTCACAGCAACAAAAGGTAGGAATCTGCTACAACGTTTGTTAAATCCCTGCAATGTACATTAAGGCTACTTTTACACTGGGGCAGCGGGTCCATTAGCAGTAAAGCGCCACTGGTTTTAGCTGCGCTTTACCGCTGTTTCAGCGGCACTTTTAAGCCGCTAGCAGGGCTCTTTTTACTTTCAGGCATTTTGGAAGCGCTGCTCATTCATTCCAATAGGCAGGGGCAGTGTAGGAGCCCTGTATACAGGGCTCCTACACCACCCCAAAAATGCTGCTTGCAGGACTTTTTTTCCTGTCCCGCCAATGCAACGCCCCAGTGTGAAATCATGCAGGCTTTCACACTGGGGAGGCATGAGAGGCAGTTTTCAGATGCTATTTTTAGTGATAAAATGCCTGAAAACTGTTTCAGTGTGAAAGGGGTCTAATCACCATGGGGAAATTGATTATAACAAATACGGAGGGATGTCTGATGCTGCAGCGGCAAACCTTAAACTCTAAGGCCCTGTACACACGATCAGACATGTCTGATGAAACTGGTCTGCAGACCAGTTTCATCGGACCAGTTCGATGGTGTGTACGGCCCATCAGACCGTTTTCCGTCAGACCAAAGTTTTAAAACATGCTTTAAAACCTGTCTGATGGACACCTGTCAGTCGGACAGATTCGATGGTTAGTACACAAAAGCATCGGACCAAAAACCCGCGCATGCTCAGAATCAAGTCGACGCATGCTTGGAAGCACTAAACTTAGTTTTTTCAGCACGTCGTTGTGTTCTACGTCACCGCGTTCTGGTCTGATCGGATTTTGGTCCGATGGTGTGTACGCAAATCAGACCATCAGACAAGTTCAGAGTTGTCTGATGAAAACGGTCCGCCAGACAAGTTTCATCAGAACGGTCTGATCGTGTGTACAAGGCCTAACGCAACCCAAACCGCGGATGGCTCACAAGAGACTGGCAGTCTCAATATATAGGAGGAATAAGAGCAATTAAGATTTGTTGCTGCAGTGTTAGACATTCTCTTGACAAAGTAATTTTGGGACGAAACAATTTGGGGCTGAGCCTGATGTTGTAAGCAGAGTGGTGCTGTGATCGGTCCTTTAGTTTTGCTAATGGTGGTGAGCTGAGCAGTCGGTGGCTGACAGAGGTCTCAAGCTCTGTTTAAGCGGACTCATAATATAATTAAAGGAGGTATAATTAAACCCCTTCTAAAAAAAAAACGATTTAGACCCCAAATATCCAAACAATCGGCGACCGATAACCTCCCTAAACATCTTTTCCAAGGTTATGGAAAAGGTAGTAGTACAACAACTACAACACCATTTAGACACTCATAAACTCCTGGACACACTACAATCGGGTTTTCGTCCAGGTCATGGGACAGAAACTCAAAATATGGGACGACGCCCTCGAAGCAGCAGACGACGGAGAATCTTGTCTCCTGATACTGCTGGACCTCAGTGCTGCCTTTAATACAGTAGATCACAAACTGCTGCTAACCCGGCTCGCAGAGATAGCTGGAGTGGCAGACTCGGAGCTACCATGGTTTTCATCATTCCTGAAAAATCAATCCCAGATAGTGAAACTAGGACCTTTCACATCAGAATCACGCAGCGTGTCTTGCGGAGTCCCTCAAGGATCTCCCCTATTGCCTGTGCTATTCAATGTTTACCTCTGCCCAAATTATTAGTAATCACGACCTTCTCTATCACTCCTACGCGGATGATACGCAACTTTATTTTCGTATCAGCGACAAAAAGAACCAATATCCCACATTAGAACAATGCCTCACACAGATAGACATCTGGATGACGGAGAGTCACCTTAAATTCAATGGAGCAAAAACAGAAATCCTTCAACTCCATGCTAAACGGAGAAAACTAGCCAGGACTATCTGGACACCACCACCCATTCTGGGACAAACCATCACCCCTAGCACCAAGGTCAAATGTCTAGGAGTCATCTTTGACTCTGACATTGCAATGGATGCACAAATAGGATCAGTTATTAGCGGATCGCACCATCTTCTACGACTCCTACGAAGAGTTGTTCCCTTCATCCCTAAAGAAGACACAGCGGTAGTGGTAGGGTCAATCATTAACTCCAGATTCGATTATGCAACCTCAGACTCCCAAAGTACCAGCTTGCACGGCTCCAAATCATCCAAAACATGGCAGCTCGACTGGTAAGAGGGAAAAAACCCTGGGAACCAATCACCCCATCCCTGAAATCCCTCTATTGGCTGCCCATAAAGGACCGAGTCACTTTAAAGGCCTTATGCCTAACGCACCAATTTGTACACGGAAGCACACCACTATATTTAAATGAGAAAATAAAACAACAAAACCCGAATCGAGTTCTTAGATCAACTAACCAAAAATTATTACAAATTTCCAAAGCCCGATATAAGACCACAGGAGAATGTCGTTTTTCAGTTCAAGGACCTCGACTATGGAACACTTTACCAACTAATATCTGAATGGAAATTGTTCACCTGGCCTTCAAAAAAAAACGAAAACCCATCTATTCTGAGGGTTAAACAGAAAGAAAATGGTGGCCAAGCGCCTTGAGGCGATTTATTTCGCATTTGTAGCGCTATATAAGTAATTCACTCACTCACTCACTCACTCACTCACTCATGCAGCTTCTCACTCACTCACTCACTCACTCATGCAGCTTCCACCTGCATCTTAGACTACAGTACATGATATGCTTATAATCTGCTCAATATTTGTGAGTACGTTTTTTAATTTACAATAAAGTGGTTATAATTATGGGATCACACTATTAAAAACCTTTTTTCTACATAACGTATTCATCCATCACGCGGTTTGGAGTCACTGTGAGTGTAGGCAGTGGAAGATTACTCCCTAAGAATTTATCCAAGTGGTGTGAGACCATCTTCTCATATGCTGTTTATGCTGTGCTTGCCTATCTTTAATTAGATTGGCCTGCACTTCAGGTGAGTGTTGTTCTTGAGTGTGATGAAGGGATCACTGTGGGTCGAAACTTGTCACCTATTGCAGACTCACTGGGAGAGATTTACTAAAAATGATGCACACTAATGGCCCATACACACGATCCGAATATCGGACGAAAACGATCGTCCGATGATGGATCGTACGATTTTCGGATCGTGTGTACACTACTTTCGACAGCCGATCACGACCGTTCATCCGATTAAATTCGATCGGACAAGCGCGAAAATTGTTCTCGTCCGATGTCCGATCGTCCGATTTTCGTTTAGTCAGTACAGCCGTCGTCCGACAATACAATACAAATACATTACAACACGTGACATCACTTCCGATCGTTTTTTCTATCGTACGATAATTTTCGTGAGTTTAAAAACCTATTTTATTTTACTTGCGATTATTAAGCGAAAAAAGTCGTACGATCCGTCGGCCGATATTCGGATCGTGTGTATGGGCCATTAGTCTGGTGCAGCTGTACATAGTAACCAGCCAGTTTATAACTTCAGCTTGCTCAATTAAGCTTTGAAAATAAAACCTAGAAGCTGATTGGTTACTATGCACAGCTGCACCAGATTCCTTGTGCACCAGTTTTAGTAAATCCCTCACACTGTTTTTTATGTATACAACAAGATTTTTTTACGCACACGTTTTATGAAGTATTTATGCACTTATGTCAGAAATATTTTTCTGTATAATTACAAGATTCATTGGGACTTGTTGGAGTACTTTAAAGGTTTATTAGTATTTATATGTGATTTGCACTATGCAAAATCATGTGAGTTTAGATTTATGTTTGGCACTATATATATATATATATATATATATATATATATATATATATAATTTTTCTAACATTTATTTTTATCTATTTTCCACTTTTGGTTGCACTGAATATTATTTTGGAGGTTTTTGAACACTGGCGGTGCACACTATGAAGGACCTATGTTCACAGTTTTTAGGGATTTGTTTAGTATTAACAACCACGACTCATGCTGTCGGAAGGATGTAAACAAAAGAGCCAACAGTGCAAAACAAAAAAAAATCATACCAAGCCCTTTAGGATTTGGCAGGGCCTGGCTCCTTAATAACCAGATTCCATTCCATTACTATAAATAAAGCTTGATTAGACCACAACTTATTTAACAAATGTATTTGTTTACTTTTTTATTTTTTGTGAATTTTGACTTTTAGGCAGATGTATGTGATATTTACCAAATGAACAGCACAGTGGCTAAGTGGTAGTACTTATGCCTAGCAGCACCTCGGCGGTTCATATCCCAAACATGGCACTACCTGCCTGAAGTTTGCATGTCATTCCTGTGCATGCATGGGTTTACTCTGGTTTTCGTCCATGCTGGTAGATAAAGTGGCCCTAGTATGTGTATGCAAGAGTGTGAGTTGGTGCCCCTAGTTGGTAAGCTCCTTGACGGCAGTTACTGATGTACATGTACAATATATATATATGTAAAGTGCTGTGTGAATTGACATCGATGTATAGGTACCTGGTTTAATTAACCCCCTGTTCTGTTTTTGAGTTTGCAAATGGACAAACATTTAATGCATTTTGGTTATTTTTTACATAACACTTTTTATAAAACTTTTTAAATAATATTTTTACAAATTGTAATGATTTCTAACGATGCATCTTTTTGCACTAGTTGTGTGCAGAAAGAGAGAGGTACAGCGCCATCTTCAGACTGGAGAAGTTTTACCATACCAAATAGGTTCTTGGTCATTAGTCGGAGGCTCATGCATTTCAGTGAGAGTGCGATTTCAGAACCAGGAAAGCGTGCAGGTGCGCACATTAAGATAAACCTGCAAAAGTAGATTTATTCTCTCACGGCATGGGCAAATGTACCTGAAAGAGTAGATTTCCAGACTGGATTGTAGAAGCCAAGCAGTTGATAAAATACTGGTGTATATCCGTAGATTTGTTTTTCTCACAAAAATATACTGATTCTTTAGGTGTGTAGATGACTCGTTTGTCTTTTTTTAGCTGCATTATAACATGCAGTAATGGACTGTCAGTAAATTCATACCATTGATCCCTGTACGATGTTTTCTGTTTGTCTCAGACACTAAAAGTAAGGATATAATATTGCTGGAAAGCATTATCTCATCAGTCATAAAAAATGCAAACTTTCCATCAATTATTCCAGAACCCGACCATAACAGATCGGCAGCTGAGAATTTATAAGTCTTTCTGCTTTATATTCCTCCTTTTACTTAAAGCTGAACTCCAGGCAGATATAAAAGTCTCAAATGTTTGCAGTCCTGTATTTATTTATTTTTTAATGCAAGCAGTGTAACTATCTGAATTTGACTCATGCCTCGTACACACGACCGGTTTTCCTGTCAAGAAAAAAAACATGTTTTTCCCGACGCGATTCCTCTCCAGCCTGCCTTGCATACAGACGACCATGCCAAATCCCGCCCGACCAAAGCGCGGTGACGTACAACACGTACGAAGGGACTGTAAAGGGAAAGTTCCATTCAAATTGCGCCACCCTTTGGGCTGCTTTTGCTGATCCTTGTGTTAGTAAAAGTTTGGTGAGAGAAGATTTGCACATTTCAGTCTTCCTGCTTTTCAGTCCGTTACAGCGTGACGAATGTGCTATCTCCATTACAAATGCTAGTTTTACCAGAATGAACGCCCCCGTCTCTTACTTGATTCTATGCGTGTTTTTTTCCCCTTGGAAAAGCATACACACGATCGGTTTTCGCAACGGAAAAAGACCATCCGGGGATTAAGACAGGAAAAAAGAGAGCTGGTTCTAATTTTTTTGCGGGCAGTTTTCCCATTGGAAAACTGCCATTCCCATTGGAAAACTGCTATGGAGCATACACACGGCCGGTTTTCCCGACAAAAAGCAAACATGGCAGTTTTCCCGTCGGGAAAACTGGTCGCGTGTACGAGGCATCAGTATTAACCTTTTGCAGAGCTTTTGCATGATGGAGAGATAAGCCCATCAATCTTCTGGTTCTACTTTTACTGTCCAGTCACAGGCTGGCAGTGGGGAGGAGACCCATAAGTGTTACTTAACTGCACAAGTTTTTTTTGACCATTTAAATTTATTAGAAAAAATTCAAGCAGTTTCACAAACAGTCGATTTTGCAGTACATATGAAGAAAAAAATACAAAATGTATATAAAAGTCACCTGTTATTCAATTATTTTGTAATAGGAACACTATGCAAGAAATATAATTATAGCATACACAATACTTACGGTACATAATTCAGTTTTTTGACAATCTTAATAATAAAGATCAGATTTGTATGCCTTGCCACATGAGCTGGTAGAGCTAAGTGAATCTCAGGAATGGATGGAGAGAAATACAAGTCCTTTGGCAAGCAAAACAGCTTTGCTACCGGCAGTGTAACTATCTGAATTTGACTCATGCCTCGTACACACGACCGGTTTTTGTTTGTGTATTTAGTTGTTTGCTTTGACATTAGTTTTAATAGAGATAAAAGAGATTTCCCATAATTACAGAATTCTTCTATAGCACAGGGATGGTTCAGCTCTCTTAATTATCTGAAAAGGTTATATGAAGGTTAGTTCCACCTACAGATGAAATAATTTTGCATGGGTGTTGGAAAGCTGATTGACTATACCTACTTCTTAGGCCTCGTACACACGAGGGGATATGTCCGCTGAAAACGGTCCGATGGACCGTTTCAGCAGACATCTCCGCTCGTGTGTATGGGCTAGCGGACAGATTTCTCCACCCGACAGATTTCAAAGCATGCTTTGAAATCCATCCGGTGGAATCTGTCCGCCCGACATGTCTACTGGTTAGTACACTTACCAGCAGACATGTCATCCCCCACCGCCGCCGCGCCGCCGCCAAATGGATTCGGCGCATGCGCGGAAGTGTTTAACTTCCTGGTGCGGTGACTTGGAGGTGAAGTGGCGGCGTCAACGTCACCGTCGCATCACCGCCGCGTCACCGCGCCGTCCGGCGGCGGGGAATTTGATCCGATGGTGTGTACACGCCATCGGATCAAACTCCCGATCGGACATATTCGATGGAAATGGTCCGCGGACCATTTTCATCGGATATGTCCGATGGTGTGTACGAGGCCTTATATTTCCCAAGTGATCGAGCAAAATATTTCCATTGCTCTAGCCAAGTGCAAAGGGCCATTACATGGCAAATTTTGTTGTAGCAATGCATTCCCTGTAAAGGAGATTAGTGAATACATTGGAGAAGAGGAATCTAACTATTATACAATAATAGTTTTATTGTGGCCTTATGGAAGGGGAGAAATACAACTAAAATGTCAGCACTGAGGAGGAGAACTCTTTTTTGAGTCAGCTAAATCATCCTTTAAAGAGCATCTCTAAGCAACAAAGAACATTTATTGTTTAACTGATAAGAATATAGTTAGTCTGTAGTCAGGTCAAGAGGCTTCTACTACTTATTCATTAATGTCTATGTAGGTTTCATAAGCAAAGGGCAGATATAAGTAGAACAGCACAGTATAGAGCAGGCTGTCCAACATTTTGACCTTCCTGGGTCACATTGGAGGAAGAGGAATTGTCTTGGATCATACATACAATACACTAACAATGAGGGTGGCTGATAAGCAGAGTTAATGATTTCTGATTTGAACAGTATACCTATCTGAGTAAGAAAACATATTTTTTTTGTAATATTTTAGATTATAATAGTAAAGTTGTTCGTTATTTGACATTGTTTTTGATAAATGAATACATCAATATCTGGTTGGATGGATGTAGCAGTGATTCTCATGAAATTCTCAAAGTGTTTGTCAGATATTTTAGATATTGTGTTTCATCCTTGTGTAGCCCCCCTTACTTTCAGTGCGGGCGCTACGCTAAAGTTAGTGGGTGAATGGGAGAGTTACTTTGCTCCCATTCCTTATTTGTTAAATTGCGGGCTGCTGCTGTTTTGGAACTGTCCTGTGGGCCGGGCTGTGGCCCAGAGGTGTAGTTGCACCCCTGGGCGGCAGTGGGCGCTAGAGGGGTTCTGAGGGCGCTAGAGGGGTTCTGAGGAGTTCTTCCCTCGCTGGGCATGCTGGGGAGGGGTATATCTGTGGCAGCTGCTGCGTGTTTGGGGGCGATTGGTGCTATTGGGGCTGTTGGAGTCCACGTTCCCGGGTGCGGCATCCACCTTCAGGGTGTGCACATCCATGGACCCCGTCCGCATGGCCCACCTGGCCAGAATCAACTGTTCCACAGTGACCCATCCAGATGTGGATAGGGGCCCCAGTGACCTACTGGGTCCCCAACCTTTTTAAGAGGATCCCAGGCTGTGTGCCACTCTGTGGGGGATCGGCTCGAGGAGAACCCAGAGGCAGGTTGTCTGAGAGGGCTTCAATGAACCATCGGGGATCTGGTCGCCGAGAATTGATAGGTACATGTCAGCTGTCAACCGGTGACACTTTTACTGCATTTACTGGGAGCATTCGCTCAATATAAATTGTTCTCTTGAGCACTGAAGTACTGCCCCTGTGGCAGAGGCCCGAGCCAGGTCTGTCATAGAGACCTGTTCCTCCCAGCAAGCTCCAAGTGACATTCCGGCTGCCAGGCTTATAACGGGAGTCTGTCCGGAGGCACTTCCCCCACTCCTCCTGAGTGGCGACAAACTGTATCTACTACTACTGAGAGCGAGACTGCTCTGTGTTATATCCAGGCCTGATACCGCACTGTTCTCTATTGCTTCATCAACCTTTCCTATCTCCTGTTGATGTTGGCCGTTGTTGGGCCCTGGAATAAAGCATTTAAAAATCCATTTGGTGATTGGACATTCGCTCACTGCTACTACCCCTAGACACATCACAAGGTAACTTAATATGCCGATCCCAAACAACAACCAGCGGCTCCAGAGGGGGTAGAGCTACACTTGAAGATGGTTGCTCACAAATATAGGTGCTGCCGAAAACTGATGACATGGATAAGGTGTGATTGTGAAGAGTGGGAGATTTTTCTTTGGGAAGATAAACATTACAAAAGTCCAGTAAAATGACACTGTCAAATTTTTCTTCGGCTGCGTGTGTTCGCTAATCGTAAACACATTTTACTTAAAAATCCCTCCCCCCAAAAAAATCTAAATTTTTAAGTAAGGTAACCATTTTGTGTTGTGCCGTATTCACTGCTGTCTTGGGCCACAAGTTGAACACCCCTTATTAAAGTGGGGGGTGGTGCTGCACTATTCCCAATAGAAAAAAAAGCCAAAAGGCTAAAAGCAGTGTCGGTATGTTGTTGCTGACGTAAAGTTCATGAAATGCAGTGCAGGCAAATGTAGTCAAAATCAACTAAAAAATACAGTAATACGTAACGTGCATGAATAATACCCAAAATGCTCTGCAATCAAAAGTGCACTTTGGATATTATTCATGCACGTTATTACTGTATTTTTTAGTTGATTTTGATTAGCATGTACGTTTGCCTGCACTGCATTACATGAACCTTACGTCAGCAACAATATACCGACACTGGTTTTAGCCTTTTGGCTTTTTTTCTATTGGGAATAGTGCAGCCCCACCCCCACTTTAATACTTTGCTCCTATGGGTATGGTCTGACCCTTTTATTTTTAGTCTGTTGTTTACACTTGATAGCGCAGGAATAACATTACTACAAAGTTGGACACCCCTGGTATAGAGGGAACTGATACCAAAAAAGGCAGCAAGAAAGAGCAAAGAGGAGCCAGAATCGGATGTAGCATCATAAAAGAGCCTGGATTGGAATGGATTGTTATAAATAAACCTGGATCAGAATGGGACAGCATAGTGGAGCACAAGGGAGCCAGGATCAGAATGGAGTGTTATAGATTATCTTGGATTAGAATGGAATTCTATAAATTAACCTGGATCACAATGGGGCAGCAGGAAGACGCATGGTAGAGCTAGGGTTAGGGTGGATTAGAGCCTGGATTACAATGGAGTAGCATAGAGAAGCTCAACTAGAGCTAAGATCAAGAATGGAGTGCTATAGATGAACATGGGTCACAATGGAATGTTATTATACATGATTTTTATAGCGCCAACAGTTTGCGGAGGGGGGACAGCACAATTACAATACAGTTCAATACAGAAATGACAGGAGGGCCCTGCTTGTGGAGCTTACATTATAAAAGACTTGAATTAAAATAGGGCAGCACTGGAAAGAATGAAAGAGCTAGGGTTGGGTTGAAACATTTTGGTGGGGACTGGAATGGGGCAGCAGGAAGGAGCATGGGTGAACTAGGGTTAAGGTGGGGCATTTTAGTAGAGCCTGGATTAGAATGGGGTAGCATATAGAGAAGCTCACAGGAACTAGGTTCAGAATTTAGTGCCACATTGAATTGAATGTTATAAATGAGCCTAAATTAGAATGGGGCAGCATAGAGGAGCACAAGGGAGCCAGGATAAGAATGGAGTTTTTAAATTAGTCTGGGTCAAAATGTAACAGCCTAATGGAGTATAAAGAAACCGGGATCAGGAAGGAGCAATAAAGATTAGCCTGGGTTAGAATGCGGCAGCTTAGGGGAGCACAGCACAGCTTTGTTCAAGCCATGACTAAGCACTGATATAGTGTGAAACGCGTCGGCTGTCCTTTCCTGTGGCTGTGTTTTGTTCTACATGCCCATTTTTACCAATAAAGACAACTTATTTGAAGTTTCCTTAGAGTGCGGCTATCCATTCCTTTTCCATTTTCTACATTTGCCTTGTGCATTGCCAGCACCTTGGTTTCCTGAGAGGTTCCTTAATTGCCTACAAGACCCACCTGGAGCGGTGACTTCCTTCCGCAGTATGGGTGAGCCTGGATCAAAATGGGGTATCATTAAAAAGCTTAGATTAGAATGAAGCATGAATTAATGGGGCAGGGGAGTGGAATAAAATCAGACAGTACAGAGGAACACAGAATAGTCAAGCTAACAATGGGGCAGCACAGAAAAGGACAGGGGTGCTGGATTTAGAACAGGGCAGCATAGGGAAACATTTGGAAAAAAATTAGAGCAGGAAGCAGGGGCGGACTGACCATTGAGTCACTCGGGCACTGCCGGAGGGCCCCAAGTCACTAGGGGGCCCCATCAGGGTTGCCAGGCTCAGTAAAACCAGGCACAGTATGTAAAAATCTATGTTTTTTTTACATTTGTCCCTGATATGTCTGAAACCAACATGCTTCTGATGTGAAAATCCAGAGATTTTAGCTGCACTCGCCTCTGCACTGCCTCCTGGTGTGGTGGCCATCAGTAAGCCCAGGGGCCCCATAGTCTTCTATTGCCCGGGGGCC
This sequence comes from Rana kukunoris, assembly GCA_029574335.1. Lineage (NCBI taxonomy): Eukaryota > Metazoa > Chordata > Amphibia > Anura > Ranidae > Rana > Rana kukunoris. The sequence goes on from CM056049.1 coordinate 661,248,766, forward strand.
CCATGAATCGTCAGTCCGCCCCTGGCAGGAAGGAATACTAAGAAGTGTAAATCAGAGTAGAACATCAATGTGAAACCTAGATCACAAGAGAGCAGCAAGGAAAAGTGTCAGTATTGACAAGAGATTGTTAAGAGAATTGGACAGCATGGAGGAATGACATTGTCAGGGCCTGAACTTAAACCTGTGATGTCTGTTGTGTCTAGCTATGACTCCTATCACTAAGCTAACTGAGATTCTGGATAGCACCCTGTCTGATCCATTGGACAGCCCCGCCTTGTGCCTTGACTTCTGCTGAACCTTGAACTCTTTTCTCCTACCATGAACTCCCTGATTTAAGCCATGTCTGCACTTCATGCTTGCCAGATTATTGTGCTCTCTCAAGACAGTATCTCCCTTTTGTCTTTCCTGCTGCTATCCATATATTTACTACCACTTGTTACTGACTATTGGCTTGTTCCTCAACTATGCTTCAGCTTTATCCCAACCTGCAACTACTCAGCTTGTTTACTGACAATGCCTCTGTTTGATCCTCTACCTGCTATATCCTCTACTGGACCCCTGCTTGCTCACCTCCAGGTGGGGAAATCCTGACCTGCTGCTAACATGCAGCTAAACCCATCTCCACCAATGGGAGCTCTGGTGAACACTGGTTAGTACGTAGACTCTGCACCTCAGGTGAGCCTGCATTATTTTCCAGGGTGACCTGCTTGTATACCAATCCTGATAGTCAGTGGGAGTCCCTCTACTGCTATAATTACTGGTCTCTGAGCCTGACCATGACAAACATGGTGTCTGGATTATAAAAGAGACAAAATAAAGAAGTGTTATGCCGCGTACACACTGTCGGAATTTTTCTTGGCTGGTCGTAGTGTTGTACGTCACCGCGTTCTTGACGTTCGTAATTTACGACAACAATTGTGTGACTGTGTGTATGCAAGACAAGTTTGAGCCAACATCCGTTGGAAATTTATCCACGGTTTTGTTGATGGAATGTTTGATCGTCTCTACACAGCATAAGAGAGCCACAAAGACACCCGGGCACCATACACAATAAAGAACTGAACAAAGGGTTTTAGCCCTTAAAGGAAACTAAACACCGTCATGGGTGACACTGATATTAGGAGCTTCGGCTGAAATGGAGTGTCCAGGTGGATAGCCTTCATAAAATTGTATCGGTTACTTTAGCTTGAGTTAACGCGTAGATGGGACCATTTTATGTAGCAGAAAGCAACACTGAGGTTTTATAAAATATTACAATCTTAGCTTATAACAGTTTTTTTTTCATTGAGCAAGCCAGTGATGCCCCTATATCCACATGCATCAACTCCAAGTCTCATCATTTCAGAAAATTAATTCAGCAGCCCTCTCCTCAAGATCTTCGGTTTTCTCATAGGATGTTTGTTATTTTGTTAATTAAGGGGAAAGAACAGAAAGGAATTGGATGTGAACCTTACTTTATGGGACTTGTCTTTGCTGGAAATTTTACCACACACAAGTTATTGATCTAATAAATATAATCTTTTTTTCTCTTATTCCCTCATAAAGTGCTATTTTTGTTGCAATAAAAGTATAGAACTAAGGAAAAAAAAATTGAATGATGAAGAAAGAACTTCAGGTCAAAACAGAAAATACACAGGTAGTTTCTTTATGCGTTGCATTAAAGTTCTGAACTTGTTTTCAGCTAAGCCAATGTACAGTAAATATCTGAAAAGTATTGAGATTTGCCAAATTCCTGTTTGAGAATGTATTTAGACTTGTTAGGTGAGACTTGTGAGACTTGTTTGCACTGCAAGCTAATGATACTATATATGAAAGGTTAGCTACTTTACATAATTTCCCTCCTCCCCCTTACTATATTACACAATCAAAGATCATTTTAATTGTAATCATTTACATTTTTGGTGGGTCCAGCGACGCATCTTCTGGTTTCTGACCTGTCCCCAATTCCTGAAGCCTCCAGGGATACTCACGTTACTCATCCCATGAAACTTCAGGGCAATGTCTAGCACACTGCACATGCACTGGGCAATCATGGACATATTGTGCATATTCAGTGGTATGTATTCAGGAACCCAAATGCAATAACTCAGAGGACACACCCAGCCCCCTGATGATGTCAGTTTAGAAGGTGGCGTTGCAGTCTTATTGGACCTCAAAACATTGTTTCTATAAATGCAAAAAAATAGCTATATTGGAGGCACTTGTGTGATGCTGGTGACTTCTTTAGTATTTGAAAATGTACAATGGGACCATCTGTTTGACATTTCGAACATAGAGGTGAACTATCGGAGAACACAGTGAATCTGGAACATACTAGGGGCCTTCCAAAATGTCATCAACTCTATAATGGAAGAGTACATTCTTGATTGTTTCCCTACTAAATCTTCTGGACTTATTCAATAACTTCTAGTAAAGGATTTACTGAAATTGCAGATGATTTTAACCAGGAAAGTTCAGAGATGTTCTGCATAGGAATATGTTCATGATGGAACAATTTAGTGTTGAATATTGCACCTTCGTATATTCCCTACCTCTTCTTCCACAGTGTATGAACTAACTTCATATCTTCCAACTTCCCAGCCTTTCAGTTCAACAAAAGTGATGCATTTATTCCCTCTCTGGTCTACTCAATCCCTTCTTCCAACAACCACCACCAGCACATGGGACTGAATACATTTTGAAAATACCTTGTGCTGAATAAAAAATAATAATAATTATAAACGTAGGCTTTAACAGGGATGCAGACAGCAATCAAAATCTGACAGGGATGATTCAACTATTTTCCATCCTCTCCAATACTAACAAAAAAGATTTTGTGTGAAGTGGAGCTTTCAGTAGTATTATCACAGGTTTACTTTTTATGGTGAGGACAAACGCATACACAGCTTTGCTCTTAAATAGGCCCCATTCACACATAAACAGACAGCTGCTGCACAGTAAAACTGGGCAGTTGACTGTTTGGCCGATGTCTATCCCGGCTGCAGTAAGCTGGTGGTAGTGGGTGGTGCGATGTATGTTTCTGTGCATAAGACAGCTCCTTTTTATTTATGAACTTTATTTGAAGGTGACACTTCCCTTCACTTAAAGCATTTTTTTAATGTGTGTCCTAGAAGTGACCTGTGTTCATCCAGTGCAGAAAACATAGATCACCACACTCTATTAATTGGCCCTTAGTGTCTCCCAAAAATCTATACGTGTGACTGCACAGACAAAATTGGATTTGGGTTAAAATGGTTCTAAAGCCTGAAGGTTTTTCACCTTAATAAGTTCTCTGCATTAAGGTAAACAACCTTCAGTATGCAGATTTCCCGTCAGCCCCCCCCCCCCCCTTACATGAGGCTGATCTCAATCCAGTGATGTGCAGAAGAGCAGAGGCTTTCTTGGCTCTCTCCCTCCTCATTGGCTCAGACACAGCAATTGTCTCCCGCTGCTTTCAATCTGTCAATGCTGTCAGCCAGTAAAAAAGAAGCCGGGGCGGGCCATTACACGGAGGTAGTTTAAGAGCAAGTATGCATAAGTGCCTCCATAGTGCTTGCTATGGGGGCACTCAGCAAGAGGAAGGAGCCAAGAGTGCCGGAAGGGGACATGAAAAGTGGAAGACTGGGGCTGCTCTGTGCAAAATCATTGCACAGAGCAGGTAAGAATAACACTTTTTTTTTTTTTTTATGTTTTAAATCCAAATGTTTACAATAACTTTAAAGAATCCATTAATTTGTATACTTCCAGGGCCCATATTATGAGAAACATAGATTACATTGTTAATAGTCTATATCAAGAGACCCAAACAGCCCTGCTACCGGAAAGGGTTCTGTTCAGACTGCGGATAGGTAATTCTAACAAATCATTCGACAAACTTCCCATGGACAATCTGAGCTGCACAGCGGAATAGTTTGTGTACTTTATTAATAATGTAATGGAGTTCTGAAGTACGTGCTGTGAATTTCGATGTCGGAGGCGGCAATAAAAGTCTATGTAGAATAGTATCCCACAGTAATGAATGTCATCTGGATTCAGCATCGCCTGGGAATCAGAGGCTGTAACTGTTGCTTCTTCATGGGCAGCCAAAGTCGTTCCGCTGACAGATTGGTCTGGCACATGTTGTTGACATGTTGGAAAATGACAAGTGAATGACAGTTCCAGACACTTAAAACAAGTGAGATGAAGCAGACTTTGTAAGAATGATATCCCTTGCGCTACCATCGTTTCTTTCTAAGCCAGACAGAACATGTTCCGTGGCTGCACAAATATTATGGTAAATTTTACAGATAAATCTCTGGGGAGTTTATTGTAGAAGTTTGAGAATAATGCTTCTCTTCTTTTGCACTATATCAACTATTAAATATGTGCCTTTTACCACACTAATAAGGGTGTCTTCCCAATCAAGGTTGAGGAGTTACACATCTTGTAATGCAGTCTGTGCAATTTAAAATTTTGGAGCTTTTTTTATTAAAGCTGAACTCCGGGCACAAAAACATTCTTGTAAATATAATCCTCAATAGCCACAAAGCAAAACGTCTTCTTTGGCCGCGTACACACGATCGAATCTATTTGCTGAAAACGGTCCGACGGACCGTTTCAGCATACAAATTCGATCGTGTGTACGGGCGGACAGACAGATTTTTCCAGCAGACAGATTTTAAAGCATGCTTTAAAATCTGTCTGCTGAGAACCCGTCCGTCCGGCATGTCTGCTGGTTAGTACGCTAACCAGCAGACATATCTGTCCGCACATGCGTCGAATGGATTCGACGCATGCGCGGAAGTGTTTTACTTCCTGCTGGCGGTGACGTGGCGGCGTCAACGTCACCGCCACGTCACCGCGCTGTCTGCCGGTGGGGATTTTGGTTTGATCGTGTGTACCAAATGCAGTGGAGGCTGGTGTTCAATTTTTTTTGGGGGGGGGGCGCAAATGAACTTAAAAATTCTCAACAATACTGAAACAAAAACATTAAATGCAGCCTCACTGTGCCATCAAATGCAGCCAACTGTGCCCATCATATGCAGCCAACTGTGCTCATATGCAGCCAACTGTGCCCATCATATGAAGCCAATTGTGCCCATCATATGCAGCCACTGTGCCCATCATATGCAGCCACTGTTCCCATGATGTGCAGCCAACTGTGCCCATCATATGCAGCCAACTGTGCCCATTGTATGCAGCCAACTGTGCCCATCGTATGCAGCCAAATGTGCCCAGCAAATGCAGTCAACTGTGCCTAGAAAATGCAACCACTGTGACACCCCCCGCCTGCCCGCTTTCTGAACGGCACTTACTCCATCATGGTGGTGGGTCAGGCAGTGGGTGACAAGAGCGAGCTGTGAGATGTGTGACGCAGGTCAGGCGCTGGCTCCTGTGTTCTCCATGCATCTCTTCTTGCCCTCAGCCAATCAGGTGACAGATATTAGACCTCCTGATACAGGTATTTGCGCCTCCTGATTGGCGGAGAGGCGGTTTAGTGTTAGAAAAGCAAATATTAATTTGCTTTTCTGACACACCTGGGTGGACTGGGAGCACAATTAGTGTAACTGTGTTTGATTTTCTGTTCTGTTCAGTGTTTCAGTGGCTGCAGGATTATTTGCTTCCCCTTGGTTGTCCAGAAATGTTCTGGAAGTTAGTGGGCAGGAAGAGTCTAATCAACAGAATTTTATGTAGCCATAGCTAATACCTGGGGAGTTTGCCCAGAGCGTTGCTTGGAGAGAGCATAATCAGAGACTTGGAACAGCCTTGTCTTTTTCCTGAAGATGAGATCACAGCCTAAGGGGTCTTTAGCCCCCATGCAATTCTGCCATCTACCTGCAGGTTATTGAGGCCCCAGTGGAACTAGCTGGGAGTTTGTTGAAGATCTGGGAGTTTGCTGAAGCTGACTGAAGGACTGTCGTCTGAGGATCTGGTGTGGTACCATGGAGTGAAAGCCACTAGAAGATATTGGAAGGAGCCAAGCAATAATCCAAGGATATGGTTGTCCAAAAATGTTCTGGAAGTTACAGGACAGGAAGAGTCTAATCAACAGAATTTTTATGTAGCCCTAGCTAATACCTGGGGAGTTTGGACAGATGGTTGCTGGGAGAGAGCATAAATACTCAGAGACTTGGAACAGCCTTGTCTTTTTCCCTGAAAAGGAGATCACAGCCTAAGGGGTCTTTAGCCCTCAGAGGCCAAGGTCAGCATGGTTGGGAGGATACATCAGAAGCCCAGGTCAGCAGGGCTAGGAGAACACATCAGAGACCATGGTCAGAAGGGTTGGGAGGATACATCAGAGGCCAAGGTCAGCAGGGCTGGGAGAACACATCAGAGACCATGGTCAGCAGGATTGGGAGGATACATCAGATGCCAAGGGTCAGCAGGTGAGCAGCCACAGTTAGGACCAAAAAACAAGGCATTCAGGAGGCAGCAGTATCAGTACCTTCTGAACACTTGCAATTCGCTGCTCTACGATCCCCCATAAACAGTAGAGACTGTCACACTTGAAAACTTAGAGCAGAGTTCATATTTCAAATCAGCTGTCAGTGGTGATATTTATGGACAGAAAACTATTTTTGAGAAGGTATGTTTGAATCTGATTAAGAGCATTGTTTTTATGTATGAATTGTATTACTACTACAGTATAGGGAATTGAAAGTTTCACTTTAAATGTTTTACCACAGAGGAGAAAAAACTTTTAAGAATAAGGAGCACTTAGCTCAAGCATGAAAATTTGAAAAAATAAAATACATAAACAATGAGAATGTCACTTTCCAAATCCTAGTCTATCGCTGCCTTTCCAGTTGTAGATTTTTATGCATTTCTCAAATATTGTTTTTTTCATTTTATTCCTGTGTGAGAAGACAGAATGAAAATGATAGCTGTTATGTCTATGCACCATGCATTCATCATCGTTACCAAAGGCCTTGCTTTTTATTTTCTAGAAGGGCAAGGAAAATATGCAGTAAAAAGTAAGCCTGTGTCTGCAATTCTTTTTATTTTTTCCCTTCTTAAGTCTGTTTGCGGCTTAAACAAAGATCCAGGATTTTGTAGCTGAAGACTGAATGAAATGCAGCAGATTACACGGTTATATTTAACATTTGTTAAGTTCTAGTAAGCAGTTCTTTCATTTTCAACACTCACTGACTGCAAATCCAAAAGAGAGTGCTCATCTTCCATAACTAATCGTCATGGCTTTCCATTTCTCAATATAATTATTTTTTCCTGCAATTAGCAATATTGTCATTACTATTATTGTTGGGTGTTATTGACTGCAAATTTTATTTTTAAATAAAAAAAATATGTAAAAGCAACTGTAGCATTATTAAGTGGGTTTGAACCCCTAGTACTGCCTTTTTGCAATTCAAGGGAATCTATGGTCACAGAATAAACTTTTAATTTAATAACATCAGCATTGTAAAGTTTTTCAGACCTTTTTTTTGGGGTGAAAGTGTTCAGTGTTCCGCCTATCACGGACGCCGTGATAGACGAGAGGACGAGAGGGCGTCCGTGATAGGCGGAACACTGAACACAGTGTCTGCTGGGAAACTCAGTATTCCGCCTATCACACAACAGGACATGGAGAAGCGCGACTTTTTAACACTGTCCGGCCGCCGTCTGAATCTGCATGTCACGGACTATCACGGAACAGGACTCAGGTACACGACAAAGTGATTCTGCAATGGGCACAGTGAGGTCTGGCTGCAATGGCACAGTGAAGTCTGGCTGCAATGGGCACGGTGAAGTTTGGCTGCAATGGGCATAGTGAGGTCTGGCTGCAATGGCACAGTGAAGTCTGGCTGCAATGGGCATAGTGAGGTCTGGCTGCAATGGGCACGTTGAGGTCTGGCTGCATTGGGCACGATGAGGTCTGGCTGCAATGGGCACGATCAGGTCTGGCTGCAATGGGCAGAGTGAGATCTGGCTGCAATGGGCACGGTGAAGTCTGGCTGCATTTTGAGGTCATACAATGATGTTGGATGAGTCTCCTCTCTAATTCGTCCCAAAGGTGTTCGATCAGGTTGAGACCAAGACTATGTGTAGGCCAGTCAAGTTCCTCTACCCTAAACTCACTCAATCCTGTCTTTATTTATTATTTATTGCTTTGTGCACTGGTTCAAATCATTTGGAGGCGGGGGGATTGTGGTATGGGGTGGTTTTTCAAGGGTTGGTCTTGGCCCTTTAGTTCCAGTTAAGGGAACCCTTAAGGCATCAGCATACCAACACATTTTGGACAATTTTAATTCTCCCACCTTTGTGAGAACAGTTGTGCCCAAAGCAAGGTCCATAAAGACATGGATGAGCGAGTTTGGGGGTGGAGGAATTTGACAGGCATGCACAGAGTCTTGACCTCAACCCGATAGAACTGCGAGCCAGGCCTTCTTGTCCAACAGCAGTATCTGACCTCACAAATGTGCTTAAGGAAGAATGGTCAAACATTCCCAAAGGCACACTCCTAAACCTTGTGGACAGTCTTCCCAGAATAGTTAAAGCTGTTATAGATGCAAAGGGTGGGCCAACTCAATATTGAACTCTACAGACTAAGACCGGGGTGCCATTAAATTTCATGTGCCTGTTAAATGCAGGCTTCCCAGTATTTCTGGAAATAACGGGCCAGATTCAGAAACAATCGCCTATCTTTAGGTGGGCGTAGCATATCTCAGATACACTACGCCACCGTAACTTAGAGCGGCAGATACGGTATTCATAAAGAACTTGCGCCCTAAGTTACGGTGGCGTAGCGTATCTGGTCCGGCGTAAGCCCACGTAATTCAAACTAGGAAGGAGGTGGGCGTGTAGTATTGAAATGAGCTGTGACCACACGTAAAGGACGCGTCTAACGAACGGCGCATGCGCCGTCCGTATCCCAGTGCGCATGCGCGAAAATCACGTCGCAAATAGTCAATGCTTTCGACATGAATGTAACTTAAGCCCAGTCCCATTCGCATCGTTCCTCGGCAAAAAAAAAAAAATTCTCCCCCACTGTAATATCCAGATCTCCCCCCCACTGTAATATCCACATCTCCCCCACTGCAGTGGCATCACTAGGGGTGGTGTCACCTGGTGCAGAAAAAAATGGTGTCACCCCCCCTCGCACCAACTATAGTCCCCCCTCAGTAAAGAACCCCATCGGTGCAGACACCCCCCTCCTCTCAGTACAGTCACACTCCCAGGTAGTACAGGCAGACCCCCCCAGGTAGTACAGGCAGACCCCCCCAGATAGTACAGGCAGACCCCTCCCAGGTAGTACAGACAGACCCCCCAGGTAGTACAGGCAGACCCCCCCAGATAGTACAGGCAGACCCCTCCCAGGTAGTACAGACAGACCCCCCAGGTAGTACAGACAGACCCCCCAGCGGTGTGTCCCACGAGTGCTGGCTCCTCCTCTGTGGGTGTAAACAGAGAGGAGGGCCGCCGCCGGGTGTACCAAGATGGCCACGGCTCCGGAGCTAGGCCGAAGCCACAACCTTTCCTAATGTTATGGCCACGGCTCCAGAGATAGGCCGAAGCCGCTGCCTTTCCTAATGTTATGGCCGCGGCTTCGGCCTAGCTCTGGAGCCGCAGCAATCCGCAGATCACAGTGTGTGCCGATCCGAAGGGGGTGACCCGTTCGGATCACGGATCAACTGTGATCCATTGCACCACTATTTGACAGGGAAGCCAAAATGCTCCCATACAGGGGATTTAAATGACCCAAGGCGTTCAAGTTCCTCCGCTCGCCCTGACCACGCTGTGTGTGGACTGAACATGCGCAACAACTTTTTTTTTCCAGAAATCAATCCTCGGATCACGTGTGTGGGGTTCGGATCAAAGTTTTTTGATTCGGATCACGGATCAATGGAGATCCGTTGCACCGCTAATAGATATAATATATATATATATATATATATATATATATATATATATATATATAAATATATATATTGCTGTAATGTAATGCTTTCGAAAATATGTATTTTAATTATTTTTTTATTATTATTTCAAAATTTTATTTTTTAACAAACAAGTAATTCTTAGAATTTTTTTTTAGTTTTTTTAATCAATTTACAAAATGCAAAGGAAGCGAACAAAGGAAAAATCCAAATCCAATCAATATTTGGTTAGCTTCAAAACAGCATCAATTCTTTTTTATTTTTTTTATCAAACAAAGGTTTTTATTGAACAAATGTATAAACACAAACAAAGAGCTCTAGAGCAGCATTTCACTCAGTCAGTGTGGCGCAGCACACATATATATACTTAAATGCAGAAGTATACCCCTTTCTCTCCTCCAGTAGTCGTTTCACATTTTCCCAGTACATGCCACCACCCCCAATCCATGGTACACTTCAGCATACTCTAGCCATTAGTCAATTTATTAAAACATAGAAATGTGACAGCATCAATTCGTATAGGTACACTTGCACTTGAAGGAACTCAGCAGGTAGGTTATTCCAAACATCTCGGAAAACTGACCACAGTTCTTCTGTGGATGTAGGCTTCCTCAAACTTGTGCACAGTACTTTATACATATGGAAAGGGGATGGGGGGGGGGGGGGGGGGGGCGTGTGGGTTGTAAGGAAAAGCACAGGTTTGTCAGATCATATGTAATGATACAGCCAGTGAAAATTGTAATTCACTATCTATCTATCTATCTATCTATCTATCTATCTATCTATCTATCTATCTATCTATCTATCTATGGCCCAGATTCAGAGAGTGGGCGCACATTAACGCTGGCGTAGCGCACACACAGTACGCTACACCGGCGAGGCATGCACTGTATTCAGCAAGCTGCTGTTCACCAAGATACGCCAGCGTATCGTTTTTACGAAGGCGCAGGCCAGCGTAAGTGGAAGTGGGCGTGACCCCATGCAAATGATAGTCCGAGCATGGTGCAGTGTTTTACGCCCGGCGTATCATGAACTGCGCATGCGCCATGACGTAGCTGTGACGTGGACGCATTAGACAGCACCCTTATGCGCATGCTCACAACAACGCCACCACAACTGCCTAAGCTACGCCGGATCACTACGTACACGGTGAATGTAATGTACGCCCAATACGCCGGCCTGTGTTCTCTGGGGCAGACCTTTGCATGTCTATTGCTGGGTTGCGCCTCATCTATGGGGAATAAATTTACGCCGGACGTACAACTTACGCAAACATCGCATAGCATGCGTCGGGCGCATGTACGTTCGTAAATCGCATATTTGAATGCCTAATCAATGGGAGAAGCAACATGCGTCCAAACCATATTTGCGCCCACGCTACGCCGGCGTAAGCAAGATACGTCGGGGTAGGGTGGCCTGTTTTTAGACGTATGTTGGTTTTGTGGGTCTGGCGCACATATACGACGGGCGCACATTTGCACTACGTCGGTGTAAAGTGATTTACGTTGGCGTAAGTGCCTTGTGAATCCGGGCCTATCTATCTATCTATCTATCTATCTATCTATCTATCTATCTATCTATCTATCTATCTATCTATCTATCTATCTATCTATATCTGACTTTTAGTACTTATATACCATACCATAATTGCTGTAACTAAATTGGTACTCATGTATTCTCCCCAGTGCCGATCCTGACCTCCCTGGGGCCCTAAGCAAAATTACATGTTACATTAAAGGTGAGAATCGGGGGGGGGGGGGCTGGGGGCTGGTGAAAATGACATCTTACATTAAAGTGAGCTGGGGGTGCTGACTTCTTACCTCTTCTCCCATGCAGCCAGCGAGTTGAGAAGCGGGGTAAGGGGCTGAAAATGACTTTTCACCAGGCGAGGCCTCTAGTAATTTTGGGGGTCCTCCGCAGCTTTGCAGGACCCTAAGCCAGTAGTGTATTTAGGTTTTGTGCTGCCCTAGGCCTGACTAAACTTGTGCACCCCCTACTTTAAATATGGCCCACCCCTTCCTGTCAAGGCCACACCCCTTTCTGTTTAAGACCTACCCTGAAATTATCAAGTGGGAACACTAGTTCGTAGGGCCTGGGGGGCAATGGATTCCCTTAATTTGCATAGATTTTCTCTCACTTCCTGTTTGGCTATGGGGCAGGAAGTGAAGGGAAATCTCTGCCATGGGACAGGGATGGTAAAAAATAAACTGACAGGGGCCCTCCCTTACTCCATCCAAAATGAAAAGAAAAAGTGTTGCCTATAGTTCTACTTTAAGCACAAATTTCTGATAATTTTATGGAGAGGACTAAGAAGATATAACCATGCCAGTGGTGCAGCAGAAAACATATAGCGCAGTGAGGAAGGTTTTTGGTCCAGTATGATAGGACAGTCCAAATTAGAAGCAGCTTGCGTTACACTAACAGTGTAGCGCAAGACGGCGGGGACACTTTCCGTGCTGCCCCCCTGCAAAGTGCTGCCCTAGGCCTGGGCCTTGTTGGCCTAGGCCAGGATATGACATTGCCCTAAGTGGCTTGCATAGTGAGCCTATAGAGCGGATCGGCCCTGATTCTCCCTTCCCACGAATGCTGACACCAGCCAACGTTAGTTAGTTTTTGTTTTGTGTGTGATCTGATGAACTTGTGCCTCCTTCTCCATAACCCTCAACTGCCCAACTGTGCCTCATTTAGAAGGACTGTCCATGTTTTGGAACCAAATTTCCCTGTCCCTCTTGTCTCTCATTTTTTTCTTGTGTATAGAACTTCATACAACAATAAAAAAAAAATCTTATCCACACTATCACCTTCTCTCTCTGTCCTGCTTCACATCCTGTTTGCAAATTTCCTTCCGAAAGACAAGAGTGGCAGGGCTGGTGTTTCCTATTAGAAAATCCCCACCCACATCACACAGCTTTCTGATCACACTGGATAAGCAGAGCTATTCCACCGTTATTGCTTTCGAAATTAGGTGATTCTGCTACACATTTGCTGTAATGGTGAATTTCTAAAGACAGTTTGCATTCAGCCATTTAACAAAAGTATAAATCGTGAATATTCATGATTTTTAAAAGAAAGTCACAAATTACCATGGCTTTGAGCCAGGAAAGGATTCCCTCATTGGTCAGCACCAGGGCCGATCCACCCTATAGGCTCACTATGCAAGCTGCTTAGGGCCCCGCAAAGCTGTGGAGGGCCCCCAAATCACTAGAGACCCCGCCTGATGAGAAGTCATTTTTGACCCCTCACCCCACTTCTCAACTCGTTGGCTGCATGGGAGAAGAGGTAAGAAGCCAGCACCCCCCGCTTCTCACGTTAATGTAAGATGTCATTTCCGACAGCAAAACACCCCCTCCTCCCGCTTCTCAACTTTAATGTGACATGTCATTTTCGGCAGCCCCCCCCCCCCCCGCTTCTCAACTTCATTGTCATTTTGCAGGTCAGGATCGGCACTGGTCAGCACCAATACAATAACATGTATTAAGCTGCTAGTGTAGATGGTCCCCAATTTAGGACACAATAAATTCCTTGGCTTCAACAGTGGAAGAATATTACATATATGTTCATCTTTTGGAGGAGGGGAGCAGTGTGTTTATGGCAGCCGAGCAATGGAAAAAATGGCTGATTGGGTTTGGGTTGGGGGAGGTAGACAATAGAATAAATGACTGCTAGATGTGCTGAGAAGAAGTGTATATATGGCTGGGGGGATATACTGTACATACCTCCCAACATTTTGAAATTGGAATGAGGGACACCTACTACCAAAAGTATGTAGGTATAGGACACGCCCACTGCCACACCCCCTTAAATGAGACTTAACTGAAAAAAAGGTTGATTAAAACCACAAGGACATTTTTTAACACTATTATTCCTTTATATTTCAGCAATTTCAAATTGGATGAAAGGATTAGCATCGGGAAACACTTTTTGAAAGATAAAATGTGATTTTTATATACAGCTATATAGATCAGACCAAAATGAGGGACAAATGATGAGTAAAAAGGGACAGAGGGACATTGTTCCAAATAAAAAAAACTATGGTTTTTCAGCTGGGAATTCAGCAAACGCCATTCTTTCTGATTTTCTATCACATACCGTATTTATCGGCATATACCGCACACTTTTTTCACCTTAAAATCAGGGAAAAATCGCGAGTGCGCGATATACCCCGATCCCCGCTTCCCACGCTGTGTTTTAAGCCGTCACCGACATATACCGAGCGCAGTACACTCGGATACACTTGGCCAGGCTCGGCTCCCCTCGCGGTCACGCCCTGTGCCGCATCCTACCCTTTATGCGAGAGAAGCCGAGCGTGCCAGAGCGTGCTCGAGTGTACTGCGATCGGTATATGTCGGCTGCGGCGTTCAAACACAGCCCGGAAGCGGCGATCGCAGCACAGGAGAAGCGGGAAGGACACCACGAAGGCCGCAGACGGACGACGGACCGGACAAGGCTGCCGATGGACGCCGGGCAACTGTAAGTAACTAACTGTAAACTACCAGTATTTCTTTTTTTTCCCTTAGGATTCCCTTCTAGGTGGAGGTGCGCGCTATATGCCGGTGCCCGCTATAGGGCGATAAATACTGTACTTTTATGTCTTTTTTGAGCCTTTATTATTAACCTGTTGTAAAAAATGTGAGGACTGAAATCTAATCGACCTGCTGTCCACAATCAGATGTCCCACAAAGATAAAGGGGAGGCCAACAGGACCATCATCATGTAACTGATGCTAGCACCTACCATGACTTTTATCTCCTGTCTAGCCAATACCAGAGAATTTTTCAATGGTTTCTATCAGGAGAATTCATTGTAGACAGTTACTGGAATCTGGGGCTTGCCCTGTTTGGAGGGAATTTTCTATCTGGGGGTAGGAGCCTTTTGGGTATTCACAGACACAAGTTTCCTATAAGGTCTGCTCCCTTTTAAATTGACAGCAGGTAGTGGGCAGATCTTTAACCAAGAGACAGCCTGCTGTTGACTATAGAATCCACCTATTGCTTGCTGTCAATGGAAAGGAGAGAGCAAACCTTATGAGGAACAAGTGTGTCAGCTTCCCTGTAAGGCTCTGCCCCTACAGCATCACAGGATGTAGCGTTATCAAATATGCCACTCGGCTACTCTGGTTACTTTATTTTGTCTGACCACCTCTGGACAATTCTGAGTAAATCCAGCAAAAATGTAGAGGGAATGAAGTCAACTAAAAGGTGGGAAATGTCATAAGTCTCTCTATAGTTCAGCAACATTAAATTATCTTTCTTTTGTCTTGTTGGTTGTAACAGTTGCACCATAAACGCATATACAAAACATGCTGCACCCAATAACACTATCTGGTTTTAGTTGTTTCAATATCTTAACAAAATGCATAGAACCCCTGCAGGGCATGAACATTTACATGTACCTAAGGTAGCATGGCATATTTGTAAGTTCCAACGTTTGTATTGGCTCCAAAATTAAACCCCTACCCAGATCAATTGTTGAAAAACATTGACTGATATCTGGACAGAAATGTGCTGCCTTAGCTGTTGATGCTCCACTCTTGGGATTAACGCACTTTGGCATATGGCACGTTAAGAGTGTATTTATGAAAAAATGCATAGCAACTCCCCTGTTAAAGTGCATGTACATTCATTCGGTGCAAATGGGGCAAAAAACGAATGTTGTTAGACTATTTCCTAATACAACATATTGACCACTAGATGGCATGGCTAAGTATTATAGGGAATCCCTATGATACTTAGCGCCATTTAACAACTAAATCCCCATTCTAAATTAACAAAAAGTATTCGACCACCACAGGAAATAACCAAATTTTTATTTATTTTTTCCCCCATTTACTTAGAATGTATGTACATGCAATTTTACTAGGTGAAGAGCTATGCAATAAAAAAAATGAATACGCCTCTTAACCCCTTCATACTTACGGGTAAGACAAATCCTAGTGCCTAAGCACAATTTTGCAATGTTGACATGTATTAGTAAAACTGTACATATCATCACTACTACTTTGTGCATCCAGGTGGATTATACCTTGCCCTTTTCTTTATCCTGCCTAAAACACACTGACACTAAAGCCCTGTACACATGATCGGATATCTGATAGAATCTAATCCGATGGATTTTTTTCATCAGATATCCAATGAAGCTGACTTTTATTAGTCTTGCCTATACACCATCGGTTAAAAATCCGGCCGCGTCCAACGCGGTGACGTAAAACACTACGACGTGCTGAGAAAAAATAAGTTCAATGCTTTCGAGCATGCGTCGTCTTGAGCATGCGTGGATTTTTGACAGATGATTTAATTTTCATCAGATGAACCGATGGTGTGTGCAGGGCTTAACTGACACTGATGCTAATTAAAAAAAAAATCCTGCCCACAATATACGGACCGTGACCTGTGATCTTGACCTTTGACTGTGTCCCTGACCTTTGACCTTGACCTTTGACCCTTACTTGACCCAAACATTAACACTGGCACTAACCTAGATGAAACCTTATTTTTTTCCCCACAAAAAGTAAAGAAAAAGATACATTTCCTCTATTCACAGATAGAGAAAAACACAGTGGCAGACTTCACAATGACTGATCACTGTGATAGCCAATCAGAGGCTACCACAGTGATCAGATGATCCGGAATTGAAAGATCAGGGTCCCGATCATTAGTACAGGGCCCAGGGCTCTTAGTGAGATCCCAGTTTGGGAGCGTGCTGTGCGTTGCGCTCCCAGCAGAAAGTGAGATACGCATGCGGCCCCACAGAAAAAGCCCACTTCAATGAGACCACATATATGTGTTACATTGGTGGGAAGGGGTTAAAGTGAGTGTGATTGTTTTTTTTTGTTTTTTTTATAACACACAAACATGTCATACGTGTTCGGAATTTAGAAGTAGCCAGGAGCTCGGGCAAGGGACTCCAGAAAAGGAGGATATGGGCTGCTCTGGGCAAAACCATTGCACAGAGCACCCCCGATCCTCCTTCTTTGGGATCCTCCGCTGGTGCTCTTGGCTACTCCTGCCTTTCTATTGACACACACGGTGTGGCTAGTCCCTGCCCCCCACTTCCTCATCACTGGATTTTATTGACAGCAACAGGACCCAAGGCTCCCGCTGCTCTCACTGAATCCAATGAGGAGGGAGAGAGAGAGAACAGCACTGCAGCGCTCTGGCACAGCGCCGGGTAGAGATTGGGATCAGGTACGCATTTAGGGTGGAAGGGGGAGCTGCACCTCAAGGGTTTTTACCTCAATACAAAGAATGCATTTCAAGTAAAAACCTTTAGCCTTTACAACAACTTTAATATTTTTTAGACATAAAAACACCTACAGGTGGAATTTTATGAGCTGTTGGATAGTGAATGAAATGTACTTCCTCGGAAATCTTTGCCATATCTGTGTAACAAAATGAATCACAACAAGATTCAATTTCCTAAGGTGTATGAATATTCAGCCACGAAAAAGACCCCGTTGAGGGGTTTAAAGATAATAGATAAGAATGAAGCTGAACAATGTAGTTTCCTGACAAAGCAATATATTCCTGTCTGTACTGCTGCTGTGTGTGGACTGACATTAGTACCACTTATAAAGCACAGAGGTTCTACAGATTTTTTTTTACAATAGACACTTAAAGTGAATGTAAATCCTTTCCTATACCCAGTGAAGTGAGAAGCCTCAGATGATACACAGATGAAACAAATCTCCCTACATAAATTTTACATGTACAGTGGAACCTCAGATTACGAGCATAATCTGTTCCAGAAGAATGCTCGTACTCACAGTACTCAAAGCGAGTTTCCCCTTTGAAGTCAATGGAAACAAAAATAATTTGTTCCGCATTGACTTCAATGGCATGCAATACCGCATGCGGCCAGAAGTGGGGGCACCAGAGAGCCACGGAAACGTCCGGAAAGGCTCGTGGACAGCTTGGCTGACCTCGGCAAACCTCAAAAAGGCTCGGGAACTGAGTATTTACGCGTCTTTGCGAGCATTCCCAAACGGTGCCAATGGGCTGCAATTGGCGCTGTTCGCCTCCGGGGTCCCCCACCTCAGGCCAAATGCGGTACTGCACACCACTTTGGCCTGAATCCTGTTCGTTTTGCGAGACAACACTCGCAAAGCGAGTTAGGATTTTTTTAAATACAATGCTCGTATTGTGAAACGCTCGTTAACCACGTTACTCGCAATCCGAGGTTCCACTGTATATCTGCTGTCTTCAGCTTTATATACTGTTTAGAAAGTGCACATTCTGTATCTTTCTGTTTCAGCATTGGGAGGGGAGTCTGGGTATACACTGTGTAAAAGCTAATTGGAGGAAAAGCACACCCCTCCTCTCCACAAAAAATTGCAGAGCTGTGCTGTGAATAAACCAGTTTCCTGCTAATCTATCTCTATGCATCCTCCCCGACACAAATTTCCAGCTGCTTCCATCTCCTGTTTCGGAGAACTTGTCAGAAGGTCTCATACTGATAACAGAAGAACGAAGCACCAGAAAGACACGGGATGTAGGGCTTTGGAGAGAGATAAGTAAACCCTACAGATATATGTGCCCAGGTCAGATTTTTTTTGAATGGGGTTTACATCCACTTTAAGCCTAGTACACACAGGTCGAATGTCTGGCGACATCGACCGGTTCAATAAAACTGCCTGACATTCGGCCCATTTTTATGGCAGTCGGTCCAACAGAAATCGGCCAGCTTCTGTCAGATGTACTGGTTCTGGAGGGGGCGTCTCCCTGTCAGAACACAATAGCTCAGCGAAAGCGATCACTGTACTAATATTGGATTGTTTTCTACAGAGGTTCCTACCGGAGCCGTCAGTTTTTTCTGTTCAACCCACTGAGTTGAATGAAACAAAAACTCATGGTGTGTACTAGGCTTTAGCTGTAGTAATATCCAATATTTAGGAGAACTGCTTAATAGACTATTATATGAATCATAAGAAAATACTTCATAAACCATGCTTTCTCTGTAGTTAACCACTTCAGCCCCAGAAAGATTTACCCCCTTAAAGACTTTAAGGTAATTTTTTGCGATATGGCACTGCGTCGCTTTAACTGCGACACTGTACCAAAACAAAATGTATGCATTTTTTTCCCCCACAAATAGAGCTTTCTTTTGGTGGTGTTTGATCACCTCTGCGGTTTTTATTTTTTGCGCTATAAACAAAAAAAAGACTGTACATTTTTTTAAACTTTTTGCTATAATAAATTTTCCAAAAGACAATGTAAAAAAATGAATTTCTTCATCAGTTTAGGCCAATATGTATTCTTCTACATATTTGTTGGTAAATAAAATTGCAATAAGCGTATATTGATTGGTTTGCGCAAAAGTTATAGCGTCTACAAAATAGGGGATATATTTATGGCATTTTTATGAATCATTTTTTTTCTAGTAATGGCGATGATCAGTGATTTTTAGCGGGACTGCGACATTGCTGCAGACAGGTCAGACACACTTGACACTTTTTTTGGACTAGTGACATTTATTCAGCGACCAGCTATAAAAATGCACTGATTACTGTATAAATTACACTGTCAGGCAAGGGGTTAACACTAGGAGGCGATTAAGGGGTTAAATGTGTTCCCTGGGAGGTGTTTCTAACCGTGGGGGGAATGGACTGATTGGAAGTAATCACAAGGAACAGACGATCACTATGTACTTCCCTGACAGAACGGAGATCTGTTTGTTTACATTGACAGATCCCCGTTCTGGCTCTCTGTGGAGCAATTGCAGGTGGCTGGCGGACATCACGGCTGCCGACCCACGAGCATTGGCTCCAGCGCCACACACTGTATCTATTGCACGTAGCGATGTACACCTACGGCAATTCGCACAATAGAGCCGACCTGCCACCGTAAAAAACTACGGCAGCTGGTCGGCAAGTGGTTAATGTGTTTAATCTGATTGCCTGCTGAATTTGGCTGATTTGGCTTCACAACTGTACAGGTCTGAAACAGCATGTGCCATCAGTGTCAGAAAGGTTCAAATTCCTCATCAACATATTTGTTCCGGGTCAGTAACTCAGAAAATGCTGAAAACAAAGCAACAGCATGACAGTAGCATTTCTGAAGTAGGGGTTAGCAATGATAACCATTATATCGAATAATACTATAATACTATAAAGTCATGTCCTCCCAGGACAGCATAAAAGATGTTGTGCTGGGTGAAATGCAACTGTGCATCACAGAAGGGATGGCACACAACACGTCAGAACCTAAGGATAAAAGCACAATAGTTTGACAGTGGCAGACCTGTGTGAGATTAAATTATGGTGATATGGTTCTCAAAATTCCGAGGGCCACATTGTATAAATTGCAAATATTCAAGGGCTAAAAAAACGAGTTCATGAATGGATAAAATTAAAGTGTTTGTAAAGGCTCAAGATAAGCAACCTTCTGTGTGCAGCAGCCCTCCCTAAATCTTACCTGAGCTCCATCTTGATCCAGCAATGTGCATGAGAGCAACAGCTCTTCCAGATCCCTTCCTCCTCATTGGCTCCTGCTACTTTAAATCACAGGCAGTAAGCCAATGAGGAGAGAGGGGGCGAGCCGCAGAGGCGTATTGCGGACAGTATTACCGCGGTTTCCTATTGTTTTAAATGGGAAGGAGTGGTGAAGGAGCGGTATACATACCACTCCTCTCACTGCTCCAAAGATGCTGCTTGCAGGAGATTTTTTTCTCTCCAGCCAGCGTATTGCCTCAGTGTGAAAGCCCTCAGGCTTTCACATTGAGAAGGCTGGGCAGGAGTTTTTCAGGCGGTATTTAGGCGCTGAAAAAAATATATATACAAGTGCATATATAACACAAATAAAGCTGCCAACACAACAGAATTGGATCAATTCTGTAGGAGAAAACAAATGAAACACAAAAAGTGTAGCGCTAAAAATATGTGAGGAATAAGCATATAACACTGCAAAGCATCATACAAAACATGAAGTGAAATAACATATGTAATAAGTGAACCGTCACATAAATTAATCACCAAGTGTTCAAACGATCATATCAATAGATATGAATAAAATGATTGACTCAAAGTGTCCAAACAAACGAAATGATGAGTGAAGGAGATTTTTGATAGCAGATCCACCACCAAAGAATAAATGGGAGGCTTACCAGAAAGCGTGGACTCAACTAAGTTTACACCTAATGAGTCGCTAGGGCTTAATGTGATGGTATCCGGACATCAACCTTCCATTGAGAAACAGAGATGGGTTTTTGAATAGGAACCAAATCTTCATGTAATAGATAAGGGGCCCAAAAATTGCAGTAGTACCAAGGCCGGTACATATGACTCTTCAATTCTTTGCAAGGGATCCAAAATGCTCAGATGCCACAATTATGGGAGGAAAGAAATGGATGCAGACATAGTGTGATAACGTATAAACGTTTTACTAAAATATACAAAATCCAAATGGTTGCACTCACATTTCAGCAGGAAAATCAGAAGCATAAAAACACATCTAGCAGTAAATCAGCAACGGACCCGACGCGTTTCGATCAAACGATCATCATCTGGGGTGCTGCACTGTCTGAAAATTATGATTCTGAGCATGCGTGTTTTTTCCGCTAGAATGTTCTCTTTCTAAATTCCGATGGAAAAAAGTCTGACGGGGGGCACACACGGTCGGGAATATCCGATGAAAAAGTTTGGTTTGACTTTTTCCATCGGAAAATCCGATCGTGTTTACAAGGCATTATCCTTCATTACAAATTAGCAGTTGTACATGAGGGACAAGGGTCGAATCAAGGATTAAACATTCATTGTAATCATTTTCAAAACAAGCAGCAACCATGCAAACATCTGTGATAGCTCTGTTTTATAAAATCATCTTTAATCACCAAATCCATGCTTTAAAAGTGTCAGCATATAAAGTTTCAGCGCAGTCTGACAGCCTCTTCATACGCCGCTGTCTTCCCGATTCTTCTGTGTCTATGTATATTTTTATTTTCACATTCATTTTGCCAGTCTGAGGAACAAGGAATGGAAAATTCCCAGCTAATAAGAGCAAGTCAGGTGTTTTTTTCTTTTTTTTTTCTCTTTTTCTGCAGTGCAGAACTTAAAAAAAAAAAAAGTATGCTCTTTCTTTGCCAAGGAAGAAAAAATTAAACTTGGATGAATGTTATAAATATTATATGCTTGGGGTGCCAGAGGTACCTGGAGTCCTCATGCTTCGCTGGGTGATGTGAAATTAACTCTTTATGGAATTGGATTATGGACAAAAACATGATAAATATTAATGCGCTGTCAGTTCATACGGTTCACCCTAATCATTCCAGTGTTTTTGATTTAAGGCTATGGAAAAAGGCTACTTCTTAATTTTTATTATTAGAATTTTTTTTTTGTTAATCCATTTATATACCGTATGTAATCCTTATTAGTTAAACTATTTGTTCTGTACTATCAATTTCTTTATAGATGCACGATGCTTATATATGGTGTGTGTGAGGAGTTAGAATGTGTCAGTACATCTGGAGATAACAGTTTGATCAGGTTTTGTAAAAAATTTTATATGGAGCTGACATGGGGTGCAAAGTTTTACAGGGTAAACCAATCTACTCAAAATCAGGTAAGTTCCCGAAAACATACAATTTAGTGTCCCTACCATACTATTAGGCCTCGTACACACGACCGGTTTCCTCGGCAGAATCCATCAAGAAACTTGGTGGAAGAGCTTTTTTGCCGAGGAAACCGGTAGCGTGTACGTTTTTCACCGAAGAAACTGTCGAGGAACTCGACGAGCAAAAAAGAGAGCAAGTTCTCTTTTTCCTCGACGGGAGTCAAATTGGCTCGTCGTGTTCCTCGTCGGGCTGCTTTTCGAAGAGAAACTCGAACGTGTGTATGCTAAGAAACCCGTGCACCTTCGGTAAAAGTATCGTTTGTAATGGAAATAGCACATTTGTCACGCTGTAACAGACTGTAAAGTGCAAATGTCTCTTACCAAACTTTTTCCTAACACGCAGTAACATGAGATTAGTAAAAGCAGCCCCTGCCGTTGTATGTGTTGAAGTCATCGCGTTTGAGGAGATTTGGTCTTTAATGTGTGTACGCAAAGCAAGCTTGTCGCGTTCCTCGACAAGCCTAACAAGGAACTCAACGAGAAAAACGATGTGTTTCGCCCAACGAGTTTCTCGGTCGTGTGTACGAGGCCTCAAGGAGCAATTTGAGAGGTTTCCAAAATAGTTTACCAGTAGAGGAATGGTGCACCAAGACAAACCAGGGAAGGACACAAACATCCATGCAGATAGTGTCCCAGGTTGGCACTAACTATCACAAGGGCACTAACTGCTTGGCTACCATACTGCACCTATTAACCACATTAATGCAAATGACAAACATGTTGTCAAAGTTTCCAAGCAATTCAGGTTTACCATAGCCCAGTGATGGTGAACCTTGGCACCTCAGATGTTTTGGAACTACATTTTCTACGATGCTCGTGCACTCTGCAGTGTAGTTGAGCATCATGGGAAAAGTAGTTCAAAAACATCTGGGCTGCCAAGGTTCGCCATCACTATCCTAGCCTATATTACTTCAAGTAGCCCAGTGGTAAGTGGTTAGCACAGGGGTGTCTAAACTTTTTTCAAAGAGGGCCACATTTGATGAAGTGAACATGCGTGAGGGCCGACTATTTTGCCTGACATTCTTTGAACCATTAAAATTCGGTCTAATTGTGTTAGTCTGAGCAACTAATACTCTGCCCAACAAGAATTCTCTTGCCTTTGTGGCTGTGTGTGGTGAAGAGATGAGCTCGGGTGTGTTATTTGGATATACTGTATATACATTTCTTTTGTGGCCCCAACAAATCCCAGAGCAGTGCTCAGGGCTAAGGATGAGATTAGGCGTGTTATTTGGATATACTGTATTTATCGGTGTATCACACGCACAGGCTTACCATTGCCATGAATGCAGCCTCACTATTGCCATGAATGCAGCCATCTGTAGCCTCGGAGGGCAGAGGGAGGGGAGCAGGACGAGTGCCGACAGATTACAGACAGGAGAATCTCTTGTTTACTCTGTGGCCTCTTTAATACAAAGTCCAGCCTCCTATGATAGACAGAACAGTTGTCCAATGGCATCACAGGAGACGGGACTTCCAATACAGATGCTGCTCAGTAAACAGATTCTCTTCATGCAATCTGACGGCGCTCATCCTGTCCCCTCCAAGACAGCGCCGATAAATACGGTATATGTCTTTTGTGGCCCTGGGGGCCGCAAACAATATATCCATATCCCCAGGGGGGCCCTAATAAATCAACAGGGGGGCCGCATTTGGCCCACGGGCCGGACTTTGGACATGCCTGGGTTAGCACTTCCGCCTAGCAACACTAGGGTCACTGGTTTGAAACCCAACCATGACACTACTTGCGTGGAGTTTGCATGCTCTCCCTGTTCCTGCATGGATTTCCTCTGGGTACTCTGGTTTCCTCCCACTCTTCAAAGACATATGGTAGGTTAATTTGCTCCTGTCTAAATGTTACCTTATATGTGTATATCTTCCATCATACGTGACGTGATTGTAGCCGTATTAGTGCAATTGTGACAGATAAAATTGAGTACTGTCCGTGATACTTTTTTTGTTTGCACTAACATACAATTTTTCAGGACAATCTTTCGGGGTGTTACCCCTTCTTCAAGGTCCAAGCAGTACTGGCGTCAGTACTGCTTGGACCTTGAAGAAGGGGTAACACCCCGAAAGCTTGTATAACAGTGTACATTTGCTGTCCCCTCAAAATAACTCAACACACAGCCATTAATGTTTAAACCGCTGGCAGAAAAAGTGAGTGAGTACACCCCTACGTGAAAATGTCCAAATTGGGCCCAATTAGCCATTTTACCTCATGTGACTTGTTAGTGTTACAAGGTCTCCGGTGTGAATGGGGAGCAGGTGTGTTAAATGTGGTGTTATCGTTCTCACTCTCTCATACTGGTCACTGGAAGTTCATAATGGCACCTCAATGCAAAGCACTCTCTGAGGATCTGAAAACATTTTTGTTTGCTCTACATGAAGATGGCCTAGGCTATAAGAAAGTTGCCAAGACCCTGAAACTGAGCTGCAGCACAGTGGCCAAGACCATACAGCAGTTTAACAGGACAGGTTCCACTCAGAACTGGCCTCGCCATGGTCGACCAAAGAAGTTGAGTGCACGTGCTCAGCATCATATTCAGAGGTCGTCTTTGGGAAATAGACCTATGAGTGCTGCCAGCATTGCTGCAGAGGTTGAAGGGGTGGGGGGTCAGCCTGTAAGTGATCTGACCATACGCCACACACTGCATCAAATTGGTCTGCATGGCTGTCATCCTAGAAGGAAGCCTCTTCTAAAGATGATGCACAAGAAAGCCCACAAACAGTTTTCTGAAGATAAGCAGACTAAGGACATGGATTACTGGAACCATGTCCTGTGGTCTGATGAGAGCAAGATAAACTTATTTGGTTCAGATGGTGTCAAGTGTGTGGTGGCAACAACCAGGTGAGGGATACAAAGACAAGGGTGTCTTGCCTACTATCAAGCATGGTAATGGGAGTGTCATTTGAGGGAACAGTTCATTGAGGGAACCATGAATGCCAGCATGTACTGTGAGATACTGAAGCAGAGCATGATCCCCTCCCTTCGGAGACTGGGCTGCAGGGCAGTATTCCAACATGATAACGACCCCAAACACACCTCCAAGATGACCACTGCCTTGCTAAAGAAGCTGAGTGTAAAGGTGATGGACTGGCCAGTTTCCAGACCTAAACCCTGTTGAGTATCTGTGGGGAATCCTCAAACAGAAGGTCGAGGAGCGCAAGGTCTCTAACACCCACCAGCTCTGTGATGTCATCATGAAGGAGTGGAAGAGGACTCCAGTGACAACCTGTGAAGCTCTGAGGAACTCCATGCCCAAGAGGGTTAAGACAGTGCTGGAAAATAAAGGTGGCCACACAAAATATTGACACTTTGGGCCCAATCTAGACATTTTCACTTGGGGATGTACTCACTTCTGTTGCCAGCGGTTTAGAAATGAATGGCTGTGTGTTGAGTTGTTTTGAGGGGACAGCAAACTTACACTGTTATACAAACTGTACACTCACTATTTTACACTATAGGAAAGGGTCATTTCTTGTCACATGAAAAGACATAATAAAATATTTACAAAAATTTGCGGGGTGTACTAACTTTTGTGAGAAATTGTATTTTGGAATTCTTTGGAATTGTGAGATACTGTAAGTACCTGTAATCAATAAATAGCTGTTCAGGAAATTAAATTAAAGAAATGTCCTCCAGCCACCTAATTAATAATTACATCGAGAGCTTCTTTGAATAAAATTCCATAATTGTCTCTTTAAGTTACGACAAAAACTACTTGGCAGCCTGACACTCATGCAGCGCTTTAAGTTCACAAAGACCGCAGAGAGGTAAGTGCTGCAATGAAGTGATATCAAAACATTTAAAACTGTAAAGCAATTAAATGACTGCAGAGCAGATCAGTGGTATGGCTGGGTGAATACTAAAAAAAAAAACAGATGGCAACTTTGGAGGGGCTGATATTACAGCCTGCAAACACAGAACGATAGCTTACAATAATGTACCCAATCTTTTTATCTTGACTAGAATTAAAGTGAAACAGTTTCCACAACAAATAACAAAAATGCATTGAAATAAAAAGGATATGCTGCAATACTCGCCTGTAATCCAACAATATCCCCTGTAGAATTTCCATTCTGTCCTACAGTTGATGGAAAAAATTGTCAGATAGCGCAAGATTTAGCAGAGTATAGACAACATGAATACAAAATGGATAATTTTTGGTAAGGAAATTATATGATTATTAATTAATTTATTAATAAATGAATTAATAAGTGATGGTAGTCCTTTTTCCAGAAAAAAAGTCAATATAATCCAAGGCTCTTAGCGTCAGCAATCCCAAAGCAGAACCATGCTCTGAAAAATGTATACAAATAAAAACAAAGGATGTGCCAATCTAAGTGCAGTATAACCACTTAAGCCCATGACCAAAATGCAGGTAAAGGACCAGGCCCCTTTTTGCGATTCGGCACTGCGTCACTTTAACAGACAATTACGCGGTCGTGCGACGTGGCTCCCAAACAAAATTTTGCGTCCTTTTCTTCCCACAAATAGAGCTTTCTTTTGGTGGTATTTGATCGCCTCTGCGATTTTTATTTTTTGCGCTATATACAAAAATAGAGCGACATTTTTGAAAAAAAAACAATATTTTTAACTTTTTGTTGTAAGAAGAATCAAATAAACTAAATTTTAGTCAAACATTTAGGCCAAAATTTATTTAGCCACATGTCTTTAGTAAAAAAAAATAGCAAAAAAAAAAAAAAGCTACCTAGCGGGAATAGCGACACTAATACAGCGATCAGAAAAATGATCGCTTAGTGACACTGGCAATAGGGAGTGAAAGGGTTAACTAGGGCAGTGATCAAGGGGTTAAAACTTTATTAAGGGGGGGGTACGGGGGCTACCCTGAACCTAACACTAACTGACTGTCACACTGACACTAAATACAGTAATCATACATGTATGATTACTGCATTCAGTGACACTGTGACAGGGGGGAGGGGGGGGTTGTGATAGCAAGGGGTTAAAGGGGTAGTTCCCCCAAAAACCTTTTTTTTAACATTTATTCAGGCTCGTTATGTCAAGGGGAATCAGGTTTTTTTTTTTTAGAAATGAAGCAGTACTTACCGTTTTAGAGATGCATCGTCTCCGACGCTTCCGGGTATGGGCTCCGACTATAGGCGTGCCTATTTGATTGACAGGCTTCCGAGGTCGCATACATCGCGTCACGATTTTCCGAAAGTAGCCGAACGACGGTGCGCAGGCGCAGTATAGAGCCGCACCGTCGCTCGGCTTCTTTCGGCTACTCGTGACGCGATGTATGCGACCGTCGGAAGCCTGTCAATCAAATAGGCACGCCCAGACCAGACGATCATACCCGGAAGCGACGGAGACGATGCATCTGTAAAACGGTAAGTATTGCTTCGTTTCTAATAAAAAACCACCCGATTCCCCTTGACATAACGAGCCTCAATCAATGGTAAAAAAAGTTTTTTGGGGGAATTACCCCTTTAAGTCTGCCTGTGTGTCCTGGTGTCAGTGTAGTGTTGTGCAGACTTACTGTGTGATGTGATCTCTCCTCAGCGGCAGTTGAAAATATCGCCGAGAGCAGAGATCAGATCACTTCCCTCTTCCTGTGTTTACACAGGAGGAGGAAGTGACACACAGGCGAGCGCTCGCATTGGCTGAGAGAGATCCGGAGGGGGCTGACAAAAATGAATAGCCGCCTTCTCATCCCGGATCGCTCGCACAGCAAACCGGACCACCACATGTACCGGGGGGGTCCCGATCGGACCCCCCGACCCACATCAAGGCAGCAACATATATATACGTTGATGTGCCTGTCTGTGCCATTCTGCCGACGTAAATGTATATGCAGAGGTCCTTAAGGGGATAAAGAGAAATTTTAATAAAATTGAGTAAACAGACAGCCAAATAGCTACTCACAAAATGTATGAAATAACAGGCATATCTATGGCTTTGGTCCGTTGTCACTGCGGTGTCGGATGAGTCCTGGTCCCCAGCAAGGTCTTCAGTAAGCGGGGAGCTGGTGATAAAGCGTTGTGGTGCCATGAGCAACCATGAGGAAGTGCAGGAAGCCGTACGGGACGGTGTGCGTCTCAGGCTGGACCGCAAACAGGATCGTCGCACCGGAAGTGAAGTGACGTACGGGAACGGACCAATCGGATTACAGCCTCTGCTGTTTCCTCAGATCCTTGGATCTCCTGATGTTTTTAGGCTAGGTTCACATCTCACAGCAGGGGGTCCATGCGTCCCTGTTCATCGTTTCAGTTCTGACTTTTTTCGGCCCAAATTTTGGGCTGAATTCGGACATGAAACAGGGCTCCTGTGCAATTTGCTTCACACCTGTCCCGGAGATGTGTGAATAGACTCCATTGAGAGCTGGTCACAGGCTCTCACGGTATACGTCAGCAGAAGGGCACGGCTGGGCACAAGCAAGTACCTGTATGTCCTCTTTAAGAGCCCAGCTGTGGGGGCACGCTCGCAACCAGGTCTGAACCTCCGTGACCACGCCTGTGGGACCCGCAGATCCGATCGCCGCCAGGGGTCCCACAATCGGTCTTAGGAGCGGAAGAACGGGGAGAGGTAAGTGTAAACACACCTTTCCCATTCTTCATTGTGGCAATGTCAGTGATCGTATGTTCCCGGATATACAGTAGGGAAAGACGATCACTAACGTCACATGTCCAGCCCCACCCCCCTACAGTTAGAAAAACATATGAGGTCACACTTAACCCCTTCAGCGCCCCCTAGTGGTTAACTCCTAAACTGCAATAACCATTTTCACAGTAATCAGTGCATTTTTATAGCACTTTTCGCTGTGAAAATGACAATGGTCCCAAAAATGTGTCAAAATTGTCCGATGTGTCCACCATAATGTAGCAGTCACGAAAAAAATCGCTGATCACCGCCTTTAGTTGTAAAAAATATATATATTAATAAAAATGCCATCAAACTATCCCCTATTTTGTAAACACTATAAATTTTGCGCAAATCAATCGATAAACGCTTATTGCGATTTTTTTATCAAAAATAGGTAGAAGAATAAGTATCGGCCTAAACTGAGGGGGAAAAAATATATATTTTTTGGGAATATTTATTATAGCAAAAAGTAAAAAATATTGCATGTTTTTCAAAATTGTCGCTCTATTTTTGTTTATAGCGCAAAAAATAAAAACCGCAGAGGTGATCAAATACCACCAAAAGAAAGCTCTATTTGTGGGGGAAAAAAGGACGGCAATTTTGTTTGGTAAACAGCCACGTCGCACAACTGCGCAATTGTCAATTAAAGCGACGCAGTGCCGAATCGCAAAAAGGGGCAAGGTCCTTAACCTGCATGATGGTCCGGGTCTTAAGTGGTTAATAGAACTAACTTGCTGCAGCCCCATTTTCTTAAAGTGGAGGTT
The DNA here is from genome assembly GCA_029574335.1 of Rana kukunoris. NCBI lineage: Eukaryota > Metazoa > Chordata > Amphibia > Anura > Ranidae > Rana > Rana kukunoris. The sequence goes on from CM056049.1 coordinate 661,278,572, forward strand.
CACCCAAAAATCAACTTTCTGACATTAGATCCAGCATACTGCTAACATCTGCAGTATGCTGGGGTTTTTTTTTTTGTTGTACTTATCGTTTTATGAGCCATTGTTATCCGGCTCTGAGCGGGGAATCCTGCGGGGAATGGGCATTCCTAAGCCAAGAGGAGTTGATTGACGGGCTGCTAAGGCGTGTCACGCCTTACGAAAATACCCGAGTGTCACTTCGGGAATTTTCGGAAGGCGTGACACGCCTTAGCAGCCCGTCAATCAACTCCTCTTGGCTTAGGAATGCCCATTCCCCGCAGGATTCCCCGCTCAGGGCCGGATAACAACGGTTCATAAAACGATAAGTACAACAAAAAAAAAACAGCATACTGCAGATGTTGGCAGTATGCTGGATCTAATGTCAGACAGTTGATTTTTGGGTGAACCTCCGCTTTAAATGGGTGAGTTTAGACAACTTGTGTACAGCAGCTACAGCCCCACATAGTTTGAGACACTACATTAACATATTATAACAAGGTATAAAACCAAGTTGGTTCAAAAAAGAAAAGTAAGTTGTAGATATGGTTTGCCATTTTAAATCATATCACCACTCACCCGACTCAACTTCCCATTGCCTCCGAACAAGAGCAAAGGATGCTGTGATGGACACCAGGGAGTGCACAGGATGGCCAACAAGGGCCCAGAAAGACCAAACTGTAATGTAATAGTACTGTGTTAGGTGTCTTCTCAACAACTGAGTGATTGCAAGGCATTGATGGAGAAGGATAAGTAAAAGGGGGGGGGGTTGTTTTGTGTGTGTGTACATTACATATTGGAGTGACACACTAAACACATATAGCATACTCACAGCACAAGTTGTTGATATGCGAACAGGCCAATGGTGCCGTGATGGGATTATAAGACTGATTGTCAGAATAAATGACAGGCAGTGGAATACTGAAAAAAGTATTAGGGAATCTGTAGTACGAATGAGCATAGTATGACAAGAACTTACTAATTACAAATGTAAATGTGATGTTAAGTTTGGAATATTAATAGCTAAGTTGTAAAATGAATTGATATAGATCTGTGGTTGCAAAGACACAGACCCAGTAACTGCTGCAAATCAACTGTCTTGTGATTTAAACAGGTGGCAGCAGGAATAGTTCTAGGAAAAAGAGATATGCAGTAAACAAAGTCTAATGTAGTTCAAATAAGGTAAGGGTAGGTACATTGAAGATTTATGGAGAGAATCACTTGCTCTATGAATTTATTTTACATTACGTTGAGCTACAGCGGTGTATGGTCACCCTTGGAGTACTGACACTCATTAGACCATTGTCAGTACTCCAAGGGTGACCATACACCGCTGTAGCTGAATATAAGGTAAAATAAATTCATAGAGCTAGTTATTTATTCCATAAATCTTCAATGTACCTACCCTAACATTATTTGAACTGTATTAGTTTTCGTCTACTGCATATCTCTTTTTCCTAGAACTATTCCACCTGTTTAAGTCACTAGTTGAAGGAGATTTGCAGAAGTTACTCGGTCTGTGTCTTTGCAACCACATATCTATACCAATTTATCTTACAACTTAGCTATTAATATTCTAGACTTAATATGATATTTATAATTAGTAAGTTCTTGTCATACTATGCTTATTCTTACTACTACTTATTCTTACTATTCTTACTACAGATTAGGAATGAGCCGAACACCCCCCTTTCGGTTCGCACCAGAACCTTCGAACGGACCGAACGTTTGAGCGAACATTTAGAACCCCATTGACGTCTATGGGACTCTAACGTTCAAATTCAAAAATGCTAATTTTAAAGCCTAATATGCAAGTTATTTTCATAAAACGCCTTTGAGAACCCGGGTCTTGCCCCAGGGAACATGTATCAATGGTAAAAAGTTTAAAAAACTGTATTTGTTTTAGGAGCAGGACTCCTGAAAAAACGACTGTTTTTAAAACTTTTTTTCTATTGATACATGTTCCCTCGGGCAAGACCCGGGTTCTCAAAGACGTTTTCACAGGCAAACTATAGACACCCAGCAGGTGATTTGGAGCAGTGATTTTAATGATGCTTAAATAAATAAAAAAGATGAAAAATTCCTATAAATATTGTACCTGCTGGGTGTCTCTGCCTGCCAGTAAATTAGGAAGAACTGATCTAGCTAAGCTATACAGTGTATAAATATATGTACAACACCTGGGATGTATATATACCCTCTACACACTGTAACATTAACTGACTAGCCTGTCTGCCTGCCTGCTCTATCTACCTGCAAAAAATGACACTCTCTCTATCTCTCTCTGTTCTCTGTTAACTGCCGCAACACACTACACAAGGCCGCCCTGCAGGCAGAATTTTATAGTGTGGGGCGTGTACTAAACCCGTTGAGCCATAATTGGCCAAAGCCACCCTGTATTTGGCCAATTATGGCTCTCAGATTTTTGCACGCTGTGATTGGCCAAGCATGCGCGTCATAGTGCATGCTTGGCCAATCATCACTCGAATTTGACGCGACACTCGAATTTGGCGCGAACGGCCCATAACGTTCGAATTTCAACGAACGGTCAAACAGACGATGTTCAAGACGAACATACGTTCGAATCGAACGCGGAGCTCATCCCTACTACAGATTCCATAATATTTTTTTCAGCATTCCAGTCTTATAATCCCATCACAGCACCCTTGGCCCGTTTGCATATCAACAACTTGTGCTGTGCGTATGCTATATGTATTTGGTGTGTCACTCCAATATGTAATGTACACACACACAAAACAACCCCCCCTTTTTTTACCCTTCTCCATCTATGCCTTGCAGTTGTTGAGTAGACACCTAACAAAGTACTATTACCTTATAGTTTGGTCTCTCTGGGCCCTTGTTGGCCGTTCTGTGCGCCCCCTGTGCGCCCCACATTCTGTGGCCCCCCATCACTGCATCTTTTGCTCTTGTTCGGAGGCAATAGGAAGCTGAGTCGGGTGCATGGTGATAAGATTTAACATGGCAAACAATATCCACAACTGTCTTTTGTTTTTTGAACCACCTTGGTTTTATACCTTTTTATAATATGTTAATTTGATGTCTCAAACTATGTTTTGTTTTCTATGTAGTGATATACATCAGTTTATAAATATATCCCTGTGGAAGCCCATGGTGTTGAAACCTGTTAGATAACTACATAATTGTCACCTCCTATGTAACAAGATTGCTTCCTCTTTGATGGCATACCATTAGACATGACGAGTTGTTTTTGATGTTTATATTCATTAACCATTAACCAACTTTTTAATCGTCTATCTTTTCTACCAATAAAATATATTTTTATATATAAGTTCTCTGTTTCCAATATCTTGGCACCCAAAAAATCCCCCCAAAAAATCTATCTTTATCTATTGAATATTCAGGGATGTTGGTGCCTCTTTTGAATTTGTCACAAGTCCATATCACCACCCTTTGCCCATTGATTTTGATAGGGTTTGATTTTAGGTTTGGAATTTTCAGACTTTAAGTGAACTGAATGCAGACAAATCGTGAGTTATAGTTATATAGAATAGTTTATTCCTGGTGTTAATTGTTTGGGGTTAAAGCGGTAGTAAACTATGCTCCACTTGCTGATTTGTACCTACATGTAAGGTTATAATAAAGCTTACCTGTAGGTACAAGGAATACCTACTAAATGTGTACTGTTTAGGCAATATTGGCTGCTTCTGCAGCCGGTAACATCACTGGCGCATGCCCACTGCCCTCTGAAAGCACAGCATGCCATCCCTTCAAAGGGCTGTACCACAACCATGCACATGTGAGGGATTGACATCATCACGGCTCTGCCATTAACAAGGCCAGAGCCTACAAACCTAGAAGAAAAAGCCGGTAACATCACAGCCGGTAACATCACTGGCGCATGCCCACTGCCCTCTGAAAGCACAGCATGCCATCCCTTCAAAGGGCTGTACCACGACCATGCACATGTGAGGGATTGACATCATCACAGCTCTGCCATTAACAAGGCCAGAGCCTACAAACCTAGAAGAAATAGCAGGTAAAGATGGAAACCCTGTCAGTGGTGACAGTGCATCACTGAAGGGCTTAAAGGGGTTGTAAAGGTACAATTTTGTTCCCTAAATAGCTTCATTTACCTTATATCAGTCCTCCTTCACTTACCTCATTCTTCGATTTTGCTTTTAAATGTCCGTATTTAGGGAAAAAAAATTGTACCTTTACAACCCCTTTAAGCCCTTCAGTGGTGCGCTGTCACCACTGACAGGGTTTCCATCTTTACCTGCTATTTCTTCTAGGTTTGTAGGCTCTGGTAAAGGAAGCTATTTAGGAAAAAAATTGTACCTTTACAACCCCTTTAATTTTAAGTCTTAATTTTAAGACAGTAAGGCCTCGGACATACAATTGGAATTTCCGATGGAAAAAGTCCAACAGACTTTTTCCAGCAGAAATTCCGACCGTGTGTGCCCCATCGGACATTACATAGAGAACATGTTCTCTTTTCCTCCGATGGAATTCCATTGGAATTCCGATGTGAGTTTGGTCGAGCTAAAGTCCGATCGTGTGTACAAGGCATAAGTCTCTTATAGTGTGCTAGTATGTGATGCATACTAGCACATTATGCTCTTAACATGCAGGGGCATTACATTTTTTTTTTGGGGGGGGGGGTGCACTTTACTGCCGCTAAGAGATAGCCAACTTAGAAATAGCTAGTTTTCCTCCTGTTGTTGCTAGAAGTTTCTTGAGCAATTATCAATGGACAATTAATCTCCAACCTACTCTGACCCCCCCAATGCAAGACGGAAATGTTAGCACACAAAAAAAATCACTATGTGTGTTTTTTGTTATCAATATTTTTCAGTGAATTTAAAATTGATTGTATTACTGAAAATATTTTTTTCATCATACACAGCAGGTGGACATTAAAAAACAATTAGCCTTAAATGTCAAATACTTCAGGTATGCAACATTATTTATTGTGTTATATAAACGCTGCACAATTTACTGATCAAGCTAATGTACCATAAGCTGGTGATGTAATTTTTTTTAGCAGGGGTTCTCGGAGATCTTAAAATATTTTCAGTGGTAAAATGTTTGAGAAAGGTTTCTGTAGAGTGTAAAACATTGGCCAGCGTCACACTGGTTGTCAATGCTGGGAGCTTCACACCATAAATTAACACCGCCAGGCTTCCAGCTCCGAAAACAAATGTATCAATGTTCATGTAATGTACAACTGTACAGCAAGCTTTTAGGCAGCGAGTTACAAGAGTTTGCTAGCAAATGGATTCTTATTTTCCATTTATATCACTGTGCATTGCATATTCTGGAGCTGTTTACATTTTGCCTGTTATTTATTCATACGCCCGACTTTTAAACGTTACAACGCTGTAACGTGATCTGTAAATGTGCCGGCGTCTGCCTTAGTCATCTTCTGGTGTGAAAGTGCTGTGTTTTCATATGTAAAGCACTATCTTCTAATTATATGCTACATTGTGTTATTTTATTGCTGTCTGCAAATTCAACAATAACATTCTAATGTTGCATACAAATGCACTGTCCTGTCAGCAAATGACATATTATAATATATTCTTCCCACTGCTCTATGTTCTGAATATTTCAGTTTATGTTGTTGTTTCTGTAGCTGTCTAGAAATGTCATACCGATGTGATGTCCACCATGAGCGGCTCTAAGACAGATACACACAGCATCCATTAAGATCAGAGGAGAGAGGTAGAGAAAAAAGTATTCTACATTAAAGATGAACCCCAGGCAAAAGTATTTATTAAAGCGGAGTTCCATCCAAAAGTGGAACCTTTGTTTATCTGGGGTGCCGACAGTGCGGGGCTCCCTGGACAGAAAGGTAAGTGTTCATTTAATAAAAGTCGGCAGCTACAGTTTTTGTAGCTGCTGACTTAAAAAAAAAAAGAAAAAAATCCCAGGTGGAACACCGCTTTAAAAATAATTATAATAATAATAATTAGATGTTTTATGTAGAATTAATACAAACATCCAAATATGTCTTAATGTCCCAATCACAATATGAGACGAAGGACCAGTACTCTAAGCTAATCAGAGCTTGATTGCTTTGAACAGTGCTGTCAGTCAATTGGAATATGTTTTCAGATAGAAAGGAGCAAGAGTGATTTTCTCAAAATGCACATCATTGCAAAATTACTAATTTATCTGAAAGTGTAAATTTAAATTTTCACTAATTAAGCTGCTTTGATGACATTTTATATAAATCAGGTGGTACCGCACTCTATAAGAGGAAATACTGAGCTGATGCATAAAAAAGCTGCTAGAATCACACAGGGCTGATCCTAGGCAGGGTGCACAGGGTGCTTTGAACCCAGGCGCCTGCAGAGCTGGGGGCGCCGAAGTGTCAGAGTTCTCCGCTCCCTCCTTCTCTCCTTTTTTGTATCCGTCCAGAACTAGTGTTCTGAGTATAGGTATGTGTCCGTCCAGAACTGATGTGTGAGCATAGGGCAGCCCGTCCAGCCTGGCAGTGCTCAGGGGAGGGGCCACATCTCTTCCTGACATGAGAGTTCTAGTTTTCAGTGGCTGCTGAGTGCTGATGTGCAGGAATGAATTCCTCACACTGGGAGTCTTGGATCCCTCACTGTCTCCACCAATTCCAGTTGGAATGCCTCCCACTCCCATCTCTATCTCAGGCTGCACAGAGAGAGGATCGAGGTGAGTCACAGTGTTAAGTGTGCTGAGTGCTGGGGGATGGCATCCCCAGCATCCCTTTACACATGCTCTGGGCAGCCCCTGCTCTAGATGTTTTATGGCATGATAGATTGCATAGAATACACAGCCCCTGCCCATTTCTGCGCCTAGTCCATCTACAGATGTGATGTATAATGAGATGTAAAGGGGAGGAGTTAGTAAAATGACAACGCCCATGTGGGGGGCGCCAGAAATATTTCTGCACCCAGGCGCCAGTGACCCTAGGATCGGCCCTGGCATCACCATTGACATAAATTGTGTAAATCCCTAATAAAATAGACATATGCTGCACTTAACCATGTGAGTGACAAAAATATGTAAAACATTAATAAATAAGAAGAGCCAATGATGTATAAGGCAGCTATCATGGGAAAATAAATGATAAAGTCCAACATGAATATATCATATAAAAAATGATTCAAAAGTATAAAGTGCATTCCAAACTTTTTGGAAACCGTTTTAGATGGACTTTGGGATGCACTTTGCACTTTATACTTTTGAAAAAAAAATTATGTAGCACTACCACCAAAGGAGCTGCTGGATTGTTTTGGGTGGCTCCTCCGCTGTCTAGGGGTGTACGGTGAAATTAGTAGTAACGGAATGCCCACAACAGGTGTCTTTTTCTGTGCTGTTATTACCCAGCTGGGTAAAAACAATAAAACTTGTGGTGAAAGGTAGAGATTCAGTAGAAGGAGAAATAGGAGCTTCAGGCGTAGCAATAGGGAAACAGTCCTGCTTCCACGTGTAACGTTTCTTATGCCACTCCAGCCTGAGCAGGCTTAGTGTACCTGGACAGGCCTCTCTCACTGACCTGGCAGCCAGAGTATCACTCAGAAATGAAGGGAAAAGTCTCTGCCACAGACCCTCCTTAGATTTGAGATAGCGGAGATAATCCTCCTTGATAGACTTTGCGCCTGGATCTCCTTCAGGTAGTTTGCAGTTAGGTTACCGACTGATAGGTGACCAACGCCCAGCCTTTCAGTACCCGGTTACCTTGATCCCCGGTGGATAGTCGAGACCCTATTGGATTGCCAGCCTCTCTTGGCTCTCCTCAGGTGGACTCTCCACCGAACAGATTCCTCTTAAAAGAACAACGCTTGAGGTCTTCTTAAGATTGGGGACCCAGTCGATCACTGGGGCCTGGTCACGGCTCAAATTTTTCCGGACCAATGTGGTCACAGAACCAGGAACACCATGTGGCACGTGCATCCTGGCCTGGAAGGTCATTTCGCCAGGGCGCGGTGACGTGGTCACCTTAAAGGTGGGTGCCACACTGGAAGAAGACCCAGACCAATGGTGTCTGTCTCATAAATACCCTCCCCCAGCATGCACAGTGAGGAAAACTCCTCCTGATTGGCTGCTGGGGAAAAGCACCCAAACCTGAACTCCACTGCTGCCACCTATCGTCCTGGGGTGAGCTCAGCACCCCAGAAGCGACAGAATGAGCCCACAGCACAGCCAAGCTGAGACAATTTGAACAAATCAGACTGGTCAGAGCTACTTAACTCTCTGACCCCCTCTAAATGTAAACTAGCACCGGTTCTTAGAAGTAACCAGGCGCTACATTTATATGATATATTCAGGGTGGACTTTATAATTTATTTGTGCGCGATAGATGCCTTATACATCATTGGCTCTTCTTATTTATTAATGTTTTACATATTTTTGTCAATCACATGGTTACGTGCAGCATATGTCTATTTTATTATCTATTTTAATGAGAATAAATGTGGAAATTAACCAAAGTGTTAATATCCCTTGAAACAAATAATATTATCAAAACAATATGAAAATATACATCCGAAAAAGGAAATCCTAAAGTGTCCATAAAAAGTGAACCATAAAAAACAACAATCTCTTACTGTCCGTTAATGTGACTCAAAAATAACCAAATCCAGCAGATGTAATAAACACTACAGTCCTCAGAATTCCCAAAATTGAAGTGACTTCTTAGATATCCACCACTGTGCAGAAAAGAACTTTGATGCAATAGTGAAAAACCCTTCACAAGATGTGACCCCACCTGGGGGATATGACCACAGAAATGGTCTTAATGAAACCCTTTCCCACTGTAGGGGATATTTAAATGCTGTTCCGATAGATAACAAAGAATGTTCCATTTGTTCCTAAAATATCTGCTCCACTCAGCAAGCTTAACATAAAAGAAGACTGTACATAGTGCTTAATTCTTTAAAACCATTGATCTTTATTAAAAACATCTAATATTAAGCACTCACTTGTTCATAGTGCTCCCAGTGTACCAGACTATACACAGGATGAAACAATAGTAATACAGATGGATTTAGTGCTCCTGGGTAGTGTAATTACTGCACTCCCTTGTGTAACAGATACTCTGTGGCATCCGAAAACCCGTTCCCTATGCGTTGCGCCACAGGGTCACATGGCTTCCTTAGGGGGGTGTAAGAAGACGTCACGCTGCTGTTCCTAATATAGATATATATATCTATAGATATATATATATATATGTGTGTATATATATATATATATATATATATATATATACAGTATATATCCCTATCGAGTGCAATTTTTCTATAGCCTCTTATTCAATATATTACTAGGCACCATCTTACTGTGGTTGGTATCTCTATCCAGAGACATTTGCTTTGGTGACATTGACTTGAAAAAATCTACTGTTTTTCTTCATTTAGTTTATTTTTAGAAGCTATTTATGGTAGTTTACCTTGTTTAATTTCATACATTTTTTTGTTTTTTTGTTCCATACTTATTGTGTATTTGATTTTTGTTTGTATTTTACCTTTTTTTTTTTTTACTGTATGTTTCTTCTTTTTTTGTTAAAAAAAAAAAGTTAAAAACAACGCGGTTAAAGGTGGTCGGAGTGGTTCTAAACATCAACAGGTCCAGGGTAGATGATTAATAAAAAGATAAAAGCTGTTACTAAAGCTAGACCCATTTTTTAGAAGATAGCTGGAGAGGAAAACAGTGCAAGATAGTTCCTCTACCTAGTTAAAAATTCAGTCACCTAATCCAATTAGAATAAAGCTGTGTTCTTCTGAATCAAGGCTGCATATAGAAAAAAAAGAGGACTAAATTCAAAAAGAGATACTTCGAGGAGAAACAACCGATATTATCAAAAATCCGTATCTTTATTTAGAAAAATCCACATACTGTACAACATAAACATTTATCCTCAGGACACAGGTAACTACCACATACATCCAACTCTCACACTGAGAATAATATTATAATAGTAAGCTGGCTGAATTGGTGGGAATTATTTGATACAACTGAATTGGCTAACCGCCAAATGGACTCAGTATAGAATATCCACCAGATGGTGATTGCAGATTGAAAAGTAGTAGTGATTTGCCTCGGAGATCTCACTTTGGAGACAATATCAGTTCCTGGTAATTAATTGAAGATCGGGGGAAGTCAATGTGAAAATTCACTGTAATGAGGGAGAAAAGGCTGGGAGTCACTCAGACATCAGATATAGAAATCGCAGGCAGTAATCAGCCCAATGTCAATACTACACCCTCTACTCACAAGATTGCACAAAGAGGAGGAGAAAATTGGAGACAGGGAAATCAGTTACCCGACCGGGTATCAATAGGCACTAGTCTAGCTCACCACTCTGCGGATTCCAAGCAGTAATGTTGTGCTCCGATTCAGGGAGAGAGGGATGGAGCAGTTCACCACAGCTCTGTAGACATCACTGGCATCTCGCAGGTGTCTCACTCGGCAATCCCGCTCATATCAGAAGATTACACCTGCATTCCACATCCCACTAAACATCCAATGGTGTTGAGTCTCCTCAGAGCATGCTCTTTTTGGACTTGGTCCTCCCTTTCTCATAACCCTCAGATGGGCTTACTGTATGCTAAACTCATTTTGGCAAAATTATGCTATTTTGGTGAAATGCATTCAAGTCAATGAAGAAGGTGTTTTTTGGTTTAACATATTGAATTTGTCTTCCTCATTGACTCCAATGCATTTCATGAAAATAGCAACATTTTATTTTTGCTATAATTTTGAGGAAATTCTTGATTCCCTCGACCTTCATTGCAGGAGGAGAGTACAAAGTGATGATGTTAGTGTGTTTCTTCTCCTTTGTTGTCCAATCACAGTCTAGCGGCAGGCAGAGGCGGCTCTAGGCGTTGTGAGGCCTTAGGCAAATTTGACATTGGGCCCCACTCACACCCATGATGGGAAAAATAAATAATTCAAGGACAAGAGCCTCTTCCCCACAACCCTGACCGGTGGTTGTGGGGGTCTGCGGGAATCTGGAAGCCCCCTTTAACATGGCGTCCCCCAGATCCTGCTCTATAATAACTAAGGGGTGGGGTCCACCTATTGATGTCACCTGGTGAACCTCCCCCCTTGTGACGTCATTGACTGAGGGCATGCTGGGTCATTGACGTCACAAGGGGTGGTGTCACCAATATTCACTGGTTGTTAGGGACGCTGGTGCTCCTGCTCCAGGGTCAGGGCTCCCAATGCTGCCTGAGCACAGCAGCATTAAGGTCGCCTGTCCCTCAAAACTGGGGTAATGCATTGGGTAAGTTAGGTGGCCGCATGGCCCCTGTGAGTGCATGGCCTTATTTACCTAATTAAAGAGCCGCCTCTGGCGGCAGGTCAGTCATTAAGACGTGTTCATTGATCACAGTTACTAAGGTCACTTAGAGATGGACAGAGAGGTAAATGTACCACCTTTATTTAGAAATACATACCGTATTTATCGGCGTATACCGCGCACTTTTTTGCCCTGAAAAAAAGGACAAAATCGTGGGTGCGCGATATACGCCGATACCCGCTTCCCGCACTGTGTTTGAACCACTGCGCCGACATATACCGAGCGCAGTACACTCGAGTATAGTTGGGCAGGCTCGGCTCTGCTCGCGGTCACGTCCTGTGCGTCCTGTACCTCCTTTACGCGAGAGGAGCCGAGCCTGCCCAACTATAGCCTGCCCAACTATACCCGAGTTTACTGCGCTCGGTATATGTCGGCGGAGTGGTTCGAACACATCGCGGGAAGCGGGGATCGAGCGGGGAGGACACTACGATGGCCGCAGAAGGACGCCGGACCGGACAAGGCCGCCGATGGACGCGATGGACGGCGGGCAAGACACCGACGAGGGGCATCCAAACTGTAAGTATTTTTTTTTTCCAGGAATTTTCCTTCTAGGTTAGGGGTGAGCGCTATATGCCGGGGCGCGTTATAGCAAGATAAATACGGTATATTTTGACTGACTACATGGCTGAACTGAAGTGTTTTAATATTTTCTTGGAATTATAATATAACAATGTATGTCTTGTACCGCCGTTGATATTTTGCTCACATGTTCACATGTTCACAGTTTTGGATGTGATTTTAACAAGTCCCTGCAAGCAGCAGATAACAGCAGCATATGGAGATTAAGTTCATAAAGAACTCATGTCAGCGGCTTTATGGAGTTATTTCATTAGCAATACAAATTTTGCTTCTAATTAAACTTCACCTACCATTATTTTGAAAAACAACCTCAATCCCAAATTAAAGATGAAGGAATCGTTGCCCACATTTGGCTTCCAGGATTCTGTTCAGGGTCTATTTCACTTTATTTTCTGTGAGGAAAGCGGCTTGTTTTTATTTTGATATGTCGCCAGGTACTGGGCTATGGAGAAATAGATATTGCTCTTTTTTCTACCCCCCCCCCTTTTTTTTTGTTACGTTAATAATGTATTACACAATACTCCTCTGGCCAGCAGGGAGAGATCCAAATCTAGTAAACCAATAGACTTTAATGCACAGCACCTGTAATCCTGGGAGGTGTAGTCTGAGACAGCAGCCGTGTTTTGCTACAACTGACTCTCTGAAATATAGGCCCCAATAGACTCTATGGGGGACCATTATTAAGCGCCCAGAGGCGATTTAGTTTGCATGTGCCGCGCTATATAAGGTTTCATTCATTCATTCATTACTAAAACTGGAGAGTGTAAAATATGGTGCAGTTCTCCATAGAAACTAATCGGCTTCCAGGTTTTATTGTCAAAGCTTAACTGAACAATTTGAAGTTAGAAGCTGATTGGCTATCATGCACAGCTGTACCAGATTCCGAGTGCTCAAGTTTTAGTAAATACCCCTATATGTGAGTACAAGGAGCCAGGGAGAGCTTTCATTTAATTGCTTGGGGAAAAACCACTATGTTTGGAGCCACAGAAGTTCAGGTATCCAGACCTGCCTGTGTGAGCAGGAGACATAGCTAACCCAAAAAGCCTGAGGCTTAGGGTGAGATTGTCGGGGAACCAGCAGAACTGACGTTGTGGGATTGCCACCGAGAGACCAGATTTTTCCAGATTCTCCACTCTGGCTGTTTAAGTTGCAGTTGCACCACAAAAGGACCAAAGGGGCTCTTTTGACTGAAAGAATTTATTGCCACCTCAGGGAGTCAGTGAGAGGGCCACTGGCTCACTTTGTACTGTTAGCAGTAGCCAAGCTGCTGAGAGCATCACAAATAAAGCACCTAATCCGTAACTCCTCCAAAGAAATTTTGTACCTCATTGCCTTCGAGTCCATACAACCCCATTACAAACTCTGAATTACAAACTCTGAGCTACAGTTGTAGCTAACCATCATTATCTCTGGGCAACTTGTAATTTACATTGTGCTGAACTGTATTGCACCTCTTGTTATCCTATTGCACGCATGTTTAAAGGACTATTATACAGTGCCTTAAAAAAGTATTCATACCCCTTGACATTTTCCACATTTTGTCATGTTACAAGCAAAGACGTAAATGTAGTTTATCGTGATTTTATGTAATAGACCAACACAAAGTGGCACAAAATTGTGAAGTGGAAGCAAAATGATAAATGGTTTTAAAATTTCTTTACAAATAAATATGTGAAAAGTGTGGCGTGCATTTGTATTCAGCCCGCCCTGAGTCATTACTTTGTAGAACCACCTTTCACTGCAATTACAGCTGCAAGCCTTTTTGTTTCTGGTATGTCTCTACCAGCTTTGCACATCTAGAGAGTAACATTTTTCCCCATTATTCTTTGCAAAATAGCTCAAGCTCTGTCAGATTGGATTGCAGAGAATCTGTGGCAAGACTTGGAAATTGCTGTTTACAGATTCTCTGCAATCCAATCTGACAGAGCTCAATTGGATTTAGGTCTGGACTTTGGCTAGACCATTCTGTGGATCTCTGCAGCTCCTCCAGAGTTACCATGGTCCTCTTGGCTGCTTCTTTGATTAATGCTCTCTTTGCCTGGCCTGTCAGTTTAGGTGGACGGACATGTCTTGGTAGGTTTTTCAGTTTTGCCATACTCTTTCCATTTACGGATGATGGATTGAACAATGCTCCGTGAGATGTTTGGCCTTTATTATGCTGTTTGTTCACTAAGGCCGCGTACACACGATCGAACATGTCCGCTGAAACCGGTCCGCAGACCGGTTTCATCTGACATGTTCGATTGTGTGTACGGCCTATCGGACCGTTTTCCATCGGACCAACGTTTTCAAACATGCTTAAAAACTTTAAAACCTGTCCGATGGAAACCTGTCCGTCGGACAGGTTCGATGGTTAGTACACAAAAGCATCGGACCAAGTCGACGCATGCTTGGAAGCATTGAACTTCGTTTTTTCATGTTCTACGTCACCGCGTTCTGGTCTGATCGGATTTTGGTCCAATGGTGTGTACGCACATCAGACAAGTTCAGAGTTGTCTGATGAAAACGGTCCGTCGGACAAGTCTCATCAGACATGTCTGATCATATGTACAGGGCCTAAGGTTCTTTAACAAACCTCCAAAGGCTTCACAAAACAGCTGCATTTATACCGAGATTAAATTACACACAGGTGGACTCTATTTTCTAATTAGGTGACTTCTGAAGGCAATTGGTTCCCCTAGATTTTAGTTAGGGGTATCAGCGTAAAGGGGACTGAATACAAATGCATGCCACACTTTTCAGATATTTATTTGTAAAAAAAGTTTGAAAAACATTTATAATTTTCCTTCCACTTCACAATTATGTATCACTTTGTGTTGGTCTATCACATAAAATCTCAATAAAATACATTTACACTTTTGGTTGTAAAATGACAAAATGTGGAGAATTTCAAGGGGTATGAATACTTTTTCAAGGCACTGTAATTATACCAACACTAATTTAAAGGGCCCCAATGTTAGCCTGCAGTACATCAACGTAAAAGAATGCCCCTATTATCCATCTTGCAAGTTTCCCCTTCAGTGCTTGTGTTGCTCAAATCTGACCATATCCACCCTGTCGGTATATGTCTAACATAGCTGCCATTTATAAAGTATAGCTTCTGCATTGCTAGATCAACTATTATTACTGCTCATTGTTGCATTTTAGGTGGCACTGCTAATGTTTATTCTGATCTGAGCATTAATGCCAATTATACCAACCCCTTACTGTTAGCCATTCTATATGCTGGATTGTGTTACCACAACTGCCAACCTAATTGTAGTTGTCAACCATACTGGGTAATAATACATTAAAGGGACACTAAAGTCAGGGCTTTTTAAAAAAAAAAATAACAAACATGTGATACTTACCTCCACTGTGCAGTTCGTTTTGCACAGAGTGGCCCGGAAACCTGTCTTCTGGGGTCCCTCGGCGGCTGTCTGGGCTCCTCCTCGCAAAAGCATTCCATCTTCATGCGAGGGCACTCGCACGGTGGAAAGCTTTTGCGAGCACGCTCCCGTGATACAGCGGCGGCCATAGCCGCCGACTGTATCACTCGGCTCCGCCCCCCGGCGCGCCGCATCATCCGCTCTGATTGACAGCAGCGCTAGCCAATGGCTGCGCTGCTATCAATCCGCCCAGCCTAGCCAATCAACGGCCAGGCTGGGAACCGAAGAGGACGACGTGGACGCGCCCGGGAGATTCGAACGGTCAGTTAAGTACAACGGGGGCTCGGGGGGGGGGGGGGGGGCTGGTGCTGTGAGATGTTTTTTTAGGATGCATTAAGGTAAAAAAAACTTGTACCTTTACAACCCCTTTAAGCTTACCTCTGCTAACTGCTTTTGTGCCTTTTTTCAAGCCAGTGATATAATTGAATAAGAATCAATTGCTGTGTTTGCTTGTTTTTTGCTCAACCCGGTTTCCCTTAAAGAGGTCGATGAAAAGAACAAACGACCCATCCTAACCAGCTGCATCTTCAAGGGTAGCATTACAGATATTACTACTACAGTACTTGTAGCTTTGCATCACATGCAGTTGGTCTGCTCATCAATGTTGCCAAACACTGACCATACACTTGAAATCTAATCAGTGTTCAGAACCCTGGAGAATCCAATGTTCATCCAGGGATTTCCTCGTACCAAGTGTGTTCTCCAATCTCCACCTATGTGGAGGTGCCTGGTATATTTCGCTACAGAATCTTTGGCTTGATAAGGATGCAAACAAGGAGCATGTTTATATTCGTAAAGGGTTAGTATTAGGCCACATACACACGATCAGTCCAAACCGATGAAAACAGACTGAAGTTCAGTTTCATCGGTCCAAACCGACCATGTGTACGTCCCATCAGTCTGTTGACCTTCAGTCCAAAAATTTAGAACTTGCTTTAAAATCGGACCGATGGACGCCTATCGATCGGTCAAAACCGATGGTTAGTACGCAAAAGCATCGGTTCAAAACCCGAGCATGCTCAGAATCAAGTCGACGCATGCTTGGAAGCATTGAACTTTATTTTTCTCTGCACGTCCTTGTGTTTTACGTCACCGCGTTGGACTCGATCAGTTTTTGAACTGATGGTGTGTACGCACATCAGACCATCAGGCTGTTTCAGCGGTAAATAGATGAAAATGATCCGTCAGACCATTCTCATCAGTTGGACCAGTCGTGTGTACGCGGCCTCAGGGTTACAGAGGATAATTGGTGTTGGGGTTAGAGAGGGAAATAGTGTAATGGCCCGTACACACAATCGGAAATTCCGCCAGCAATAGTCCAATGTGAGCTTTTGAACGGAAATTCCGACCATGTGTATACTCAATCGAACTTTTGCTGTCAGAATTTCCGCCAGCAAAAGATTGAGAGCTGGTTCTCAAATTTTGAGATCGTCTGTAGCAATTCCAAAGCGCAAAATACAGACGCATGCTCGGAAACTATTCTACGCATGCTCGGAAGCATTGAACTTAATTTTCTCGGTTTGTCGTAGTGTTGTACGTCACTGTGTTCTTGACGGACGAAAGTTCAGAGAACTTTTGTGTGACCGACGACCTTGTGTATGCAAGCCAAGCTTGAGCGGAATTCCGTTCGGAAAAAACATCCAAGATTTTTTTGACTAAAAATCCGATCGTGTGTACGTGGCATAAGGGGAACATTAGGCTAATGCCCCGTACACACGGACTTTTGACCGGCCAAAATTATATCTCAATTGCGATGCAATTCCATCGGAGTAAAAGAGACACATGTTCTCTATCCAAACTCCGACGGAATTCCTCAGAATTTCCGATAAAAAAAGTCCGATAAGGCATCCACACGGTTGGAATATTCGATGGAAATAGTTAGTCAGACTTTTTCCATCGGAAATTCTGATCGTGTGTATAAGGCATTAGGGATCGAATTCCACATCGTTTTCCCCGTCGAGTTCCTTGTTCAGCTGTCAAAAAACTTGTCGAGCCAAATTTTCCCATTGCCCATCGAGGAAATAGAGAACATGCTTTCTTTTTGGCTCGACGAGTTCCTCGACAGTTTTCTCAGCGAAAAGTGTACACACGACCGGTTTTCTCAGCAGAATACGTCTCCCATCGAGTTTCTTGCTGAATTCTGCCGAGGAAACCGGTCGTGTGTACGCGGACTTAGATCTAAAATCTGATATATGCAACCACACAAGGCCAACTTCATCAGTTCAACCTACACAGCTCAATAAATTACCCTAAGTTACAAGCTTTTTTTGACCCACAAAGATGCTATGTTTTGTTCCAGAGATAAAAATAAAAATTCCCTGCACAGACAGTCCAATCTTTTGTGGTAATGACCTATAGATGTAGTTGTTCACATACAATTGTGAGATCTTTAAAAAAATAAATTCAGCAATCCTTTTTTGTTTATGGCAATTACAATTATGAAATTGCTGGAAATGCTCAAATTCCATAGCTCTCTGCTGATATATTAACCACTTGGTTCCCCGCTCATCGTCAATTGACGGCAGCTTAGGGGATCTGAATATCCAAGCTGCCGTCAATTGACGGCATCGCTTTCTCCGGCCACTGGGGGGCCGCGCACACCGATGGCGGTGCCCGCCCGCACATGGCGCGTCCCCGAGATGCCGATGCGCGTGCCTGGCGGTCGCGATGTCCGCCAGGTACCCGCTGATCGGCAGTTTTAGAGCAGGGACGTGGAGCTCTGTGTGTAAACACAGAGCTCCACGTCCTGTCAGTGAGAGGAGACAGATGCTGTTTCTCTTGTACATAGGGAGACAGCATCGGTCACCTCCCCCAGTCACCCCCCTCCCCCCACACAGTTAGAACACACCCAGGACTCACATTTAACCCCTTCCTCACCCCCTAGTGTTAACCCCCTCACTGCCAGTCACATTTATACAGTAATTAGTGCGTTTTTATAGCACTGATCGCTGTATAAATGTGAATGGTCCCAAAAATGTGTCAAAAGTGTCCGATGTGTCCGTTGCAATATCGCAGTCCTGACAAAATTCGCAGATCGCCGTATTACTAGTAAAAAAAAAAAATTAAAAAAATTGTCAGAATTCTATCCCTTATTTCCTAGCCACTATAACCTTTGCGCAAACCAATTACTATACGCTTATTGCGATTGTTTTTTTAACCAAAAATATGTAGAATACATATCGGCCTAAACTGAGAAAAATAAAAATATTTTTTTTTTTTAAATTGGATTTTTATTATAGCAAAAAGTAAAAAATATTCTGTTTTTTTTTTCAAAATTGTCGCTCTTTTTTGTTTATAGCGCAAAAAAAAACAAAAAAACGCAGAGGCGATGAAATACCACCAAAAGAAAGCTGAAAGCTGAAATTTTGCCTGGGCAGGAAGGGGGTATATGTGCCCAGGAAGCAAGTGGTTAAAGAATAAGTGAAGCTTTTAAACACCCTACCTCTTTTTACCATATCTAAGTACTTCAAATGTTTGCATATATAGCCTTCCTTTATTCTTTCTACTGTCCTTTGAGTCCCATACTGGGATCATTCAGGGTCCTGCCACTTCGCATTCTCTTTTATTTCCTGTAGTCATCTGCAGACACAGAGCTATATGCATTCGGTTACATGAAAGAAAGCATCAGCGACATGCCTTTAGATCTACATGCTCTATGGGTTCACTCACAGTTGGCTGACAGAAAGAAGTATATCCATCCAAGGGCCCATTTAAACTTCTTTGCATTAAACATGTGCATTTTAAGCACAATTTATGCATTTGATATGTATTGTGGCACATTTCAGGGTGTTTTTCTATGTCTGTTTGTTCCCTTTGGGGAGAGGAAATGCCTCCAGCTTTTCTCTCTGGGTATGTGAAAATGTGTGCAAAATGAACTATTTCTGGGTATTACATATGCGACCATTTATTTCTATAGAAGATGCACAGGACACATTGCCTTGGAAACAATAAACAGATAAAAGTAGTTGGCAAAGTTCATATACCTTCAGCTATTCCACTGCACCAGAAACCATTGTAGGAAGGCACCTACTGAATCATTTCTACTGACCACTAGGGATGAGCCGAACACCCCCGCGTTGAGTTCGCACCAGAGCCGTCAAACAGACCGACATTTAGAACCCCATTGAAGTCTATGGGACTCGAACGTTTAAATTCAAAAACGATCATTTTAAAGACCAATATTCAAGTTATTGTTGGAAAACGTCTTTGAGAACTCAGGTCTTGTCCCAGGGAACATGTATCAATGGAAAAAAGTTTAAAAAAAACGGTTGCTTTTTCAGGAGCGAGACCCGGCAGGTACAATATTTAAAGGAATTTTTCTTTTTTTTTTTAGGTTAAGCATCATTAAAATCACTGCTCCAGGAGCAGTGATTTTATTGATGCTTAAATAAAAAACCTGTGATAAGGTCTTTAAATAGCACAATCACCTGCCTGCCAGTAAATTAGGAAGAACTGATCTATCTAAGCTATACAGTGTATAAATATATGTACAACTCCTAGGGATGTATATATATCCTATACACACTGTAAATTAAGCTAAACTGACTAGCCTGCCTGCCTGCTCTATCTAGCTATATAAAAAGACAATATCTCTGTCTCCTCTCATTAACAAGCTGGAACACACTACACGAGGCAGCCCAGCAGGCGGCCTTATATAGTGTGGGGCGTGTGCTAAAGCCCTGAGCCATAATTGGCCAAAGCCACCCAGGCTTTGGCCAATTATGGCTCTTCGTTTTTTGCGCGCTGTGATTGGCCAAGCATGTGGGACATACAACATGCTTGGCCAATAATCAGCGCGCAATGCCGCAGTGAACTATGGGCCATTTTGCATCACTCGAATTTGGCACGAACGACCGATTTTGTTAGAATTTCTTCGAACGTACGAACAGACAATGTTCGAGTTGAACATACGTTCGTATCAAACGCAAAGCTCATCCCTACCGACCACCGCAGTTCAAAGCCGCTCCACAGATGACTTCATTCTTCACCATACAATGCATATATGCTGATCTTATGTGTGCATATATTTATACTTTCTCTTAATTAAATCTTTATACTTAAAGCCAGTTCACACTATTGCAACACAACTTCCAGCGCAACTTTACAAGGCAACTTGGAGATGACTTGAGCGTGACTTCAGCGCTACTTTTAGTGACTTACAACACAACTTCAGGACAGGCGACTTTGCCAGTGGCCAATTACATAATAATCTGCTCTGTGAGAGGGAGGGGTTTGCCTGAGAAAAATATTTTCACTTCCTGGAAAGTTGCTTTAGTTAAGACACTGATCCGACTTGGAGGCAACTTTCATTAAAATCAATGGGTTTCAAGTCGCCTTGACGTTGCTTTGAAATAGTACAAGAACCTTTTCTGAAGTCGGAGCAATCTCAGTAGTGTGCATTAAGATGGCTCTCATTCACTTCCATGGAATTTGTCATGTGGCGCGACTTGGGGCGACACAAGTCGCCTCCCAGGTCGCGGTAGTGTGAACTGGCTCTTAGGTGGAGGCTCCCTCCCTCTTTTATATTTTTGGGTAACACACCTTGCCCAGATTCATGGATCTGCTGCAAAGTTGACATCCCGTGACCAAAATATTTTGTACATGTCCAGCTAATTCCCATAGACGTCTATGGAGCTTTCTTCCAAGCATCTCAAAGCCTGGCCTTATCTTGGCCTAAAATGAATAGTAATCCTAAAAATATAAATATACACCAAATAATGTAAGGCTTGTGATCCAGGAACTCTGGACCTATTTCAAAAAGGTATGGATAACTCTTTTATGTATTACTGTTGTATAAAAGTTGTATATTTAATATACTAGTCTTTTAATCATTCATCAAAACGCTATTGTATTTTGTATGGAGTACATGAATCTGACAGTTTTAAAGGCACGCTGTGGGTAAAAGTTATGTTTAATGAATTATTACTCCAGGGCTGAAAGCTAGCAGAGTCTAGTGACTAGGACTTTTCATCTCCCCGCTATATTCATATCTTCTATTTATAGCAGAGGCATCAGAGACTGAATTTGTATAGTGGCGCTAAGTGACTTGTGTGTATTTCAAACAGAAATGCAGCACTTTACATCTGCACTCAAGTGGAAAACAGTCAGTTTGATTTTCTTATGGAGATCCCAGGAATCAATGATCCAGAATTCCCCTGTAGTTTTCATGTGTTTACTCACACAGAACAATGCTGATAACCTGAAAGGGGTGAGCATGACTATACTGTTCTCAGCATTGATGCCAAGTGAAAGAGGACCATGGAATGCACTGATAGTAATAGATAGCAATGTGTAGGGTGCCACTGAGCACCTTACCTACCCTGAATTTTATTTTCATGCCAAGTGCTAAAATGGCATGCCTTCTTAGGCTGTTTTGATGACCCCAAGGCTTCAATACTTTGAATTCCTAACCCAGAACAAGTATGTAGATTAAAAGTTTTGACTTTCCTCTGACATCACTTGCTGCATTCTAGTTCCAGTTCACTGATTCACAAAGCATATAGTCCTGAGAATGCGTATAGTCCTGAGTCAGACGTTATTTTTACTGTGTCCTGTAGGAGTATAGGATCCAGGGAGTAGAACTACAGCATGGATTGGGAACCAGGCATTCATCACATGGGGAAGTGTGTCAGATGTAGACAATCTTTTGCTGCATTATTTCTTTAAGAAATGGAAGAATGTTGCCATATACATTACAATAGCTCATGAATAAAAGTATCATAAAAGTGGCTTAGTCCCTTGCCGATCCACGCACACACATATACGTCGGTAGAATCGCACAGGCTGAAAAATGGGCATACAGGTACGTCCATTTTAATTTGCCACCTTGCGCACGTGTCCCATCACGGGAGAGTGCCTGCGGGTCACGCAAACTCGATGTTTGCCGGCAGATCGCGATCGTGAGACCGAGAGGCAGAACGGCGACATGTAAACAAGGCATTTCCCTGTTCTTCCTAGTGACATGACAGGGATCTACTGCTCCCTGTCATCAGGAGCAATGATCGTTGTCATGTCAGTGGTAGCCCATCCCCTCCACAGTTAGAATCACTCCCTAGGACACACTTAACCCCTTGATCATCCCCTAGTATTTAACTCCTTCCCTACCAGTGTCATTTACACAGTAAGCAGTGCATTTTTATAGCACTGATCGCTGTATAAATGACAATGGTCACAAAATAGTGTCAAAAGTGTCCGATGTGTTCTCCACATTGTTGCAGTCCTGATAAAATAAAATCACAGATCGCCGCCATTACTAATTAAAAAAAAATATAACAAAAATGCCATAAATCCATCCCCTATTTTGTAAACCAATCAATATGCCCTTATTGCGATATTTTTTTACCAAAAATACGTAGAAGAATACACTAAACTGAGAAAGAAATGTGTTTTTTATATATTTTTTGGGGGGATATTTATTATAGCAAAAAGTAAAAAATATTGCTTTTTTTCAAAATTGTCACTCTTTTTTTTGTTTATAGCTAAAAAAAAAAAACCCACAAAGGTGATCATATACCATCAAAAGAAAGCTCTATTTGTGGGGAAAAAAGGACGTCAATTTTGTTTGGGTGCAACGTCGCTTAACCGCACAGTTGTCAGTTAAAGCGAAGCAGTGCCGTATCGCAAAAAGTGCTCTGGTCAGGAATGGGGTAAGGTCTTCCGGAAGGACTGGGTTGTAAGGGTTGAAATGATAAGAGTCATAGAATAAACTATCCGTATAGAAGAAGGCTCATTGGAGAGATTATATGGAATATATGGGGAAAATGATGGGAGTTCAGGTAAAGGAACCTGGAGGAATGGATGAAGGTGTAAGGAATGGAGAGGGTTTTTTGGGGTAGGGGGAATAACTTGATGAAGCATAGATAAAGGAACAGGATGTTTTCAACGTGTGATTGCGTTTATTTATGTCTATACAATAAAATAAAAGTGAATATTCAAATTCTTCTGGGGTTGAAGTGGTTAAGAAGTCTTTTAAATTCTGGAATTAGACTGGTACCCAAAATGGCTGGAGTACATAAGAAATGTGGTAGGGCTTTGAGGCTGGTGCAGGTATGTGCAGTCACCTCTAGCTGACTACACTTTACAGCTGTTATTTTTTACTGACAACTGCTTCAAACCTTTAACATTAATTAACTAATCCCTATTCTGCTTGTTCCCCTCATCCTGTGCCAGGAGTCTCTTCAGAGTCACTTCAGAAACAAAAGTCCTGTGTCCTTGTTCAAATGTTTTATTAAAAAGAAGAATAGGTAATACAAACACAAAACCATAAATGGACTAGGGACAAATCAGTAGTACAATGGTAGCTATACAAGGTCGCAGTGAAACAGACCGAGAGAGCAGAGATAAAACATTGGAAGGAATGCCTGAAGGTTGCACGAACAAAACAGGAGTACAGGCATAAAGTGTGTAGTCCATACATAATTCTAGAGAAAAGGTTAAGCAGGTTATAATGGGGGAGAGGTTACAGGCTATAAGGCAACAGAGGATCTAGTGCTCATGGAATGTAATAGTTTGGAGATGGGGATGGGTTTAAACTAGGGTTGTCCCTATACCGATACTAGTATCGGTATCGGAACCGATACCGAGTATTTGCGGGAGTACTTGTACTCGCGCAAATGCTCCCGATGCCTGGCCGAATACTTTTTTTGTATTTATCAACATGTTCTGTGAAAATTCTTTGAGTTTTTTACTAATGCGTGACAAGCAAATAAAACATTTTTACTCATTTTTATTCTTGTATAATGTCTTGAGTTTGAGTTCTTCATAATTCTAAGGAAAATATCCTTAGTCTGTATTGTGGTTTACAAAACTGTCACATGACATTTAAAAAAAGTATCGGTATTCGGTATCGGCGAGTACATGAAAAAAAGTATCGGTACTTGTACTCGGTCCTAAAAAAGTGGTATCGGGACAACCCTAGTTTAAACCGACAACTAAGAGATAGAGTAACTTTTTATTTAACAAGAGTTCAATAGTGGTGCCCATTGGTCATCGCTCAAGTAGGCGACATTAACTTTCATTAGTATGCAGCTACCAGAAGAAAGAAGAAGAAATCAGCCAAAAAAGGAAATTAAGTTGAGAGTGTAGCGTAAAGGAGAGTAGAGAAGGAGAAGGGAGGTGGAGAGGAAAGGGGATAAAACGGGGGAGGCCTGAGATGTGACTCTAGTATTAAAAGAGGTGCTAATAGTAGAGTGTCAAAACCCAATAGCAAAAATGACCTTCATACCAGAAGTTAAAGACCTCCAATTTTTATTGAGGTCTTATGCCGGGACGACCAGGATTCCAGAGGGAAAAGGTCCGACAGAAATCCTGAAGGGAAAACTAAGAACCTGCTCTCTACTTTTTCCCTGTACAAACGATTGGTTTTCCCGTCGGCAAAACTCAGATGAGAGCTTTTCCTCAGGAATGCCGACCGTGTTTATGCTACATCAGAGTTTTTCCCCACAGGAAAACGGGCAAAAATTTCTGTTTTCTGCTACACACGGCCAGGTCTTCTGATGGGAAAAATTCCGGTGGCAATCCCGGCGGTGAAAAAAAGAGCTAGTTCTCTTTTTTTTAATCCGGTGGGTTTGGCAGTTTTCCCGTCAGAAAAACTGCGAGGGAGCATACACACGGGATTCCTAGCCAAAAGCTCTCCTCGCAGTTTTTCTGTCCGAAAACCCGGTCGTGTGTACAGGGCATTAGTTGTTATGACAACATAGCATTAAAAGAAGAAAACATAAAAACCACTGACATTTCAGAGACCCTATGGTCACACTATGTTCACGCCCCTCTTAAAACCTCCTGCTCTCTGGCCCCCACATCACCTCCTCAATGCTTGTCTCCAGGATTTCTCTAGAGCCTCTCCCATCCTCAGGAAGTCCCTAGCCAAAACTAAAGCTTCCCCCTTCTCTGTCTGTTTTCAAGATATCTCTGAAAACTCTATCCCACTCAAAGTAACAATTGTAGTTTTACTTTCCCCATCAACTCATCCCCCCACAGTCAATACAATGTGTGCCTCTTGCCTCTCCCTTTACAATCATAGCATTTACAAGGAAAGGCCCTCAGAACCCTCCTGTATTGAATTGGATTCTAAATTTACTGCCCCCCCCCCCTTAACTTTGTAAAGTGCTATGCAAATTCTTGATTAAATATAAATCTAAATATAAAAAAATGTAAGGTTTTCAAGTTGAATTTTAGCTTAAAACGTCTCTACAACTTTAGTCATATCACTTGTAATGAAGGATATTCCACATTGTGCAGGTAGCTTGCACCTGGAAAAAAATCATGTGCAGGGATGCCTGTCCTCTTCCTGGCTGTTGAACTTAAAATGACACTAAGAGCCAGTTCACACTTAGACGGCATGACTTCGGGGGCGACTTTGCAAGGCGTCCTGAAGACGACTTCAGAGGTGACCTGCAAAATGACCTCTGTATAGAAGTCAATGCAGGTCGCCCAGAGCCGCCCCCGAAGTCGTACAAGAACCTTGCGTCGCTCCTATTAGAACGGTTCTATTGCATAGAATGGGACGCGACTCAGTGTGAACCGCCTCTTAAGGTACAGTTTTAAAAAAAAAATAACAAACATGTCATACTTACCTCCACTGTGTAGTTCATTTTGCACAGAGTGGCCGCGATCCAGCTGTTCTAGGGTCCCATGGCGGCTCCTCCTCATAATAGACAACCGCTCCGGGAAGCTCTCTCCTGAGGGGGTTACCTTGCGGGCACGTTCCCGTGTCATACATTAAGCATCTATAGCCGCCTGTATGACTTGGCCACGTCATTGGATTTGATTGATAACAGCGCAGGCATTGGCTCCCGCTGCTGTCAATCTAGCCAATGAAGAGCCTAGAAGCCATGGAGAGAGCAACGCGGGATTGCGCCCACAGAACTTCAGGGCTCAGGTAAGGGGGGGGGGGGGTTTGTGAAAGAACACAAAGGTTTACAACCCCTTTAAAGCCCTGCAGGAAGAAGACAGGCCAGGAAGAAGACAGGCATCCCTGCAGTGAATATTTCTATACAATCCAGCTGCCTGCACAACATGGGACACACTTCAATACAGAGAAAAGTTGTGTAACTAAAGCTAGGTAGGATTCTTTTTTAATTATTATTATTGTTGTGCAGGTGAAGGTGTGTGGCAGATATTTGTCCAATCAGAGCACACTGATCCACATGTTGTAATGGTATACATTATAACAGCAAAATCCTGACAGGTCCACAAATCCCATCTAAATGAAACAATCAGCAGATTTATTATTTATAAGGCTAGAGTGCTGGCATCTACAAATTGCGCTAATTAAGATGAATGTTCCCACGTTGTTATACAGTATGTGTCCTGCCAGCCACACAAGAGCTGTGATAAGCGATAGCTTCTGCCGTCCTTGCATCCCTCATGTTCACACTGTGTGTCACCACAGTTCCAGAGCTTCAAGCAGGCTCTGGCTCAAACGTCTGGCACCAATCCTGCAGGCTCTGGAGAAATCATTCCACAAAGTAGAATAAATTAATGGAACAAATTAACATGATGTTAATTATTTGTAAATTGTATGTTTGGATACACATTACTTGAGAGGCATATGTTACATTCAATGTTTATTGAAACAAGTGACTGCTAATCGTCTCTCCTGAGTGTTCCTTTTAAAACCGAGTCAGCAAACAGCAGGCTCACTAAAAATAAAAATTGCCTCCTAAGGGGAAGCATGAATTATTGTGCATAATGAAATGAGTAACTAACCCAGCAAAGTACCTTGAAACGTCAGCTGGAGCCAACAAAAAAAAAAAGTTTGAAATGACTCTCGTAGGTAATGAATGTTTGTATGAGATATTCCATATACTAATTCTGCATTGATCACTGGTTAAGATTTCCTCTGTGTTTTTAGCCATTTGGAGACAAGACAGAAACTTTATGGGAAGTTTTCCAGATGCAATCCTTTTATGTTTTTATTGTTATGGAACTCTAAAGAGTACTTTAGCAGGAAGAATTGATATTATATATGTCAGCTTAAAGGAGGATTTCAAACAAAATACAATAATCAGTAATAAGAAAAGAATAGCTTACTTAAATGTGCCTCCATTTTTTCGTTTTTGGATGTATGGTTTAAAGTGATTGTAAAGGTTTGAATATTTAACAAAAAACTAACAACAATGTCATACTAAACCTTCACTGTGTAGCTTGTTTTGCACAGAGTGGCCCCGATCCTCGTCTTCTGGAGTCCCTCGTAGCTGTCCTGGCTCCTCCCCGCCACAGATAACCACCTCTGGGAAGCGCTTTCCCAAGGGGGTCACCTTCCCGAGTCCTGCATATACATCCATAGACACGTAGACACGAATCCCCGTGCCCGCATCATTGGATTTGATTGACAGCAGTGGGAACCAATGGCTGTTCTGCTATGATTCTATCCAATGAAGAGCCGAGAAGACCGGGCCGAGACCCGGCGCGATCTCGAGGAAGGACTTTCGAGGGCTCATGTAAGTAAACTAGGGGGGCTTGGGGGGCCTGTAACCATCGGATGTTTTTTCACCTTAATGCATGGGATGCTTAAAGGTGAAAAAAACTGGAAGGTTTACAAATGTAAAAATAGCAAACTCCTGTAAAAAATAATAACATAAAAACAAATAACCTATGAACCCATTGCCTGTTGCCAACAAAACTATTACATTAGTGGAAGCATGTACACAAACTCAAGGCCACTTTAGCAGCCAGAAGTTGGCTTACATTTTTATTCCTGGTTGTTAGCTATGTAGTTAAATTGATTCCGGTGGTCACATACCTTTATTCACTTTTAATGTAGGAGAATGTGCTGCCTCCCACTTGCCCCCCCCCCCCCCCGACACGTGTTCCAAACTCACATGTCCCTCCTGGGTGTTCAGGACCTCCATGGGTGCCAGAATAAAGAACGGTAGGAAATCACAGAACATCTGTTTGCTGACCTTTTCTGCAAATAATGAACCCAGAAGTGCTCAGCTTTGAGCACTTTAAGGTTCAAAATGTCAAAAAGCACAGTCTGTGCTTAGTTGGCTTTAACAGAGTGCAGAGGTGACATTAGGAGGCCACTAAAGAGCCTTTCACTTTTTGCAGGCAAATTTGGATAACACCTACTTCATATTTGTTACATATCTATCTATCTATCTATCTATCTATCTATCTATCTATCTATCTATCTATCTATCTATCTATCTATCTATCTATCTATCTATCTATCTATCTGTCTGTCTGTCTGTCTGTCTGTCTGTCTGTCTGTCTGTCTGTCTGTCTGTCTGTCTGTCTGTCTGTCTGTCTGTCTGTCTATCTATCTATCTATCTATCTATCTATTTATCTATCTATCTATCTATCTATCTATCTATCTATCTATCTATCTATCTATCTATCTATCTATCTATCTATCTATCTATCTATCTATCTATCTATCTATCTATCTCTCTATCTATCTATCTATCTATCTATCTATCTATCTATCTATCTATCTATCTATCTATCTATCTATCTATATATCTATCTATCTAGGTTTAGATAGATATCTATCTATATACAGTAGATAGATACCGGTATCTATAAATTTAGATATATATCTATATTTAGGCAAAAGGCAAATTAGTCATAAAGTTATTGTCAAGATAACATGTACAGCTGAATCAACCTAGGAGAACAATTTGTAGGGTTCCTTATAAGAACATAAGGAACGAGTAAGGGAGTAGAACCATGCATTGATGATACAGAATATTTTATTAATCCCAAAGGGATAACAATGACAACACAAGATCACAACAGTGCAGACATAGTAACATATTCTGAGCATTACACCCTGCTACGAAATAAGAATAGCACTAAAAAATAGACATGTGCATTCGTTTTCGTTAGAATGCATTTTCGTCCGAAAATCTTTTTTTTTCGTTATCGTTTTAACAAACGATAACGAAAGTGCAAGAAACGAAAACTGATAGATCCGACATAAAAAATGCTTTATTTTTCGTTTTTGTTGCGGTAAAAATTAGATATAGAGAGATTTGATGAACAAGTGAGAAAGTGCGCTTAGGAAGAAATGTATTAAGGACTGCAGCCCCCCAGAAAAAGATACCTCACGAGTGAAGTACCTGAATAAATGATATGTGTGAAAGGGGTAGTGGCGCTGTCCCACACCCTATAGGTCAAAAGGGTATAAGTGTCAGTGTATTGACTAGTGAGATAGGTACTGCAAATTATAAATATACAATAGAGTGCAACAATATTATAACATTAAATAATAAACATTTGGTGATAAAGTGCAAAGTGCAAACTTAGTAATAAAAATAAAAAGTACAGTCCATGAAATTGCAAAAATCCAAACATATATCACGTTGATAGATGTGCAGTAATCTTAGATGTAGATTTCCATCAAAAAAGGTGTAAGTTCGTGGTATCGCTGTGGTCCGGTGCTCCCCCACCAGGTTCCCCACTCACCAGAACTAATCTCCCCTGCAGGAGATATGCAGAATAAGAACAGATAATGAGAATTTCATCTAGCATACATTGGGCGTTTAGCAGGGTTTCTGGTGACGGATTGGAATCCATCATTCAGGTTGCACAAGTATAAAAGAGGGTGAGACTCCCTAAATTTTAGGGTGAGTTGACCTACAGTGGTGCATCATAATGCACATGTTGCAATGTGCTAAAACTCATGTTTCCAACTTCCTCATAATACAAATAATGTTGGTTCTCATCTCAGAGAATTTTGCATTTTAGTGTATTGGGAGGCCCATAGAAGTCATTGAATACGCCTCTAAAAGCACACGTTTTGATGCATTATTATTATCAAGGCTTTAACAAGCCTTGGTCAATGGATGTTACCTCTATCCACTCCAAATTCTAAAACACACAATGTCAACACACAAAGGAAATGTGCTTTGATACACGACAACATAACTACCTATAGTAGTGTATTTAGGTTTTGTGCTGCCTTAGACCTGACTAAACTTGTGCACCCCCTAATTTAAATATGACCCACTCTTCTTGTCAAGGCCACACCCCTTTCTGTTTAAGACCCACCCTGACATTTCCTTTCACTTCCTGTTTGACTATGGGGCAGTAAGTGAAGGGAAATCTCTGCAATGGGACAGGGATGGTAAAAAATAAACTGACAGGGGCTACAACCCTTCCTTACTCTATCCAAAATGAAAAAAAAAAGTGATTCCTATTTTCTGCTTTAACCACTTAAGCCCCGGACCATTTTGTTGCTAAATGACCAGGTCACTTTTTGCGATTCGGCACTGCATCGTTTTAACTGACAATTGCACGGTCGTGTGAGGTGGCTCTAAAACAAAATTGACGTTCGTCTTTCCCCACAAATAGAGCTTTCTTTCGGTGGTATTTGATCACCTCTGCGGTTTTAATTTTTTGCGCTATACACAAAAATAGAGCGATAATTTTGAAATAAAATGCAATTATTTTTTACTTTTTGCGAGCATAAATATCCCCAAAAAGATATAAAAAAATGGCTTCTTCTACATATTTTTGCAAAAAAATTTGCAATAAGCGTTTATTGATCGGTTTGCGCAAAAGTTATAGCGTCTACAAAATAGGGGATCGTTTTAAAGCATTTTTATTAATATTTTCTTTACTAGTAATGGCGGCGATCTGCGGTTTTTATTGTGACTGCGACATTATGGCGGACACATCGGACACTTATGACACATTTTTGGAACCATTGTAATTTTTACAGCGATCAGTGCTATAAAAATGCACTGGTTACTGTGAAAATGACACTGGCAGTGAAGGGGTTAACCACTAGGTCACGCTGTAGGTGTTAAGTGTTCCCTAAGGCGTGATTCTTACTGTAGCGGGCGTGGCTTGCTGTGACACGTCACTGATCGTGTTCAGTGACAGAGTCAGCTAGGCAGAATGGGGAGATGTTGTGTTTACACTAACATCTCCCCGTTCTATGTCGCCGTGAGACGATCGGGGGTATGCCTGCGGCGATCGAGTTTGCGGGACCCGTGGGCGCGCGTGCCTGCAACACCCGCTTCATAAAGGGGACGTCCTTCTGCCTACCCGTGCCATGCTGCAGACGCATATATCTGCGTGCAGAGGGCGGCAAGTGGTTAAGCACACATTTCTGATAATTTGATGGAGAGGACTAAGAAGATATAACCATGCCAATGGTGCAGCAGAAAACATATAGCACAGTGAGGAAGGTTTGTGGTCCAGAATGATAGGACTGTCAAAATTAGAAGCAACCCCCCCCCCCCACAGTTAAGGAATACCGGCCGTCCGCATACCGGAAGCAGTGCAACCACTTTAAGAGGGCACTAGACTAATTTGCCTCTTAGCCCAGTCCGCCCCATAACACTTCCGCTACACTAACAGTGTAGTGCAAGCCAGCGCGGACTCTTTCTGTGCTGCCCCCCTGCAAAGTGCTGCCCTAGGTCTGGGCCTTGTTGGCCTAGGCCAGGATACAGTGTTGTACCTAATGCTACAAAAGAATGCACCTCTCTGCAAACAAAAACATTTAAATGACCCTTGTTATGGCCAATAATGTTTTGGACATCTACGTATCAATGGCCTCTGGCAATTAAAGTGGGGCTAATGACAGTTTTCAAATATTTCTGTGCAGTTTTGCCATAGTGAGCAGTTTCGTGAGCAATGATTATCCAGTTAACCCAATCAATCCCATTTCACCATTCATCAGATACAGCAGTCAGGCCTCGTACACACGAGGGGATATGTCCGCTGAAAACGGTCCAATGGACCGTTTCAGCAGACATCTCCGATCGTGTGTATGGGCTAGCGGACAGATTTGTCCACCCGACAGATTTCAAAGCATGCTTTGAAATCTATTGGGTGGAATCCAAGCAGACATGTCGTCCCGCACCTCCGCCGCGCTGCCGCCGAATGGATTCGGCGCATGCGCGGAAGTGTTTTACTTCCTGGTGCAGTGACATGGCGGCGTCAACGTCACCGCCACGTCACCGCGCCGTCCGCCGGCGGGGAATTTGATCCGATGGTGTGTACACGCCATCGGATCAAACTCCTGATCGGACATATCCGATGGAAATGGTCCGCGGACCGTTTTCATCGGATATGTCCGATCGTGTGTACGAGGCCTCAGAGCTATGCTATGTGTTCAATTGGTTGGGTTGCTGTGGATTACAGTACTTGCCATACATACTACCTTTGGCTTGTTGATATAATATATATATATATATATATATATATATATATATATATATATATATATATTCTAAAGCAATGCAATTAGAGTTCCTGTATTTTGAAATCCATCATATATAGCATTAGCTAATGGATCACAATCTTTCAGATATTGGTGTGCTTTAAATAACCGTGCTGTGCAATCCTGTAGAAGCTGCAAAGGATGCCGATTACTGGTGTTTGAGATTGGTTGACAAGGCAACTCTGTGAGCATTCTCCAGGAAGTGACCTATGGGACAAGAACAAAAAAATATGTAGCATTAAATGGTTGAGCAAAAGTCCCAGAAAGACCAATTATATTAGTGTTGGAAACAAAATGTGTACTGCTTCCTGGCTAAACACAGCAGATGCCATGTAGCCATGTTTGAAATAAGCTATAGTCAGGCATTGGAAATCTACAAATGTTCTTTCTTTATTTTTTTGTGTTGTTTTTTGTTTTTGCTGCGAAAAAGAAAAAGAAAAAGTGAAAAAGAAATTTAAATCATTTGGAATTGATTTTAATGTAATTAAGTTAGTAAGCTTTAAAAAGTTTTTGTATTTTTTTTATTATTTTTATGAAATCTTTAATTCACATTTAATCATTTAGTACAGTGTTCGCGTTGTCAAAGAGCCTAGTTTGTTTTATAAAGAAATAGCAGAGCACAGGGTCTTTCCTTTCAGACTATCTCTTTCTAATTAAAAGTCCGAAAGGTAGCTATTGGATAGCGCAGGCAGTGGGAAAGAGGGAGGTGGGCGAGTCAATTCTATGACTTATTAAGTTGTGTGAAATTTGAACTTGGGTTATCACATTCTGTAAACCAAGATTACCATTGATAAACATGTGAAAAGGAGAATAAATGATGGATAATGGAAAAAATTGAAAAATAATGGAAATTCTGTTGGCGGACCTTCCATTGACACAATGGAATTTAGAGTGTGATGCACAAATATAAGCATTTTAAAGGTGGTGTCAACAGCATACAGAAACTGTGTCAAAGTGTACATGTGCTTACAGTCTTTGCAGGACTATGGGGCTCTATCTTTCTTCCAAATCAATTTATCCAAACCCTCCGTCCTTAACATCACAGGAGACATGGAAATGGCTAACCATTGGGCAACTGATTCTATTCATTATCTGGGAGTTGACATTAACTCTGACCATTCTAATCTGTATACGGCAAATCTTCTGCCGATCCTGACCCCCAAACCCTCTTCTCCTCTGGTAACCACCCTTTTCATGTATGCTTGGCTCGGCAATGGGCTATATTATCCGCACATGGTGTGTGCCTGCTTACACACGCTATGTCCCCCCACCCCAATGTCTCTTTTGCGGGCCATCGGGTTGCAATGTCTCCCGAGTTATTGTAAAAGTTCTATTTTATTTTATTTTATTTCACTTTATATTAGTATACTGTTTTGCTTTCTATGAGTCTATGTTGTGGGTCTCTCCTGTGGCTACATGTAGCTACCCAGCTTTACACACGGATAAGTATCTCCAAAACCGTATTTGTTTTGCTCCACCACCCATAAGGAGCAGAGCTGGGCTTGTTGCTTTATAACTTTGACTGTGTGACCCTTTTTTGCTACTTAAAGTGGAGTTCCACCCATTTTTTTTATGTTTGTCTGTGCTGCATGCCCTAATCCCATAGTGTTCAGAATGTACAATTTGTATTTATTTTGTTGCTTGTAAATACCTTTATTTTGTAGTCTTCATTACTTCCTCCTCCTTATTAGCCTAGGCTATTAAGTCACAAGGCTATTTGCAAGGGTTTCTAGGATAGGCATCATGTTTCCCAGTAGTCCTTGCAAACCTGACTGAAACCTGCAGCATCATCATCAGTGCCCATTAATTTAGCCTTATCATCAGTGCCCATTAATGCAGCCTCACTATCAGTGCCAATCAGTGCCCATTAATTTAGCCTCATCATCAGTGCCCATTAATGCAACCTCATCATCAGTGCCCAGCCGACCCCATTCCATCAGCCTTACCTGGCTCAGCTGTCTGTGCCCAGGCATCTGAAGAGAAGAGCCGCAGCCAGTTTGGACAGGGCAGGTCCCGGCACGATCGAGTGACACACAAGGTCCCGCCTCCTGGACCAGGTCCGCTCCTCTAATGGACGGCTCAGTCGGCCCAGGAGGCAGGACCTTGTGTGTCACTCGGCCGTGCCGGGTAAGCGGGAGATGGAGATCCCTGCTCTGTAAACTGGCGGTGCTCGCCCTCCATGCCGCTGAGCAGCATGCTGTCACTTGTAGCACAGAAGCTTCTGTGTTTACAAGTGACAGAAAATAACAGTAAATCTGGCCAGCCAGGGGCAATATTACGGTAGGGGCCTCGTGCTTGCTGCAGCTCCAATAGCCCCTATGTTAATCTGGCCCTGGCCCTGGCAAATTCTAGGCAGGCTTTTTGTGCATGAGCTTTAGGAGAGGCTTCCTTTGTGGACGACACCCATGCATGCCATTCCTCTGCAGTGTACGCCATATCATGTCACAAGAAACACTCACCCATTTCTATTTTTACTTCTTTAGCCAACTGCAGTGAATTTTGCATGGTGATCTTCTTCAAGCCTTCTCATCAGAAGACTCTCCTATTGAGGTGTCAACTTCCCTGGACGTCCCTTGCAGTTCCATCTTTTTAAAATTTTTGTATCACTTTTGCTACAGTATTATGACTGACAAGTAAAGCTTTGCTGATCCTCTTGTAGCCTTTACTTTTTTTTGTGTAAAGAAATTATTTTCTTTTTCAGGCCTTGTGACATTTCTCTTCCATGTGGTGCCATTGCTGACAGTATGAAATTGGAAGGGGTTTTCTTTGTTAACCACTTAAGCCCCAGACCATATTGCTGGTCAAAGACCAGACCACTTTTTGCGATTCGGCACTGCGTAGCTTTAACTGACAATTGCGCGGTCGTGAGATGTGGCTCCCAAACAAACTTGGCGTCCTTTTTTTTCCACAAATAGAGCTTTGTTTTGGTGGTATTTGATCAGCTCTGTGGTTTTTAGTTTTTGCGCTATAAACAAAAATAGAGCGACAATTTAAAAAAAAATTAATATTGTTTACTTTTTGCTATAATAAATATCCCCCAAAAATATATATAAAAAAACTATTTTTTTCCTCAGTTTAGGCCTATACGTATTCTTCTACATATTTTTTCGTAAAATAAAATCGCAATAAGCGTTTATTGATAGGTTTGCGCAAAAGATATAGCATTTACAAAATAGGGGATAGTTTTATGGCATTTTTATTTATATATATATTTTTACTAGTAATGGCGGCGATCAGCGATTTTTATCGGTACTGCGACATTATGGCAGACACTTCAGACACTTTTGACACATTTTTGGGACCATTGGCATTTTCATAGCGATCAGTGCTATAAAAATGCATTGATTACTATAAAAATGCCACTGGCAGGGAAGAGGTTAACACTATGGGGCGAGGAAGGGGTTAAGTATGTTCCCTGGGTGTGTTCTAACTGAAGGGGGGTGGCCTCACTAGGGGAAATCACTGATCTTCTGTTCATACTGTACATTGTATGAACAGAAGATCAGCATTTCCCCCCTGACAGGACCAGGAGCTGTGTGTTTACACACAGCTCCCAGTCCCCGCTCTGTAACGAGCGATCACGGGTGCCCGGCGGCGATCACGCCCGCCGGGCACGTGCACGGGACTCGGGGGTGAGCGGCCCCTAGTGACCTGCGAGAGAGCCGACGTAGAGCTACGGGCTCTCGCTCAGGGGCAGGTCGGCAAGCAGTTAATGAATAATTAGACTCGCCTGTAGATGAATTCTTGTTAATTTGAATTTTGTTGTATAAAATTTAGGTTTTCTCCTAATGCATGCACGTTTTTTTCACGTCGTTAAAGCCCACACACGACCATTTTTTTTACGACGTTCAAAACGGCAACGTTAAAAACAAAGTGAAAAATTAGAGCATGTTCTAAATTTTTAATGCCAGTTTTTTTCATCGTGAAAAATGCTCTGAAGCGCACACAGGATCGTTTTTAATGACATAAAAAAAAAACGTAATTTTTTTACAACCCGAAAAACGGTCATGTACGCGGCATAAGACTTTTATTGCAACATGGTCTTGAATAAATTTGTTAGGAAAAATACTTTTTTGTGTGTGCAAATTAACAAATTGTGCTTGCAATCAATGGCACGCATCTGTGGGCGTTGTTTAAAGTATGGTGTCCCATAGAAAATGTTGATTCTGAAAGGAAAGTAAAGGTTTTCTGACAAATTTGTTGGGGTGTACACATTTATGCTGAGCACTGTATAAAGAGTTCACCCCTCACATTTTTGTAAATATATTATTATACCTTTTCATGTGACAAAACTGAAAAAATGACACTTTGCTACAATGTAAAGTAGTGAATGTATAACAGTGTAAATTAGCTTGTATAACAGTGTAAATTTGCTGTCCCCTCAAAATTCCTCAACACACAGCCATTGTTTAAACTGCTGGCAACAAAAGACAGTACACCCCCAAGTGAAAATGTCCAAATTGGGCCCAAAGTGTCAATATTTTGCGTGGCCACCATTATTTTCCAGCACTGCCTTAAAGGATCACTAAAGGAATTTTTTTTTTAGCTAAATAGCTTCCTTTACCTCACTGCAGTACTGGTTTCATGTCATTATTGTTTGTTTTTGCTTTGAAGTTTCTGTAATCCTGCTCTGTTCTCCACACTTCCTGCTTGTCTGTTTCCTTATAACCACAGTGCTGGGAGCTTTCTCACGGTGGTCTAAGCTGTCATTACTGTGTGTCTAAAACTTCCCAGAACCAATCAGATTCATTTTAAAAACAAAACACTGCCCTGGATTTGTTTGTTTTTGTTCTGTGTGTCTATTTCTACTTCACAGAAACATGAAGCCAGTTCAAAAGTGAAACTAACCTGCAGGCACATTATATGATTGATTTTTATCTATTTTTAATCATTTTGAAAAGGAATCAGTTAACTTTTATGTCTCTATACCCTGTAAACAGTCATTTCAGCAAAAAATTGTTTTTCCTTTAGTGAGCCTTTAACCCTCTTGGGCATGGAGTTCATCAGAGCTTCACAGGTTTGCCACTGGAGTCCTCTTCCACTCCTCCATGATGACATCACAAAGCGGGTGGATGTTAGAGACCTTGCGCTCCTCAACCTTCTATTTGAGGATGCCCCGCAGATGCCCAATAGGGTTGTCTTGGAGGTGTGTTTGGAGTCAATATCATGTTGTAATACTGCCCTGTGCCCCAGTCTCTGAAGGGAGGGGATCATGCCCTGCTTCAGTATGTCACAGTACATGTTCATGGATCCCTCAATGAACTGTAGCTCCCCAGTGCCAGCAGCACTCATGCAGCCCCAGACCATGACACTCCCACCACCATGCTTGACTGTAGGCAGGACACTTGTCTTTGTACTCCTCATCTGGTTGCCACCACACACACTTCACACCATCTGAACAAAATAAGTTTATCTTGGTCTCATCAGATCACAGGAATTGGTTCCAGTAAATTATGTCCTTAGACTGCTTGTCTTCAGCAAACTTTTTGCGGGCTTTCTTGTGCATCATTTTTAGGGATTCCTTCTGGGATAACAGCCATGCAGACCAATTTGATGCAGCGCGCTGAATATAGTCTGAGCACTGACATGCTGACCCCCCCTCCCCCACCCCTTCAACCTCTGCAGCAATGCTGGCAGTACTCATACGTCTATTTCCCAAAGACAACCTCTGGATATGATACTGAGCATGTGCACTCAACCACTTTGGATGACCATGACGAGGCCTGTTCTGAGTAGAACCTGACCTGTTAAACCGCTGTATGGTCTTGGCCACCATGCTGCTGCTCAGTTTCAGGGTCTTGGCAATCTTCTTATAGCCTAGGCCATTTTCTTGTAGAGCAGCAATTCTTTTTTTCAGATCCTCAGAGAGTTCTTTGCCATAATGTGCCATGTTGAACTTCCAGTGACCAGTATTAGAGATTGAGAGTGATAACACCAAATTTAACACACCTGCTTCCCATTAACACCTGAAACCTTGTAACACTAATGAGTCAGATGACACAAGGGTGGGAAAATTGCTAATTGGACCAAATTTTGACATTTTCGCTTAGGGGTGTACTAACTTTTGTTGCCAGCGGTTTAGACATTAATGGCTGTGTGTTGAGTTATTTTCAGGGGACAGCAAATATACCATGTTATACAGTGGCAGCTAGTTTTTTTGGGGGGGCAGCAAATAACCCCCCCTAGGGTGCCGGTGAAGCGGCATTACCACAACTGTCCCTACCCCCCGCACGACGCGGCATTAACACCCCCAGAAAATCCCCACACCCCTTCCCCCTTGGGGCACGGCACTAGCACCCCCAGCCAACCACCCCACCTGCTGTCTGGTCAGTCCTTACCCTGTATGCGGCCACCTCTTGCTCTAAACAGGTGCTTATAAAAAAAAATCCCACTGTAATTCACGTCCCCGGTGCCCTGAAAAGAGCCAGACGCATGAATAGGGGGCCATGGTCAGATAGATTCATGCTATTCATTACATACAAGGGGGCGTCATGGAAGAGGGGGCGGTGCCCGGGTGCCCCTAGTGGATGGGCTGCCACTGCTGTTATACAAGCTGTACACTCACTATATACATTGTAGCAAAGTGTAATTTGAGTGAGCCTCTGGGCGCTTAGTATCCTTTCCCTACTGTACTTTTTCCCTCAGAAAAGATTGGTTTTAAGTTTTTTTTCTGAAGGCCAGGTGATTCACCTCCAACCGGATGCTGGTTGGTAGAGTGTTAGGTCCTTGGATTCCAAATCTTCGTTCTCCTTTGGACTTGTATCTGGCTTTGGGTATCTGGAGTAGAATTTGGTTGGTGGATCGCAGAACGCGATCGGGGTCGTGACATTTAAATTTCTCTCATTAATATTGGGGGGCATTTCCTTGAACACACTTATGTGTCAGACAGAGTACCTTAAGCACTTTAGCCCCAGACCATATTGCTGTCCAAAGACCAGAGCACTTTTTGTGATTCGGCACTGTGTCGCTTTAACTGACAATTGTGCGATCGTGCGACGTGGCTCCCAAACAAAATTGGCATCCTTTTTTTCCCACAAATATAGCTTTCTTTTGGTGGTATTTGATCATCTCTGCCTTTTTTCATTTTTTGCGCTATAAACAAAAATAGAGCGACTATTTTGAAAGAAATGCAATATTTCTTACATTTTGCTATAATAAATATCCCCAAAAAAGACATTTTTTTTCCTCAGTTTAGGCCGATACGTATTCTTCTACATATTTTTCGTAAAAAAAAAATCGCAATTAGCGTTTATTGATTGGTTAGCGCAAAATTTATAGCGTTTAAAAAAAAGGGGGTAGTTTTATGGCATTTTTATTAATATTTTTTTTTTACTAGTAATGGCGGCGATCAGCGTTTTTTTTCGGTACTGCGATATTATGGCGGACACATCGGACACTTTTGACACATTTTTGGGACCATTGGCATTTTTATAGCGATCAATGCTATAAAAATGCATTGGATTACTATAAAAATGCCATTGGCAGTGAAGGGGTTAACACTAGGGGGCAGGGAAGGGGTTAAGTATGTTCCTGGTGTGTTCTAACTGTATGGGGGGGGTTGACTCACTAGGGGGAATCACTGATCTTCCATTCATACATTGTATGAACGGGAGATCAGCGTTTCCCCCGGTGACAGAAACGAGAGGAATGTGTTTACACACATACCTCCCGTTCCCCGCTCTGTAACAAACGCGCACGCGTGCCCGGCGGCGATCGCGCCCGCCGGGGACGCGCGCGGGACTCGGGGGCCTGCGGGGGGCGCGGGCCGCCGGCGGCGCGCGCGCCCCCTAGTGGCCGAAAAAGATAGGACGTAGAGCTACGTGCTCTCGCCCAGCAGTGCCACCGTCCCGCAGTAATATGACGGCGGGTGGTCGGCAATCAGTTAAAATTGATTCTGTCTTTTACTGGCAACCAATGAAGGGATCTCAGTGAAGGTGAGATTGATTCCCATGTTTTTTTCCCAGTCACGAGTCAAGCGGCCGTATTTTGAACGACTTGCAGACGAGTGATTTGGTATTTTGGGAGTCCGTGGTAGAGGGCATTTGCATAGTCGAGTCTGGAGTTGATAATTGTACCCACCACGACTGCTATGTCTTCTTTCAGGATAAAGGGAATGAGTCAATGTAGCAGGCGCAGCAGATGGTGAGATCCGCTGACTACTGACCCTATTTGTGCATCCATTGCCATGTGGGTATCAAAAATTACTTTTGACTTTGGTCAAATGGGCGGCGGTGTCCATATTGTTGCGGGAAGTCTCTTTCGGTTGGCGTGAAACAGGAGAAGTATTGTTTTTAAGCCGTTGAGTTTAAGGTAACTCTTCGTCATCCAATGTTCTATCATAGTAAGGCATTTCTCTAGTCCGAGATAGTGATCCTTATTGTTGCAGATGCGAAAATATAGTTGCGTGTCATCCGCGTAGGAGTGGTAGAGTAACTTCTGGTTACTGATGATTTCAAAAAGAGGGCAGAGATAGATATTGAATAGTACGGGCGACAAGGGGGATCCCTGAGGGACTCCGCATGCCACCATGCGTTTTTCAGAAGTGAAAGGACCTAGTTTCATTATTTGAGATCGGCTTTCCAAGACGGAGGAGAACCAGGGTAGATCCGAGTCTGTGACTCTGGCTACTTCAGCTAGGCGAGTCAGTAATAATTTGTGGTCTACAGTATCAAATGCTGCGCTTGGGTCTAACAGTATCAGAAGACAAGATTCTCCTTCGTCTGCTGCTTCAAGAGCATCATCCCATAGTTTGAGAAGTGCTGTTTCAGTTCCGTGACCAGGGCAGAAACCTGATTGGAATGCATTGAGTAATTTGTGGTTGTATAAATACTGTTGTAGCTGTTGTACAACTTCTTTCTCCATAACCTTGGAGAGGACGTTTAGGCCTGTTATGGGTCGACGATTGTTTCTTCAGTGTTGTCACATAAAAAGATATAATAAAATATTTACAAAAATGTGAGGGGTGTACTCACTTTTGTGAGATACTGTCTATATATATATAGATCTAGATCATATATATATATTTATATATATATATATATATATATATATATATATATATATATATATATATATATATATGTATGTATGTAGAAATCAGAGGACGTGTGTGTAATAATCCAGTTCTGTACAATTTGAACCTGCATTTGGTACTGCAGTATACACATATTATCCACTGCTCCATCCTGTTGACTAACCTTGTCAAGACATATAAATACATATAACATTTTTTTTCATTTTAGATCATACATAACAATAATGAAAATAGCTCAACTGCGCTCCCCCAGCCCCCCTTCCAGTCAACCAATGGTCTAATTGCAGAACAGTGGCGCTACACTCATTTGTAACATTCAGTACATGCTCTCCTGCTAACCGCATTGCAAACCAAAGCTTCAAAAACACACTGAGTAGATTTTTCTTTCAACTCCATCAGTGAGCTTAGCTCTTCTTCGCTCTCCGTCTGGAAGCACGGGGGAATAAGATGCTTAGGAAATACAGCAATTAACTGATGCTATTGGCTAGAATCCTTACAGCTACCAATAGAGGAAGATTAGAGCTAGACTGGGACTACAATCAGAATGGCATAATAAAGCATTCCAGCAAACATCTGTGTCTACAGCAAAAGTTTGCTAAGCTCAGAGGAGTAATAATGCTTATGTATTGGCAGGCCTATCGACTCATTGCTGTATGAGAGGCCAAGTGTAGATTTTCTGTCCATAAAGTGCTGGGTAAAGTTCTGCTGGAAGCTTGGGAAGCCTAAACGGAATCCATAAAGTGTGGTGAAGATATTCAATCCTTTGCAGTTTTTTTTTCCCCCTAGCTCTACCCATGTTAAATCTGACCAGATATTTGTCAGTACTTATAGTATATGAAATGAGAGAGGTAAATGACTCCAATGGTTTATATAATGGACTCTGCTCTAAGGCCTTGTACACACGAGCAGACAGATTTGTTCAAATCGGTCGGACAGACCGATTTGAACAGATCTGTCTGCTGGGATGTATTGGTTTGATCGTGTACACACGATCAAACCGAAATCCCCGCCGGCAGACGGCGCGCTGACGTGGCGGTGACGTGGCGGTGACGTTGATGCCGCTACGTCACCGCACCAGGAAGTGAATTACTTCCGCGCATGCGTCAAATCCATTCGACGCATGTCCGAGAAGATATGTCTGCTGGTTAGCGTACTAACCAGCAGACATATCGGGCCGACGGGTTCCCAGCCGACAGATTTCAAAGCATGCTTTGAAATCTGTCGGGTGGCCAAATCCGTCGGCTCGCCCGTACACACGATCGAATCTGTCTGCTGGGACAGTCGGGCCGACCGTTTCCAGCAGATAGATTTGATCGTGTGTACGCGGCCTAAGGGTTAAATTCTTGGTGTGGCTGTCTGCACAATGACTACTACCTAAGAGTAATCCAAAAATCCAAATCAAATATGTGCAGCACTACTAAAAGTGCAGATAAATACTTGCTTAGTATTCCAAAATAATCAATACATAGAAAGTGCTATAAAATACACTATATTGCCAAAAGTATTGGGACGCCTGCCTTTACACGCACATAAACTTTAATGGCATCACAGTCTTAGTCCATAGGGTTCAATATTGAGTTGGGTTGCCCTTTGCAGTTATAACAGCTTCAACTCTTCTTGGAAGGCAGTCTACAAGGTTTAGGAGTGTGTCTAAGGGAATGTTTGAACATTCTTCCAGAAGAGCATTTGTGAGGTCAGGCACTAATGTGGATGAAAAGGCCTGCTCTAATTTATCCCAAAGGTGTTCTATCGGGTTGAGGTCAGACCAGTCAAGTGTCTCTACCCCAAACTCTCTTTTCCATATCTTTATGGACCTTGCTTTGTGCCCTGGTCCAAATAATTTGGTGGAGGAGGATTATGGTGTGGGGTTGTTTTCTAGGGGTTGGGCTTAACCCCCAATGCCACGTACGCACGATCACTTTCGGCATGAAAAAAAAAATCTTTTTTCAGCATGTCCAAAAAACTAAGTTTTTCCAACTTCATCATTAAAAACAATGGCCCAGATTCACAGAGCGATTACGCCTGCGCAACTGCTGTTGCGCGTGCGTAAGTCTAAATGTGCGCGTGCGTATAGTTGGACGCGATTCACAAAACAATATACGCCAGAAATCTACGTTTTTTGGTCCGGCGTAATTG
The DNA here is from genome assembly GCA_029574335.1 of Rana kukunoris. Classification (NCBI taxonomy): domain Eukaryota; kingdom Metazoa; phylum Chordata; class Amphibia; order Anura; family Ranidae; genus Rana; species Rana kukunoris. The sequence goes on from CM056049.1 coordinate 661,322,264, forward strand.
AGTTAGACCTTCGCTTGCCTTCGCGCAAAACTGCGCTAGACACACCATTGATTTGCTAGTCAAATATGCTAATGAGGGAGTTACGGGGATTCACAAAAAAACGCAGTTGCTGCGCAGGCTACGCGATGTGCGCAACTGCAAAATGTTCTGTCTAAATTTAGAGGACCTAAAAGCTGGTCTAAATTTTGAAAAAAAGTCTAATTGTCAGATAAAGCAACACTGTTAGTGAGGAGTTCAGCAGTCACACGTGTTGCCCAACAATCTGTATGCCAATATGCCAGGGGCATCGTCGCACATAGCTATACTACTGACTTTAGATGAACAAAGAAGGATGAGGGCACGGAGGATGGCACTAAGGAGGGCACGGGAGATGTTTTATTTTTTTATTTTTTGGCTTATATAAAATTTACAATTTAATCTAATCTAATACAATATTCTTATCTGATACAAGCCCCTCACTCTTCACTTGATATATCACACACGCATAGACATCTTTGGCATGAGAGATTCTGAGGTGTCTCGCATCTTCAGATTCACCCCTCATGCCATCGTGGAATTACCACAACCTTGCAGGAGGACATCAGCAGCCCAACACATGGCACTACCCATGACACCCATGACAGCTACATATACAATCAGAGCCCCATCCCCACAGATTGCGAACAGAACATGTATGGGGACAGCTGGCTGGTTGGTGAGTGACATGGGAGTCAGGCATGACTATCCCCTCCCGTGATGCACACCTCACAAGTGGCACATGCATGACTAACATCCACCTGTCTTTTCCCTTCAAGGTGACTCTGCATATGAACTGGAACCCCATCTCATGACCCCATCTCATGCCAGCTCACATTATGCATCTTTGCACGTTAAACACACACATTAATCATGGCACAATGAGAATGCATGCATGCACACCACTATGGTCCCTAGCACACACACCCCACATCCTCATCAAATTGGATTGGCACCAGTCCACCATGCAAGACTGGTGAGCAGTAACGCCACGTCAAGGCTCCAATTATGTCACTGTACATTCATACACCATTCACACGGACCTGGGAATCACTTCTCCCTGGTCCTGGGGAACCCTTCTCCACCCAAATTGAGGATGACACCCCTTTTCCAGCAGGAATGTCACCCCCACATTCAAACATCATTCACAACCCAAAAAATGCCAAAAATGTCAGAAAAAAAAAAAAATATGCATAGAAAAAAAAAAAAGCAGAGAACAAAAATAAACATGCTTTCAAACCAAAAAAAGGGGGAAAAAAAATTAATGCCCTCTGCCTGAGCCACGCCTGGGGCGCCCCCGGCCACGGCCCCGGACCCTCAGGGGAGACGCATGGGGGAGGGGAAAAGCCGGGGAAGGAGGAGCAGCCCCTGAGATCTGCCCACCTGGCGGCCTGCCCTCCAAGGCCACGGCTATTCTGTCCAGGGCAGCACCAAGTGTTGCCGTGTTGCCCTGGATAGCCTGGGTAAGGGCCCTCACATCCTGCCCAACGCCTGCTGCTGTAGTTTGCAGGTCATTTAGGCAGGTTGTGGAGGCCCGGGAGTGGGAGTCCAGGTTACCCAGCCTATCGTTGATGGAGGACAGGCTCTGATCCACCCGCCCCATAGTCTGGCAGAGCTGTCTCAGAAGGCGGGTCTGGGTGGCCAGGTTCCTTCTCAGACTGGCGGGCAGGAGATTGGGCGCCCCCCTGGTGCTCTGGGATGACCTCCTGGCTCTTGCTGATGGTTGTGGCCGGGGAGAAGGGGAGGCCCTTGTGAGGGGAGCCATGTTGGGGGAGGAGGGGGGGGGCTCACCCTTAGGGAGGGCAGGCTTCTTGCAGCCAGAGGGGAAGAGTCCGCAGAAACCAAACGGCCAGTGCCTGCCATGGACTCCTCCTCCTCATGATTCTCCTCCTCCTCATGATCGTCCTCCGCATGATCCTCCTCCTCCTCTTGTTCCTCCTCCGCGGACTCTGGCCTTGTTGGGGGGGCCTCATTAGGCTGCTGTCCTGGCGTTGGAGCGGTCTGGCCAGATGGCCCTGCACCCTCCTGCACATCTGTGGATGACACAAACCATTCACAGGTTGGAGGATCCACACACTTGCCACATATTCCCTTTCACCCCCTCCCCCACACATGCTACACACTTGAGAGAAATAAATACCTTACCTGGCACCGCGGGGACCGGACTTGTGTCAAAGCCTGGCAGGCCCTCCACTTCATGCCGGTGAAAGGTCAGGGCCACCACACGCTCCGTCGCTGTAAATCTAACCCGGCATGGTGGGCCCCCTCCTGTGCCCCTGGCATGGGCATTTATTGCGGCCAGTTTTTTTTTCACCTCACGCCGGAGGTCATTTATTTTCTTTTCAATCCCAGACCGGGTCCGTGTCTCCCCCTCCCCCGATGAATTGACCTGCTCCGTGATCATATCCAATATCTCCCTCCTCCTGGCCGGGGTGGTGGTGGCACTCTGCGGGCCGTGGAGAAAACGCCCATAGTCGGTAATGGCCCGGGCAAGAATTCTTTTTTCCCCCACTGTAAAATTCAACTTTCTTTTTCTCTCAGTCATACTTCCAAACAAACTCACTAGCAGTCACCAAAAATCTGTCACAAATACAAGCACAACCAATCAGACAAGAACACACACAAAGAGAAAAAGAACACCCAAAAATCACACTAGCACTCAGCAAGAAACAGACACAAAAAAATCAGATGAAAAAATAAAGCAAGAAAACAAACGCTCAGAAATCTATCAATCAAACAAACAGTCAAAAAACACTTATCAAAACACACTTTCACAAAACTACCAACAAGCACTAGATCACACAGAACACTAATCTGACAACTACAAAACACACTCTAACGAACAACAGAGCAAAAGCACTTGATTCAATGGGAAGGGACACAAAGGGATGTACTTTTGCAATGGAAGTGCGTTTGTGTGTGTCTATTTATGCTGTCTGCGTAGTTCACAACGTTGCCCTAGTCCATGTCCAATTTCACTGATTGCGCCGCTCCCGAGTTGTGAGCATGCGCACAACGGAGCTGACATGGTTTCCTTCACGCGCGCATGCGCGAGTCGGCCGGCCCTTCATTTGCATGGGGTCACGGCTCATTTCAATGTAACACGCCCACGTCCCTCCCAATTTGTATTACTCCTCCTTACGCCTCCGGAAAAAACCTTACGCTTGCGCAATCTCTTGCGCAAAAGCTTCGTGAATCGCGGGATTACGCGGCTAGATTACGCAAGTCTAACGGAAAAGTGGTGCGCTACGCCGGTCCAATAATGCGCCGATGTACGTGAATCTGGGCCAATGTTGCCCACACACCATCGTTTTTGAAAAATGATGAACAAAGCGCGGTAACGTACAACACGTACGACGGCACTCTAAAGGGGAAGCTCTATTCGCCTTTGGGCTGCTTTTAGCTGATTCCTTGTTAGTAAAAGACGATTTGCGCTTTTTTGTCTGTTACAGCGTGATGAATGTGCTTACTCCATTGTAAACGGTATTTTACCAGAACGAGCGCTCCCGTCTCATAACTTGCTTCTGAGCATGCGCGGGTTTAAAACGTCATTTTAGCCCACGCACGATTATTTTTTACAACACAAAAAACGACATTTTAAAAAACGACATAAAAAATTAAAGCATGTTTGAATTTTTTTTTGTCGTTTTTCAGAAGACAAAAAAACGATGTGAACCCCACACACTATCATTTCAAATGACGTTTTTAAAAATGTCATTTTATTTCATCACAAAAAAAGACCGTGTGTACGCGGCATTAGTTCCAGTGAAGGGAACTCTAAATGTGTCAGCATACCAAGAAATTTTGGACAATTTCATGCTCCCAACTTTGTGGGAACAGTTTGGGGATAAATAGGTAATGGTGGTGCTGCGCTGTGGGCTCTCTGATAATTGCTGTGAATAAACTATAATAAAGTGCAAATGTAAATGAGATAATAGAGTTATGCCCTGTACACACGATCGGTTCTTCTGATAAAAACAAACCAATGGATTTTTTCATCGGATATCCGATGAAGCTGACTTTCATCAGTCTTGCCTACACACCATCGGTTAAAAATCCCATCGTGTCCAACTCCGTGTCGTAAAACACAACGACGTGCAGAGAAAAATTAAGTTCAATGCTTCCGAGCATGCGTTGACTTGATTCTGAGCATGCGTGGATTTTTGACCGATGGATTTCCATACGGACGATCTTTTCTTTCTATCGGTTTTTTTTAACCATACGAAAATTTTAAAACAGGTTCTATTTTTTTTCACCGATGGGAAAAAAAAAATGATGGGGCCCACACACGATCAGTTAGTCCGATGGAATCGGTCCGTTTTCATCAGATGAACCAATCGTGTACAGGGCATAACAGTGTAAAAGCTCAAATAGGTACTATGAATATTCTGTGATAAATTGCTTGTACAAATGGACCTTGAATAAATCATAAAGCACAGGGACACATGTGAATACTAAAGTGCAAAGTGCAAACTGTGCAATACTGAAATTAGCACATAATAATAATGATTAGAGTAAATGCAATGAACAAACGTCCAGAGAGTCACCCTGGGTAGCCAACAAACAAAATATGTAATAGTCCCAAAAAACAAATGCATAAAAAAAATATATATATATATATATATATATATATATATTAAATACCGTAAGCACCTGAAAGACCACAACATACACTGATAAAAATGATCCTGTTGGCTTGTAATTTTAACATAAAAATTGTATAATTTTTAACATAAAAATAAATGTTAATTAATTTACTTTGATATTTATAAGTACCTCACTTAATTTATATTAGTTCTTAAAACACACCTTTTTTACATTTATGAAAATAATGTAAATGTATAATATTGAGTAATCTAGACAAAACATTTAAGGTATGTGCATTTCCATATTCTAATTAAGTTACATTTACTTAAAAAATTATCTTTTCATTTGAATGAAATTGCGGGACGCATGTTTGCCAAACGTGCAACCGCCTGAGTTTTGATGCTGTATATCTTAAAAATAACTGCACAAGGCAGTTCCCATACGTTTGAGGCCCATCAGGACAAAAGAGCGCCACCAGTGACAAGGACATTTTTTGTCATGCATTGGCATTGAAAGGTATAGAATGCACATTGAACAAATTCTCGTTCACATGCTTTAAATGTTGCTTAACATACAATCCAAAATGTTTATTTTATTTGCCGATTAATATATTTATAATAAATGGATATACGTCCGTTGTATCCACCTATTGAGACAACTCACTTGTGCGCATGCAAAGTTTGCGCTTACTGCATGCGGCAGTACGCAGTCAAGATGCAGGGTGAGGGATCGCCAGCTGTTAAGCTTAAAAACTATTTTGTGCCACAAAAATGAATGTTTCAGCCGGTTCGGTTTTTGAGATATTGCAATAAAAATTCAGATTATGTAACATCAACCCCCGCCCACTTTGCACCCAATGTAATTCCAATTTAAAAACAACTATAGAATGTGTTTGCACTGCATCTGTGGGGATTTGTGCTTCAAAAACTAATGTATGTGCTGGGTTGGTTTCAGAGATATTGCGCATTATAGTGGAGGAAGCCTCTCCAACTTTGCACCACATGTTATTCAATTTTAAAAACAATTATACAATAATTTGTGCTGATTTGTACCACAAAAACAAACTTTCTGTTTGTTCAATTTTTAAGATATTGGACATTCAACCTTAGATTGTGTAACCTAAAGCCCGCCCACTTTGCACTATATTATTACATTTCAAAAACAAGTGTGATTATGAGACTCATTTATGCTTTTAGGCTGCGTACACACCATCAAATCTACCTGCTGGAAACGGTCTGACAGATTTGATCGTGTGTACGGGCGAGCAGGCGGATTTTTCCAGCAGACAGATTTTAAAGCCCGCTTTAAAATCTGTCTGCTGGGAACCCGTCGGACCGATATGTCTGCTGGTTAGTACACTAACCAGCAGACATAACTGCCCGCACATGCTTTGAATGGATTTGACGCATGCGCGGAAGTGTTTTACTTCCTGGTGCGGTGACGTGGCGGCGTCAACGTCACCGCCACATCACCGTGCTGTCTGCCAGCGGGGATTTTGGTTTGATCGTGTGTACAGCGATCAAACCAAAACAGCCAGCAGACAAATCTGATCAAATCGGTCTGTCAGACCCATTTGAGCAGATTTATTTGGTCGTGTGTACGCGGCCCCAGCCTGAGCTACGCTGCAAACCGCTGTAGGTGTACGTTTGTTTTTGCATAGGTGATAATGGGTGCATGCCTGCTGTGTACCGTGGGATCGCGCCCATGGGTCAGTCGGACTTGACATCTGCCGGCGACCCACGATCGAGGTATAAAGAGGCAGAACATGGATCTGTAAACAAGGCGATTCCCATTTTGCCAGATGACATGTCAGATATCTATTGTTCCCAGTGATCGGGAACAGCTATCTCTGTCATATCCCTGGTAGCCCATCCCTCTACAGTTAGAACACACCCAGGGCACACACTTAACCACTTGATAACCGAGCCTGCTTTTCAGATTCGGTGTTTACGAGACTAAAACAGTTTTTTTTGCTAGAAAATTACTTAATATGCCCAAACATTATATATTTTTTTTCTAACACCCTAGAGAATAAAATGGCAGTCATTGCAATACTTTTTCTCACACCGTATTTGCGCAGCGGTCTTACAAGCGCACTTTTTTTGGAAAAAAAACACTTTTTTTAATTAAAAAAATAAGACAACAATAAATTTGGCCCAATTTTTTTATATATTGTGAAAGATAATGTTACGCCGAGTAAAATGATACCCAACATGTCACGCTTAAAAATTGCGCCCGCTCGTGGCATGGCGTCAAACTTTTACCCTTAAAAATCTCGATAGGCGACGTTTAAAAAATTCTACAGGTTGCATTTTTTGAGATACAGAGGAGGTCTAAGGCTAGAATTATTGCTCTCGCTCTAACGATCGCGGCGATACCTCACTTGTGTGGTTTAAACACAGTTTTCATATGCGGGCGCTACTCGCGTATGAGTTTGCTTCTGTGCGCAAGCTCGTCGGGAAGGGGCGTTTTAAAAAAAATGTTTTGTTTTCTTATTTATTTTAATTTACTTTTTAATTTTTTACACTGAAATAAATAAAAATAAAAAATTGATCACTTTTATTCCTATTACAAGGAATGTAAACATCCCTTGTAATAGAAAAAAGCATGGCAGGTCCTCTTAAATATGAGATCTGGGTATGCGTATGCGTTCGCTTCTGTGCGCAAGCTCGTCGGGATGGGGCATTTAAAAAAAAAAATGTTCTTATTTATTTTAATTTAGTTTTTCATTTTTTAAACTGAAATACAAAAAAAAATTGATCACTTTTATTCCTATTACAAGGAATGTAAACATCCCTTGTAATAGAAAAAAGCATGACAGGTCCTCTTAAATATGAGATCTGGGGTCAAAAAGACCTCAGATCTTATATTTAGACTTAAATGCAAAGAAAATAAAAAAAAATTAAACTGTCATTTTTTCAAATGACAGAAAAAAAAATGTTTCTTTAAAACGCTGGGCGGGACTGACGCTTTGACGTCACTTCCGCCCAGCAGAGCTATGGGGACGGGTGGGGGTGATTTTTCCCTCACTCGCATCCCCACTGAGGACCCGAACGGACCCGATCGCTTCCGCCGCTACCGACGGCTCCGGTAAGCGACGGAGGGCGGGAGAGGACCCTCTCCCACCACCAATAACGGCGATCTCGCAGCGAATCCGCCGTGAAGACTGCCGTTATCGTGTATAGAACCGCCCCATGAAGAGATGGATATCTCGGTTGTGGCAGCAGCTGCTGCCGTTACCGAGATATCCATTTTTAAAAACAGGACGTATTTTGACAATGGGGTGGTTACCAAGTGGTTAAACCACTTAACCCCTTTCCTGCCAGTGTCATTTATATGTTGATGATCAGTGCATTCATATAGCACTGATCAATGTAATAATGTGACTGGTCCCAAAAAAAGTGTAATTTGGGGCCAGATCAGCGCCATATAACTGCCATTACCAGTAAAAACAATAATAAATAAATAAAAGTCCCTAGATCTATCCTATCGTTTTTAGACGAGATAACTTTTGGGCAAACCAATCAATATTCACCTATTGTGATTTAATCCAAAATATGTAAAATAATTTATATTGGCCTAAACTGATGAATAAATTTGTTTTTTTATACATTTCTTGGATATGTATTATAGCAGAAAGTAAAAAAAATTGTCACCCTTTTTTTGGTATAACGCAAAAAATAAAAACCACAAAGGTGATCAAATACCACCTTTTTTTATTTGTATTTTTTTTACATTTGATGCTGCTTTAATAATATTACATTTGTAACACTTTATAAATAATAAATGTCAATTTGTTTTAAAAGCCTGTTTCATGAGACTATTATTAATACCATATTATTGTATTATTTTTATATAAAAACCTTCAAACATATATCATTTGTAAAATAAGTTTTACCAACTTAAAAAATTGAGTAAGTTACAAGTTAATATAACTTAAAATGAACTAGCTAAGTAATAGGATAGCAAAGTGGTGTAGTGGTTAGCACTTTCATCTAGCTGAAAAGGGGTCACTGGTTCAAATCCTGACCACGACATTCCCTGCCTGCAGTTTGCATGTTCTACCCTATGCCTGCGTAGGTTTGCTCCCACACTCCAAAGACATGCTAGTAGGGTAATTGGCCCTAATATGTGTATGTATGAATATGAGTCAGGGATCTTACATTGAAAGCTCCTTGAGGGCAGGGACTTATGTGAACGTATATGTAAAGCACTACGTAAATTGACAGTACTTAAAATAAATAAGTTAATGTACAGTATGTGTTCCTATCTTAAACTGCTCTAGAAAAATTGAGTTGACTTTACTTGAACCTATGGTCTATAAACTGGAAACATTTAGCTGCCTTTTCTTGAACCTATGGTGTATACATTGAAAATAATTGAGTTAGCTTTACTTAAATCCACTAAGTTGAAAACATGAACAGTCTAATGAGTCAGACAAAAATAAGATTATTTGACAGTACTTAAAAAGCTGATACAAATAGTTGCCTCAATTTTTTTGAGGAGACACGGCACAATACTGTTTACAGTGTACAGGGATATGCAATGTAATACTGACATATAATCACACACATAGGTTGGACTTAATGGACTTGTGACCCTTTTCAACCTCACCTACTATGTAACTATGTAACATAAAAGAAAAAAGAAAAAAAATCCAAAGTTGATATTTAGTGATGATTCTCTAAACCGTGAATAGTGAGACAAAACGGCCGATGCCTGATTAATCCAGACACCTTAATGTGCACTAGACCCTCACCTTACTGCTGTAAGATTACAGCATAACTTGGGTCTGATGCTTCAAAAACAGGGGATCTTCAAACAGTCACTCTTAGGCCCCGTACACACCATTAAATAAATCTGTTCAAATTGGTCTGACAGACCGATTTGATCAGATTTGTCTGCTGGGCTATTTTGGTTTGATCGCTGTACACACGATCAAACCAAAATCCCCGCCGGCAGACAGTGCGGTGTTGTTGACGCCACCACGTCACCGCACCAGGAAGTAAAACACTTCCGCGCACGCGCATGCGTCTACTAACCAGCAGACATATCGGACGAACAGATTCCCAGCAGATAGATTTTAAAGCATGCTTTAAAATCTGTCTGCTGGAAAAATCTGTCTGTCCGCCCGTACACACGATCGAATTTGTCTGCTGAAACGGTCTGTCAGACCGTTTCCAGCAGATAGATTCAATCGTGTGTACACAGCCACCTCTCCCAGTATTACTTGGAATAGGAACAGCCTCCTCTTAAATTGGTTCACTCAGTAGGGTATAAATGGAGGAAAGATCCCAGATAGCATAATACCGTTTGGACTAATATTTTTAAGAATTGCATAGAGATGATACACTCACTTTTAAAAAAAGAAAAAGGCTCAGGTAACACTTCACGAGCCGAAAAGCTAATCCGCTCGTGTCACTGCCAGTTTACGCCTATTGCTCCAATCCCAACGTGTATCGTCACATCAGGTGACTTCTTCAGGGTATGGGTCCTTCCTGTTCCAACATGACTGCACACCAGTGCACAAACAAGGTTCATAAAGACATGGATGAGTGAGTTTGGGGTGGAGGAACTTGGCTGGTCTGCAGAGTCCTCACCTCAACCCAATAGAACACCATTGGAATGAATTAGAGCGTGCCTGACCTCACAAATGCGCTTCTGGAAAAATGGTCAAACACTCCCATAGACACACTCCTAAACCTTGTGGACAGCCTTCCCAGAAGAGTTGAAGCTGTTATAGCTGCAAAGGGTGGGCCAACTCAATATTGAACCCTACGGACTAAGACTGGGATGCCATTAAAGTTCATGTGCATGTAAAGGCAGGTGTCCCAATACTTTTGGTAATATAGTGTTTATCCTATAGTGCCAGAAATAGGTCAATTCATATAACAAATAGTGCTACAGTGTCCATCCAAATTCATATGACATAAAGTGCCTAAATGCCTATCCAAATAAGTCCATATGTAGATAACAAGTATGTAACCAATAAAAGTGCTATGTGCTTTAAACTTTAAATGCTTTAAACTTTAAAAACATTCAGTGCTTTCTGTGCAGGTCCCCACTCTGCGTTCCCCTCATTTGCCTCCTCTAGACCAAGCTGTTATGCTCGCTTTGCATTTACTTACAGCCTCCACTCTGGTTATCGCCACTGTTTTATGGATCAGTACTTTATGGAGCAGCCTCTCCTGATAACATCATTGTGATGAAACACATTGGGCGGCGCTTGCCGCCTACCATATTCTGGTCTGTGGAACACAGATAGTTGCTGAGCCAGAACCACTGTATTACAATACACGTGTTTTGAGCTTGTGCGATGGGAGAAACAGTTTAATGTAAGTAGTTTTTAAAATGTTATTTTAATCTTGAATAAATGGGGTCACGCTATAGGGTATTGCCTGGTTTATGTTTCCAATATGCACTCATAACAGGACTACATAGAGAAGTACATAGCAAAGTACCGATCCATAAAAAGTTCCAACAGTGGAGATAACCAGAGTGGAGCCTGTGGGTATATGCAAAGTAAGTATGATGCCTTGTACATACGGTCGGATTTTTGAGTCCAACGTGAGTCTGTCGGAAGTCCGACGGAAAGAAAGAGAACAGGTTCTCTATCTAAGGTCCGTCAGACTTTCGAAAAAAAAAAGTCAGATGGAGGCTATACACGGCCGGACTTTCCTAGAAAAAAAGCCAGTCTGACTTATTTTCTCGGAAAATCCGGTCGTGTGTAAAATATCTTGGTCTGGTGAGTGTGGTAGAAAAGTAGGGGAGTGGGGACCTGCACACAAAGCACTGAATGTTTTTGAAGTTTACAGCTCAGAGCACTTTTAAGCACAATGGACATTTGGATGGACATTTAAGCACCTTATGTCATATGAATTTGGATGGACACTGCAGCACTTTATGTTACATGAATTGATATATTTTAGGCACTATAGGATATATTTTAAAGCACTTTCTATATATTGATTATCAGGGCCGGCCTTAGGTGTTCAGGCGCCCTGTGCGAGCTAATCTTGTGGCGCCCCCCCCCCCCCCCATCTTCACCCCCTTGCCCCCTGGTCACCTAAACATACACAAAGAGGAAAAAAATATTTGTAACTAATAATTTGTTTTAATAAACAGACAATTTAAGTGCGTCTCAATGGACCCTTTCACACTGAGTCCTGCAAGCAGCATCTTTGGAGCAGCTTTTGGGCACTGAAAAAACGCTCCAAAAACGCCCCTCTCCATTGAAATGAATTGAAAGCGCTGTAAGAACGCCTTTTACCCTTTCACACTGAGACACTGCAAAAACGCCCTAAAACATTAGGGTCTTAGCGGTGCTTTACCAGCACATTGGGATTGCAGATGAGGCTTCGCTTGAATAACGCCTCAATAACGCTCAAATAACAGTTAAGCCTTTAATTGCCCTAGATCAGGGGGTCTCCAAACTGCGGCCTAGGGGCCAAATGTGGCCCTTTACTTGCTTTAATCTGGCCCTTGGGGCAATATTTTATCTTCTGACATAAAAAATGGGTCACAATTCCACCTAATGACGCCAATGGGGCACAATACCTCCTAATGACACCAACAATGGGGCACAATTCCTCCTAATGACACCAAAAAAGGGACACAATTTCCTCCTAATGACACCAAAAAGGGGGCACAATTCCTCCTCTTACTGACACCAAAAAACGTGGCATTGTTTACTCCTGCTGATACTGGAACATTTTTGCTATTTTCAGTGGCCACAGTCCGGCCCCCTAAAGTCTGAAGGACAGTAAACTGGCCCTTCGCTTAATAAGTTTGGAGACCCTTGCCCTAGATGATTAACCCCTTGCCAGCCAGTGTCATTAGTACAGTGATCACTGTATTAGTGTCACTGGTTCCCACAAAGTATCAGATTGTCAGTCACAATATCGCAGCCCTGCTATAAGTCTATATGATCTCCGCCATTACTAGAAAAAAAAATTCCATAAATATATTCCATAGTTTGTAGACACTTATTAGGATATTTTGTACCAACAACATTGACCTAAATCAGAGGTCTCCAAACTGCGGCCAGGGGGCCAGATGTGGCCCTTTGCTTGCTTTTATTCCGGCCCTTGGGTACAATTCCTCCTACTGCCACCAATGATGGGGCACAATTTCTCCCAATGACTCCAATGATGGGACACAATTGGAGACCCCTGGCCTAAGTTTATGAAAAAAAAAATTGGATATGTTATATAGCAGAAAGTAACATTTTTTATTATTTTTTTCAAATTTGGTCTTTTGTAAAAACAAAAAAAAAAAATAACACAGAAAAAAAAATAACACAGAGGTGATCAAATACCACAGAGGAAAAAAAATACTAATTTTATTTGTGTACAGCATCGCATGACCACGCAGTTGTCAGCTTAAGTTATGCAGTGCACATAGCAAAAAATGGCCTGTCATGGAGGGGGGGGGGGGGTAAATCTTCCAGAGGTCACGTGGTTAAACCGTGAATTTTTTTTGCCCAGAGTTTTTTATACTTCAGGCAATAAACCTGAGGTGCCACAAACATGAAGTGATCCTTTGTAGGAGTTTTCCATATGACAGAGGTGCAGACATAGCTGGGGGTACATGGTACCAGTACAGGCCAATTACAGACTGCCTGAAGTATAAATAAACTCTGGGCAAAAAATTGGACCTCTGTAAGATTTACCCCCCCCTTTCATGATAGGCCATGTTTTGCTATGTGCGCTGCTTAAAGTGGAGGTTCACCTAAAAAAAAAATTATTGCATTATGGCTATTTAGTAGAACGAAAATCGGCGTTTGTTTTTTAAAAATGCTAGCGGGACATACCTTTTTCTATATAGATGATCAACGCGGCTTCTGGGTATGGTCGTCGGGGTTGGGCATTCCTAATTGATTGACAGGCATCCTGACCGGCGGTGCGGCTCTATACGGCGCCTGCGCACCGATGTTCGGCTTCTTTCTGCTACTCGTGACGCGCTGTATGCGCCGGTCAGGATGCCTGTCAATCAATTAGGAATGCCCAACCCCGACGACCATACCCGGAAGCCGTGTTGATCATCTATATAGAAAAAGGTATGTCCCGCTAGCATTTTTAAAAAACAAACGCCGATTTTCATTCTACTAAATAGCCATAATGCAATAATTTTTTTTTTTTAGGTGAACCTCCACTTTAACTTAAGCTGACAACTGCGCAGTGGTATTTAATCACCTCTGTGTTTTTTTTTTTGCTATAACATATAAAAAAAATTTTACAGGCTCACATCTGGTGTACAGGTGAGGGGGGAGGAGGGAATGACAGGTATGAAGCTGTCAGCCTGCTAGATAAGGGGGAGGGGACGGGCTGCCTTACCGTTACTTTTCTTCAGACTTACGGCGGCTGTCTGTCAGGCAGGTCCTGGCTTCAGTCGGTCAGACTCGGTGCTCTGCTGCTCCTGGCGCCATTCGAATTTGAAGCTGAGCGGCATGCATCACGCATGCACGCTTTACGCAACGGCGCTGCGCGGAGAGGACAGGAGGAGGAGGAGGAGGGAGGGTCAAGGTGCATGAGTGTCAGCGGGCGCGACGCGCCCCCCCCCCTTCGCAGCGCTGGGGTGCCGAGCTCTTGCTGAGCAGTGACACGGGCAGCGGCCGCCCCTGCTCCTGCCACATTCAACACATTTTTTTTTTTTTCTAAAGTGTATTTTTGTGCGTGAACTCGAGAGAGAGGAGCCGGACTGCAAGAGTTGGGAGTAGGCAGACCCTCCCCCCGGAGGCAATCGCCATCCTTCTCCATGCCCCTCGTGGCAATGGCGGGTGTGAAGGGGGGCCTCCCACTCACCCCGCCCTACCTGCTCCTCTTGGGAGCCCAACTGGGGCCCAACGGGACCCCAATGGGGCAGAGGGACTCCCCCTATGAGGGAGTGAGGGGGCCTAGCCCTCCCAGCCAGCCCCGTAGGTCATTCGTCTCTCTTTTTAGGAGACTGCATGGCCAAAGTGCGTGTGTTTTTAAACCAATTTCGTGTGCGTGCAAGTGTGGTGGTTTTTGTGGGGGGGGGGGTGGGCGTACTAAGCACAGGCGTACCTTGCATTGCACACCCACCGGGAGCCGGGCTGAGACCACCAAACTCAATTCACATGTAGCCGAGACCAGGATCCGAACCCTTGGCTGCAGAGGTGAATGGCTTGTCAGCGCAGTGCCAATCACGTTGAGCCACCACAGCTCCCCTCAACACATTTTTTTAGTGAACTGACTGCACTGTATTGTCCAAGGCGCCTTGTGCGATCGCACAACCCGCACACCGCAAAGGCCGGCCCTGTTGATTATTTTGCAACAGAAAGTATTTATCTGTACTTTGAGTAGCGCCGCATATGTTTGATTTTTAAACTACTTCAATATTATTATTTTTTGTGTCATCTCTTACTTGTAGAAGATAATAGTACTTGCCACAGAAATTTCACTGTGCATTTTACAGTTGTAACACGATTCTGATTCATCCTCACTGGATATAGCTAAATATTGATCTAAATATTGATTCACCAGTTAAATACTTAAATGAAGTAGCAAATACATTGTGAATGTCCTAGGCCCACTCATTTGGCAAATAATGTGCTGGGTCCATTCTTCTCGGGACGCATTTTTTTTTTCTGGCTGTTCAGATCGATGGATGCTAATCAATAATAATCTGGGTTTTTGTAGACCAGAGGATACCGCCAGATTCTATTCAAAACACAATTCTTGGTCTTCTGCATGTCTTTCTAACATTCTGAGTCCCGCAGGGCTATACTGGCTAAACTCTTAAACCTCAAGTGGCTCCTTGACAACTTAGGTTTTAGTGGTATCTTAAATCTTAGTATTCAAGGCATGACAGCATGGAAAGGTTCTTGTGTTGCTTTTCACTCATCACCCCGATGCGGGGGACAAAAGCAGTCTGCTTCCTCTAGGCCCAAAGTAACACTCCATGGCAGTACACAGGTAAGCTAACTCAGGCTTGGTGTGCACCATGCAGGTGTGACCAGGCGGGGGCACAATACCATGTGTTTCATGTAGGGCAAACCATTCATATCAGTGGGCTGCCTTATGAATGAGAAATGCAGAAAAGAAGTCCCTTGCTTTTTTCCAAAAATCAATCACAATGAACTACATGGTGCTGCAGATGTGTGAGGGTGCCATTAATAATTTATAGCACTAATAATTATTGGAATTGCTGTGCATCTCCTAAAGAGTAGTACATCATTTCTGTGCATGACTGGAAGACGTGCAAATTTGTACTGTATGTGTTACAGAAACGCAAAGGTTTGAACTGAGCCCAAAGCTCTAGTTACCTTTTTACCTGAATGTGCATAGTGCCACAGGAGCTAAAGCAATTATCGGCATGGCTCTGTCTAATATCCTGAAATGCAGTGTTGCCAACCGTCCATATTTTTACGGACAGTTCATAAAATGGGCACTTTTTCCCCCTTTCATAAATGTCAGTGGTTGCAGGAATGTGCCAGTAAAAATATTGGTTTGGCTTGAAATTGCGCATGGAGATTGGAGGCAGGGGGTGATGGTGGCTGTGGTGGCACCGCAGAGGGGGTTGGAGGCAGGGGGCAATGGAGGCAGGGGGAAATTGGAGGCAGGGGGTGTTAGTGGCAGGGGGTGATTGGAGGCAGGGGGTGTTGGTGGCACCGCAGAGGGGGATGGTGGCACCGCAGAGGGTGGGGGATGGAGACAGGGGTTGTTGGTGGCACCACAGAAGGGGATGGAGGCAGGGGACGATGGAGGCAGAGGGAGGTTGGAGGCAGGAGGATATGTGGCAAAGCAGAGGGGGGTGAAGGCAGGGGGTGTTGGTGGCAGGGGGTCATGTGACAAAATAATTTGCCCTTATTATATCGAAAATAACAAAAATGATTTTTTTTACCTTAATATCTACCTTAAATCACATTGCTATTTGCCTAGCATACTTATTTGTACTAAAATTTGCATCTAAAAATGTAATTTAGTACATTTTGTGAAATGCCGGTAAAAACGTGGCTGCGCCAGTACATTTTGGGTGTCGTGCCAGTAAATTTCAATCTGGTAGGTTGGCAACATTGCTGAAATGTAAGTATATAAATCCACCAGTGGGACCTGAAAAGGTTGCCAATCCCAGGGTAGGTATGAAAAGAGCAAATACCCCCCAAGGTAAGTAGTAGGGAGTTTAAAGGCAACAAGGGAAAGAATATAGACAATAATTATATAAATGGCATTTATTGGTAGAATGGCTGAATATGCACAATTACAGCGCACAAACGATCTACCTTTGTACTTTGTTTTTTGTAGTTCTACCAATGGTAATGTTTGCACTGGAATAATTTTATATTTTATCCAATAAATGGCATTTATATAATTTTTGTCTATATCCTTTGCTTGTTGCCTTTAAAGTCCCTACTACTTACCGTTGGGGGTATTTGCTCTTTTCAATGTCCTGAAATGAGGAATAATCCTTTTATTTCTGAGATATATGATGGAATAAGACTAATGTGAAGAGGTCATTGTTCGTGTTTTCGATACACTGCACTGATGATGGTCAAATAGCTTGAAACAATTGTATGTAGTTTGGAATACATTAGTCTATAATATTAGGCCATATTTGCACTCTATAACTGTAGTTGTTGATGTGTATTTGGACAATGGGGCAAAAATCAATGATTTGCAAGGCTTCTAATAATTCCCTGAAATGAGGAATAGTATTTATGGGATATGTGATGGAAAGAAAGACATGATTACTTTCAGTTTTAAGAAGGCTTTCCTGAGATACTAGAGATGGGCTTTGAGCTTTGGTCGATGGTGATTATGACGCCAACTACAGCTGTTTAAGGTTTCCCAAACAAGGTACCTCCCCAAGGCAAGTTACCCCTTCTCCCATGCCAGGAGTCTGGTATGATTCAGGAGCGGGGTAGGATGCATGCTCTCTGCCCCTCCCTTTCATGGTCAGTCTGGCTGAATGCTCAAATATAGATCGGGTATGGATTCTAGAAGGAAACCCATGCTGTATTTATTTAGCTTTTTCTTGTGGCATGAGAAACTGACCAGTTGCCCCCCCACGTGAAGGTGGTGGAATGTATTTTGGGGAACCCTATATTTTTTTATGGTTCTCCCTCAAAACACATACCAAACCCTTATCAAAGAAAATGGTCTGTTAAAGATTTTTAGAGGGATCTCACGCCATCTTTTTTGTTTGTTTTTTATGTGGAGTCCCCCCCCCCCCCCCCCAGGATCGTGGCCTGCGGTTAATGCCCAGGCTGGGGCTGCTGAATTCTCTCCTACCACAGGTTTGTCACAATGTGCAGCATATGGACATTTCTCCTGCTACATTGAAGCCAAAACAAGCGTCTTTCCTGGGCAGCACTTTTAGCAGTCGGCTGTGGACTAATACCTCTAGCCTAAGCGGTAGCCACACTTTTGTAATTGGGCCATTCTTAGATCATGTTTCATTCAGGCTCTAGTATGGCATCTACAGTATTAGTGGAGCAGGTGGGTGGAAAGAGTGGGCATAGTCTGGCTTGACAAGGGTTGGGCAGGAGGGATGGCTGCCCAGGACACTGTGGTGTCATTTGAGGTGGGAGAGTGCCATGAGGAGATTGGAGGGGAGGGAATTTGTGTTGGAAGGGGGAATTGGGGGGGCAGCAGGCGGTAAGAATGGTTCTAGGAAGGTCAATTGGGGGTGGGGGGGCTAGGAGCGGTGATTTAGTGGGATCTGTGCTGGGGGCAAAGATTTGTTTGGGGATGGGGAACATTTCAGCAGGGAGGCATGTTTGTACTGGAAGGAGGGGGTAATCATGGAGTTTAGTGCTCAGTTTTTTTTTGGGGGGGGGGGGATTTTTGCTGACACATATATAATATGCTCAGTTCGCTCATCACTGTTTGCTGATACAAGATTGTATTGCTCTCTGTGTCCTAAAAAGGGAGATTTCACTTCTTTTACTTCCCGTCCTGGTGATAGATAAAGCCAGAAGGTGACGATACTATCTCTAATGGGAATTTAAACCTGCATTGGAAATTTGAATGTAACTGGTGATGCAGAAAACAAAGAAAGAAGGTACATAGTATAGACTTTAGGAATTACACCCCGAATGACCCCTTGATGAGCTACATTAGATCTAACTGCAGAAGATTCTGGAGAGCACAAAATAATGTCAGTAACTTTCTGAAATGAATACAGTTGCAGTATTAGTTTAGCTAATATTAGTAGCTCATTGATTAATTATATGTGTTTCCTGGATTTGCTGCTTAATTCATCAAAAGATATGGAAGTGTTGAGAATCCTACAAATAACTGGGGAAGAAGAGCGGCTTATATTAAAGCTGAACTTTACCCATAACAACTTGATAAAAAATGATGTTCTCTAGCAAGAAACATACTATACATTCTACATTAATAATTATGTTGCCAAAATGAGTGTGTGCTGTGAATTGCCCCCAGCATTGTTCTAGTTTCTTCTTGCTGGAGGCTGACATTTTGCCAAAGCACAGAGCCCCTGAGCAGCAGTAAATCTTTTATGCCTAGTGGCTCTGATTTTTGTCACTATTCCAAAAATGGATAGCAACTGAGCACATGCAGAGCAGGGAGAGACAGTGTATCAATAGATTTAAAAAGGGGTTGTAAAGCTTCCTGCTTTATATAGTTTGCATTAAGTTGAAAAAACATTCATTAATTACTGGCCCCCCAGCCGCCCTTGCAAAGTCCCGTGTCGAGAACACGCTGGCTTCTCAGCTCTTCTCAGTTCGATCTTCTCAGCTCTTCATTTGATAGATTGATAGCAGCACAGCACTGATGTCAATCAAATCCAATGATGCCGGTGCCGAAGGGTGGGGCCGAGTCCGGCATTTATGCCTATGGATGCAAATTCTGGACTCGGGAGCGTGTCCATAAGGTAGCCCCCATGGGAAAGCGCTTCCCAGAGAGGGTTATCTGATGCAGGGAGGAGCTGAGACAGCTGCCGAGGGACCCCAGAAGACGAGGTTCAGGGCCACTCTTTCCAAAACGATCTGCACAGCGAAGGTAAGGATGACATGTTTGTTTATTATTTATTTTTTATTTGAACCTTTAGTGTCACTTTAAACAGTACAGTAGTACCTTGGATTACAAGCATAATGTGTTCCAGAAGCATGCTTGTAATCGAAAGAACTTGTATATCAAAGCAAGTTTGCCCATAGAAATCAATGGAAACTCAGATAATTTGTTCCAGTGTCACTGCTAGTGTATGAAGTACCGCATGTGGCCGGAGGTAGGGGGGCACCGGAGACACTCATAGACGCTCGGAGACATTCAGTGTCTCGTGTCTCCGAGTGGTCTCCGAGCACACCCTAGAGGCTTAAATCCTGCTAATCTTGCAAGACAATGCTCATAAATCGAGTCAGGATTTAATAATTTTTTAAATAACTCGTATTGCGAAACGCTCGTAAACAATGTTACTCGCAATCCAAGGTTTTACTGTATAATCCTTTTTTTGCTACATGCTACTCCTGCAAAAGGGGCCAGCCTGAAGTGATCTAGCAGGACTTCATTTTCTGACTAATGCTGGCCATAAACTATACGAAAAATCATCAGAACGAACGTTCGAAAAACGTACCCTTGGCCGTGAGCGCAAACGACAGTGCCATCATGTAATGGCCGATAAATCGTTCAGTGGACATAAATAAAAAAAAATGGTTAGTTTTTGGTTCGGTTTCTGTTTAGTTCAAACTTGTCCTTCGTTTTTTCGGCTCAGATACGAAGAACTGTCTGACCGACCGGTTTCCGGCCAATTTTTCATATAGTGTATGGCCAGCATAAGGCTCTACTTTAAAAGAGAACTCCAGAGGCAGACACAGGCACGGCATTGTATCTTTGTAGAGTGTTTAATGGCTTGCTCAGGGATTCATCATGTGTCAGCATTATTAAGCTCAGGACTACAACTGACCTCTATTAGCTTCCACTCTAGAATAATTGCCAAGCTGAGGTGTCTTCTTTTAAGCTTTAAGTGTGGAATCCACTTAAGTCCAACTAATGTTTTCATCAGGGCTAGTATAGAACACAGATTTTCCAAGGCAATTGATGTTACTTTAACAGCGACAATTAATTAGAGTCTGTGCACACTCATCACTCTTTCATTATTAAAGTGGATGCATTAAGGTGAAAAAACATCCGACGGTACCGGCCCCCCGTTTTATTTACCTCACCCCTCCAAAGTCCCGCACATGTCCCTGTGATCCTCTTCGGTTCCCAGCCTGGCCGTTGATTGGTTAGGCTGGACGGAGTGATAGCAGCGCAGCCTTTGGCTGGCGCTGCTGTCAATCACATCCGATGGGGCGGGCCCGCAAAAGCTCGCTCGCATGAAGGTGGAAAGCTCTTGCGAGAAGGAGCAGAGACAGCTGCCAAGGGACCCCAGAAGACAGGGTTCAGGGACACTCTGTGCAAGATGAGCTGCACAGTGGAGGTAAGTATAGCATGTTTGTTATTTTACAAAAAAATACATTTTAACTTTAGTGTTCCTTTAATTAGGACAACATATAATAATAAAACACAGGCCGTGCGCCTGCTGTTGGGCTCATTGCAAGCTCTACATTTAGTAAAAATGTATTTTGTAATACTTTACCAATCTACTCAAAGCATTGCATTTGTCAGTGGTGCAAATTGCAACTAGCTGATAAACCCCAGTTCCACATAACCTGGCCCCATTTGCTGCATGTTCTAAATAGTGAGATTAAATTCACTCATCTCTAAACAATAACCGGTAACCTACTGTAAATTAAACTATGACCCATACTACTGTGCTAGTATGCACTAAACGTAATGGCACCAGTACCAATTCATATCACTGCCAAAACTGGGGTGCCTAGAATTTTGATTTGCAATAATAGAGCCACAAAACACATTTTATTCCCCTCTTATCTCAATTTCCCCTCCTTTTGCATGGACAACTATGAGGTTCACAGGAATGAAATAGCCATTTTTACTACTGGCATGAAAAATGCCAGTCCTCAGCTAACTGAATACTAAAATGTCCTACTTTAGATGTTTCTTAATTCACTGCCAATACTTAGCAGTAAAACTGAGAACACAGGTAATAAAATCAGAGATATGTAATTTTTAAATGAAAAATGTGGTAGTAAAAAAAATCTTACACTGTTCCAAGTTTAATTTACATGTTAATATATCAATAACGTTTTATGCCAGAGAATGGATCTTGCAATAACTGATGAATTTGATGGGATCCAGTGAATAAAATGTGCTGAATAAATTCACACGGATAAATGTGCAAAAAGCAAGTTGAAAAAGGATGCATTTAATGCCAGTTTTAACATTGAAGGTTTGGATATTGGGTGGCAATGGGGTATTTTTCCTGTACTCCAACCATGTTGGGTCTCCTATCCAATTCCAGAATTTAAACCCCCTCCCCAATCCAAATTATGATTTTTTTTATTCATTAACTTTTACAATATATTTATGTATTTACCATATATGCTTATGATACAACATTTATTTAATACACTGTTACGCAAACATTCTCATTTAAAAATGTAAATACTAAATTGCCCTTTGTATTGATGTATACACTCACTAGCCACGTTATTGGGTACACCCGTTTAATTGCTTGGTAACACAAATTGTTAATCAGCCAATCACATGGCAGCAAATCAATGCATTTAGTCATCTTAAACCCAATACACACTGTAGGACTTTTTGACAACAAACTTCAAAATGAGCAAGTTTTAAAAAAAATCCTACCGTGTGTAGGCTTCATCGGCCAACTCCCTTCGAACAAAAATCCACAGAAAAGTTTGTTTGAAGTCCTACCGTGTGTATGAGGCTTTAGGCTTTAGATGTGAAGATGACTAAAGCCTCATACACACGGTAGGACTTCAAAAAACTGTTGGCCGGGCAAACCCATAGCAAACCCATAGCATACACACAGCAGAACTTTTCTGCAAACTTTCCCAACATCACGTGTTTTTTCTGCTCTTTCTGCTCTTTACCGCCACCCTTTGGTCAACTTCTGCTATTGTTGGTTGATTTTAACATTGGTTCTGGGCATGCGTATTTGTACTTCGATGGATTTCTGTACACACGATAGGACTTTGCTCCTTAGGACTTTTGTTGCCAAAAAGTTTGTCCGTTTGCAGAGCGAACTTTTGTCCGATGAAAACCGAAAAAGTTTGTCCGATGGAGCGTACACACGGAAGGATTTTTTTGAAAACTTGCTCATTTTGAAATTTGTGGTCAAAAAGTTCTACCGTGTGTATGGGGCTTTACTGAAGTTCAAGCTGAGCATCAGAATGGGGAAGAAAGGGGATTTAAGTGACTTTGAACGTGGCATGGTTGTTAGTGCCAGAAAGGCTGGTCTGAGTATTTGAAAAACTGCTGATCTACTCAGATTTTAATGCACAACCATCTCTAGGGTTTACAGAGAATGGTCTGAAAAAGAGAAAATATTCAGTGAGCGGCAGTTGTGTGGAGGAAAACTCCTTGTTGATGTCAGAGGTCAGAGGAGAATGGCTAGACAGGTTTGAGATGATAGAAAGGCAACAGTAACTCAAATACCCACTAGTATGCAGAATAACCAGAGTATGCAGAATACCATCTCTAAATGCACAACACATTGAAGCAATCGAACCTTGAAGCAAATGGGCTACAGCAGCAGAAAACCACACCGGGTGCCACTCCTGTCAGCTAAGTACAGGAAACGGAAACTACAATTCACATAGACTCACCAAAATTGGAAAATAGAAGATCAGAAAACTTTGCCTGGTCTGATGAGTTTCGATTTCAGCTACAACATTCAGATGGTAGGGTCTGAATTTGGCGTAAACAACATGAAAGCATAGATCTATCCTTACATAGTTTCATAGTTAGTCAGGTTGAAAAAAAGGCACAAGTCCATCCAGTTCAACCAAAAAAATATAATAATAATTAATACATTCCCATATACACAATCCCTCACCCACAGTTGATCCAGAGGAAGGCAAAAAAAAAACAGCAAAGCATGATCCAATTTGCTACAGCAGGGGAAAAATTCCTTCCTGTTCCTCCGAGAGGCAATCGGATTTTCCCCAGATCAACTTGTTATTACCCAGTTATATTATGTACATTTAGGAAAGTATCCAGACCTTTTTTAAAGCAATCTACTGAGCTGGCCAGAACCACCTCTGGAGGGAGTCTATTCCACATTCTCACAGCTCTGAAGCCGCGTACACACGATCGGTCCATCCGATGAGAATGGTTTGATGGACCGTTTTAATCGGTTAACCGATGAGGCTGACTGATGGTCAGTCGTGCCTACACACCATCCTGTCAGAACGCGGTGACGTAAAACACTACAACGTGCAGAAAAAAATGTAGTTCAATGCTTCCAAGCATGCGTCTACTTGATTCTGAGCATGCGTGGATTTTTAACCGATGGTCGTGCCTAATAATGATCGTTTTTTGCTATCAATTAGGTATGCATTGGTTAAATTTAAAACAAGTTTGCTTTTTTTAACCGATGGATAAATAACCGATGGCGCCCACACAAGACCGTTCTCATCGGTTTAACCGATCGTGTGTACGCGGCATTAGTGTGAAGAAACCTTTCCGTAGTTGGAGGCTAAATCTTTTTTTCCTCTAGATATAAAGAGCGCCCCCTTTTTTTTGTCAACGGTTCAGGCCAAGAGAAAGGAGCCACCCTGAAACAGGAAATCTGTTACAGCAGCATTGGCACCAGCTTAAACTGGAACACATGGAAGGAGAAAAAAATATAAATAAGATGCATGTTCAATAAGTGATTAAATCAGCCGCTAAAAGTGATTTTAAAAATGGAGGGTTTAATATGACTTTAATCTTGTAGCTGGGAAAGAACCTAGGAGGGGGGCGAATTCTTATGTCCAGTGGGAAAGATTCTTTAAAATTGTAGCCCATTAATGTGAATGAACAAAAGCATCACACTCGATAGTTGTTCTGTGTATTAGGGACTTTCTTATGTTTCTGTTCTTTAAATGGAACAATGGGCAAAATAAAAATTGATATATATGGTGCAGTCTGGTTTTAGAATTAATACAGCATTTTTTTTTGGTTTTATTATTTTTTATTTTACTGAGCCATGCTATAACATAGTTTTATTTACTGTTCTATCCGGGTAATTTGTTATTTTTCTTTCTGTAAAGCATTGTTTATTAGCGTTGTCATCCTGCAAACTGTCTTAGATGGATATGTGGTTTCAGATAATCTTTAACCACTTTAATACTGGGCACTTTTACCCCCTTCCTGTCCAGGCCAATTTTCAGCTTTCAGCACTGTCACACTTTGAATGACAATTGTGCAGTCATGCAACACTGTACCCAAACAAATTTTTTTATCGTTTTGTTCACACAAAATTAACACCAACGTGTTTTTCTTTGTTTCTGTTTTAACATTTTGAAAATAAATAATTGTTCTTCAAAAATTTTAGCCTAAAATGTCTTCTGTTACATTTGCTTTGCGGAAAATAACCCAAATAAGTGTATATTATTGTGTAGGAAAGTCAACAAACTATGGTCTGAACATCGATCAATCCTGATTTACTGGCGGACTGTCATTTTCTTGAGGCCCTAAAATGCCAGGACAGTAGAATACTGTCAAAAAATGACCTATTTTTGGAAAGTAGACAGTCCAAGGTATAAAAGGCATGATGGGTTTTCTGAAGTTTTGTCATCATTTTTGGAATTTTTTATTTATTTTTTAAATACTGTCACCAGTGCAGTACAATGTTTGTAT
Organism: Rana kukunoris; assembly: GCA_029574335.1. Taxonomy (NCBI): domain Eukaryota; kingdom Metazoa; phylum Chordata; class Amphibia; order Anura; family Ranidae; genus Rana; species Rana kukunoris. Next base: position 661,347,562 of record CM056049.1, read on the forward strand.
ATAACTGTTATGGCCGTGATCAGGGACACTGAGTGGTGACAGTACAAACAAAAAAAAAAGTCATATTTTTTTTTTTCTTTTTCATATTTTGTTGTTAAAACTGAGTTTTACCCATTTCTGTCAAAACTAGGTACCCCCCCCTAAAAAAAAAATACATGCTAAATGAGGCATGTCAGGGGGTCAGGAGTGCTTAAAGCGGAAGTTCTATTTTTGGGTGGAACTCCACTTTAACACATTGTGACCAGAGCAATATATTGTGAATTACCATATTTATCGGCGTATAACACGCACCCTAATTTTAAGAGAGAAGTTTCAGGAAAAAACATATTTTTAAAATAAACAACTTTGACGCAAATTAACGGTCAGTGCCCATCAATGTCCATCTGCAGCCTGATCAATGACCTCAGTGCAGCCAAAATAAAGTCCTTAATGCAGCCTGATTATTGTCTCCAATGCAGCCTGATTATTGTCTCCAATGCAGCCTGATTATTGTCCCCAATGCAGCCTGATTTTTGACCACAATGCAGCCTGATTTTTGACCACAATACAGCCTGATCATTGTTCCCAATACAGCCTGATTATTGTTCCCAATACAGCCTGATTATTGTTCCCAATACAGCCATGTTTTTTGTTCCCAATAGAGCCTGATTATTGTTCCCAATAGAAACTGATTAATGCCTTCATTTTCAGCCTCACCATCTCCCTCACCAGCAGCCTGAATCAGGAAATCACTGAGCTGTCATCTCCTCTCCACTCATCTCTCACATTACACACGCACAGTCCCGCCTCCACCATCGGCATTGGACCAGCTACTGTGATAGGCAGAACACTGGTCCAATGCCAGTGGCGGAGGCGGGACTGTGTGTGTGTGACACGGGAGCCAAGGAGGCGAGTGGAGAGGAGATGATGGCTTGGTGAGGTACGCTGTCAGCGCATAACACACCCCTGCTTTGCCCCTGATTTTTAGGGGGGAAAAGTGCGTGTTATATGCCGATAAATATGGTACATCGCTATAAGCAAGCATGTTCCTGAATGAAACTGATTCATTCAGTTTGTTTTGTTGTGATTATCTGTAATTGGGCAAAGCTAATCACATGGTACAGATTGGCTTTGATTGACCCTGTCTGTACCATGTGATCAAATTGACGGTGGAATACTTGAATAAAAACACAAAGAGATTTTTCCTTTTCCCCTTACAATCATTTCCGCAACACAAATGTCAATTTTAGCCCCCTTAAAGCGGAGTTCCACCTTCAAAACATTTTTTTTTATAAAAGTCAGCAGTTACAAACACTGTGGCTGCTGACTTTTAATAAGGACACTTACCTGTCCACCATTGCCATCACATCCCTTCCAAGAACTCCACCAAGACATCGTGCACGTCTGGCCTTCCATTGAGGATTTGAATCGCTTCTACTGTGTTCGAATAAGCCCAGCTGACTGTGCCATAGGAGTTCTCAGGCTGTACCGATCTGCTGTTCATGACAGACAGGTCCTACTGTTCCGGTAGGAGCATACCATATTCGTTTTTCAAGTGTCATCCTATCCGGGGATCAATGAAGTATAGTGATTTTACATCTATTGATTCCCCACTTGTGGATGGACTTTCACATATGTTTTCTTTGTGTTATCATTGATACACTCTAACATTTTCCTACCAGGACTTTTTCCACTCACGTGGTTTTGTTGGGACTACACCATTCTTTTATAACTTATGTGTGTTATTATTATTTTCATGTTTCACAGCGCTACATTTATTTCCACATTACCTGTCCAGGGAGCCTGCAATGTCGGCCCCCTGAGGCCGATCCATCCATCGGATCGGGTGCAGGGAAACCGACAGTGGAGATTTTAGGCTTCACATCCAGTTTCCTACTGCGCATTTGTGCGGGTCGCATGGCGCTTTCTGAATGGCCCCGTCATCTTCTGGGACACACACGGATCCCAGAAGGCAGCGGGGAGAAGGAGGAGGGTTTTCAGCAGAAGAGGAAATGATGCACTGTGCTGTGGCCGAGCTAGAACGGAAGTACACTATGTACTTCAAAAAAGGTAAAAAATAAAGGAAATTAAAAATAAATAGTTATCCAAAAAAGAGGGGTGGACTTTACTTTAAGACCAAGTTGGAAAGGTGGGTGGAGCTCAAAACCGAAGGTTAGTAAGCAAAAGCATCGGTTCAAAACCCGTGCATGCTCCGAATCAAGTCGACGCATGCTTGGAAGCATTAAACTTCATTTTTTTCTGCATGTCGTTGTGTTTTACGTCACCTCGTTCTGATACGATCGGTTTTTGAACTGATGGTGTGTACGCATATCAGACCATCAGACCATCAGTCTGTGAACCGATGAAACTAAACTTCAATCCGTTTTCATCAGTTTGGACTGATCGTGTGTACAGGGCCTTAAAGGCTTCCACAAGTTTCCTTCTAAGAGCTTTAGAGAGCTTTTTACTCTTGGCATGATGGCATGATGGCCCCACATATGTTTTCACCACGAGAACACCATTCTCTAAATATCTGAGGTTTAAATAATACAGGTTTACACTTGATTATTCCCTAACAGGGATGAGATTCGTATTCGAGTCAAACTCATGTTCGACTCGAACATCGTAAGTTTGATCGTTCGTCGAATTACGAACTTTTTGGTCCGCCAAATTCGAGTTACGTTTCACAGCCCATAATTCACTGCGGCATCGCAGTGCATTGCTGGCTGATGATTGGCCAAGCATACACTATGACCCGCTATTTTTCTTAATGATTTTGATCCATATTGCAGGGACCAGACATTACATTAAAGCCGCAAGCAGTTTTAAATTACTAGTTTCTTATCGTAATCTCATTTTGTGCAGGGACAGTTCTAAACACGTGCCACTTCACAGGTATACTATGGACACCCAGCAGGTACGATATTTAAAGGAATTTTTCATGTATATTTTTTTTCAATAAGCATCATTAAAATCACTGCTCCAGAAAAAACAACCGTTTTTAAAACTTTTTTTCCATTGATACATGTTCCCTGGGGCAAGACCCAGGTTCTCAAAGATGTTTTACTACAATAACTTGCATATTAGGCTTTAAATGGAGGGGTGTAATTAGTTTTTACACATGAGAATTCTCTGTTTGTTTATTTAGATTATTGGAATCAATACACCATGTCAATTTTATTTGTCATTTGTTCAAGTATCTCACCTTTAGGTGGAGGCAGTGTTTGAATAAAGATCTAATGTTTGCCTGTTCAAATATCTTAAAAAAAGTTCCATGGTTTTTTTTTACTTTTTCGCATGATCAAAAGTGCAGTTTACTGATCAATCGAGACACCATGATCTTGGTGATAGTGTCAGATTCGCCATTAAATCTCCAATAATTTGTTAGGCCGTGACCTGGTCCCTGGCAATCTGTTTGACAGAAGAAAAATGCAAAACAAAAAGAAAAAAAAACAGTATATAATGCTGTTTTGATATCTCTACTCCAACGATTTGATGAAAATAACAACTTTACTCATGTAAATCGATGAATTAAGAGAAAAAAGTATTATATATTATGAGGCAGCTGTTCTAAAGAGGATAGCTGACTGGTTTCAGGAGGAAGGACAAAGAAAAGTGGGTAGGAATAGAAGAGAACCTAAGTAAAAAGGATCTGGGAAAGAGAATATGGATCTCAAAACAATACAGAAGCTTCTCTAAGGAGATACCATCAATAATAAAATAAACTTTTAGAATATGGGACAGAGTTTGTAAAATAAAAAAGTGGCCCTACAATAGACCGCTGTTGCCCCTCTTACGGGTACGGACTACTTCCTGCCAGGAAAGGGGGGTGGTTTATACCTGAAATGGGCAACCTCGAACACACTAAAATTGAAGGATTTATTGAAAGGTAATACCTTGTGCCCTATGTCAGAACTACGAGAAAGGTATGGATCTATTGTAGGGGATGATTGGAGGTATAGACAGGTTCAGCATTTCGTGGACACATTACCGAAAACCCCTGCGGGCTCTGAATGAGTTGAATCCATGGGAGAAGCTTAAAGGCCCGAAGTGTACAGGCGGACAGGGGATATCGAATATATATCGGATATTGATCCCTTCAAGGGGGTCGGAGACATTGAAAATGCTGGAAAGTTGGGAATTAGAATTAAATCAAACTATAACTGAGGATAAGAAGAGATACGTCTTGGACTATGTCCACTCTACATCAATAGATGCAAAATTAAAAGAGATGAACTATAAGCTCCTAACTAAATGGTATTATGTTTAACGAAACTCCATAGAATAAATAGGGAGATATCACCTCTATGTTGGAGAGACTGTGGGATGGAGGGAACCCATGCCCATATATGGAGGAAATGTCCCCTGATACAGATATATTGGGGAGAGGTATTAAGTCTGATAAAGAAGATAAGTGGTTTGGAGGTGCAACGGGATCCCTGGTATTGCCTGTTCCATAATACAAGGATAACAAGGAAAAAATATAGAATGTCTCTGGTCCCTTACCTATTCAATGGAGCTAAAGCATTAATACCAATGAATTGGAAAAAGGAAAAAAAGCTCCATCAATAGGTAAATGGCTTAGAGAGGTAAATAGAATTAGAGTGATGGGGGAGCAATTAAAAATGAATGTAGGCCAAGATTTGATAAGATCTGGAAAAGCTGGAGAGAGTTTAAAGCGGAGGTTCACCCAAAAATCAACTTTCTGACATTAGATCCAGCATACTGCTAACATCTGCAGTATGCTGGGGTTTTTAATTTTTTTTTTGTACTTATTGTTTTATGAGCCGTTGTTATCCGGCTCCGAGCGGGGAATGGGCGTTCCTAAGCCAAGAGGAGTTAATTGACGGGCTGTCACTTTGGGTATTTTCGGAATGCGTGTCATGCCTTAGCAGCCCGTCAATTAACTCCTCTTGGCTTAGGAACGCCCATTCCCCGCAGGATTCCCCTCTTGGAGCCGGATAATAACGCCTCATAAAACGATAAGTACAGAAAAAAAAAAACAGCATACTGCAGATGTAATGTCAGAAAGTTGATTTTTGGGTGAACCTCCGCTTTAAGGAAACAGAAATCTTTAATGAGGGATTGGAGTACTAGGGGGGTGTATGTCCTTGCCCCCCCCCCCTCATCCCTCTCCCCTTTTTTTCACTTTTATTAATCTTTCATGAGATATTAGATGTGTAAATTAGTACCATGATTTTCTTGGGGAATATTTTCCCCCTTCTTTTTCCCTTCCCCTCCCCCCCCCCCTTTTTTTCCCTTCAAATCCTATTTTTATCTATTACTAGATATTAGATATGTAAATTAGCGAAATTATTTTTTAAGGGAATTTTTTCCCCTTTTCTTCTTTTTTATCCCCTCTCCCTCCCCCCTTTTTTGGGGGGGTAGTTTAGGTTTCCACATATAATTAGGCATAGAATAGGAGCCGCCTTAGTCGTATTATAAATTTTATATATATATATATATATATATATATATATATATATATATATATATATATATATATATATATATATAAAAAAAACACTTAACACTAGAGATAGTTGGTTAAGGAACTATCTACACTAGCACCTGTCCCCCCCTCCCTCCCCCTTTGTTTTTTTTCTCTCTCTTTTTTACAGTTATGGGTCATTATGCACTCGCACTTTTTATACCTAGTCAGGTAAACATTCACATTAAATGGGAGGTAAATCTATAAGAGATAATACAATCCAATTGTAAGTTGTGTGTCTGTTTTTGTGAAAGATATATCAGGTTTGACCATATTTCTACCTTGAGTTTGTTGTATAGATATATATATACCCGTTCTACCTTAGTAAATTCTCTTTAGCTGTTTTACCTTCTATAACAAATGACTGATCCTACATAGAACACTTAAGGGCCAGTTAATGGTGTTCATATTTTGTACCATGCATGCTGTCAACATCGTGCATTATCTAATGTGATTTTATCCTGAAGATAAAATATTCTCCAAAACGGCAAATACTGAGGCCATAGCTAGCAAGTCTGGATCTTGGTTTTGAAATCTAATTATATTTTTTTCTTTCTTTTTCCCTCCCCAGCAATTGGAAGGACTCTCATTCCTCGATACTTTAGCACAGTGTTTGAAGGGGGTGTCACTGATCTCTATTACATTCTCAAGCACTCCAAAGAATCCTACCACAACTCATCCATCACCGTGGACTGTGATCAATGTACCATGGTCACTCAGCATGGGAAACCCATGTTCACCAAGGTAATAACAAAGCTGATGTTTTTTTCCCCGTGTTTAAGAGTGATTGATTTTTCTCCTTTCTGCACTAATATAATACTGCTGCTCTTGTCCAGTGCACAGGTTTCATATTTTGACTGAGTGGCAAGCACGTTATTTACAGTATAAATAGTATTTTGTTTTTCTATACAGCCAAGCATATGGATATTATTTATTGTGTGTACAAGAAATTGTATGTAGTTATACTGACCATATAGCATCATGAGTAAGGATCATGGGTGGAAAGACTACAACACAGCCTATACAGCAGTCATGGAGCCTGGGATTGGGAATGGCTTTATGGCTTCCCATAAACTCGCACTCAAGATACCTCCCGGTGAGATTGTTGAATCCTTTCAGTAGTAAATGTACTAGTGACACTGTCCTTTGTGGATCCACTGATGAGGTGTAACATTGAAAATGTAAAGTATTGTACTTGGGAGCTTAAATTGAATGCAAGTTACACACTAGGAGGAGAACCTCTGGGGAAATCCAAGATGGAAAAGGACCTGGGGTCCTAATAGCTTACAGACTCCTCAGCAACAGCATGCAATGTCAAGTTTCAGCAAGCAAGTCTTGCAGACTATTAGTATGCATTAAAAAGGGTAATTACACAAAAGATACTAATAATTTAAATTCTGCCACTTTACAAAACTCTGGTTCAGTCACATCTTGAGTATGCTGTACAGTTGTAGTCACAAATCCTCAGGAAGAATGTGCTAAAACTAGAGAGGGTCCAGAGATTGTAATAGAGCTAACAGGGGGGCTGGAGAACCTCAGTTTTTAGGAATGACTACATGCATTAAACATATTCTCCCTGGAGAATAGGCACTTATGAGGGAGTATGGTCATAATATACAGATCTTTAAATGAGGACTGTATGATTGGGAGAAAATTATTTAACCTAAGGTCTCTAAAGACAACCATACAATGAAGTTGGACGAGTGGGGGGTTCAATTTTAACTGCATAAGGGGTTATTTACTGTAAGAATGGTAAGGTTGTGAAACTCTCTTCCACAGTTGGTGGTGTCAGCGGGGAGTTTGGATAAATTCAAAAAAACTTTTAGATGTGTTTCCTAGTGAATAGAAGGTACAGGGATATTGAACACGGTAGTGACACAAATGCACACAAATGGTTGAACCAGTGTCTTTATTTAACATTACGAGCTATGTAACTGAAACATTCATAGAAGTTATCTAAGCCATGTCAACCCTGCATGATATACAAACCTCCCTTCTCCGCCTAGTTATTTTTTTTCTTTTGCAAGATGTTGTTCATGTGTAATAGACTGTAAATGCTTATTTTGCGGTTTTATATACTGGTTCTCAAATGTTAACAACATTTAAATATAGGCACGGCACAGTACTATGGAGTTGAAATGGCAAAAAGGCAAATATGTTGTTAATTTTTCAAGGGATCATCCAATCACGCGCAAGAAAAAATGCTTTTTTTTCCATGATTGGGTACCCTTTGCCAAGTCAAACTTCACCACATTCACCAAGTTCTGTGGCATATTTACTTGCAAAGCATAACTTCTTTCCAAAGCAAACAACCTATTTACAGTACTTATAGTAACTAAACCCCATTGGCCCGGATTCACAAAGCATTTACGCCGACGTATCTCGAGATACGCCACGTAAGTGTAAATATGCGCCGTCGTATCTGTGCGCTGTGCCCACAGAACTAAGAAGCGCCTAAAAACTGACTTCATCCGACCGACGTAACTTGCCTACGCCGGCGTATTGTGGGCGCATAGTTACACTGGATGCATTTGGCACCCCCATTGATTTTTAATGCAAATATGCAAATGAGGGAGTTATGCGATTTGCGTAAGGTTTACATCCGGCGTAAAGTTATTCCCCATATATGAGGCGCAACTCAGGCAAAGGTATGGACCAGGGAACGAACGCCTTTGAATTTTACGTCGTTTACGTAGTACGTGAATAGGGCTGGGCATAGGTTACGTTCACGTCGTAGGCAGTGATTCGACGTATCTTAGCCAGTTGTTTCGACGTGATTGTGAGCATGCGCACTGGGATACATCCAAGGTACGACGCATGCGCAATTCATTTTAAGTACTTGTCTGAAGCTCAGCCCATCATTTGCATGGGGTCACGCTTCATTAAAATGTATCACGCCCACTTCCACCTAACGCTGCCTTATGCCGACGAATATACGCTACGCCGGCGCAACGTTGGGAGCATTTGCTTTGTGGATTCCATGCTTCCCTCTCTGCGTTGCGCTGGCGTAGCGTAAAGAAGATATGCTACGGCGGCATAAAGATGCGCCGATGTATGTGAATTCGGGCCATTGTCTTTTGTTGTACACACTGTATAATTCTCATTTTTTTTCTTCTTTGTATGTAAATGTAACAAAGTACTGCTTTACACCTCTTACACAATTTGGCCACACCATGTTTTTGTTGTGTGAGATTTTCACTATATATTTTCCCTATATATTGTTCCCCAAGGTTAAAATCACTGTTATAAGTCTTCATTTATTGATAGCCTAAGGTCTGACAAAAACAGCAAAACCTACAATACTGTATGTGGTGTCCATCCTTGTAATAAACAGCATTCCTCTTTGTGTGAAACACACAGGCACCTTTTTTTTTCACCTTATATGGTCCTGTCCAGTAGTTTAGACATTTTGGACTCTGGTCTGGTTTCTTGATGACCATATAGGCTCTCCTTTATCTATGGACCCTAAACCCTGTGTGCTTCGAATTTTCCCCGACAGCAATATGGACACATTTTTTTTTATTTAAAGGTATCAGAGAAATACATTTGAAAACGACAACATGTGTAAAGCAAAGGTAGAAAATCACTGAAAACGTACAGATTGAAAAACGACTAGAACACATAAACAGGTTCAATATTAGATCACCTGAGATAAGATTACCATGGTGTGATTTAGGCACTAGGAGAATTCTCAGCCAGTCGGGTGATGGAACCCTCCCATCCTCCAGCACCCCATATGGGAACTAACTGTACAGGGATAGGAGTCTCCAGCCCCCAACCTCCGTCAAACTCTACCTAGGAGGGTGAGAAGATCACTATGGTTCATATTATCTATAAAAAAAACTCCACAATGAGGAAATAATAAAGGGCAACCTGACGTTTTCTTCTGTAAACATACGTAGCATAAGGGGGGGAATATGGACATTTTTTAACATATTTTTGCATGTAACTGGATGCAGACAACCCCACCACCACAAGTTTGAGACCTGGGTACAAATTATAACAAAATTGATTTATATAAATAGAGGTTGCCCTACCAAATACAATTAAGTATGGGATAGATGGCTGACGCAACCAGATACATTAAGTTAAGTTTAAGTGATGTCTCTTGATTTCCATGTTACATTCTATTGACTGCAATCTTATTTTTTTTTATTTTTTTTCATTTGTTATTTACCAGCAATGTCTTACTTGCCTGCAAATG